>OY986048.1:34692477-35407085 GCA_963920205.1 Stenodema calcarata | reverse complement strand
GAGCAGAGGAAAAAATAGCATCGGCCTGCAGGAACCACATTTCTGGGTCTTGCTTCCAGAATCTCGGCAGTCGATCACAAACGCTATGTGAGATGGCGCTAGCCGCATCCACAACTTGTGAGGGAACATCAGATTCAACAGCTTTCCTGTCCATAATTACTAGTAAGTAGGTAGGTACTTACGATGAACGATGTCGGTGAAAATTTTCAACCAAATAAACTCGATCGTATTCGCGATGTTCGCGAGCCGAACTACACAATCGTTTGACAACGAGATCACGTCGGGAATCACCACTTTCACGGCTCCGGTGCTTAACAAAGATTGGAGTAGTTCGCAATAAGTAAGTACGCGTACTAAAAGCAATTAGGTAAACTTGTTTTAATCAGAAAGGACAATAGGAAAAATCACAAATCGGAAAGTGTTACAAATCGGGAAGTTCAATGGCGGAAAGTTCAATGGCGGAATGAAGTGCATAGCGTCTTGTTTCCATGGCAACATAGGGACTGTTACATTATATTATTATCTTCGATAATGAACCATTGGAATCGACCAAAGAAAAAACTCTGCAAATTCTTGACACAACGGTTTATTTATCTTCCTTGTGCAGATCACCCTTCTGTCTATACCAGACTGTGTTGCAAATCGGCACCATACCATATTCTCACCGTACTCATACCATTTCTTTCCCTATCATACCGTACTGTACTATACTAAATCATACATACAATAATATACCATACCATACTCATACCACGTCGTACCAAATTCGTTTTGAACCCCTACCCCTTGACCTAGGGTTATGAAAAGTTTCGAGGACCATTGTGGGGTTGGTCGAAACCCATAAAAAAAATTTCAACTCAACGCTAACTGGGCAAAGTGGCGCGGACGGCGTACGGCGGACGGACGGAATATTTTTTTTATTCGATTTTCTGAATCTACGTATCTTGAAACGTAAACCAACAAATTTTGAGGGGGGTTAAAATTTTTTTTTCTTTTGGGCGATTCCAATGGTTCATTATTGAAGATAATAAACCAAAATGAAGTACGAGGTACGCGGTGTGGGTGTGGGAGGGGGCGCAGAGACATAAAAGATCTCGTCGTATGACGCACTAGTTGCCCTCCTGCCAGTCGTATTACGTCATACGCTCGTGCGTCATAGGCTCTGACGTACTTGTTGGCCTCCTGCCAGCCGTCTTACGTCATACGCTCGTGCGTCATAGGCTCTGACGTACTTGTTGGCCACCTGCCAGCCGTCTTACGTCATACGCTCGTGCGTCATAGGCTCTGACGCACTAGTTAGCCTCCTGCCAGCCGTCTTACGTCATACGCTCGTGCGTCATAGGCTCTGACGTACTTGTTGGCCTCCTGCCAGCCGTCTTAACGTAATGGCCAGCCGGTCGCTTGTGTTCTGACGTGATCTGAGGGAAAGGGTGAATCAAGGGAACAAAATTTTCCCGTTTCAGTTTATGTGCCAAAGCAAAGACATGAAAATGTCAAAAAAATATGTAAATAGGTACCTAAGCCCAACTGTAATGTCAATTTTCTGACAATGAGTTTTCGACTATAGTTTTCATACCTTTTTACTTAAGTACTTTACAATTGCAATTTGAGACTGATAATGAGCTGTTTGCAAATAAAAAGTCCGATAACTACTTTATTACATCTTATTAATCTATTTTCAAGTTCCGATTCACAGTTGAATGTATTTTATTTAGATGTCGTAAAATTCGGAAACGATGGAATGACGAAACCTGTCGACTACTGACTCAAGTGATACTGTCGACTTCTAACACATGTAGGTCGACTACTAGTGCAAAACCATGTCGGCTACTGAAGAAAATGTTGGTCACTGGTATCGACTACTACCTAGAGCATTGGGATTTTTTACAAAACTTGTTTTTCCCTTTTCAAACCATGTTGAATAATATTTCCCGCTGCCAGGTCTTATAGGGAAGGATCTTGGGTACACAATGAACAGGTTTGCAATGAGAAAAAAACCGAGTGAATATTGAAATGTCATCCATTTCTGACCTATATTTAAAATTTCAAGTATCTAGCTCATCATCAAAATTTAATTTGTTTAAACAAATAGGTATTATTTAAACAATTTTACAGACAAGAAACCGAGTGAATATTGCATTGTTATCCAGTTCTGACCTATTTGTAAAATTTCAAGTCAATAGCTCATCATCAAAATTTAATTTGTATTATTACAAAAAGGTATTATTTAAACAATTTTACAGATGAGAAACCGAGTGAATATTGCAATGTGGTCTATCCCCGACTGACGGTTAAAATTTCTAGATTGTAGTTTACCTGGAAGATGAAATACCAGACTGTATTGCAAATCGGCACCATACCATATTCTCACCGTACTCATACCATACCATACCAATTTCTTTCCTATCATACCATACTGTATTATACCAAATCATACATACAATAATATACCATACCATACTCATACCATGTCATACAAACCGAGTGAATATTGAAATGTCATCCATTTCTGACCTATATTTAAAATTTCAAGTATCTAGCTCATCATCAAAATTTAATTTGTTTAAACAAATAGGTATTATTTAAACAATTTTACAGACAAGAAACCGAGTGAATATTGCATTGTTATCCAGTTCTGACCTATTTGTAAAATTTCAAGTCAATAGCTCATCATCAAAATTTAATTTGTATTATTACAAAAAGGTATTATTTAAACAATTTTACAGATGAGAAACCGAGTGAATATTGCAATGTGGTCTATCCCCGACTCACGGTTAAAATTTCTAGACTGTAGTTTACCGGGAAGATGAAAAAAGGTAGTTTTATTCTGGGCGTCTGGGGGTTGGGTCACATAACGGCCGTTCTCGACGCGAAAGTTTAGTGTTTTTCCTAAACCTTTGCGCGGTCACTGTGAACGAACGGCTGGTCGCACAAAAATCCAATTGGTCTTAAAAGATTCGTAATTTTTCAGGTCATCCAAAGATGAACTAAAAATTACACCGTTTCATGAGAATTTTTAGAGATATGACATTGTCGAAATTCCAAAGTTCGTTTTGAATCCCTTCCCCTTGACCTAGGGTTATGAAAAGTTTCGAGGATCATTGTGGGGCTGGTCGAAACCCAGAAACCAAATTTTGTAATTTTAGCTCAACGCTAAAAGGGCAAAGTGCCACGGACGGCGTACGGCGAACGGGGGACGGCGTACGGGTGACGGACGGATTTTTTTTTATTCGACTTTCTGAATATACGTATCTTGAAACGTAAACCAACAAATTTTGAGGGGGGGTTAAACAATTTTTTTCTTTGGGCGATTCCAATGGTTCATTATCGAAGATAATAAACCAAAAGGTGCCCCCCCCCCCCCCTACCTTAAAATTTGAGGGCTTACGTAGGGTCAGAAAATCGAATAATAAAAAAAAATTCCGTCCGTCCGCCGTCCGCGGCACTTTGTCCAGTTAGCATTGTGCTAAAATTACAAAATTTGGTTTACGGGTATGGACCAACCTCGATACTTTTCATAACCCTAGGTCAAGGGGAAGGGGTTCAAAACGTTCCAGCCGTTCGTTCACAATGTGGGCTCAAAGTTGAAGCAGATCAAAAGTCGTCAACATGATGGCGAATCACGAGGCCGCCGGTTGGTTCAATATTCATACTGGCCCAGCTGATTCGAACAGCACATGGTTTCAGACGTCGATTTCATCAATCATAATTGATAATAATAATAATTAATAATAATCAATACAAAATTATAAATAACTAAATAATAATATTCACTAATTGATACAATGATTAATAATTGGTGATAATTCATAATAATAATTAATCTATCATTTAGTGATCTAGACAGAAGGGTGATCTGCACAAATAAAACGTTGTGTCAAGGATTTGCAGAGTTTTTGTATTTTTTTGCTTGTGTTATTACGTCGGCAGTAATTTATTACAAGAAATATCTGCCATCAAATATTCACAATAACCTTCCTCTCGAACAGCCTACCGTTTGATTAACGCTAATTTTGACCCCCAAAGAAACGCTCCGTGAAAAAATATTTAATATCATTACAGCAGACGAAAAAAGTGATGATATGGATCCACTTTCCCGGCCCGCCTTTTTCCTTCCAATTAAAGAGGTGTCCTAAGCACTTCATAAGCACCGTACCCGTTTCGAAACCTCACCTTGGTGCCATGGTAAGATGGTTTTATTGCTACACATCTAATACATAGATGGAGGGAGAGGGGAGAGCCTTGGCCGAGGAGAAGGGAGAGGGGAGAGCCTTGGCTAACTGAACGAGGAGAAAAATATGGTAGGTATGGGGTTTTTGAAGTTATATAACTTGGCTACCTCTAGATCTAGCGACTTGAAACGTTCAGGGCTCTCAATTATCCACACCAAGAAGATTTACACCAATTTTCAAGTTGATTGGTCTAATAGGAGCCAAGATACGGATACCTGGATAATGCGTTACGCGACGTCTGGTAAACATACACTCAGTACCGTTCGTTTGACTCTATCTTTGAGCCCGAATTGTGTACCATCGGCAGGCCCTAAATACCTCCAGATGGTCTTTAAACAAAAATCTCTGAATCTAGGAACGCGGTAGCGTTCCGCCCCGCCAAGCAAAGAAGTTGAGAAAACGATGCCGAGTGTATGTTTACCGGACGTCACGAAACGCGTTTTCGAGGTATCCATATCTCGGCTCCTATTTGACCGATCAACTTGAAAATTAGTGTGGGTCTTCTTTGAGTGTATATTAGAAAGCCCTGAAAGTTTCAAATCGATAGGTCTAAAGGGAACCGAGCTACATAACTTCAAAAACCCGGTTTTTCGGCCTTAGATTGTTCTTCTCCTTCTCCTTCTTCTTCTCCTTCTCCTTGTTCAGACAGGCAAGGCTGGAGCCTCTCCACGTTCACCGATTGACTTGCAATTTTGCACAGAGCTTCATTTAACCTTGAGACAGAGCCTTATATAAGATTTAACCCATTATCTCAACCCAAAAAAAGTTTTAGAAACAAAAGAACAGAAACCTTAGGAAAATTCTGTCCACTTTGACGAGTCTACAGCCTGGGTAAAAGGACCAATCGACTTGAATTTTTTTACATATCTTCTTTATAGCATGGCTCAGTGCCATTTGAACGGAATAAGCAATTATCTCAACCCAAAAAAAAAATTAGGGACAAAAAAACTGAAATTTAAGGTAATTTAGGCTAATTATGGCCATATCTCGGCTCCTAGTAGACCGATCAACTTGAAATTTGGTATGGATCTTTTTGGTATGGATAATAGAAAGCCCTGAAAGTTTCAAGTCGCTAGGTCTAAAGGGAGCCGAGTTATATAACTTCAAAAACCAATTACCATGTTTTTCTACTTTTTTCAGTCGGTCAAGGCTACAGCCTCTCCACCTTCGCCGATTGACTTGAAATTTTGCACGGAGCTTCGTTTCAAGTGTAGCAAGTGCCTTTTGAAAGATTCAAGTCGATATCTTTAAAGGGAGCCGAGTTATATAACTTCAAAAACCCGGTTTTTCACCCTTACCTGTTCTTCTTCTCCTTAATCAGTTAGGCATTTCCACCTTCACGGATTGACTTGAAATTTTGCACAGAGCTTCGTTTCAACATCAGACAGTGCCTTTTGAAAGGTTTAACCCATTATCTCAACCCAAAAACTTTTAGAAACAAAAAACTGAAATTTAGGCTAATTTTGGCCACTTTGACGAGTCTACAGCCTGGGTAACCGGACCAATCGACTTGAAATTTTGCATAGACCTTCTTTATAAAATGACCCACTTCAACAACAAAAAGATGTGATATCCCCCCAAAAAACACTCCGTGTAAAAATCACCCCGCCTCGCAAATATCATTCTTCAGAGGCCGGAAAAAGTTATGATATCCACTTTCCCCGCCCGCCCTTTTCCTCATTAAGGAGCTAAGTATAATGAAAAGCTTAACCACTTCACAAGCACCGTACCCCTTTCGAAATCTCCCCTTGGCGCTATTGCGAGACGTTTTTATTACTTCCACAAGCAACTAATACTTGTATAAAACGTTAACCACCATCAAGTATTAGTTGCTTGTGGAAGTAATAAAAACGTCTCGCAATAGCGCCAAGGGGAGATTTCGAAAGGGGTACGGTGCTTGTGAAGTGGTTAAGCTTTTCATTATACTTAGCTCCTTAATGAGGAAAAGGGCGGGCGGGGAAAGTGGATATCATAACTTTTTCCGGCCTCTGAAGAATGATATTTGCGAGGCGGGGTGATTTTTACACGGAGTGTTTTTTGGGGGGATCAAGATCTACTAGTCGTGCTACTAGCACGGCCTTAATGTGATTAGTTATTCGTACTATTATACAACCATAATACGAGTATGCGCATGCGGCATTGCGGTTAAAACCAAGGCCTTCTTAAACCGTTCCAATTCCTTTGGTTGTGGAAAACTGTTCGACGGGCGTGTGTTGATTCGTATGGTGGGTCTTACAAACGGCGCCAGCGTTCCTAGTCTGGGTCTCAAGGGTTCATGATGTTGCCAAGCCAATGTCGCAATATGTTAGGTCGCATGAAGGAGTAGATTACTGGTACAGCTATTTGAATTCTCTCTTTCTCGTAGCCGTATCTACCAGTAGATTACTGGTACAGCTATTTGAATTCTCTCTTTTTCATAGCCGCTTATAACAGCCATCAAGTTTGTGACTCCCACCGATTGTATTTTTCATGATTTATAATACTTCCGTTTGATTCATTTTTTCCAACCCGCAGACAGTGATGTAAATTTTTCAATACTGGGATTAGCCTAAAATATTTATGTTAGTATAGGCAAGAAACAAGAAATGTCGAGATACACTTTATGACACAGCGGTATTCTTATTAAACAATTCCAAATATTACTTTTTTTTACAGAAACATCATTGCTAAATAAACCGAAAAACTCGGACTTACGGATAATTTCGAGTTTCTACTGATATAGCACTTATATGTAGGCACCCTTAACCTCTTGACCTAATGAGGGGTCGTCCAGCTTTTTGTCTTGGGGATTAGGACTATTTGGGATACGATCCGTTTCCTAGTTCCCTGGCTGGAGATTATCTTCCCTATCACGTGATTACACCCTCTTCTGTATCGTGTGCTCGGCATCGTCTTTTGGCCCATTGCAGTACAAGCACTTTGCGGTGTCTGCTAGCGTCCTTTGATGTAGATAGGATCCAAAGTATTCATGGGCCTACAAGAACATTCCAGTGTAGTAATCCGCTTCTCCATGCCTCCTGCCTAGGCATGGGCGCACCTGTGGCATAATTATATGGGCCCAGGCCTCCCCTCAGTTTCCCACTCATTCAGTCACTGCTGCAATGTGGCTTCTTTCTTCCCTTTTCTGATATGGGTTGATGGCTCTTCTGAGGGTCATCGGAGGTAGATCCCTTTCCTCTCCATCGCAAGGTGGTCGATTCTGAAAGAGGCAGCAATGAACCCAGCGGCGGGAAAGGAGACCGCACGATAAGGACATACTATTCGCAAGGCTACCCTCCTCTGCACTGAACGCAAGTAGTCTCGATACTTTTCAACTTCCACGATGAATAACATGATTGCTTCGGATTTTGTCATGTGCAAGTTGTCAATATGTCTCTTAGCCAGCAGCATTATCGAGGATTGTGGATTGCGAGCTGCAACCTATGCTCCTCCATCCAAAGCATGACTCATCTCATTGATTATTTGGTCTCTCTTGAGTCCTTGTGTCGTTTGGTCTCTTGAGTCCGTGTGTCCTGAATCAGGATATTGTGAGCTGAACTTATGATACCACCTCAAAAGATGGCGTTCATAGGCCAAGGATAAATGGCGTCGAGTTACTATTACTCCTCAGTTGAATGGAAGATTTTTGTATTACGTCCCTTGGGAGCGTCTCTCCATGCTATCATGATCGCGAATCCTCTGTTGCATCTCGGAGCACTGAAGAGTATTCAGCTTAACAGTCTAAAAGAATTCTTTTCTAGTTTGTGAAAGATTTCGTAGTGGGATCTCCCGTTCGTAATATTGCGGATTTTCTTCAATAGTACCCTAACTGGCATGTACTCGTTAGGGCATGTACTGGCATGTCAAGGGTGCTATAGAATTCATTAAATGAGTCTATTTTGCCCGATTGATAACCTGCTTGATAATGCAGAGCATTTCCCTATTGATGAGGTCTGGTGGGTGGTGGGGACAGGTGGATGTGAAGGAGGAAATCCATCATTCATAAACACTAGGTAGCAGCCACTATCTCTTTCAAATTGATCTGTGTATGAAGGCATTTTGTGTCACCACGTAAGGGTGTGGATTATAAGCCTTGAGATGTTGTAGACATACGAGTATAAGTGTTAGATTTAACTTGAGTAATTCTGGAACTATATTGCCCTATTTGTTGATTTTTTGTAGTTACTTGTTAGATAATTTTTGTTGTTGTAATGTTGTTGGGCTGTGTTGTATGTGGTACTGTCTTGTGCGTATTCATTTATTACTTGTATCTCTATTACCTGTTACGATTGCTATTTCAATGATTGATGACTGTTGACGTTACTATTACTCCTCAGTTGATTGAAGATTCTGTAATATTATTTATTTCAATTTCTAACTTTTTAATTTTTGCATTGGAAACTAACTTGTACACAGCTTACATACACACATACCAACAAACCAAACTACAAGGTTGAGAGTCAGATTCAACTTTTTTCGGTGAATTCAAATAACTGCAAGTAATTATTTATCCTTCGATTACAAACGCAATGTTTGTTTTATAGGGTGAGCTGTGTTCCAAGGCTGGGTCCCACAAAGGATAAAGTCAGCTTCGACTCTCGGAGCGCCATAGACATCGAACTGGTAAGTGAATTTCTCACAATACCGATGCATAAATATGCATTCGTTTCGACTTTATTGCAATAGCTTATTTTATACTACCGACAAGGATAAACAAAATTAACCAACTTGTACTGGTCAACTACCTAGCCAACTTCCGGAAGTTTGATAGGTTTTGTGTATATTATTATTATTAATTGCCATATTTGACTACTAATTTATATATTCATAATCAATTACAAAATGGACTCACGAACGTCCATGAATAATGAATAATCTTCTATTTTCTTTCGGATTGATCTCACTACAAAATCAATTGATAGTTTCTTCTCTCCACAATCCTAAAAACATTGATATCCTCTTGAGTATCAGAGATCCGACTGTGATTTAGGATCGGTGTCTTATTTATTCTAACTCCATTCAAATGATTGGTACTTTATTCAATTCAAATCATTGGGCCTTTCTTCCTATTAACATCTTCCTATCGATTATATTATCTGTCAACCTAATCGGATATACAGATACTTGTAGGACCATTGCAATATTGGTGCTACTCGCCTTCAAATAGCACAAAACAAGGAAAAACTGGAAATGTCGTGATTTCGCAGTGATCTAGCAAGAAAATGTGGAGAATAATTTCGGATTTTGGATCGATTTTTGAACTAACCGTCACGTTATGGCACTTTATGTGGCAGAGTGACAGCGCGACCGAAATTGAGTGAACCTCGGCCGCGGTCGACTGTGTGACGCGATTTCTTTGCGAACGAGACTAACTACGGTCGACTCAATGGTCTCCATGAACTTTACTGCACGTAACTAACTGAATCGAATAGGACAAGGGCAACAGGGAGAACAAGATGTGTAGGATGGAAATGAAGTACAAGAAATCGCTGCGCCACGCATGTCTTTAGTGGGTCAACACCATATGACCCAAATGGCCCAAAAGGCGTAGGTAAATCGCCACGTCCAATGGTCACATAACTTACTAGAACAACCGTCTACGTTACACAGCTGTGCCACTTCCCGCGTATCCCATTTCTTTTGTTGCAGTGCGTTTTTGCTATTATTGTTCTCAAGTTATGGAACAACCGTCTATGTCAGTGGAGGAAAACTTCCATCACAGAAATTGAAGATTTCCTCCACTGACGTTGGTATTATACGTCACCTCCAGTTGCCCGCTCCACCCCCGCGGTCCTCCACAGCCGTTCACCCCCACCACATATCTATTTTACAAACCGTTCGAACGTGAGCAGTTTTGTTTGAAGAATCTTATCGTGGTGTCTCCCTTCCTCACTGGACACTAGTATTACAATTACTAGGCAATTCTTAGTAATTTGTAATTACAATTACATGTGGGGAGCGGATGGGGGGGGGGGGGCTCACTCGAAACTTTTTTGGAATTCAAAAATGGCAGTATTTGGCCTTTTTCATGACAAACACCATAGTAAAAAAACTCTGCAAATTCTTGACACAACGGTTCATTATCTTCTTTGTACAGATCACCCTTCTGTCTAGATCACTATTAATTACAAATAAAATCTACCGATATCATTCTGGGGTTTTTAATACTACGTCGGCAATAATTTTTCTATAAAAGAAGTACCTACCAACAAACATTCGAAATTACCTTCATTCCGTAGCACGAAACATACCTCAGAACAAAAAACTCGACATCACTAAAACCATATGATGTTCCAAACAGCTCTTAGTATGAACATTGACCTGTATTTCAACCGTTTGATTCTCGATCGTGCTGTCAGGTTCATATTCGCTCAACGTTTGAGCTCTCATTGTGAACGAACAGTTGGTCCTACAAAGCTGCGGATGGTCTCAAAAAATTCTAAACAATAAACTCTAACAAAATGTGAACTAAAAACTACACCGTTCCATATGAATTTTTCGAGATATGGAATTTTCAAAATTCTTTTTGAAACCCATCCCCTTGACCTAGGGTTAGGTAGGTATGAAAAGTTTTGAGGATCATTGTGGGGTTGGTCGGAACCCGTAATAAAAATTTCGAAATTTTAGCTCAAAGCTGACTGGGCAAAGTGCCGCGTACGGCGGACGGAAATTCGTAGGGCTGTACGGCCGGAAATTTGTACGGCGTACGGCTGGACTAGACTTTTTTTATTCGATATTCTGAACTACGTATCTTGAAGCGTAAACCAACAAATTTTGACATGGGGTTAAAAAAAAGCTTTTTCTTTGGGCGATTGCAATGGTTCATTATCGAAGATAATAAACCAAAATTGTATCTCCTTTGTTTGCCCCCTAAAAACTCCCCAAAACCCCCCTTACAGTGGCCCGATTCTGCCCATCTACGAATTTAGCCTTTCGATTGCTGAGACAGATTTTTCGTGCAAATTTGAACTTTTAATCTCAATTCTAAGGTGAGTTATCGTCTGGAAAAACAAATATATATATTTATATAATTTACATATAATTTTTGTTGTCTTTTAGCAGTCAATTCAGGATGGTCTGAAACGGATTTTGGTATAAAAAATTCTTCCAGGAGTTCAAGTTTTAAAAATTTTGGACCGAGAGTAGTAGCTTCCTTTTCTTAGAAAATTCGAAAATTAATTTTCTTGCAGCTAATATTATTGAAAGACGATTCTGAAGTTAATATGTTTAACATCCAAGTATAAAAATGTTAATGTTGATGCAAACTTTTTCACTTTTTACTCCAATCTAATGCACATGTCTTTGTCGGTTTTTCTCAATAATTTTTACTTTTTCTTTATCCATCACATATGACAGATACGAGTATGTTTGGTCGAGCAAGAAGGTTTGATTGACTGTAAAATTTAGTGCTTTCTCCTTTGAAAATTTGTGGTATTTAGTAAGTTCCTGATATTTGATTTCTTCGTTTGCCTTCATAAATTTTATCTACAATTTTCATTTAAAATTTCAATGATAAACTATTGCATTATTTGTAGGTTTTCACAGAGCACATTTATTTTTTCCAATCAGCGGAAAAAAAAACGCAAAGCTGTAACTAAGTTTGGGCCTACAAAACATTATTTAGGGTTATTGGCATCAGAAACGTACTTTACGGAAAATATTAAATATTTTATAGATACCTAATGCAAGAAATTAGATTTTACCAATTTTTCGACATTGTAAATTCTGTAATCATGACTCAAACTTCAAAATGCTGACAAGCTTTTTGCTATTTCACAACCAATAACAATTTTTTACCGTTAGTTCACCACCACCTCCTATCCCTCCTTCAGCAGGAGCAAAAAGAACGCATATTTTACAATATCCTCCAGACAAGCAATCGCTACAGGCAAGTGTTGCTCCAACCATTTTCTCCTGAATTTCCGATTAAATCCGATTAAATTAACAAAATTTTTGTTTGCTAATTTATCTGGGAAATTATTTTCTGATGAAGGTTTCTTGCAGTATTAATCTCTCCGGGTTAGCAATTATTTTAAATAAATTACATTTTGTTTCTTTCGGTTACATGAAATATACACTAGATCCAAACATTGGAGTCTGTAATCCTCAGGTTACGAGACACAAGTTCGTTTTGGCCGATCGGCATTGTGTGGATGTAACAATAGGTCGATACATTACTCTGATGATCTCGCATTGGTACCCATACGTAGATACATACTTTTTATTGTTTGATGGTAATGATATTACATAACTCTTACGCACATAAATATGCTCAAAAGTTGTAAATAAGTTTTGAAAAGTCCTTCATAGTTCCAACATTTTGAAGTTCGTCTAAAAAGTGCCAAATCGTAAAAAATATTACGTCGTAATGACAATACTACCCCTGAGAGGACGAGCCTAAAAATAGATTTCCCCCAATAATACATCAGGTACATCTCTGTACACCACTCAGACATCCGATAGGGTAAAGAATTTACGAACCGTCTGTGATGTCGATTTTAGAGCAAAATACTCTTCCGTGGTGCCCTCTCTACCACGCTGAACGCCTCCCATGTTAGGTATGTCTTGATGAAGGATTCCACACTCCATTGCCACATTCATCTCTGCCGCTGCGGCATTCTTTGTTACGGTGAATATGCCTTTAATTTTGACATTCGGCCATGAGCAATGTAAAAGCTGGTTCGAAATGTGTGGCATTCGTGCTAAATATAAACTGCTGAACTATTCGACCCCGGTCATCATATTTCAATCTCCCAGCAAATAACAATCACAAAAAATGTCACTGAATGACAGATTAATTATTATTATGAATTATCATTAATTACTAATAATTATTATCAAGTACCTAGTGTAAATTATTAATATTTATTGTTGGTTATTAATAATTTTTTGCTTCATTATTACCTAATCATTATTATTACATATCATTTATCAACTAGACATTTGAAAACCATGAGCTGTTCGAATCAGCTGAACCAGTTTGAAAATTGACCCGACAGGCTGCCTCACGATTCACTCTCATGTTGACGATTTTAGATCTGCTCCAACTTTGAGCCGTCATTGTGAACAAACGGCTGGTCGTACAAAACTGCGGATGGTCTTAAAAAATTCTGAAAAATAAACTAACTAAATTTGAACTAAAATGTTTTCATATGAATTTTTCGAGTTTTGGAATTTTCAAAATTTTGAAATTCGTCTTGAACGAACGGCTGGTCGTACAAAGCTGCGGATTATCGTAGAAAATTCTAAAAAATAAACTCTATCTAAATATGAACTTTCGAGGATCATTGAGGGGTTGGTCGGAACCCGTAACAAAAATTTCGTAATTTTAGCTCAACGCTAACCGGGCTAAGTGCCGCGGAAGGCGTACGGCGGACGGAAATTCGTATGGCTGTACGGCCGGAAATTTGTACGGCGTACGGCTGGAAATTCATGGTATGGTATGATTTATCATTAATTATACATTATTATTATCAAGTATCGTGCTGTGACAACCAAAAAGTGTGACCTGTAACATCATACTGCCATGTGGAAGTGGGTTAGGCGTAACCGTTCAGGATAAAGATTCAGGACGTCTACGCCTCGGAAATGCAATGGTTCTCACAAGTGATGATCGAAACCAGGAATTTCGAAGTCCAAAACCGAAACTGTAAGTTGAAAAATCGAATCACGAATCTTGAAACTAAACTCGCGAAACTTTTAAGTTTTTTAAGCACTTTTAAGCACAGGAAATTTTTAACCAGCAGTGGTCCAGTAATTCAGGAGGCTACAACGTGCATAAAGCCTGTTTCCTTGCCTGGTTATGGTAATGAAAATTAAATTAAATTACTCCAAATAAACCATTTGACTAACCATCACTCTCAAAGTAGCCTATAAAACGAAAATAGTTTCTGAACCGCCAGTGAATCAATAATTGTTGATAGCCTAATTATATAATTTGATTTGAATTCTTCTTTCAGTTTCGATTCTCAAAACTCGCCGATCGAACCTCGAAACCCAAACTTTTATAAAGTTTCGATGGTTTCAAGATTCGAGTTTCGGTATGGTCTTCCTGTTAACTCATTATTCAAAGTGCTGGACTTGGTTATGGGCACAGTAGATTGAAAAAATAAAATAATAATCCAAACAACATTTCGAGGGTCTCACGGCAACTTCCCACATCGTCATTTGGGCGACTTTTCAGCAGAGCCAAAAAACCATCTGCCAATGACTATGTTTACTGAGTAATTCAGTAAAATAAATCGTGAGATTTAGTGATACCTAACTTAGGTACCTAACTTATACTTAGTTAGATCGATCTGCCGGGGGAAGACGCTTTGAATGGTACCTATGCATAACTCATTTTGGCCAAAAGTGACGATTTGGGTTGTTGCCGTGAGACCCTTGATTGCCGCACCCACGACTCCTCTGGGGTCCACGATAAAAACCTTTAGTATTAGCATCCTTAACCTCTGAAAACAAAATGAATCCACTTTTCATTATTATTCAAAGAAATTGAATTTTAAAACACAAGAAAACGAGAAAATCCACAGGCCTGCAACATGGATATAACAGTAATATGGTTGAAATGGATTGAAATGAATGAATCCCGACGTGGTTTAGTTTGTTCAAACACTAGCTGTACCTGTGAACTAAAAATAATACCTAATCTGGCGAATACGTTTGTACCTGTCATTTGCCAGACTACCAGCCACCACTGAATGCCGACTTCGGTTTTATATCACATTTTAACTCACCATTTTTCTACCAATTTACTCTTGCGACCTGGTGGTTGGTGAGTTTTACCAGTGCTACTGCAGCTATCGAACGCAATGAGGTGGGAGTTTTTTGAGCTGACATGTGAGATATTGTCATGAGACAATACAGGCGGTGACACTTGGCGGAGACCGTAAAGCGCGGTTGGAGCTGATTCTAACCGTAGTTCAGTTTGTTGGTGAACTCTGATAGGACCTTCAGAGTCTACTGGCTTTGTTCTCATGAAAATGGGTTTGATGGCGAAGAACCATCGTTAGAAAACTTTGGTATCTGACCAATATTAGCAAGTGCATGGGTGCATGGGTTCAGGCGGTATCAGACGAGTTGATGCAAGAGGATAAAATGAAATAGATCACTAAGTGATAAGTGCTAAGACTAACTAAGTGTTAACTCTTAACAAACTCAATGTCAGACAAACGTTTTACAAGTTGTACATTTATTTGTCTTCAATCAAATTCAGACACGTGATCTGAATATTTATAGATATAAACTTGACATTTCGCACGGAGGTCCTTATGTAATGTTGACAAGAAACGAAGAGGGATTTTAGGAAATTCGATCTCCAAGGGGTTTGAAGGGTAAACCCGATCTTACCTAACGGCACCGCTCGCGTAAACAAGTTCTTAATTAAGCAAAGGAAAGATGCAAAATAGATTCCATCCCAAGAATTATGACGCCGACCATACTCTTCTGCGATAATTACTTGTTGTTGCTGGTTGCGAACGACAGCTTTGATCTCCGACGGTTGCCGCTAGCTTTGATCCCCACCCATCCTGTAACAGAGATTTTCTTGTGAGTCTCACTTTTGGTTTATTATTTTCAATAATGAACCGTTGAAATTATCTAGTAGATTTAATATTCAACCTTCGAAATTGGTGAGTTTATGATGTTTCGTGATACGTAGAATCAGAAAAACGAATTTAAAAAACTCCCTTCGTTCACCGTAAGTAGTCTGAAAGTATTTTCCTTGGAGTAATTTGAATTGACCTAAACATTCGAATTCGGTATGCGAGCTCGGAACAGCTCGAGAATGACCCTTACAACATTCTACAACGCTAGGTCAATAGGAGAAGGTGTAAAATGAGGTTTGGTTTGGAGGAAGGTGCAATAAGCTCCCGCCAACAGCATTGAAAGAAGCGAAAAGCTCCCTGCAGGTGCAACAGAGGAAACATATTCGGTGAAACCGAGGCTGACTGATGGTAAAAGGAGGGTTGTGGGAAGAAGACAGGGAACAGGAAAACATTGGTGGTGGTGGTTAGGGGTAGGAGGATCAGGTTTCTATATGCACACTCAACAGCGAGATGCAAAGCACCAAGCATCCTATATACGAGTACGTGGCTGGCGGGCAAAATGGATATCAATCCTTTTTGCGGCTGAGGAGGTTTTTTGGCGGGCAAGTTTTTACAACGGAGTTGTTTTTTGGGGGATATCACATCTTTTTGCATTGGTACAGTGATAATTTCTTAACATGATGGTGGTTTGAGAATTTCGAAAAAAATTGGAAATTATTGAAAAATTGAATAAATGTTTGAATTAAAAAATTTTTAATTTGAAACAAATTTGAATTTTATTTTAAATTTTGTTGAATTTTCCTTGGGAATTATACAACTTTTTCTTGTTGAGAATCATTATAATTGGTGTGGAAGAGACTTAGAGAAAGTTTGCAGAACGTAAAACCCACGATTTTTGACCAAAAATCACGAATTACACGAGAACCGTTGAAAGAACCGTTAAACTTATTCGAAAGCCCATTAAATTTCCTGTCGATCCTTAGACAGGCGCAACGCTACGACGATTTTTCTGACCACCGTTCAACTTTGATGTTTTTGGAAATTAGTAGATGTTGGATGTATTCACGTATTTTTGGCTGTGGATTAACCAAATCGATTGAGTTTTAGTTCAAAATCATTGAGCAGCTAGGTACTAGACATCCTGACGGACATTTTAGGACCAACCGCACCAATTTCGATCAATTTTTACGGCAGTTAACGTTGAAAATGAAAAACCATCATTACTGTTTCCCCCCTAATTGTGGGAGGGGGAAATGGGGGCAAGGGGTTAAAATGTACAAAAGAAACTCCATTGGATGGAAACAAACGTGTGTGCCAAAATTCCATTTTGATCTGTTTTGTCTGCTGGGCTCAATGAATAACGAGAAGGAGAAGACCACGAAAAACGTGGAAATTAGTGACTTTAAAACTGCTATACCTACCCCCGACATCTAATGGTCCCGAGAGTTGACATTTGGTTTACGTCCTCACGTGCACATACATAGTTGGTGTACAAAAACTCTGCGAATTCATGACACAACGGTTTATAATCTTCTTAGTACAGATCACCCTACTGTCTAGATTACTGAATGATAGATTAATTATTATTATGAATTATCATTAATTATTAATAATTATTATCAAGTAGTATAAATTATTGATATTTATTGTTGGTTATTAATAATTTTCATGCTTTATTATTAATAATTATTATTAAATATCATTCCTTAACTCGATATTTGAAAACCATGTGCTGTTTGAATCAGCTGGGTCAGTTTGAAAATGGACCCGACAGGCTGCCTCACGATTCACTCTCATGTTGACGATTTTCGATCTGCTCCAACTTTGAGCCGTTCATTGTGAACGAACGACTGGTTGTACAAAGCTGCGTATGGTCTTAAAAAATTTTTAAAAATAAACTCTATCTAAATATGAAATAAAAAACATACCGTTTGATGGGAATTTTTCGAGTTTTGAAATTTTAAAAATGTCAAAATTCGTTTTGAACACCTTTCCCTTGACCTAGGGTTATGAAAAGTTTCGAGGATCATTGTGGAGTTGGTCGGAACCCGTAACAAAAATTTCGAAGTAGTACTCGTAGCTGCACGCTAACTGTGCTAAGTGTCGCGGACGGACGGATTTTTTTTTTTTTTAATTCGATTTTCTCAATCTACGTACCTACATTGAAACGTTAACCAACAAATTTTGAGGGGGGTTAACAAATTTTTTTTCTTTGGGCGATTCCAATGGTTCATTATCGAAGATAATAAACCAAAAATCAGCTTCCGTGACTCCCAGGGGGCCGAGCTACAGGGGAGTGAAAAACACAACTTGTTCCGTCGCGTAATCAGTGTCTCAGTCGCTTCGGTTTTCAGGGCTTTGGTTTTCTTGGCGTCCCTAGATCGGATATTTTAACCAGAACTGTAGATTTTGATTCAGAGCACTGTTGCCGACGATGGACGGCCAAACCGCTGAACCGATTTTGATATGGATTGTTTGTAATGAGAGAGTTCCAGGGATGGTTATAGGCTATGGTAGACTTTACGAAACGTCCTATTTCGACGAGAATAGGCCTTTTCTTCGCGTCGCCTCCCGAATAAACCAGTTCGTAACTAGGAAAGGGCGTATCATTTGGGTTATAAGTTGTGAAATCTATTTACCAATACACTGAGTTATTTACGCGCCCCGACCGGGGCAACGCCCTGGTAATCTGCTACTAATTTATATAAATAAATTATTATAATGTCTGTCCGGACTATACTCGGAAAACTGGCGAGACATAATTCCAATTACTTATTATTATAGTTATGGGACTTGCTATATTTTCAATATTATATTGTGTAGAAATTTGTGTGAAACCTGCGAACTGGCGGAACTTAAGAATAGGTAGTCTTATAAAAGATATTCTGATTTGCGCTCTCTATATTTGTCCGATTACAAAATGATATATGTATATACTCCAGGATATACTCCAGGAGGATGATTTGACCTTGGGTAAGGCTATACAAATCTGCAAGAGCCTAAAATGACTCATCAGCAAGCCCAGTCACTTCGAAAAAAGGCGGATGGAGAGTCAATAAATAAAATCTCTCACGGATCCAGGTCTAATACCCGTAGTTCTGCTCCAAGTTCTTGGAACAATCAGCATACAAGCGCGTACCGACAGGAGTACCGCATCCGATGCGGGAAATTAAATCATTTTAGTAAAATGTGTCGGTTGAAGTCAGTTCGGAATCATAAAATGAGTAGTTTCGCTGGCAGTTATGTGATTGCGGTAGTGACCGACGATATTGGATACTTTGTATGCCACGTACAGTCGGATCGGCATAATAATTCTGAATCAAGATGGTATGTAGATTTAATTATAAATAACTGTAATGTTCATGCACAATTTGATACCAGAGCACAGGTCATTGAAACAAACTTATGATCTAAATGTTGTAAAATCAGTCAGTCCGTCAGATAAAAAGTTAAGTGCTTATGGTGGTACGTCACTAAAAAATGTAGGCAATTGTGTATTGCCGTGTACCATCATGGGTAAAACTCATGATATTATGTTCAACATTTCAAACCTTATTCTGTTCCCATCCTTATTCAACCAAAGTCCAAGAAAGCCCAGGAAAAACGAAAAAAAAAACTGTCCTGTTCCGAAAACATTGGCAAATTGTTAATTAATTAACCAATTTTGAACCTTATCCATTTGTTGAACCCAAAAATGCAAAAAAAAAGTAATATCGACAAAACATGGACAACTGCCCTTTTAACATTTGCCCTTTCAAGTGTCTGTTTTCATTTAAATTCACCAAAGAATTGTGTGTTTCGTGGTTTTCTTAGGAAATTAAAGAGAGGAAAGTTGAGAAAATTGGGTATATTCGCATTACCGTTTATAGTGGCTCTAAATAACTATTCTCGGTTGACGCTCATCGTTTTGATTTTTTGTAAACGAACAGCTGGTCGCACAAAGCTTTGGGCGGTCTAGAAAAATTCTCTGAATCAAGATCTATTCAAATTTTGACCAAAACCAACACCGTTTCAGAGATTTGAGCTTTTCGAGATAGGTACGGCGTTTTGAACATTTCATACCTTATTCCGTACCCCTTTCCTATTAACATAAAATTATGAAAAGTTTCAAGTATCATCATCCTCCCCGTAACTCAAATTTCAAACTTTTATGTTATGGTACTTAACTTTTGAACTTTAACTAAATACATTCAACACTTTAGTACTTTCAATATTTTAACTTTTGCCTGTACCAAGGACAAACTGGGCAAAGTACCGCGGACAGCTTACGGCGCACAATGGTCAAAATAGATATCTTTTAGGTAACATTTTTGAATACCTCCACTTTTATAGGAAATTGAACTTTGGTTTCATATAATAGGTATATTATA
Organism: Stenodema calcarata; assembly: GCA_963920205.1. NCBI lineage: Eukaryota > Metazoa > Arthropoda > Insecta > Hemiptera > Miridae > Stenodema > Stenodema calcarata. Next base: position 35,386,958 of record OY986048.1, on the reverse strand, counting down.
ATAACAAAGAAGGCCTCAAGTTTCTGTTTTCATTCAAATTTACCAAAGCATTGTGTGTTTCGTGGTTTTCCTTGCAAATTAAAGATTGGAAATTTAAGAAAATGGGGTATATTAGCATTACAATAGTAATTACCGTTTTTAGCGGCTCTAAATAACTGTTCTCCCCCTTCTCGCCTCTTAAAATATAATAGGAGACTATGAAGATGATTAGTAAGAAATGGTAATAGAAAATGTAATAGACATGAAAATAGTTTGTGCTGGATGAGCTGCTTCCGTCCCTTTACCCTCTCCACTTAGATTTTACATAATCCACGGGAAAATAAAATAGTACCATTCATACAGCAGGAGTTCACGAGCGATCACCGTGTTCAGCGTAAAAAAAAACCCTTTACATTGAGGTGTCACTTGTCAGACTGTTTCATTTTGGGAATTTATAGATACCCCCCCCCCCCCTCCTCCTCCTCTATGCTTTCTCACTTAAAATTGACATAAATCTCAAATTCAGACGCGATTCTTTAAATCTTTATGAAACTATAAATAACCATCGAAATTGTGTGTTTTTCCTCCAAATATTTCCTAATTCACCTCTCCCGCCCAACCAATATATTGCAATATATCATGATACTACTTTTGGTCGACTTTAATTACAAAAATAGTATAATCATTTGAAAAAAAAGTCTGCGTGAGAACGGATCGCGTAAAACTACTCTTAGTTTCACCAATTTCTATTAAAACTCAAGGTTTTTATTTATTGTTAACAATAATCGGCTATCATTCATGGATTGCACAACTGATTTACTATAAAAATGAATATTAAATCATAATATGATCTAACGAGGAAAGAATATGGCGAAACGGGGAAAAAATTCGATTTTTTCGAACAAGGAGTTTATATTATAAATTATTATATTATAAACTCCTTGTTCCAAAAAATCGATTTTTTTCCCCGTTTCGCCCACTATGCGGCGGACGCACAGTAGTTCTACTTGTAGCTTGATTTTCTGTATCTACGTATCTTGCGGCATAAACCCAGAAATTTTGAGGGGGTTAAATTTCCTTTCTTCATTGATTCCAATGGTTCATTATTTAAGTTATCTTCAAACCAAACACGAAATATAAAATAAAATTATAAAAATGTTGAAAAAAACAAGTTGCATACCACAATTCCACAATAGTTTTATATTTTGCCAATATCCCTGTAGGTATACAATGAGCCAACTGAATACAAGGGAGTGGTGCTTCGAGCTCATAAACTGAGTTGAATGGTCTTCAGTGAGGAGCTTCTACTTATATGAGGAAATGATTCACCAGTTGTGATAAAAGAGTCCAACCACACTAATATCCACTTATTTGTGTCCACCTTGAACATTGAACGATAGACAATGAATACCAACTGAAATTTATGTTTGATTTGTACCTACGTAACTCTCTCCCAAAACTCTACTGAATGAGCATGATTTGCTTTCTTTTCTTTCAGGAGGATCAACTAGCTCGAGTTTTAGAAAAAAATACTGAGTTGACAATTAAAAACACTAATCTACAAAAACAAGTGCAGCAACTCCAAAATGTAAGTTAAGTTCATGTTTATCCAGTGAATCTGCCCCTGTTTTGCACGTAAACGCTGTTTCCAGTTTCAGTTGAAATGACAGTGGCTATCAAAACTAGTACTGTTGTCCTCTTAGCACTTCTACACTGGCATACGTGGTTCGATATGACACAGCTTCTTATCAAAATGAACGATTCGTGTTTCACACTACCCTTCCTTTTTCTATCATCACGCTTGTAGACAACTTTTTCACGAGATCACCCCTCAAAAACGCTAGTCAGGTCCTTATGGCTCAGGAAATTGTGTGTTACCTACTAGAAACGACTAAGTTGTATCCATCTTGCTTCCTTTCATAATCAATCTGCTCGCATTTTGTTGCCACTGAAGGAAAAACCTCTTTACTAATAAATGCTTTAACTAGATATATAAAAAATATTATTAGAAGGAATGAAATGAATGCAAGAATATTAATGTATGAGTTTGATTCACCTTGGTAAATAAAGCTCAGGAGAAATTACTCGAAACTGAAATAAGAGGATTGGAGGAAAAGGGGAAAAGGTTTTTCGAAGGGCATAGGGAGGTAAATTCAATGTTGCACGTTACCATCAAGTGTTTCCTATGTTAAAAGCATGCTGAAATCGATTGCAATAAAGTCGAAGAAACCTAAAGCTACTGGGTAAACCAACTTTTTTTCTCAAGAAATAAGTGTATAAAATCCCTTTATTGTATGTACTATGTAAAGATGTTCTCTCCAACTATGCTAAAAGGCTTATATATATTTCAAAAATGGATGTCATTTTATGTATTTTTTTTTTCTGTGTACTCATTTATTTTCATTTATTAATCGGCACATCACGTAACTTACCATAACAATGATTTGAGAAAAAAAGAAAAAGGAAATTACAAAACATCCGTCCAAATTCATTTTGACATCCTCAGTACATTTATACCTAACGTGCCCACGGAAAGCCAAGTTCTCTATGAACTTGTGTTCTTCCGTGGAGTCTCATTAATTCAAAACTACTCGTAATAAACTATTCTTGGCAGCAATGAAAGTACACATTGATTCCTAATGAGAGTTCATTAATATATTTGTAACATGTCTTTTTAAACCAATATTAATTTCATAGAAAAATTCAGAGCAACAACATAAACGCATCTCTTATATAATTCAATATTGATCTTAGGGAGTCATATTTGACCTTTCTGCAGCTCTCGTAACATAAGTGCCTGTTCAGGCATTTTCCACATCCACTCCCATTTTATAGACAAAAGTACTGGCCTGTCGTAGAAATAAATCAGGGATGCACTTGTGCCGAACTCTCTGTACAGCCAACTTGTGTGGTATCTGTGTGTGTGTGGTGGGGAGGGGGGGCTCTCTCCTTAATATCTTTTTAAGAATAATATTTTGAACTGCCCGAAAAAACCCCAACCGCGTCTTCGTAGCACACCCCCCCTCCCATCCCAACATAAGGCCATAATATTCCATTTTTAAACCACCCAATGAAACATTTTAAGCAGCTTTTTGGCTAATGAAGTTATGTGCAGCTCAAAGGTCGACTTGGAATCATAAAATACACCAAGATACTTAAATGTGAGACAATGGAATGGGTGGACACACACAAAGATCATCCCCGAGGCAGAAGTAAAAATGCCTGAAGTAAAAAATCAGTGATTTTAAATCACTCATTGTATTTTTCTGAAATCAACTTATACATATCAAAAAGCGCCTGTTCCTTACTTGAGCCTTCATGGAAACCGAATTGCCTTTCAGAGATGATTGTGTTTGCCTTTAAAAAAGATACATGTCTTGTCTTAATGAGTTTATCTAGAATTTTGGGTAATGATAATGCTAGAGCGATAGGTCTGTAATTAGTGGTTTTACTACGCATTTCGAAAACAAGGAAATTCAATTTTCAATTCAATTCAATTCATAGCTTTATTGCAAAAAAAAAAAAAGAATAACATTGCAAGGAGTTGCGTACATGGTAAAATAATATTATGAAGTTCATATTTTATGGGCCGATGAAAGAAAAATAATACAAACTTGGTGAAGTACCTACCAGAAAAATAATACAAACTTGGTGAATAGGGAATAATAATGGTGAATGCTGAAGAGTTAAAGAAAAAGAAGAGGGAGAAATATGTATAGTAAGGTCACTTCACATTGGGAGCAGTAGGGCAGCAGTCAATCTGAACGAACAGCGTGATAGTATGGTGATGCGGCAGTGATCGTCCAAGTGCGTCCATGCATGTTATTCGTTCAGCGAAAAGGCCCTTAGCTTTAACGAAGAAACTACGTAGCTGTAGATGGACCGGAACTTCTCCACAGAGCTGAAGGTCAGTAGGTCCCCGATGGTCCGGCGAGCCTCGAGAACAGGCAGAGTGTCAGAGCGGGAGTAGTCCGGAATCCATGGTGCCAAATAAAAGTTCCTGAATGGCTTGTAGAGGGGGCAAAGCAGCATGAAATGAACAACCGACTCAGGCTCCCTCCTATTGCAGTCATGCAAAGATCGGCACACTCCAACACATACTTTTGGCCCCTGATGCAAAACTGGAGGCGATTGAGGTTTGCAAGACGGAGCTGGGCAATCACACGCTCAGCCTCAAGCAACGGCATGCGTCCTAGGTAAGCCTCCGGCTCTCCAAACTTGCAAATCACACGGTAATACTCATTGTATCTTGAATTCAAGCAGAGGTCGATGTCCACTGACAACCAGTGGTTTTGCCACTTCTCCACCATAGCTTTGAACCGAGCATTGAGAGGAATGACCTCCCGTAGGCCTGCCGCCTCAGCCTCGCCTATAATCTGGAGAAGACATCGAAATTGGGAGACCCAGTTCAGCTGGGGCAAATAAAAAATGTGCAGTAGTAAACACCAATAGCAAACACCAAATTGAATATAAAAGTGAGAGGTAGTGCAATATAGGCTGACATATGTTTTAGCACCGAATTTGTCCACGGAAGGACACTGCACATCGGCTTGAGTCCTTTCTCCTACTTTTGAAAAATACCCGCCATAGCATCACCATCACTATTCATTGCTCCATCGCCTCCCGTCATACGACTATATATATATTTTCTTTACTATATTGTTGAATTCATATCTCCTTGTGCCTCGTTAGTTAAATTTCCAGTTTTTAGCTTTTCTAATTATCAATTCGGCATTAAAGGAGTTTTTAGGTTTTTGTTAATTTTGTCTCTATTTCTAATTGAAAATGCAACGCAGCCGTCACCCAAGACTTCAATTTCTTAAAGCCAAGGTATTATGGATACATATGAAGGGTACAGGGGAAAAAAAGTCCCCAACATGTGATTTCGATAAAACTGAATTTAAATTTACAAGTCGCCTAGAAACAGGGGAAATTGAATAAAATTAACAAACAAAATGTATAAATGTTCGAAAACATGTATTGAACTGGAAATTCATTTTTTTAGTCATTAAAATCACAATAAATCGGAGTAAACTATGAATAATATAGAAAAGGTGGTGGACTGAGGCTTCTTTTCCCCAGGAAGTGGGTGTCCAATCAGTTATCGGGCGGGTCATCAATGAATTCTTCATCACTGGAATCAGGTGTTTTGACAGCTTTATATGAAGTTAAATTTTTGTAGATATCTCTGGCTCAGATCAGCGTATTTTGCGGACTTTATTTGAATTGGTCCACTATGCAATGGGGTCAGTGGCAGTGTCTGCACCATCCTCGATTTTCTCGTTGTGTTTTTTTGGATTTGGGTTTCACTGGTGACTTGATGTATTTTCCAAAAACTACGGCTTTTGTAAACTAGCATGAGGTTCATCCTTCGTCATTTTCAGTATCCGAATGGGCCTGGTGGGGAATGGGCATCTGGGCGTCTGTTGCATAGAAAGAAGCTAGATGGCTTGTCCAGTTTTGAAATTGAAAGTCATTAGCACCACCTCTGTTAATAACTTCGAACGAAAGAGGGTTGACTCTGATATTTCTCAACACAGAAGTGATATCCAGTCCTGGGAGGCGGTGAAGGTTGGAAGTCCATTAAAATGGACTGAGGCGGTTCTTCTTTACAAGCGCATGGACTGAGGCGGTTCTTCTTTACAAGCGCATGGACTGAGGCGGTTCTTCTTTACAAGCGCATGGACTGAGGCGGTTTTCCACAGTTCCTTGATTCTAAAGTCATCATTCTACTCGTAACAGGACTTTACATCAATCGATAGTACTCTTCGAACGCCACAAGATGGCATCATTACCTCAGAATCTAGAAAAAGTTCTCCCCTGTACCCTTCCATAGTTTCTCCTATATTAACAAGCGACGATCTATGAAATACTTTATAACCAAGTAAACCAAAATTAGGCAAACTGTCATTCCACGTTTCTGACAATATAATAATATGAACGGTACAATCCAGGGCGTTCAAAAGAACCCTGAAAGTATCCAAATTTATTTTCAAACTTCTAATATTTTGAGTTCAGAAGCGCATATACCATGTTACATCCCAAACAAATACCAAACTCAACTTGGTTCTTTAGTATTTAGGGTGAAATGAGCTGGTTGGGGAAGGAGTGATCAGCTTGTGGGGAAAGCGAGTAGTTTGTGGAAATTGTGGATAATTTGTAACGGAGCGAGTCGCTTGTGGAATTCATTGATATATTGACACTCTTTTTTATCCTGTCTTCTGAGTAAGCGTATTTCTATGGAGTATTTTGGTGGTTATGAAGCGTATATTTCACAACGTTGCGTCGGTTTTTCTTGGAGAGTTCTCGGCTTTACTGGCTATTACTGTCACACAATCTTAAACCGATATCATGAACTACGGGAGACCATTTCACGCGTTTATTATCACGGGTCCGCATGAATTTTATATGTGAAAGAACCAGAACTTATGCGAATTTAAATTTATAGTTTTTTGTATTGTAATTGTTGACGGAAGTGAACCTCGCTAGTAGCACAATTAATATATTTATCTATCATGTGCATGTTTCGGAATGTCACTTGAACAGCAGTTTGATTCATGTGCCGTAGATTAAATTGTTTGGTAACGGAGAGGTAGGTAGACTCCTCACCCCTATACCTAAATCATCGTATACCCATATAATATGGTATTTATCGAAAATTGGACTTGTCATCTTGAATAGAAACTTTTCAAAATGCTCATAGTAGGTACTACCCCGAAACATTTTCTGAGAGTCTTCTTGCATAAAAAAATCGAGATCACTGTTCCTTGTCTCGTAACCGAGAATTTTCTTACTAAATTCCGGACCGTTGTCAGAATTCATGCAGTTAGGACATCAAGAAGTACCTAAGAACACAAAGTCATTCAGAACAAGAAACTCTACACCTCTAAAACATATTTGGTTTGAATCAGCTGTTTCCCAGAATGAAGATTGGCTTGAAGTTGTCGTTTGATTCAAGCTCAGGCTTATTCTGTTGTTTTTTCGGTTCTACCTTCGGCTAAGACGGCTTGTTGTACAACGTTCCAGGTGGTCTTGAAAAATACTCTAAATCAATATCTAAAACTTGTCATTTAGAAAAAATTCCAGATTCGAATGATTTTTCAGCACGTTTCGAACATTTCAACCTGTATTTTTCACCCCGTCATATTGACTAACGGTCATAAACGGGTGCTGGGTGCTGGGATCTCTACCAGCCTTCCGAATTTCTCGCTCAAGTGCAAAGTGCAGCGTACGGCTTTTTTCTTCAAATTTTGATATTCAGGTCCTCATATTTTGAAGCGGAAACCAAACAATTACGATGGAGGCGGGGGTAACAATTTTTTTCTTTACCACGGATCTGTAGGTGTATTTCTTTATATTATATACGGCGTCATGTACTCGTAAAGGCATTTCTGGATGCGCGCAGGGGAGGGGCTGACGTTATATCAGAGTTTTGCTGTTGAATTTTTCGGATACCTACATCAAACGTAGCATATTTTCAGAAAGCACTCTCTTCATGCACCCTCATTGAAACAATTATTTGAAGATGTCAATTCTAATTTCTCATTTGACTGCGAGAAAGTTTGAGAGATGTTGTGAATTTTTTCAGGTAAGAGGCTCTGACCAACCTGGCGTGTCAGAGAAACTGGAGTCACTTTTAAAGGTAAGAAATATTCATTATCTGCTATTCATCTACTTATTTATGATCTGCTTATTATGGTACAGAAATTGTGGTCGTGGAAGATTATGTCTAATTAAGAAACTTAAATTCTCTCCCCACTCCACCAATATTTCGGTATCCTTTAGCTTCGCCCAAATTGAAGCTTCAAGATAGTTATTGTTGGGTTCTGACATTTCAATGGGTACAGCCTTCAAATTGGATATTTCCCATGTTTGAACCAAATGATAACCACTCAGATCTACAATTAATGTTCCCCAATTGCTCTCCTTTCACTCCCCCTGAGCAATTTTTGTAAATTCCTAGATTTCGGCCTACTCTAGACCCACTCTCGAAGTTTCATTTAAATCCGACCTCGAGATGGTCATCTAATCTATACGACGGTCAAACCTCTCCCCACTCGTTCCAATTTTTTGAATTAATGTGGTACCTATATTTTATACTAATCTTTAAAATATAAAGGTTATATTATATTATAATCCCACTTTATACCATTTCCATCTGTTTGCCTCATAAATCGCCGGCACGGGAAGAGATGTGGCTAACGTATGGTGTACTGCCTTGGTAATGAAGCATACAAAGAGTTGGATCGGTCATGTAGGCCTTTCGCATTTCTTTGAGTGGTCTATGGATTTTTCCCGCCTTCGGTCGAATTTTCATTCAATTTAGTAATGATCACATGATAGAGATCTCAATTCATCCACATTAGGGGTCAAACCCTAGACGATTTTCGTCCTCCCCTTTGGATATATACTGTGACGTTGTAATAATAGTTATTATTATTTCAAATATGCTCTGTAGATGTAATGTCAATCACATTGGGAGTTTTGTTTCTAGTAGAAACAATGACATATCTTTACTTCTTGAGGGTCTGACTGGGTTCGTCATTGACATAATATGTAAATATCGTCGACTGTACGTCGACTTGGTGGGTCTACACGCTCAAGCCATTTGCGCAAACTGGCTTGCACAAGCCAGTTTGTACAGTTATATCGTTGCGTGTGGACGCAGTTTGTGCAAGCCATTTGGCTTGAGCAAAGTCAGTCTCGGACAGAAAATCGGCTTTATGGTAACTGGGACTGACGCCGATGTAATGAGGAGCGGTGATTTATTACACTAGTTGGGACCAAGTCGACGTACAGTGTACACTTGTCGGCCAACCACTTGTCGCCTGATCCTCATTGTATTCACTGAATGGTACAAATGCTGTCCAAACCCGGAGCGGCTCTGGGTTACCTGTGGTCCCTGCACTTCTTGACAACGTTAGGCCTGGTGCACACGAGCGGCAATTATCGCGCAGCAACGTTGCGGTAACGCGCGTCCACCGCGTCCTTCGGTGCACACGTGGGCGTCAGAAAAGCCGCAGTCTGTGTCCAGATGTCAACGGAGATGGAGCTCTACCGGAGAAAATAGGCTATATTTTCATACTTGGTTTACAAACAATTTGCAATGTAGGTTTTTCAATGATTATTTTGAGTCAGATATTGGGAGCGTCCCATGGCAACGAGACTACATGTAATTATTATTTTGGAGTGTTTCATGAATTTATGTCTTTATTTATCTTCTTTTACTTTTTGCTCCACATTCAACTATAAATATTAAATACGACAGCCACACTGCAAAAGCCTGTAAGTAATATTTTTTCAAAACAGAGCCCCTTAACCTACGCCCTCAGACTATTTCACCACTTTCTCAATGGGGTTGAGTCAAGACTCATAACGCCCTCTTGGAATGTAAAACTTTTAAATTTCTGCATTAACAGTTTTTTCATTACGAATTTGAATTCCTCAGAAAGATTTGAAAAACTCTGCAAATTCTTGACACAACGGTTCATTATCTTCTATGCACAGATCACCCTTCTGTCTAGATCACTAGGTCTAAATGTCTAGATCCTAAATGTTGGATTAATTATTATTATCAATTTTATCAAGTACCTAGTGAAAAGTATTATAATTTATTGTTAGGTATTAATAATTCGTATTTAGTATTAATAATAATTATTATTAATTATGATTAATTAATACGATATAATTCTGGGGTTTTTAATACTACGTCGGTAATAATTTTTCTATAAAAGAAGTACCTACCACCAAACATTCGAAATTACCTCCATTTCCGTAGCACGAAACGCACCTCAGAACAATAAACTCGACATCACTTAAGCCATATGATGTTCCAATGAGCTTGTTAGTATGAAAATGGACCTGTATTTCAACAGTTTGATTCACGATCGTGTTGTGAGGCACAATCTTTGAGCCGTCATTGTGAACGAACGGCTGGTCGTACAAAGCTGCGGATGGTCTTAAAAAATTCTACGGAACAAACTCTATCTAAATATGAAATAAAAAACTCTGCAAATTCTTGACACAACTGTTTATTATCTTCCTTGTGCAGATCACCCGTCTGTCTATACCAGACTGTATTGCAAATCGGCACCATACCATATTCTCACCGTACTCATACCATACCATACGAATTTCTTTGCTATCATACCATACTGTATTATACCAAATCATACATACAATAATATACCATACCATACTCATACCATGTCATACAAACCGAGTGAATATTGAAATGTCATCCATTTCTGACCTATATTTAAAATTTCAAGTATCTAGCTCATCATCAAAATTTAATTTGTTTAAACAAATAGGTATTATTTAAACAATTTTACAGACAAGAAACCGAGTGAATATTGAATTGTGATCCAGTTCTGACCTATTTGTAAAATTTCAAGTCAATAGCTCATCATCAAAATTTAATTTGTATTATTACAAAAAGGTATTATTTAAACAATTTTACAGATGAGAAACCGAGTGAATATTGCAATGTGGTCTATCCCCGACTCACGGTTAAAATTTCTAGACTGTAGTTTACCTGGAAAATGAAAAAAAGGTAGTTTTATTCTGGGCGTCTGGAGGTTGGGTCACATAACGGCCGTTTTCGACGCGAAAGTTTAGTGTTTTTCCTAAACCTTTGCGCGGTTACTGTGAACGAACGGCTGGTCGCACAAAAATCCAATTGGTCTTAAAAGATTCAGATTCAGAGTCAGAATTCTCTTAATTACCTTATTGACATCCAGCAACGTTCCCTTGTTGTTCTTCTCTTTTTTCAAAATATTCAATAACTCGAGCAATGAATTTTCGGGTTGATGATGAATCACTTCTCTCTTTTTTGGAGTCTCGGCCATTTCATTCGCTACAACGCAAGTTGGAGTTATTGGTAAAACGGTCAACAAAACTGTCGCAATATGAGAAAAACACTTTGGCTACTGCAGAAGGATGTTCAATGATCGACTGTATAGTGGGTAGTGAGCTAAAAAATCAACAACCATTTAGATGAACAGTGAGTCACTTATCGAAGAAGAAATAGGTAAAGTACCAGAAGTAGGGTCGTTTATGACCTGTCGACGCGCTGTTGCCACATACTGGCAGTTTTGCCTGTTATGTCCCTTTAACTCACGGCCGCTCCGGGTTTGGACAGACTATAGGTGTAATGTGTAACAACCAAAAAGTGAATATTCGCACTTTTTAATTTTCGAATTATTTAGAGTGGAGTAGTCCGATCCCAAGTGTGGGTGTCAGTCACATTCAAGTCCGGGTGTCACTCGAGATTGGCATCAATAGTGGGATCCACAAATAGCCGAGTGAGTACCAGTACGCCGAGGTTGTCAGTATCTGGACTGTCCAGGCTGGACAACAGTTTCATTTTTGGATCTTCTTTAAAAATCGGCGTTGCTGTGAACCCCTCCAGAGGATTTACCTAGTCAGGCGCGGATCTAGCTCGATGTTGAGGGGGGGGGGACAATGCAGGTTGCCTAATTTCAGGGGCTATTCATTAAAAATATGTTATACAGTTTATTTTTATCATGGTGATGGGAGCGATAGTATAATTATTTAATTTTAAAAAAAAAACAATTGAAAGTAAAAGTATTTGAAAAGAAAAATCCAGAGATAGGTACCTACACTTTTACAAAAAGAAGAGACCAATAATAGAGTCAATTACACTGTACAAAATATAAATTCAAATTAAATAAGTCTGCAAAAAGGCAATTTTCTTCCCCTCAGTGCAAATTTCATGTTACGGTCATTTCTTCTCTAGTCTCGTACCGGCCAAACTACTGTTCCTACAAAAAGGTCATGGGAGAATAATTTGAAGACAATTTATTACGCTTCAATTAATGACCAGAATGGTGCTTTTAGACCGAATGGTTTTCTCAAAAACTACCAAATTCGGTCTCTTTTGGCTACAGATCCAAAACTATTCGTCCGATCCAAAACTTTTTTTTTTCTTCTAAAAGCTTGTTGATTTTACATTCAGACCCCATATATGAAAATTGCATTTAATGTTACTCGAGTCCCTTGAAATATCCATGCCAGCACGCTAAAAAACCCGTTCTGTTGTGAAATCTATGTGTTTTTTGACCAACTATTCGCTATAAGTCCGAAAATATCAGTCCGACTCAAAATTTCTTTTTTTTTCAGCTAAAAACTGGTTGAATTTACTATCAAACCTCATATTATGAGTACGGGTATTTTAGCATGCTGGCATTTTAAGGGACTTCATTAACATTTCGAAATAAAGAAATTTTGGATCGAACGAATAGTTTTGGAGCTATATCCAAAACAGTCCGACAAACCCCCAGAATTTAACCCTTTTTCAGGAATTGAAACTTAAGACTATGATATAAAACCTCTTTATGACATTTCAAGTCAGTTGGGTCCAGAATACCGGTTTCCCGCTTTTGAGAAAACCATTCGGTCTAGAAGCACCATTCTGATCTATTATTCTGCATGGTGCTTCAAATTATTTTCTCATGGCATTTTGTAGGTCCAGTAGTTTGGCCAGCACGAGACTAGAAACATTACTGTAACATAAAATTGGCACTTTTGAGAAAGCATGGCCCGTTTTGCAGAGCTCTATTTTGGGGTTTACATGGTCTGCAACGTTTTACTACTACTGAAATTGTAAACATACTACCACTGAATACTTGGATTTTAGCGTACTGGCATGAGTTTTTTACGGGTCTTGATCAACTTTTCATATAAGAGGTCTGATAGTAAATTCAACCAGCTTTAAGATGAAAAAAAGAAATGTTGAATCGGACCAAAAACACGTTGATTTCACAACAGTACGGTTTTTTTTCTGGCGAGCTGGCATGGTTATTATAAGGGGCTTGAGTAACATTTCATATGGGGTCTTATTGTAAAATTTCATAATATGGAGTCTGTAAAATTTTCATATTAGGTATGGGGTCAGAAAGTAGAAGAAGAAGAAGAAGAAGAAGAAAGAAGTTTATTTTCATTAAAATCAGGAAAAGAAATACAATAATACAAATAAACAATACAGCTTGGTTATGCAACCGTCAGCCGGAAGTACGGGACTTGAAAATTACAGAAATGAAATGAGATATAAAAATTCTTCTTCATAAGATAAAAATACATATATCTTGAAATTATAAGACGGAACTTCTATGAGAGACACAGGAAACCCGATACCTCCACGACAATTGACAGTACCGGACAATCCTCCTCCACTCGTCAGCACTGTCCAGCAGCCCAACCGCATGATCCCTGGAGAGGTCTTGAGCACCAAAAACTTCCAAGCGGAACTGTGAGAGAGCGGGGCACACGCAGAGGAAATGGTGAACGTCCTCCCTTGCGTGGAGATCACATAGGGGACACTCTTCTGACACCTCAGAGTCAAATGGCTTCCCATTGACATCCAACACCTCCCCACGGACTCTGAACAGCCATCGGATCTCTTGTAAGGCAAGCGCCGTGTCCCGCTTGAAGCTTGCACAAGTTACAGCAGGGTTGAGCTCCCTATACAAGGTGAAGTTCTCTGATGACTGAGCCCTGGCCCACCATTGCTCACGCTTTTCTTGACGAAAGCCCTCAAGAATCTCACTAGCCTCTCGCCTAAGATTCGTCCCATCGAATGTGTACAGGGAGTTTGGCACGCCATATTTCTCAGCCATGATCTGGTACTCCTTGGCCCAAGAGATACCCCTCCGAACAATTTCTCTTGCAACTATTTTGGGCAGCCGATGGTCTGGCATACTCACCACCTTGGTGAGGTACTTAAAATGAGAATCAAGGGTGAAGGTACCTATGGTATCGAGCTCGGTTTCCAAAAGAATAATATAGTTCGGGGCATAGCTGGGCAGACCAAATAGTCGCTTCAACCACAGCATCAGAACCCTCTCTACAGTTGGGTACTCGCGGAATCCCCAGCATTCGGAAGCGTAGCACAGGATGGAACGAACTATCGCCTGGAAAACATGGAGCTTTGACTGCAGAGGGACGCCGGAGTTGGAAAACAGCAGACCCCACACGCAGTTCATGGCAAACCTGGCGGTGGCAGACTTTGACTTCAAATGCCGGGCAAAAGACAACCTGGGTGTCAATGTAACTCCAAGATATACATAGCTCCCGACTATTTCGATGTCCTCCTTACCAAACTTCCACCTCTCAGACCTCCGACGGCGGCCTCCATTCCGGAAAATCAGGACCTTCGACTTGGCCAAGTTCAAGGTGAGGCTCCATCTCTCGCAGTATTTTTTCAATTTATTGATGTTAGCCTGTAAAGACGCCGGATCAGTATCCAGTATCACCAAATCATCGGCATACATTAGCACCCGAATGTCCACCCCCCCAATTCGAATTCCAAAGTCCAATTCTCGGACCAAATCATCAATGAAAAGGGCAAAGAGAATAGGGCTTAGTGGGCATCCCTGCTTCACCCCTGACCCAACCCCGAACCGCTCAGAAGTACCCTCCCTTGTCCAGACGGCTGCCAAAACTCTGCTGTATAGATACTTGATGATGTGCACGAACTTTCTCGAGAGGCCGCAGCAGAAGAGTTTGTAGAATAGGAAGGACCTGTCGACGGTATCAAACGCTGCTTTTAAATCCACAAAGAAAGCGTATACTTTGCCCAGGGGTCGCCTCAGCTGAAGTTCCACAGTTCCAGTCAGGGCAAAGATGGAGTCAATGGTAGAGTACCCCTTGCGAAAACCCGACTGGAACTCGGACAAGGATCCCTCCGCCTCCACAAAAGCAGTCAAACGATTGGACAGAAGGCATGTAAATAACTTTCCTATGCAGTTGATAAAGGATAGCCCTCTGTAACAACTTGCATCTCCTGGATCTCCTTTCTTAAACAGTGGGAATATCAAAGATTCCTGGAAGGATTGAGGTACCACCCCTGTCTCATAGATTGAGTTAAAGAAGCCCAATATGTAGTCCTGAAGATCCGAACATGCGAATTTATAGAATTCAAATGGGATTCCGTCCATGCCTGGTGCCTTGTTGCTCTTCGTCTTGCCCATGACGTGCTGCAGCTCGGCCATCGTAAATGGCTCATCCAGGATAGAGGAACGAAAATCAGGTTCGGGGTAAAGAATGGCTTCACATGGCTCCACAGGATTCAAGAGCCGAGCAAAATGCAACACCCAATCAGACGACGAGATTTTTGCACACTTGGGCGATTTTGACCTCATGAAGGATTTAGCCAGCTCCCAAAACCCCTTTCCATCTCTGACCGTTGTGAATTTGTCACCCATAGCCTGAAAATATTCTCGCTTCTTTCCTATGATGAGCTGCTTGTATTCTGAGTTTGAGACCAGGTATTTAAATTTCACCTCTGTTGAGTTCGTTTTCCGGTACAGATTCAGGAGTTTCATTGATTTGGTTCTAGCTCGGTCACAAACCCAGTCAAACCATGGACTTTTCCTCTGGACGTTGACCTTGGGGCTCTGCGGTGCACAGTTTCTAATAACATCTACTATTCCTTGTGATGCGAGGTCCGGAGTGGTCCAGCCGGTAATCACAGCTGGCAGCAGCGCCTTGAGTTTTTTATTAAAGTTGTCCGTTTGGCTTGGGGACCATTTGAGACGCGGAGGAAGCGAAGAGAGGGATTCCGCTCTGTTGTAGGGCATTGATATCACAATTGGCAGGTGATCTGAAAATATTTCTTCCTGAACCCAAAAGTCCCCCACGCAGCTTAACAAGTCCAGAGGGACGCATATAAAATCCACCACTGAGGAGCCCTGTCGTGATACATATGTGAAGTCCCCTTTAAAGTCGCTTTTTGAGCGTCCGTTGAGAATCACCAGTCCGCTGTCCGCCAATATTTCCAGCAATTTCCTGCCCTGCTTACTGCAGACCTTATCCATAGAGCTTCGTAATGGGCAGAAATTCGCTAGCTTGCCAAAAAACACCTCCTCCAGGTTCTGCTCCTCCGCCACCCTTGCATTGAAATCTCCAGCCAATATAAACTTGCTGTCACAATGCGCTAACAGAAACTCGGCCAAATCATCGAAGTCCCTGTCCCAATCGTTGCAGTTCAAATAAACTGGCAATATGCAAATGTTCCCATCCAAATTTGTCAGTTGAACTGTAACTCGATTTGCAACTTTATTAAATTTTACATTTTTCAGCCCCCTTCTAATTCCTACCAAAATGCCACCACTTGCTCTACCAAACACGGCTTGTTTTCTTGCACCCAACCATTCTAAATCAAAATCCGCGAAATAATTTTCAAATTTTCCATAATTTTCTTCTACTACATGTGTCTCTATCAAAATAAATATATGGAAGCCTCTTACAAAATCAAAAAATAAATTATCATTTCGTTTGTTGTTAAGTCCTGCAACATTATATGTTAATATTTTCATATTCTCCAATAGCGATGTTTCTGCTGCAGTCCCTGGTTTCTGGTTCCGGCTGACTTCATTTCTTCAGGAGCGCGCAGCACTCGGAGTCCTCCCCTCTGCAAGCAGCCCCACAATAAGTGCCGAAAGATCAATTCCGTGTAGCACCTTCACTGGACGAACAGCTCCGCCTCCCCTTGCAATGAGCCCCATTTCATCATGCCACTCGTAAACGTCTTGACCAACGACAAGCTTTTCGGTGCGCACTCTACAGGCAATATCTAGCCTGTGTTTCCGCAGTTCAGCCCTGATACGCAAGAGCTTCCCTTTTCGACGACGGACCTGTGGTGCAAGGTCTTGGGACACACCGTACCCAGTACCATTCAATCGAGGGGCCTTATTGATGACATCCCATTTGTCTCGGGAGCTCGCGAGGGTTACTTGGAGAAGAGCACCATTGGGCGATCGGGGGCCGACCATTTGCACAGATGTTATTTGCGGATCAGGGATTTGAAGTACATCCTTTAAAAATTTCGAGACAACCTCATACAGATCGTCACCCGGGCTGAAGGACAACCCTCGCAGAATCAGGTTGTTACGTCTCATCTGAGACTCAAGGAAGTCAATACGTTTATCACGTTCGGTTCCAGCCTCTTTCAAAAACTTCACTTCCTCGCGGAGACGTGCGTTGTCCTGCTGCAAGGTGTGAATGTCAGATCGAAGTAAGTCAAAATCTACTTTTGTGGGAAGTTTTCCTAATTTTTCATCCATCATACGTCCGATCGATGCTAGCAACTGACTATCCCCAGGCGATCCCATATTGACCCTTTTCTCCTGACTCGACTGTCCAGGCGAACCGCGAGGGCGCTTTGTGGTGGCCGTACTCTCGTTTTTCGGCGAAGTAGGCAAGCTGTTTGATCTCCTCAAGAATTTATCCAAGCCTTGCTGCATTAAAAAATTTAAAATTCAATTTCTAATTTAATTTAATGCTACACGGGCTCACCGAACAGCGACAGCGGCTGAGGTCCCACTCTCCAGCACAGGCTCACAGGCGCGATCTGCAACTAATCGGCGAAACTAGATGTTTCGGGTGACTGCCACCTGTCAACGCGTCAATCACTCTCCTAGCAGAGGGGAGCCCCACGAGAGGGGGAGCGATCACCTGCGGAAGGCAAGAGGCAGGGGAACTCGTCGGCTCCTCTGATTCGTCGAGTGCCTCTCGAAATCGTTTATCAGCTGATAATTACCGGCCGAGCGATGTTCAGGCTCCTCTTCACCGGCCCGAATCGCCCGAATTTTTCCACGGCAGAATCACAATTACGCGTCTGCAACCGATATACAGGAGCCAAAAAACACGCGCTACGCTTAGGCCAATGGTTGTAGGAACCGTCAAGAAAAAGTTCGTATTCCACAGATCACTGTAAACCACTTTAAATCGTAAGAGAAGACAGAGCGACTTACTGTACGTGCGATCCCGTCGGCTGACCGAACCGTACTCGGGTCAGAAAGTAAAATTAACTAACTTGTAGAAAAAAAAAATTTTTTTGGATCGGACGAATAGTTTTGGAGCTGTAGCCAAAAGAGACCGACAGTTAGTTTTGTTAGTTTTTGAGAAAACTTTTCGTTCTAGAATCACCATTCTGGTCTTGAATTGAAGCGTAATAAATTATCTTCAAATTATTCTCTCATCTTTTTGTACTTACGAAAATTTGACCGTTAAGAATCTAGAAAAATGTCCGAAACATTAAATTTGCACTTTTGGGAAAAAATTGGCTGTTTTGAAGAGCTCTCTCTATCTTGGGTTTCACCAGGTATACGGAGTTTTACTTAAAAAAGGAACGAATGACTTTTTTCGCCAAGAGGCTGCGTAACTACATTTTTGGCCAACAACTAAAACTACTTTTTCTTGCTATTATTCTTGCCTGATATTCTGTTACCGTTTCGTTTTTATTTACTTATTTACCCTCCGTCCTTTCTTTTCCTTCTGCTTTCCCTTTTCTTCTATTCTTATCTTGCTTGCAAATTACAAACAGGCATTGAGATGAATTTCCATTCATTCATTCATGGAATCCAATTAGCAAATAATTGTAGCATTTAAACGATTTACAAAAATTCAACATCAAAACTATTTTTTTAAACTATGATCGTTATAGCCTGTTCTGTGATCGTATCTGCCATGCTTTTGGAAATAAAACGTTTACTTCTTCTGCTGGGGACGGTGAAATCATCTGCGCCTCATCGAAATGCAGTTTGCCAATTGATGCTAGCACAGACGCCCCAAACTTTATATTGACTCTTGTCATGCATGGTAGGTATTCGATATGGACCGTCATTCTCCAATTCTCAAACTGACACCGTTGCAATATCGGTGACCACTGTTAGACCCTTATAGAGTTATTTCATCTGCTTGATTGTTAATATTTTGTACCTATGTCATATTTTGATTCCTGACAGAAATTCTCCGCCCACATGAACGTACATGAATTTTAATAGAAGGATAACTAGTGACGTGCGATACCAGGAAAGGTATCGAAAGGAATGTTCTATACTACTCAAGTATCGACAGAAAATATTTGATATTCCTGAGTACTCAAATGAGTAGGTACTTTTCGGAGGCGTTGAACTTGAATGAATTTAGATATCCTTCTTAGGTTTATTTTCATGGTATGTCTATTTACCTACAAGAAAATTTAATCTTTTGAAAAAATAAAATGTAATTGACTTGGAAAAATATCCAATACTTTTACTTCCTACTAGATATCGAAAGAAATGTTTGACATTACTCGAATACTTATGTTTTAAGTTTAGCTCAATTTCCATTTGAATAATATCTAATACTGCTGGAAGTAGGTACTCAATACCTGTATATTATGGAAGTACGAAATATAACACCGAAAATGATTGTTATTGAAAGAAAATGTTCCATAGCTTCTACCTACTTCCAGCGAAATTACCTACATGCTCATTTGAATACTTTCATCCAGATACAGGTAAAAACAACAGGAATAAAATAAAATAATAAAACAATAAATCTTTAGTTGACCTGAATGTGGAAACTCTTGTCAGACTTTTTTTTAATTTTCTTTATTTCTAATAAACATAGATAGGTACAACATATGTATAGCTATTAACATACATAACATAAAACATACGTATGTATAGCTATTAATTCCATCAGTTGTGGCACAGCGGGGGAGGTTCATGGATTCAAAGACTTGATAACGGGTGGGAGGATCATGTCGGTGTAGGGAAAAAGGCCTTTCCTTCAATAGCGAACGTGCGAGGCGTATGCAGAATTATGAATAGAGTTGCCAACCGTCAAACCCTAAACATACATGATCCTATGATGAAGGGAGGGGGAAGAGGCACCTAAGAATGCAGGTGGGGAGTCGTGTAATGACTAATCAGTAATTACATGGAATAGGTAAAAGCACTTGAAAATCTGCTAGCACTTAGTTGACATGATTGACTATGAACAATACTAGAAGTACCTATGTGATACAAATACATTGGAGTATTTTTTCCGGTACTAAAAATAAAATATTCTATACCAGTATTGGTATCGAAAGAAATATTCGATACTCTACTCGTAAAAGATAGATATCGCACGCCACTAAGCATAACGAGTTTTCAGGAATAACTTCTATTCCTATTTGGAATAACTAGCTGGAAGATACCACAAACCTACGGTTTCTGATGGAGGCGTCAGGAAAATATCAGGTGTGTAGAGTAGTCAGGGTGGATGAAAATATCAGGTGTGTAGAGTGGTCAGGGTGGTCGAATATCTTCGAAAGTACCATCCAACCGTAGTGGTTATACTGCAACTTGATTCCTTCTACGAGTAGAAACCGCAAAACTGCATTACATAGCCTTCAAGTAGGAATTGAGGGTAACAAGCATAACTCTCCTAACCGACAGCCTTCAACTGTAGTTTAAATAATTATAAAATAATTTTGACTCGTTGAGGAAAACCCTCCAACGTTTTTGAATGTAGAGAGTTTGTTTCGAGGGCTTTCGTTTGCAATTGAAGGGTACAAGAACGTACCTACTGTAACATCCCGTTTACACCAAACGAGCATTGTTCGCGAACTCACAAACGAGCTCCCGTTTACACCGCCTGAATACGCCCGCACGAGCAGTTGTTCTCGAGCATTCGAGAACGTTCCAGACCATATCTGAGGGTCTCACGGCAACTCCCCACAATGTCATTTTGGCCACTTTTCAGCAGAGCCAAAAAACTATCTGCCAACGATTTTCTTCTCTCCATCTAAAATACCTTATTTCACAAACCAATTAGAATATTTTCTTAAACCATGTAATTTTTTTCCAATAAACAGGACATTTTTTCGAGTTTAGAAGATTACATGTACAGAAAATAGTTTTAACCCTCTCTATGGCCCTGCCCAAATCTAAATCCACCTTTCCATTGATCAGCTTTAACTCTGAGTAGGCATCATCTTGCTTTATTCTGAAGTAAGGATTAATGGGTTAAGATAGAAGCAGCTCAGCATACTTTATAGGCAATGTTTATAGTACCTTGTAGTTGAGTGCCTCATCGCAAACCTTGTCAAACGCCTGATCGACGTCAAGGAAATTGGCAGAGCAAACTCTCTTTCTATTAAAATTTAATAGAAATGCTCCATCGATTATATGTCCTCCCCTCTCTGAGAGTCTAGAGTAACTTTTTTTCCTCGCACAAACTCGCGTAACTGCAAAAAAAGCAACTTTCCAGGAGAAGTTTACCTACTTTTAGTCGTCGTAATTTGAAACATTTTCCGCAAAATCCTTGATCGTCGCAAACTAGATAAAATTTTCGGCATAGAAATACATAGAAAAACCACCGAAAATTGGATTTTACATGCAATAAGTTTGTTTTTGTTCTCCTGAAAAGCTGATTTTGTGGGAGGAAAAAAAGTTACGCTAGTCTGTCAGAGAGGAGCGATGTTATCCGATGAACTTGATCAATTTTTGGCGATGATATCCGATGTTTCAGTCATAAGCAAAACTGATGTCTTGGGAACAGCTCAAGTTCTTCAATTACACCAACTTTTTTTTTTAGGCCAACAAAAAAAAGGTGTTGTTTGGTGCAGAGGAGATCAGGGTTGGTGTTGGGGTTTTCGGTGTGCAGAATCGAAATCTGAAACCCGTTTTTCACCATCAGTTCTAGTTTTTGAAATATAGCTCATATCAGCTGTTGTCTAGCTACGTTTGTGTGTTAAAAATCGTACTTCAGAAAATCCTAGTTAATTCTTCACTTTTATTCACTCTTTCTCTGGCTTTTGAGGTGCAGAATCCGAATATTAAACCCGATTTTAGTTCTTCTTCCGTTCCACGGAAAACAGCGGTAAAGTTGACAAAGTACACACAAACATCCCAAAAGACATGGTTTTATACTTTTTTAAATGTATTTTTTGAAAAACGTACGGAAGATTAAAAAGATTTAGTTCCAAAGTCGGATTCAGCATGAAAAATGTTGTAAGAATTTCTCTCTTTTATTTGTCAAATCTATAAAATAAGCCGCTTGTAAATTTTCATATGATAGGTTCACTTCGTTCATTTAGGTGAGGATTGAGAAACACAAAAGTTGGTGAAGTTAGGTAGTACGGCAGAAGGTGCTTGAAGATCTGCCTGGTGATGAGGTCCATAACCTGGGGCCATTTTCAGGCTGATTTCCTTACTGATTATGTGCTTTACGTCATTGATACTGACATATGGAATGTCAACCTCTTGATCGAGTGTCCTCTAGATGCAGTTCATCTGTCGTTGCAAGATTTGGAGTGAAGCGGGCGTTGTTGCTAGAACGGATGGCATGGTACCATTTTCAACCCTCATGTCTGAGATGCGAGTCTGAAATAAGACAATCAACTCGATTGATGTCTAGGGCCAACTGGCGTGAGTCCATTGGCGTTCCTGCAAAGCAGTTTATCAGTTTTCATGTTGGTTTTTTAGGACGTCTGCTTTCAATCCAGCCAACAGGCTCATCCACGTCGCTTACGCTCTGACTGACTTTTTTAAATCTGATTTATTTTTTATTGCATCTCTTTACTAATTGTATCGATTGATTGCCTACTTGCCTGACTATCTCTCGAATGCCAGCTGTAACAAAAATGTCTGATTCTGCAGGATCTTCAAATATGACTCGGAATTTGAGGCCTGAACTGGTTTTTCATTAGACAAGATCAACGTTTGTGGCACAAACGTTTTTATGCTGGGGTTTTCTTGTGCTGACTGGCCCAGACTGACAATTTTTGAAGACCAACCTCGAGCTCTGCTGTGGTTGGTCAAATAATTGATATGATAATACCTAACGTAATATTATTACGTTAGGTAGATTATTAATACGGTATTAATAATCTACCTAACGTAATAATATTACGTTAGGTATTATCATATCAATTATTTGACCAACCACAGCAGAGCTCGAGGTTGGTCTTCAAAAATTGTCAGTCTGCTGCTACAGAAGTGTTTGCGTGGTTTGGTATCAGTTCAGATGACGACCGGTTCTTATTTGGTGACTTCTTCAATTCGACAATGTGAACTCAAAAAACGGTCCAGTTCAAATTATCAGTGAATAAGATGAATCTATCATCGATAAAGGGAGTCTATTGATTTAATTGTGATTTATAGCTTGAACACCCGCTAAATGCCGATCCTATAATTATATTCATAATAATAACGAATGACATCGAGGAACAATAGTGCAGGTGAACTGCGCTCTAGCGAATACCGTTAAAACTAGTAAAAACTACTCTGGACCAGGAAAGCTGATACTGGATGATCAACCGCAACACGCGATCTTATAATTATGGTTCATTATCTTGATAATGAACCTTTGGAATCGCCCAAGATAAGAATCGCCCAAGATAAAAATCACACCCCTCATCAAAATTTGCGGTTTACGTTTCAAGATTTTCAATCTTCTTTGTGCAGATCTTATTTGCTGGTTTACGTTTCAAGATTTTTAATCTTCTTTGTCCGTCATGTCAGTACGCTAAATACTGCACGCTAAAAAAAAAACCCGTACTTTTGCGAAATCAACGTTGTTGGGGCCAATTTTTCGCTCTTAACTCCGAAACAATTAATCCAATTCAAAATTCCTTTTTTTCATCTTGAAGCAGGTCAATTTCACTATCAGACGCCATATGTGAAATTTGGATCAAGTCCCTTTAAATACCCCAGATTAACGCAGTTTTAGAGATCCCCAACGCCAAAAAACCCGTTATGTCGCGAAATCTACGTTTTTGGTCTGATTATTCGCTATAACTTCAAAACTATTGGTCTGATTCCAAATTCCTTTTTCTCATCTTAAAGCTGGTTGAATTTACTATCAGATCCCATATTTGAAATTTTTATCATGTCCCGTCATGTCAGTACGCTAAATACCGCACGCTGAAAAAGTCTGCAAATTCTTGACACAACGGTTTATTATCTTCTTTGTACAGATCACCCTTCTGTCTAGATCACTAGGTCTAAATGTCTAGATCCTAAATGTTAGATTAATTATTATTATGAATTATCACTAATTAATAATAATTTTATCAAGTACCAATGACTTCAATGGAATGCAATAATTAGTACGAATCTATCGATGAGTTGCCCTTTTTCAGCCAGGCTCCCAGACTATCAACCTAGATCCCGCATGCGGGAAGATACGACGGGACGTATCGTCCATCGCGTCGTCAGAACGCACACATTCAGCGTTAAGATAAACGAATCCATTCGTATTAATAATCTACCTAACGTAATATTATATCAATAATTTGACCAACCACAGCAGAGCTCGAGGTTGGTCTTCAAAAATTGTCAATCTGCTGCTACGGATTGGGTGTTTTCGTGATTTGTTTTCAGTTCAGATGACGACCGGTTCTTTTTTGGCGACTTCTTCAATTCGACAATGTGAACTCAAAAAACGTTCCAGTCACAAATTATCAGTGAATAAGATGAATCTATCATCGATAAAGGGAGTCTATTGATTTAATTGTGATTTATAGCTTGGACGCCCGGTAATTGCCGATCCTGTAATTATATTCATAATAATAGCGAATGACATCGAGAAACAATAGTGCAGGTGAACTGCGCTCTAGCGAATACCGTTAAAACTATTAAAAACTACTCTGGACCAGGAAAGCTGATACTGGATGATCAACCGCAACACGCGATCTTATAATTATGGTTTATTATCTTGATAATGAACCTTTGGAATCGCCCAAGATAAAAATCACACCCCTTATCAAAATTTGCTGTTTTACATTTCAAGATTTTTAATCTTCTTTGTGCAGATCAGAAATGTTTATATTGTCCCGTCATGTCAGTACGCTAAATACTGCACGCTAAAAAAAACCCGTACTTTTGCGAAATCAACGTTGTTGGGGCCAAGGTATCGCTCTTAACTCCGAAACAATTAATCCAATTCAAAATTCCTTTTTTTTCATCTTGAAGCAGGTGAATTTCACTATCAGACGCCATGTATGAAATTTGGATCAAGTCCCTTCAAATACCTCAGATTAACGCAGTTTTAGAGATCCCCAACGCCAAAAAACGCGTTATGTCGCGAAATCCAAGTTTTTGGTCTGATTATTCGCTATAACTCCAAAACTATTGGTCTGATTCCAAATTCCTTTTTTTCATCTTAAAGCTGGTTGAATTTACTAGCAGATCCCATATATGAAATTTTTATCATGTCCCGTCATGTCAGTACGCTAAATACCGCACGCTGAAAAAGTCTGCAAATTCTTGACACAACGGTTTATTATCTTCTTTGTACAGATCACCCTTCTGTCTAGATCACTAGGTCTAAATGTCTAGATCCTAAATGTTAGATTAATTATTATTATGAATGATGTTGAGGGATGTCGAGGGTCGGTCAAATGAAAATTGATTTATGTGCCAACGTTTCGAAGAATATATTTCTTCATCTTCAGGGCCTAAAAAACGGTTTCATACGACATCCCTCAACATCATTCTTACTGACGGTCAACCTAAACCACCACACTCATTATTATGAATTATCACTAATTAATAATAATTTTATCAAGTACCAATGACTTCAATGGAATGCAATAATTAGTACGAGTCTATCGATGAGTTGCCCTTTTTCGGCCGGGCTCCCAGACTATCAACCTTGATCCCGCATGCGGGAAGATACGACGGGACGTATCGTCCATCGCGTCGTCAGAACGCACACATTCAGCGTTAAGATAAACGAATCCATTCGTATTAATAGGGATGGCAATCATACATCGATGTTTTTGAAACATCGATGTTTTTGCGTGACACATCGATGTTTTTCCATCGATGTTTTCTGTGTCGATGTTTTTGGAACATCGATGTCGGGGTTTCGATGCATCGGCACATCGATACATCGATGTTTCAATTTTTTTTGCCATAGGCTGCTGAATGTTTTATTCTAACGTTTTTCTCACATACCTAGGAATATTATTTCTGAATTTTTATTTCCTTTAAATGAAAATATCGAGGCGTGTTAGCTGAAAAGTGTCGATACTTCCAATATTTCGCCTGTGGGAAAGATTCACTTTTCCGATTCCATCGCATCGTCAAAAGCCCCCACTCAAATTAAAAAACTGGTGGCGTCTGTTGATACTTCTAATTCCCCGTCATCTCAGTCATCTTCAGAATCGGACCGTGGAAGTCCCGTTGACATAATATGGGCCCATCATAAATCGTTGGCGTTCAAAACCAACAAGAAAATGTCATCTTCTCAGAGCTTATCGGTGAACTTAGACACGGAGATATCGATGTATCTCTAAACTCCAGTAGCATCGAACATTCGTTCAAATCCCCTTGAATTGTGGGAAGACATGAAGACAGTCTATCCCAAGCTGTACACGTTATCAAGAGAATACTTGGGGAGGGTATCCACCTCTGTACCGGCAGAAAGATTATTCTCCAAGGCTGGTGCCACTCTTACGCGGCAGAGAAATCGCCTGCGGGGCAAATTGCTTTCAAAATTACTTTTCTTGAATGGACTACCTGCCAAATACAGGGTGTGAGCCCAGCCTTCGTTTATACGATTTTTTTCTTGAAACTGAATTATAATGGTAACAAATAAAATAAATTTATAGCTTATAAATTAAATAAAATAAAAAATTGATTAAAAACCATCGATACATCGATGTTTTTTTTAAAACATCGATGTTTTTTCCATCGATGTTTTTGGGGTCCGATGTTTTTGGAGCATCGATGCCGGCCTGTCGATGCATCGATACATCGATGTTTTCATTTTTTGCCATCCCTATGACTGGGCCCTTCGCGGCCTCTGTTCCTGAAGTATATTCCGTCGTTCAACAGGCAACACCACTTATCCAACATTTTGTAAAAAATGAGATTTTTACACACCAATCGATTCCAATTTTCGCGCCTCGTAGACCAGTGATCACAGTTTGTTTTTAAAATACCGCTTGGAGAGCTAAAATCGCTTAGATGTGAACACCACTTATTTACATTGATTAAACAATACCACGTATCTAACAATCTCACCCTGTCATCTGCCTCAACTGGTTTCGCCGTTCGTCCAACTCTAGTGGAGGAAATTATTGAATACTGATTATTATAATAAACTCACCTACTTTTAAAGCAGTAGGTATTATATTATAATACCTAAATATATATGAAACACTTACTAGACTATCAATTTTGGTGAAAAGTAGGGCTAACTCCATAATGTACACTCGTTCGTTATGGTTAAAGTTCAGTCTTGCTGTCTTTACTTGTTGATATATTGTAGCTCAATTGACATTGATTGTTTAGAAATTAAATCGAGTTGATTGTTGAAAGTCGAGTTCATTTGAAACTACTATGTCGCGTTGATTCGAATTACACTTATTTCGAGTTGAATCGAGTTAATTCTTAAAAGTTGAGTTCATTCAAAATAACTAGCTCCCTTTGATTTGAATTAAACTTCTTTTGAGTGGAATCGAGTTGATTCTTAAAAGTCGATTTGATGAACTCAAAATATCCTCTGGTTATCTAAAAATCTAAAATTAAATTTTTAATAGCAAGGCAACTACGAACTAAATCACTCGCGACGTGGAAACCCATGTTAAGAAAAACAAGAAAATTTGAAAAATCGTCTATTTCCACTGAAATATGAGTACCTACAATGTTAGACTGGTTTCGGCGACTAAACCATCTTCGGTATTGTTTTGTTTCTGACGATGGTTTAATCGCCGAAACCGGTCTAACAGTGTACTCATATATCAGTGGAAATAGACGATTTTTCAAATACTCTTGTTTTTCTCAAGACAACTCCATTTATCGATGATTTGGTAAAAAAATGGTCTTCATCAACACCACATATCTAACGGGGTTTTTTGTAATTTCGATGTTAGACTACTGAAACCTCTTACAAAATGTGTGGGTACCTTCTAGACAATAAAAAATTGTGAGAAAAATTGACAGAAGTGCCAATATGTTAGACAAGAACATGTTTTTTCATCCTCCTGAAAAGTTGGTAAAAGTTAGAAACGTGGTGCTGCCTCGACAATTTGTGGCAGCCACGATAATTTTCTAAAGCGATTAGCGCATTTTACAAGCATTTCTTCGTTGCGCGGTAGTTTCTGGTTTCCTGACACCTTTTATACTGAGATTGATGTTTTGATGAATTGATCGGATGGACTATCGCGCACCTGCTTTATTTTGTACGTATTATCGAGGTCAAAATATTTTGTGTAAAATCAACAATGCACTTTAACCTATGGCGATCTTCAGTATTAATTTTCACCACATTATTTGACATAAAAAAAGTCACGTTGGTGGTTTGTTCCTCGGCCATTCTTTTCAAGGCAGGAAAGAGTAGAACTTAGGGCTTTTTCACAATTTCGGCTTGGCTTAAGCATTTTTCCGCGAGGTGGTAGAGGATTTCTTTCGTTTATGACCCCTTTGGACCACATTATCCCATTCGCCTGTCTCTTCGGCTAGGACTTCTTCATTTGTACGGGATTCCTCTTTTGGTGAGGGGAGGGGGGAATGACAATGTCCCTTCCCCCTTTGGAGTTTTGCTAATAATTCTATTTTAGATAGTCAATGTTAAGTTGCACCTGGATAGATCTGAACTTTTCTTTCACACCAGCCTCACGTCACATAATGTATTGATAATTTTGAACAACTCATTCACTATATTCCGAGCGGCTAGCGATTCCGGTGTGCTGTTCACAGTCTTCACCTCACCTCGCGCTTCATAATACTTGCGAAAGAAGGTCGTGTATTGTGACCTCCATTCCGCTCAAACGATTCAACATTCGCGGGAGCGACTGTTTTGTTGTCCTCCGAAGTTAGGTCCTCTTCAGCGGTTTGGTCAAGAAAAAATATAAAAGGCAGCATAACACATGTACGCTACATTGTTAAACTAGGTAATTCCTAGACACCAAAGTTTGATGGTAAATCAATTAGAATTTCCAACTACTTTAGGTTCGATAAGAAGTCGAGAATAACGCAAAACGGTTATTTGACTCCCCTGAAAAGTTGAGAAAAGTCAGATGTGCTATGCTAGACAAAACATAAGTATTTGAAAAAATCAGTTATGTGTAGTTATCACAAACAATAATAAAAAGTGTTGACAGATGGGGTACCTCAGCACCCAACCAATGCGATAGCAATTGGTCGCTTAAACGTGTCCGATAAATCCTGTAGAGGAATCCTATAAATCTGTTCGCGGATTATGCAATCTTTGACTTCAAGTACCTACCTACCTCGCTGCTTAAAAAAAACTGGAGAATGATTAGATAGCAAATGGTAACCAAACAGTAATGAAACAAAATTATTTCTTAGTCCATCTATTGAATATTGAACAAATAACAAACAAGACTACCTACCTAATCAGGGGAGTAGCGTCAGGGCAAGCGTAGGAAGCGGCGCTTCCCCTCAAGAAATCATTATCAAAGACAATAAACCAAAATCCTTCCGTCCGCCATAAGGTGCCTGCGGCACTTTGCCAACTTTCATTTGAGCCCGTAGATTAATCGTAAAATCTGGGGGGGGGGGAAGGGGTTACCTAGAGTACTTTCCTACCTACTCTAATACCTACCTCTTATACATGCAAAATTTGCGTACTTTAATCTGCACGAAGAAGATAATAAACCGTCGTGTCAAGAATTTGAAGAGTTTTTAAGGTATACGTTCGTCGTTGTATTTTTGCTGTCCCAGTGAGGATGACTAATAAATCGATGTCTTCCCCGACAATACCTAATTACTGAGTCGTACGAAGAAGCAATCGATGTTGCAGTGTTCACAATGAGCACGTCAGCGTCCTCATCAGCTTACTTGTTAATGACTTTGGACGCTTTGAGGGTTGTTCTGAGGAGGGCAACAAATCGTTTTTTATTGCTCTCATTGGACAGAAATTCGTCTTGAGGAGTACCTAGTGTTCACGGTCGCTTCACAAAACGGTTGGACCGTTTTCGCCCAAGTAAAAAAAGTAAAACCCTGAAATGAAAAATTTGCTGGTTTACGTTAAAAAATACGTAGATTACAAAATTTAAAAAAAAAAAAATTAAAAAAAAAAAAAAATCCGTCCGTCCGGAAATCCCTGTTAGCGTTGGGCTAAAATTATGCAATTTGGTTTACAGGTTCGGAGCAACCCCAGAATGATCCTTTTTCATAACCCTCGGTCAAGGGAAAGGGGTTCAAAACAAATTTCAAAATTTTGAAGATTTCATAATTCGAAAAATTCAGATGGAACGGTATATTTTTCAGTTCACATTGACATAGAGTTTATTTTTTAAAATTTTTCAAGACCATACGCAGCTTTGTACAACCAGTCGTTCGTTCACGACGGGGGCTCAAAGTTGGAGCAGATCAGAAAGTCGTCAACATGAGGGTGAATCATGCGGCAGCCTGTCGGGTCTATGTTCATAATGACCCAGCTGATTATGAATAGCACATGGTTTTCAAATATCGAATGAATTAACAATGATTAATAATAATTATTAATCATTATCAAAAAATAATTCATAAATATCACAATAATTAATAAAACATGACATTACTTGTTTTTCAACTTCCCGATGAGCTAGGGTCTTGAAACTTTAAATATAAGTCAGAACTGGATAAAAATACAATATTCACTCAATTTCTTGTCTGTACAATTGTTTAAACTATACCTATTTAATGATGTGCTGGAGTCTTGAATTTTTAAATATGGGTCGAGAATGGATGACAATGCAATATTCAATCGGTTTCATTTCACTCGGCAGTCTACTGGGGTATACCCCAGTATACATACTGTTTAGCCCTTTTCCTGGCAAGATATGAAATTTGTAAGAAAAACTTTCTTTTTTTTTTGTGTATTCCTCTTAGTTATGCACCAAATAAACCTAAAATGGCGTTAAAAAAAATGTGTGAGCATTAACATTAAAATGTATGAGGATTAATCGGAAGGTAGCACTGGTGCTACCTTGCCAGGATAAGGTGGCCAGATGTAGATCGTCTGGTAGTAGAGGTAAAATCAACTGACTATCAATGAATTCAAAAAAAAATAATTTTAGGACCTTGAACATGAATAAAATTCAAAATTTGAACACCACGACATCAGACTTTTGACTTGAATCACATAGGTACGAGTATTTTGACATATTTTCCTGGTACTTCCTGTTATTACTCAACTACTAATTTTATTTTACTTCACCTATAGGTAAAAATAATATTATAGGATCAATTCCATATTCGGGAATGAATTCGAAAAAATCGGCGAGCTGGGATTCAAGTTGTTCTTCTGTCACTTGACCATCATCCAATTGAACAGCATCACCATCCTCGTTCTCTTCATTGAGAGAATCGCGGCGAATTTTCGGAACTAACGACAAAATGTAATCGCCCCTTGAGCTGAACGGAATCTGAAGCATAAATCAATTCAACGAAAATATTAGATTGCTTTGAAACTGGAAAGATGAATAAAATTACGATGTTTACAACCAAGTCCGTCAAGCTGGTGTCGCGTTTTTTACCACAACTTGGCAAGGTAGCAAATATGCTACCTTCAAATATTTTGAGATATCTGAAGAAAAAACGTAGTAAACACTTTTCTCTTGTTGTTCCTAACAACTAGGGTATATTATTTCAAGTAGAAAATGAATAAAGAACTTACTGATCCACGTCGACTCTTGCCCCCACGTGAGTGACTTGCCGAGAAAACTTACTGATAACATCAACCAGGAATATAAAAAACGGGAAATAATGTTGCCAACCGTTCACCGAATATCCCTGAATGTGGAGGAAAATGTATAATCACTGGAGGAGCCCACCAGAAATTAAAAAAAAAAAAATCGAGAAATGAGAGGTAGCGTATATGCTACCTTGCCAGGAAAAGGGCACTTTTTTAACATGTTTCTTGCTAACCCACACGCAGATCCATCAATTAGCTTAGTTGAGTACATATTTTATTTTTATATATATATATTTTTTTTTCATTTCAGCAAATGCGAGAAGCCGCTGACCGTAAAAAAGAAATTGAAAGAGAGCATTCCGAGGCACTAAATCTTCTTAGAGAGCAGCAATCTGAAATCCAGAAAAAATTAACTACAACTTCCGAAAAAACCAAAGCATATGAAAGCATCGAAACACTTCAGGTATGTGTAGTTAGTAGAACGCAAAACCGAAGGCGTAGAGTTGACGTGGAAATATGCTGAGTGTTCTCATTCTAATAAGATGCCTGTTAGTTTATCAAGATTGTGTTACTGAAGTGGAGTGGCATTGGTTGACTGAAAGAAAAAACTTGGTGGTGGGGAATTTGCGTCTTTTTGTTTCTTTTTTTTTCTTTTGAAGTAGGTACAAGCTAGGAGAATAAAGAATATGATGGTCAGCTGCCTGAAACGTCTTCCCAAAAATTATAGGAAAGTTAGAGAAGTTGGTTGCTTTTGAAATAGACCGCGGGAGCGAGAAGACCGCCCACTCTGAAAACCGGCGGTTTCAGCCCCCCCAAACGGGGGTTTCGTCCTGTTTGTGACGTCACGTCGATTTTCGCGGCTTCATTCAATCTGCGCTTGGTGTTTTTGAAGTTTTATCCTCATGTACATTTTTTTCAAATGAACATCGCTGGCAGTAATATAATACAGTAGGGGTATTCATGGTTTGAGCCGACTGTCGAGATCGTCGCAATCGAGCTGGTCGCAAACGGACTGAACCATGAACGCCCCCTTCGATGACCGTCGAGTTTCGAAGTGAAATCGTGGTTACAGCGCTCCGAGCGGATGAATGATGTACTAGTTCTGCTTTTTTTTATCTACTGTTATCTCAAGTATGCGATATCACATGACAGTTTGTATTCGCGCGGTTTTCACTTCGTGTTTAATAATGCCAAGAAGTAGCCGAAAATCGTGTACTCGAGACCATAGCGTTCCAAACGGTAGCTAGGTACATCCTGGCTGAGGACTCTGATGAAGAGGATCTAGTGCTGGAAGAAGGTTTGGAAGAGCTGACCGCAGTCGCTGTTCACAGATACGGGGTTGATTTGATTCATGAGTGATTCAGTGGTGAAATCGAGAGTATGGTGCACGGACGTCCTACCAAATTTGGATGAAGACAGATTCCGGCAGATGGTCAGGGTAAGCTGGTTGCAGTTCGAGATGATAGTCGAACTGATCAAGTCCGAACACCTTTTCAAGCTACAGTTTCCCGTTGAAGTTCAGCTGATGATCGTCCTTTACCGGCTGGGTAGCTCTGGCGAGGGAGCTTCAGTAGCGAAAATAGCCAACCTGTTTGGGATCGGCGACGGAGGAACACTGGAAATCGTAACTCGGAGGGTGTTCCAGGCAATCCTCCGTATAAAGGATAGATTTATCAGCGATCGTTAGCAACACCTACGATGAGCTTCCGTAGTGGTTAGCCTTCATTGACGGTGAGTAGGGAGCTACACGAGCCTGTAGCATTTTACGTGTAATAAACCTGTAATCTCGAACTATCAAACCATGAATACCCCTAATATTATTCGGAATCGACAATTGACGCAAATTCCCCGTTACGTTAGGGTACACTGATGCCTGTACAATCACAATAAGTGAGTACAAAATGTTTAAACAACCCATTGTCAATGAGTACAACCGGGACATCTTCACCAACTGGGACAACTTTGCCAGCTTGTGAAAAAAAAAGTGTTATTTGCCACTTTTTCTAGTAGTTACCTACCTATTTGGAAATCTGCAGACACTAGTGTCTCCTATGCATCAAGAAGATATTCAAGAAAACTTATCAGCTTTTGTTGTCATCTTTATCAGTAGTTCTACCCGATTTTTCTGTGTTTTGGTAGTAGGCGTCCATACGGGGAATTTTAGTCACTTTGAGTCAGTATCAGAATTCACTATAAGTATTTAAACGCGAATTTAACATGTCATTATTTTTTGTTGATTTTTTGTATCAACCTCATTAATTTTTTTTCCAAATCATTAAATGTTTTCTCTCTGCCTTCTTCGATATCAAGTTTCCTCTTCTCGTTATTTGCTTTGACTAGATCCAATTCAATATTTTTCATGCGTAATTCTGCTTCCAAATCTCTGGATATATAACTCAATTAATGCCTGCCACGTAGCAAGGCAACTAACTCATCATCATGATTCCCCGTATACGGGTAGAACTCAGTCTTCGCGTTTACGAAATGCTTTTTGCGTAAAAAACGACTTACTACGTCAACGCAAAGAGAACAACTGGTAGTACAAAAACTCTCTATTATCTGCCTACATACTCATCGTAAGTAAATCTTTCCATTGGTAATCGATAAAATACGTAATTCTCTAGTGGAATTGCTTATGGTTTCTTAATTTACGTCGACTTGAGGTTTCCGCTTGGCAATGTTGCACCAGGAAGCTTGGGCAAGAAGGGACAAGTTTGCCACTTCATTAGTTACTCCGTTTTCATCGTACCTACATTTTCGAACTTTTCTTTATTCTTGTAATTGAATATACGGAGTATCCTTTGTAATAATTACAAAGGATACTCCTGTTGACAACAATCCGCAGCTCAAGGGCATCCCCCAGTCTGCACACACCAGTATTTGCTCTAGGATTTGTTCTTCCTAGACAGCACTCAGCACAGTCTGGCGTCCTGGCTTATTAATGTGGAGAGTTTTTACCTTGTTTTCTATGGTTCTTCGAGGGATATTGAAAGTATATGATGCTCCACCACTGCCCAAATCTCGTTCGACGACAGCATCTATTGCTAGTTGCAGAACTCCGGGTTCATAATTTTGGCGTCCTTCTGCCTCGACTCGGCATATAATAATTATGAACCCGGAGTTTTGCAACTAGCAATAGATGCTGTCGTCGAACGAGATTTGGGCAGTGGTGGAGCATCATATACTTTCAATATCCCTCAAAGAACCATAGAAAACAAGGTAAAAACTCTCCACATTAATAAGCCAGGACGCCAGACTGTGCTGAGTGCTGTCTAGGAAGAACAAATCCTAGAGCAAATGCTGGGGGATGCCCCTTGATGGCCTGAGCTGCGGATTGTTGTCAACAAGATTCTTTAGGGAAGAACGTTCCTCAATTCAGGAAATATCTGCCAGGAGAGGACTGGTATCGGTGTTGTATAAAGCGACACAAGCCTAAACTATCTTCGTTAAAAGCATATTTTGGCCATCTCAAAGCGTCCTTGGAAGGAATCTCAACTACGACGAGACAAATCTTACTGATGATCCAGGGTCGAGGAAAATGTTGTTTCAAAGTACCTACCCTGAGAGGATATGATAATGAACGCAACAAAAGCCAGCGTGTCATTTTTGTTTCCAGTTTCTTCATCTGGGGAAATGCTGCGGTGCTTCGTCATTTAGAGATCCAAGCAACTTTTGGACACCTGGATCACGGAAGGGCCAAAGGGGACAAAATATGGGAACACACTAAGTGGTTGGGTTCGACTGCAACCGTTTTGAAAAGTGGTTTTTTCAAATTGCTGTGCCATGGGCCATAAACTTGGATGGCTAAGTGCCTAATTGGTGACAATTCCAGTAGCCACATCAATTTCAAAGTGGTCATGGCATGCAAAAGTCACAACATCCGATTTGTGTTCTCTGATATGGCATAGTTACCCTGGTGTTCTCTGAAAGTTTCGAACCAGTTGGCGGTATTTATCATAGATATCATAAACAAATATGAATAAAAGAATTCATTTCTACTCTTGAACTTTAACTAGTTATCAAGACTCATGTTTTAAGCCATTTTAGACGCAGATTGGAACACTAGTAGTTGTATAAATCTTGATTTGAAATGGTAAAGTCGCAAAGTTGTCCCGGTATACTTTATTTTTTATATCAAGTTATGCATTGAAAAACTTGGAGTTCTCTAATGTTGTTGTTTTTACTCATCTTCAACAGTCATGTTCTGCTCTATGGAATATTAAGGTCACTCATACTGAACTTGACCACACCATGCTTCTTTACCCACTCACTAAATACTCTCCACTCGTCTTTGAGCTATTTAACCTTTCGTGATGTCTTCATTGCTTAGTTTATATGATGTAATTACAGTTTTAGTTTATATGATGTAATTAACCGTCCTATGTATTTATTTCAGTCAAAAATACGTGAGCTTGAAAAGAAAGCTGAATTGCAGAATGTTCTTCATGAAGAGCTTGTTCTTGAAATGGCTGCCATCAAAAGGTGTGCCAAAGGTGGCACGGCACCTGGACAGCAATTACATGGGTCAAGTGTCACTCAGACTAATCCTAGTTGGAATAAGTCGTTGCAGGAACCAAACCTCTCTCCTGACTCCATGATGTCAGGCTCAGGTAAATTTATTTAATGATGAGCTTTTTTATGTTGACTAGTCCAACCACAAAGAACAAGCACAATGGCAAAACTTGATTATTTTTTCCGAGTCTTAACTAAGACCTCTCAGCCAATAGTAGATGAGGCATTTACCAAAATAGGGTCATTTACCTACCAAGGGTCATCAAATGCGATGCAATACTTTGAGAAGTGAAGTGAAAGATCTGCAAGTTTCGTACCGATTCAATTACTAGACAATTTTATTGGTAATTATTTCCGGTGACCAGACTGCTGGTCAAGAAATGAAGACAAGAGTGGGAAGAATGCAACATGGGAGTTTGTTGATTCGTTGGGTACCTACTATTGGTACACTTAGCTGTTACGAGTATATCAGGTTCGCTTGCTGTGTCAATATCTGGACGCCACTCCCGTTCGAAATGAGCACCTCTGTTGAACTTCGTGTATTTCACGTGGCAATTTACGTGTGCATTGCAAACAACTCATAACTCTTTGCTTATTTTCACAATCCAGGATAACTCATTATTAAATTTCAGATATAAACAGTATGGATCAATCAAATATGGCACAGACTAATTCACATGATAGTCATGTAGAACAGCGATGTACAACCAAACGCCAGCAGTATGGAGGTGAGTATGTCACCTATTGAATAATAGCAGAGAATTTAATTTGTAGTTGTAGACCCATGTATCATTTGCAGTGCACTTTAGTTTAGAACTGCTGTTAAAATTTACTTATTTTGCCCTGAAAATATGATTATTTATTTTTGAATCTACATGCCAAGCTCAAATGATTTGAAGTGTTCTCAATTCTTTATGTTGACAGAAGATTGACATAATAATATGTCAATTTGTTAATATTGACAGATATTATCTGAGCTTGAACTTGTGCGTCAAATCTGGACAGTGATTTCTCTATTGGAAATCTCCTTAACTCGAAATTCATTTCCAAAAATTAGTCAGGAGTGCGTGTATTAGTGGTGAAATGCTCATACTCAAAAATCAACCACCTGCTCATATAATGAATAGAGCTCATCATTTTCCCTCTTTGTTGAAAGTGATGAATCAATTGATTCCCAAATGTTGATCCACATCTCAACTTTTCTGTAGTATAACAAAGCGTTTTAGGCCCCCCCCCCCCACTCCCTTTATGAGTTCTGTGTTCAACTCAACCAATTTATTCCATGTATGAAGTGAAGATTTAGCCTACCGTAGCACGAAGGGACGGATAATGACCATGACGTCCAGAAAGTTTTCCTTTTTTATTATTTATAAAAATAAATAAATATTTTAAAATATTTATATCCAAACTCTGGGATACTTTATTGAATTCTCTTTTTCTAAATCTTTTCTGAATTAGTATGCAAAAAACCTTTTAACTAGATATCGACAAAAGATGAGTTGTTTGTGTATTTGTGGATCTGGTGTATGTAATTGGATACACATTAAAGATCCAGCAATGTTGATGGATCATTAACATCTACATACATTCTGGCTTACCATATTAATTACCTTAGAAGAAGATGTTCACTGAGAAATATGACTTGTTCAACGTTTTTGGGCACAACTTCACAATATCTTCTGACTTAACTAAAAATTTAAGCAAAATTTGAATTTCCACATCTCTTCTTCTGAATAAATAGGAACATGGGATAGGTATAATAGAATTAGCTCAAAATTTTGCTCAGGAATACCTGATCAAAGGGTGTTGTGCAACTTGAAATACATATTGTTCATTGGTCATAGCTGAGATACCCATGGGGACCTATTTTAATAAAGTTAGACCATCACCATCACCCCATGTAACCAGATTTCTGAGTCTTTAACTTCTTCTTCCTGCAATAATATTCTGTGAACAAATTTTCAAGTAGCAGCAGTTTGTCCGACAATTAACACAATTTCTGGAAAAACTGTTGCTTTTGACATGGTTTTCCAGCAATTGAAAATCCGCTAGGAGTAAAAAGAAAAAAAGAAAAGATTGAGACCATCCCCAATAGTCGATTTTCAACTGAGACCTCAATAGTAACTATTACGTTGCAGCGATGAAGCAAATAGCTGGTATAAATACCTTTAGGTCTTGAATTTCATCCTGCAGGGACTCACAACCTCTTGAATAGTCTTTCATATCACATAAATGTAACAATAAATAATTGGAAAAATGGAGATTTCATGTTTGATGACGAAATGGTCATTTTTAATGAATCTAATGATCTCTACGCCGTGCCTACGTTAAATCAATACTCCTTGTGTGAAAGAGTTCTTTCAACTTTTGCATCTCCCTGACATCAGTTTATGGGGTGCATTTACAGCAGCAGGGAATGAGATGTGAAGTCCCATTTATGTGGCTCAAAAAAATATACGCATTTTCTGGCCAAAAAATACTTTTCTTACTCGTTGAAAATAAGTTCCCTACAGCCCACAACTTTCTGAGCTAAAACTTTATACTTTCATAAATCTTTGGATTCTCCTGATGTGCTAACATAGCTTCTAGGTGGCCTATTTCATTAAAAACTGAACTTTGAATAGTTGTCACAATTATTCAAAATCTGGTCGGTTCACAGCTACAAGACTTACTCTACCCTCATCAACTAATATCTGATGAAACTTTGAAAATAAAAGTTGAGAATTGATTGATTGATTACTAGGTTGATTTTAGTTTACTTAATTGAAATGTTTTTAATAATGTATCTGTGAAAATCGGATGATTTGACCCTGTGTCTGAGCTGTTGGATAATTTCCTCCAGGTTGATGCTCAGTGTAATAATATTATTCATCGCCATTTTATGTTCTTGTGTTTTGATAGTTACTACACCCAGTCAACCCGTTTCAGCTGACGTATTGCATATACATCCTCCACAAAATATAACTTCTGAAATTGATAGCATCATGGAAAAAATTGAACAAGATAATAGAGTTCTTGCTGAGTTGGATAAAAGCCGATATACTATAGGTAGGTTGGCTTGTTGTGTTCATATCGCTAGTTCGTTCTTCAGAATTTCTGTTTACCTTTCCTACTTTCTCAAATCCACCAAAACACACAGCAATCACTGGTGTTACCAATTGTTTGTTGTGTAAGTACAATAATTTATAAGTACATAGCCATCATGTACATGGGAGTCGTTTGAAAAATTTGTTTGATTTATGGTCCATTTTAACGTTCGGTGAATTTGGATCACACCAAGAAATGAATTACATGTCTACCCGCTGAGATCTAAATCCTACACCACTGCGCCTTTTCAATCACCTACTCGTTAACCTTAAAGCTGTCAATAATGTCAGAACATAGTGGCATACTCAGAAGGCCTTAAGAATGCCATACTGTTGTGTGATTTGAAATTGCTGGCACAGGGAACAGGTCTTGGCTGTGAATTTAGCAATGAATGGTTTGGTGTTTCATGCAGCTCTCGTGGTAATTTCAGTACTTATTCGGATCAATTGACAAATACATCAGTGAATTCATCGGTTGTAGGCTGTTAACCCTCCGCCCACCAGGTGGAATCCTGACCGACTACATCATGTTCATGTTGTAATACTTACAAGAAATACGGGGGAATTGCTTAAAAAACTCATAATGAACGTAGTTTAATTAAACTTTAATAATAACTTTTATGAATCTCATAATAAACTTGGCATTTTTCAGTAAATGAAACGAATGTCGAACTCAGAAACCTACAATCTCCGTCCACCATATGAGGTCCAGGTGAGCCCCAGGCGTACTGTTTTCTTTCTGCGCATACGCCATCTCGGAGCTTGTTATCTTGAGTTCCTTCTTTTCCAGTTGCTCTCCAGCAGATGGCAAGCTCAAATAATGGAAAATAGTGGGTGTAAACGTTTCCAATCATGTAATGTCTTTCTTACAAAACCACCAGGTGGGGTCTTCATAGACCCCTAAATATGCATTTCAAAAAACTCGAGAATAAACAAGAGTACCTCATATACAGACGCTCTTTTGCCAACTGCCTAGAACAACTGGAAAAGAAGGTACTCAAGGTAACAAGCTGATGCTCCGAGATGGCGCATGAGCAGAAAGAAAACAGTACGCCTGGACCCCACCTGGTGGGTGGAGGGTTAAGCTGAATCTGAATAAACCATCGCCGCCAAAAAGGAAACTAATTAGCCAAAATACCAACGGTTGTTGGTGTGGGAGTTGAAAAACGACCGATATTGATCATGTTGAGTTTAAGAATTATGATAACTAAACTTGTTTTTGGCGCTTTGGAACTATTCCATACACACATTGTGTTTGAGCCCAAAATAACTCATGTCGAGTCCTTATTTTATCCCACATACATGAGTTAATTAGTTGTCTTCAAATGACCCAAGCCTTATATAATTCCAACACCACCCGTGTTTCAAACATAATAATACATATGAACTCTGATTTTCCCTGTACCTAGGGTTGCCCCTTCTGAGTGGGTGGTAGTTACAATTTTTGGGTCATCATGCTACGTTAAGCCGAAGTATGGTGATGTCGAAATTTGTTGTAACTTGGCATGTGGTTCTAAAATTTCATCTATGTGATGTATAGTTATTCCACTAACCATGCATACATTCCCCGGTTGGCTGCTTGCTAATAACCACCATCCTACACACATTGTAGTCCTTACATAGCTTGTTCAAGGAACAAAAACTGCTTTGACCTCCTTTCTATTCAATCCCTGCCACTTCAAATAATTGTGCAGGATTTACTCGTATGTAGTAATAGTGATATCTAGTACAGGCATCTTACATAGTTGTCTCATTAAGATGTAGCTCTCATATTTGCATTACAGTTCCATCACCCATATGTTGAAATCAGTGTCCTTTTCTGATCATGATACATTTTGTTGTGAATTTTATAAAATATTACTTCAATTCGCACAATCTCCCTTTTACATCGATCCAACAAATTTCAGTTGTACCAATTTTCAATTTATTTACTTTTCTATGTTTTGTTCTATGTACCTTCCATGAACATTACCACACAACCTGAATTTTTTCTACAATGAGTATACAAACCCCAAATGTTTTCACCCCTTCCCTCACTCCATTAAATGTACATACTTTTTTTTTGTAATTTCATATTTCGGTCACACACAGTGTAGGTAGTTATATTCTGAAAAGCGTTGCAAATTTTTCCACAACGGTTCATCATCTTCTGTATGGATAACTGCCTTCAATATTCCCGAGTCCCATGAGTATCCATTACAATTTGAGTGAAGATCCGAAATATTGTGTGTTCATTTACGCAGGTTACCCAATGGCCCTCTCCATGTGTGTGTGGGAGCGGGGAACAATAACCAGCTCAGTCATGGCCTCATCAAAATCTACCACAAAACCACTCATTCTTAGATTCTACGACGTATCATAAAACATAATCAAACCAACTTTGAAGGGAGATATTACTCGTAAAAATCATAAACTAATATCGGTATACCCACCACATAGGCCTGGTGGAGCCCAAATAGGCCTTGTGGAGCCCAAATAGGCCTTGGACATCTTGTCAAATATTATCTGAACACTAGTGTCTGAAGCCATCATGCTCAAAGAGTCACAAACTTCCTCCATAATATTCATTGTGGAGAAACTAATTATTTCTCACCAGAATATCTATAAGAAAGCCCTGTTTTAGTTGGTGCCACAACGAATTTTTCTGCTTTCTTGGATGTAAAGGCGTAACTTATTCATGCCATCCATGCCAGTAGCACCTAGTAGACAATATAATACGAGTATATTGTCTACTCAAGATATTATCATGAATGAATGCCTCTATATTTTGTACTTCA
Source organism: Stenodema calcarata (assembly GCA_963920205.1). Taxonomy (NCBI): domain Eukaryota; kingdom Metazoa; phylum Arthropoda; class Insecta; order Hemiptera; family Miridae; genus Stenodema; species Stenodema calcarata. The sequence continues at coordinate 35,345,170 of OY986048.1, read as the reverse complement.
ATGACTTGAAAATCAACTAGTAGGATTGAATAATTGTAGCCTCAATGGTTATAAACTTGTCTACATTTTTTTTCGAAAATTGATATACGTTTCTATACTGCTCTGTTAAGGCCACGGAACTGTCACCAGCCGCCAACTACCTCTTCAGCCCAAACTTAGTTCCACTTTAACATGTCACTCTACGGGTACTAATATAACTGCACAATCAAGTAAGTTGAGTCTGAATAATGATTCTCATAACCATAATTGAAATTTGTGTACTTTTCTTTGATGAAAACTATTTGATATACTTGAACTAAAGTTACTTTCCAAGTACCTGCCCATTCTGCACCACAAATTTCCATCATTGATGATGGGTATGAGGGGTGGCTTAGGATGCCGTCCCACACCCTCTGTGAGAATTCACAATAGCTTAAGAAAACCTTAGGACTGCCCCATCTACTTAGACCAGCCTGAGAGAACCTTTGGACTCCATAACACCTACCTGGAACTTGTTCAACAGAACCTTGGGACTCTGCTCTGCTCATGAATCCTTGAACGGTCTGGTTGATGAATCGAGTTGACCACATATTCCAATAATATCATATTACTGTACATGCATCAGTACCAGTCAAAACGACCAATAATTGTACTTGTACTGTGAAATAGCCTGTAGGGCAAAAAGTCAAGTTGAGTACTAGTTTGTACGTTTTTGTAAGTGGATATTCTATGCAGAAGTTAGCCTTTTTAGTCACAGTTTGGCACAGATGCTGATGTTTCACATCTCCCACATTGTTCTGCTAACGTTGTTTCAATTCAAAAACTCATACCTTTCTACAAGTAAACTCTAATGCCCATCATGGTTTCTGTTCTGAGAGATGCCGATTTTGATCCTGGGAATAGTTATTGGGCAAGCTGTGAACACAGAATGCAAAGAGCAGAGAGAACAAACTTCACCTTACTTGCTTGAGGTTTTTGGAATGGAGTCCTAAGATCGTCATTGTCCCCCCGCCCATCATTGTCCCTATAAAAACGACGGTCTTCATACAAATGTATAAAACAACCCAGATTACACAGGGTGGGACGAGATGAGAGAATTTAAAGAAGCGGCGGGACATGATGGAATCCCTAGGCTCCCAGTTTTTGTGACTGATGTTGAATTTTCAATTGTAAAGTAGGTACCTACTGTAAAATAGTGATTATTGTTGTGGGACTTACTTCACTGGTTAATAATGGAATGGCATACGGACTAAGAGAATCTGAGATTCAGCAATGAGGTTTGTCAGCCTTTTTGTTGGTGAACCTCCTAATTGGCAGTGATTTAGTTACATATCCTCAACTAATACACTTGTCCTGGCAGCAATACTGATCCCAGCCTCCTGGTTTTCAGGTGACTTCAATTGTTTGTTTGTTTTCATCTGTGAGGAGATTGGTTGACATGTGTTTTCTTGCCTCCGAGTGTCCCTGTGACAGGAGATCTCTTTCAAGTTTGTGAGGAGAGAGCCTAATTCTCTGAAAAATCTTAATAACTGTTCGAGTATATAGGTAGTGGAAGTACCCGTTGATTTATAATAGTTCCCAGTAACCCCATTTGTATTCTATTTACTTTCGGTCATAGTTTGCTGGCCAGGAAACTGTTATTCCAATACAATAGTATTAGTAAATGTTACTATGATATTCACTACTAGTAATTAAAAAAAATGTAGATGGTGGAATGTTTTTCTACTGTGTTTAACAGTAGAAAACTTAGAGGGCATAGAAAACACGTAACAAAGTACATGAACAACTACCTACTTAGTTTTTCTCTAGGTCAATGTACTTTTTAAAAGTAGTGATATACATCCTACTGTTGTCTATGATATAAACTTTTATCAGTCAGTACCAAACCTTTCAACAATCTTCTGGACCAATGATGTTTAATTTAACTTTGTGTTGCAGAAAACATACCTGTTACTGGCCTGAGTTCTTTGACTGATCCACTCAGCAGGCACACCCTACCTAGTAGTTTAGTTGATGGGACTTCCTATATTGTACCTGGAACAGGCATGTCAATGCTCCCCCAAGTTGGGCAGACTACAATCCCACTGTCTCTTACCCAGGTGAATCCATAGCTGCCTTGAATCAAATTATAATAATCCTAAGTTTCAATGTTCTTTCTGGCTTGCCCTTATATCAGATATAAATAGAACTGTACTGTTTGGGTGTTTTGGAAGCTCCGGTTCTGTTGGCATTGCTTGAGGCCAGCTCGTTGTATCTCCAATTAAAAAGTGAACACAGTTTTTGCAAAATTTGATTCATGGTTCCATATTACCTATATTTTAATGACTATGAATATTAAAAACCGTGGATGTAAATCCAAGGAATGAGTAACCACTCATCCATTCCCTTATATTATATAGGCCTGGCATCGCTCTGCACCAGTTTCAATGTGGGGCTTTATAAAATTGTATCCAAAACATCCAGGATTTCAAAAGGTCGCCTCATTTTATAAGATCTCTTAGCCTGTCATCTTCTACATCATTACTTACTCAATGATCAATCAATTCAGTTTTTGTTGTTGTTGCAGCCAGGAATGGTCAATTCATTGGGAACACAGTACCATTCTCTTCTGTTGGGTGGAGGATCCGGAGCGAATGCCTTACGTGGGCAGCCATTAATGATTCACCAAACACAACAACAACCAAGAATGATGCCTCAGCTACCTCCGATGGCACAGTTTGAATTAGATCGTAAGTCAGCATAAGTTCGTCTTCGTGTTGTTGCTCTGAACGTTTTGCTCTTGAAATCTACTCAAAAATGTATTCTGACATTTTGTACCTACCCATTCCAAATTATGAACCAACTTACACCCTCGCATTCTGCGACTTTATAGGAAATATCTATTTAAAAAAATGGCATGTCAAATTACCCCAAATTCATCATATCCAAAGGAAATGTTTCCACAATTTATATTCCACCGTCCCTGTACTATCTTCAAATTTGTTTGAATTACTCTAGTTCTCATGGCTTTTAAACTTTATTTTTTCAGGGCTTTACAGCACATTTCCTGACCAGCATTTGTCTTTAGGACAAGATTCCAAAGTAGTTGATATGCTAGATATTCCCGGTAAAGGAAGATGTTATGTTTATATTGCAAGGTGAGTAGAAATGGAATTTCATTAGCAGACATTGGTGATTTATTTGTGGTGCTACCAACATTCTATCAAGAACTCGTTTCACGTTGCATAACATCTTATGATTTTGGTTATAGGTACTCATATGATCCATTTCAGCAGTCACCAAATGATTGCCCTGAAGCAGAGCTTGCTGTGAATGCAGGCGATTACATTCTGGTTTGGGGGACAATGGACGAGGTTTGTAATTCTATGAAGATGGCTAAATTCTGATAGGTCGTTACAATTAGATTTAGTATGAAATACGGTAATGATTTAAATGCTCTTTTGTCTCTGTTTGGTTAGGGGACTACCCTTGAAAAAAAGAGCCCAGTGGCTACCGTTGAGTGAACTGTGGTTTACGAGCGTTTTGAGAGGAAGTCCCAGAAGGTTGTTCTAAGCCTTACGATCTTTAAGGAAATTTAAACTTTGCGAGGAAACCATTTGAAGAGAGTTCTGAATTGCTTTCTACTAATCTTGGTTAGGGGATGCCTTAAAAATGGCACCATTGAGTGAAAGTATGGAGGGAAATTGACAGTGGAGGTTCCAGTGTGCTGAAGGGGAGTGTAAACTGAATATCAAGGTTCCGTGGCTATTACTATTTCCAATGCATGATCATCTATTTTCCCCAAGGTTCTTTGAAGAAGTGGGGGAGAGAAGGAAGCATAAAAGTTCATGTTTGACTATGGAATAAAAAAATAAAATGAAAAAAGTTGATTGCTACAGTCCGTTTGGGAACCCATTACAGTGTGATGATCACACACAAGCAAGGCATTAGGCTGGAACTGATGATACAATGTAATCATATCTACATTGGGAATCCTTAGGCAGTGGATTACAGAGTCAAATTCAATTTGCGGTAATGCCCACTCTGATTCCAACAGATGTCTCCAAGAAGCCCAATCAGCCTGTAATCGTCCGGGATGAGTTGTACAAAGCCCATCTGAATAGGTCATGCAGCTTGACCTAATGAGCAAATTATCCTTTAAAAGATTTTCAACCATAAAATCCCAAATTTTAAAACCTTTGTTTGAAAGTCCAAAATGTTTAAAAGTTTGATAATGGTTTATTGTATTAATTTAGTCTCTTCCTTCATTTTTGTGATTTCAACATTTTACGAGTCATAAAGGGTCATAGAAAATTCACTAAATACTAAATTACTATAGTCATACTAAATACTGTAGTCATACTAAATCACTAAATGACTTGACACTCACAAGTGAACAACCCTACCCTGTCGGACTACCCTGTCGGTAGTGCAAAGCACAAATGTCCAAAGAGTGGTGGGGGAGAAGGGTGAGATTTGACGCATCACCTGACTGAGACGTAGTAAGTGCTCGTCGGAGAAGGCGGTACCGTGCTTTTGTAAAGTTATTGATAGATTTTATTTTACTGGGATTCACGTATATTGAAGAAGATAAATATGCCACAAATGTTGAAATTGTAAAAATATGTGAGTACCTTGATAAATGTAACAAGCCAATATGTTTTTCAGGATGGGTTTTTTGATGGAGAACTCCTTGATGGCAGAAGAGGACTTGTCCCCTCCAATTTTGTACAAAAACTAGTCGGCGACGATCTTCTCGATTTCCATCAATCCGTAGTTCAAGGCCTGAGAGACTGCGATGATTCTGCTTCAACAAATATCCCACAAGATCTTGACTACCACCATGGGATCAGTGGTATGTACATTATGAACAAGACAAATAGGTACATGTCATGAACTGTAATTCACCCCAATAATTTATGAATCATGCCAGAGCCACATCCAACTATATATCCACATTCAGAACATAGGAGTCTCATGGAAATGTTAGTTCCACATTGCTAGTTCCACTATTGTGATTGGTTTATTTGGGATTTTGAACCCTCTCGTTGCACATAGAGTTTCTGTTTTCGTGAATGATACTGTAACTGGAGGGTACCGTCTCGCTCTTCTCTATTTTTTTTCTGGGGAAGCGGTAAACTAAGCTGTATAAGCGACTATTTTACCCACTACACCACAAAAAGAAGCTCTTAAAGGAGGTGCTCTTCAGTTATCTTGCATACACTGAAAACTCGTTGTGCAGTTGATTGACCGGGAGGGAATCCGCACTAGAAATAGCCAATGGTGCCCTTATAGTCCTGGAGCCGAGGCCGAAAATGGGTGTTCATTTTAGGAGAAGGTTTGATATAAAATTATGAAAATCTAGTCAATTCTGAGTAAGAAAATCCAAGTCTGCCATTTCAAAGCGGTTGCTTTCAAAAATGGCAGCCATTTAAAAAGTGACGAAAACGCACAAACATGACCTGTCTTTAGGATGGATGGAACTTTTATAGATGATAGATTATGTCCAAACATAGATGTTTTCACCAGTCTGCCACTTTCAACCGGTTGAAAATGCGTGGCAGACTCAATTTCAAAAATTGCATTTTTCGGGTGTAAAATTTACAGTATTTGGGACGCCTCAAATTTTCACACATGATTATATATGCCCAAATAAGGAGTTTGAGACTTGTCTGCCAATCTAAAGCAGTTGAAAAGTAATGGCAGACTTGAATTGAAATATTGCCAAATTTGGTGATAAATTTCATCAGTTTTAGGAAGATTCAAATTTCAATACGTTAAAGTACCTGTGGTATGAGAGCAATAGACCATGGTCTGCCTTGCCTAGCCAGTTGCTTTCTACCGACAGACTGAAATGCAAAAATTGCCAAATTACTGATCAAAATTTTGTGATTTTAGGATGCTTCAAATTTCGGCTCAACATTGTTCTCCTGCAATAAGACTGAAAAAGAGTAGTCTACCTTCAGTATCCCGTTGTTTAAGTTAGGCAGACTGAAATTGAAAAATTGCAATTTTCAAGGTCAAAATGAATGTATTTTGGGAAAGTTGTAATTTTGGCATGTGATACTAGCATGTTAGTGTAAACTTTTTGACGCAGTCTGCCATCAATATTCCGCTGCCTTCTGGCGGCAGACTGAACTCAAACGTGGGAAAACAGAAATAATTTCAATTATTGACCATTTTTATGGTAAAAATGCATCTTCTTTAGGACGATTCAAATTTTGGCACATGATACTACATTGTAAGAAGAAACTTTGTGACATGGTCTGCCATCAATATCCAACTGATTTTTTCGGCAGACCAACAATATTAGGTATCTTACTTACATAATATGTTACAATTTGCCATCCCTCAACACCTTTATTAGCTGCAAGTAATTTTTTCTACATCCATTTTCCTTCATGTCCGACTGTAGAAAATATCTTTAATTTATAAATGAAACAAGGGAGAAGCAGAAAACAGAATGGGAAAACACTAAACTTCGCGTCGAAAACGGCCGTTAGGTGGGTCCCGGGTAGCCGCCCAGAATAAAACTGCCTTTTTTTCATCTTCCAGGTAAACTACAGTCTAGAAATTTTAACCGTCAGTCGGGGATAGACCACATTGCAATATTCACTCGGTTTCTCATCTGTAAAATTGTTTAAATAATACCTTTTTGTAATAATACAAATTAAATTTTGATGCTGAGCTATTGACTTGAAATTTTAAAAATAGGTCAGAACTGGATCACAATGCAATATTCACTCGGTTTTTTGTCTGTAAAATTGTTTAAATAATACCTATTTGTTTAAACAAATGAAATTTTGATGATGAGCTAGATACTTGAAATTTTAAATATAGGTCAGAAATGGATGACATTTCAATATTCACTCGGTTTGTATGACATGGTATGGTATGGTATATTATTGTATGTATGATTTGGTATAGTACAGTATGGTATGATAGGAAAGAAATTCGTATGGTATGGTATGAGTACGGTGAGAATATGGTATGGTGCCGATTTGCAACACAGTCTGGTATAGACAGAAGGGAGTTTATTTTTCTATGGCCATAGATTTAGGCAAGTTTAGTTATTTTCCATTGTACATTGGTAACATCAACCGAATCCAGAAATAACATTATTTTGTTTACTTTTCCAACAATTTTGATTATTTATTTATCGCCACATTGCATCCGACATTTGGACATTTCACCGCTGAACACGACGGCGAAGTCAGAATTGCAATCTCGCATTACGTCCTAAAATGGACGAAGCGATTAGGAAGAAGTTGAACGAAACGAAACCTATCCATATAAACTTCACGAATCTGAAGACATACGTAATCCCATTAAAATTTAATAAGTTAATATTAACTCACAAACAGTACCTTAAGCGGACGAGGCGAAATACATTGGCATGACTCTCGACTGCAAGCTGAGGTGGAAAGCCCATGTAAAGAAAAAGAAATAAAAAACATACCGTTCTATATGAATTTTTCGAGATATGAGATTTTCAAATTTTCAAAATTCGTTTTGAACCCCTTCCCCTTGACCTAGGGTTATGAAAAGTTTCGAGGACCATTGTGGGGTTGGTCGAAACCCATAAAAAAAATTTCGTAATTTTAACTCAACGCTAACTGGGCAAAGTGCCGCGGACGGCGTACGGCGGACGGACGGATTTTTTTTTATTCGATCTTGAAACGTAAACCAACAAATTTTGAGGGGGGGTTAAAATTTTTTTTTCTTTGGGCGATTCCAATGGTTCATTATCGAAGATAATAAACCAAAATGAAGTACGAGGTACGCGGTGTGGGTGTGACAGGGGGCGCAGAGACATAAAAGGTCTCGTCGTATGACGCACTAGTTGGCTCCTGCCAGCCGTATTACGTCATACGCTCGTGCGTCATAGGCTCTGACGTACTTGTTGGCCTCCTGCTAGCCGTCTTACGTCATACGCTCGTGCGTCATAGGCTATGACGCACTTGTTGGTCTCCTGCCAGCCGTCTTACGTCATACGCTCGTGCGTCATAGGCTCTGACGTGCTTGTTGGCCACCTGCCACCCGTCTTACGTCATACGCTTGTGCATCATTGGCTCTGACGCACTAGTTATCCTGCCAGCCGTCTTACGTCATACGCTCGTGCGTCATAGGCTCTGACGTACTTGTTGGCCTCCTGCTAGCCGTCTTACGTCATACGCTCGTGCGTCATAGGCTATGACGCACTTGTTGGTCTCCTGCCAGCCGTCTTACGTCATACGCTCGTGCGTCATAGGCTCTGACGTACTTGTTGGCCACCTGCCAGCCGTCTTACGTCATACGCTTGTGCGTCATTGGCTCTGACGCACTAGTTATCCTGCCAGCCGTCTTACGTCATACGCTCGTGCGTCATAGGCTCTGACGTACTAGTTGGCCTCCTGCCAGCCGTCTTACGTCATACGCTCGTGCGTCATAGGATCTGACGTAATTTCCCGCCGGTCGCTTGTGTTCTGACGTGATCTGAGGGAAAGGGTGAATCAAGGGAACAAATTTTTCCCGTTTCAGTTTATGTGCCAAAGCAAAGACATGAAAATGTCAAAAAAATGTGTAAATAGGTACCTAAGCCCAACTGTAATGTCAATTTTCTGACAATGAGTTTTCGACTATAGTTTTCATACCTTTTTACTTTAGTACTTATTGAAATTTGAGACTGATAATGAGCTGTTTGCAAATAAAAAGTCTGATAACTTCATTAGGTACATCTTATTAATCTATTTCAAGTTCCGATTCACAGTTGAATGTGTTTTATTTAGATGTCGTAAAATTCGAAAACGATGGAATGACGAAAAACCTGTCGACTACTGACTCAAGTGATACTGTCGACTTCTAACACATGTAGGTCGACTACTAGTGCAAAACCATGTCGACTACTGAAGAAAATGTTGGTCACTGGTATCGACTACTACCTAGAGCATTGGGATTTTTTACAAAACTTGTTTTTCCCTTTTCAAGCCATGTTGAATAATATTTCCCGCTGCCAGGTCTTTTAGGGAAGGATCTTGGCTACACAATGAACAGGTTTGCAATGAGAAAAAAACCGAGTGAATATTGAAATGTCATCCATTTCTGACCTATATTTAAAATTTCAAGTATGTAGCTCATCATCAAAATTTCATTTGTTTAAACAAATAGGTATTATTTAAACAATTTTACAGACAAAAAACCGAGTGAATATTTATTGCATTGTGATCCAGTTCTGACCTATTTTTAAAATTTCAAGTCAATAGCTCAGCATCAAAATTTAATTTGTATTATTACAAAAAGGTATTATTTAAACAATTTTACAGATGAGAAACCGAGTGAATATTGCAATGTGGTCTATCCCCGACTGACGGTTAAAATTTCTAGACTGTAGTTTACCTGGAAGATGAAAAAAAGGCAGTTTTATTCTGGGCGGCTACCCGGGACCCACCTAACGGCCGTTTTCGACGCGAAGTTTAGTGTTTTCCCATTCTGTTTTCTGCTTCTCCCTTGTTTCATTTATAAATTAAAGATATTTTCTACAGTCGGACATGAAGGAAAATGGATGTAGAAAAAATTACTTGCAGCTAATAAAGGTGTTGAGGGATGGCAAATTGTAACATATTATGTAAGTAAGATACCTAATATTGTTGGTCTGCCGAAAAAATCAGTTGGATATTGATGGCAGACCATGTCACAAAGTTTCTTCTTACAATGTAGTATCATGTGCCAAAATTTGAATCGTCCTAAAGAAGATGCATTTTTACCATAAAAATGGTCAATAATTGAAATTATTTCTGTTTTCCCACGTTTGAGTTCAGTCTGCCGCCAGAAGGCAGCGGAATATTGATGGCAGACTGCGTCAAAAAGTTTACACTAACATGCTAGTATCACATGCCAAAATTACAACTTTCCCAAAATACATTCATTTTGACCTTGAAAATTGCAATTTTTCAATTTCAGTCTGCCTAACTTAAACAACGGGATACTGAAGGCAGACTACTCTTTTTCAGTCTTATTGCAGGAGAACAATGTTGAGCCGAAATTTGAAGCATCCTAAAATCACAAAATTTTGATCAGTAATTTGGCAATTTTTGCATTTCAGTCTGTCGGTAGAAAGCAACTGGCTAGGCAAGGCAGACCATGGTCTATTGCTCTCATACCACAGGTACTTTAACGTATTGAAATTTGAATCTTCCTAAAACTGATGAAATTTATCACCAAATTTGGCAATATTTCAATTCAAGTCTGCCATTACTTTTCAACTGCTTTAGATTGGCAGACAAGTCTCAAACTCCTTATTTGGGCATATATAATCATGTGTGAAAATTTGAGGCGTCCCAAATACTGTAAATTTTACACCCGAAAAATGCAATTTTTGAAATTGAGTCTGCCACGCATTTTCAACCGGTTGAAAGTGGCAGACTGGTGAAAACATCTATGTTTGGACATAATCTATCATCTATAAAAGTTCCATCCATCCTAAAGACAGGTCATGTTTGTGCGTTTTCGTCACTTTTTAAATGGCTGCCATTTTTGAAAGCAACCGCTTTGAAATGGCAGACTTGGATTTTCTTACTCAGAATTGACTAGATTTTCATAATTTTATATCAAACCTTCTCCTAAAATGAACACCCATTTTCGGCCTCGGCTCCAGGACTATTAGGAAGTAGTAGAATTATTGTGAGGACCCTGTAAGTAAAGTTTAACAATATGATGCCACAGTAATTTTGAGCATATAAATGGATTGCTGTTGTGTTGACTACAACCACACCCTGATCATATTCAACAGGCATCTCCCCCTGCCATATCAAGCAGACGCTGAACAAGTCTTTCTCACTATACCCTAATTGGTTCCATAGAACTGCACCCGGATACTCTTCAGACAAGCAGTACTAGATTGGATTTTTCCAAGCACAGGGGATTTTAGGCTTCTGAACCCGAGAGACCAGTCTCCACGTCTTCTCCTATTGTATCAACTGTATCTGAAATCAGCATTTCCTGGAACCTCCTTGAGGAACCACCTTTACCCATGGAGGCTCTAGATAATTCCTAGTTTTCAACCTGCATATTCTCTGGCTTATACATTTCTCAATGGTTCCTTACTGCCTTCCTGGTATGCCATCTTTGGTGCATGTTCATGGGTTACAAAGGGGGTTCAAGTGTACCAAACAATTTGGTGTTTGGTGAATTGTTTTTTATTCGTAACCTTGTGAATAGAAAAAAGTAATTGCTAAGAGTAATTTATCAGCTTGAAAATATTTGGTTTTATCATTACCACGATGTCTACATATCAAGGATTATCTACAATTGATGTTTTACTTTCAAGGTGATTTCTACAGTAAAAGAACAATCGGTGATTATGATTTGGGTGATATATTAGAAGAAGAGGAAGAGGAAGAAGACATTGATCACACTGGTGAAGGACCAGGTACGCTCACAAGCATTTTGATGATTTATTCCTTTCTAGTCATCATTAATCATTCACCTCCACACTGTTCGCCTTGTGATATCCAACATTCACATATGTGGTCAAAGTCAACAGTTTTGTGCAAAGTTGAATAATTATTTATTTTTCAACTATAATAACCGAATCTACTACTATTTTATACAAATTTGAATAATTACAATTACCATAGAAAATAACCAAATAGCTATTTCACATTTAGATTTTCATGGCCCATGGTTGTTGGTATTTTCATCCACCATCTTGATTGAAAGAATCTGCATTATACTTAACATTTGAATCAGGTGCTATAGAAATTGTAGGACTTATTACGTTGCATTTATTTAAAATTCCTCCTTATCCAAGTGATTATCACTATTTCTTATGATATTGTAATTTTCACCAAGTTTATAAGAATCCTAGTCATTCAAGCAAGCATTATGTATCTTACAAAAATAGATATTCTAACTATCTATAGGTAGTAGCACCGTCGTACGTTTCATTTCTATTGCACATTTCTATTTCATAATTCCAAAATTACAATATCTCCCTATATAATAAAAATTGTTACACAAGATGCAGGTTCATTTACTGTATAATGGAAGATGGTGGAAGAGAATGGTTTCTTGCAATTCCCCATAATTAAAGGCTGTAATAAAACTACGTACCTACTGTAAACAGCTGTTCGAGACTGGCTGCTTTGCCTGAGCAATAGTTGATGGCTGCATAGATTAGTAATTTTATAAGCGAATTTACTGTATTTGCCAATTTGCTAAAGCCTTATATTCAGCTCAATCTACAGGAATTCTTGTCAGCTGCTGCTGATTGATCACTCAAATTAAATTTTCACGTCATACTTTATTCTGTATACATTTTTTTAATTTCACAATGTTATCTAAGGTACTAATAAATTGGGTCGAATTTTCTCCTGTATCTGATGCAGAGTAATAATAAATCCACTCAAAGGTTTTGTCAATTTTGGAAATCACAATTTAATCAGTACATTTAGTTAATACTGCAAAACAAATCCTCATCTACGGAATATCAATATCAGCCCTCTAGTAGGGTTCAAAACGTTCCCATATCACTTTTTCCATGTGTAGTTGATCTAAGCCTAACAAACCTCATCTTGGCAGAATAAAATATCACTGTCATACTACAAATCTGCTCCCTCTCATTCAAGGGGTTTGCTGTTGTCAACTATCAAATGTTGATCAGGAAAAATGGACAAATTATGATTTATCCATGACACAATCAAAAAGAAATCTTCTTCTCCATATTTCATAAGTCTAGCACCTGCGACCAATTTCGCATCACATAGTATCCGATTCTGGGATTTTGAATATAAATATATGATGAGCTTTTCTTTATTTTCCTTGACGTAAAAGAGGTGACACTCCTTTTTAGTAGTGCTATTGATCTCACATTGTTAAACATTAGTTTGCTGTTATTGCATGGTTCATTTTCCGAGTGAGTGAGAAATCGTTCATGGAATGAACTTTTCTTTTCAACTGCATTAACTATATTACAAAAATAATGAACCACTACATTTACAAAACGAATGAAATCAAACGTTTGAAAAATGTCCATTAAGATCTTGGGGCCAGAGTGGAGTTTGAGGAGTTCTATGGGATTGAGTGAGAGCATCAGGAGCAGATTGCTCCGCAGAATCAGATAATTGACTGTGCCAATGGAAGTCGTTTCTAATGAATGTTATTGGTTGCCATATTCAGGTTCCACAAGTGTTTGTCAGTGAACAAACTAAGGCCTGGAAAGGTTTGAAATTTATAGTCCGTTGACATGCCTCTTCAGACGGGATACCCAGATCAAGTTGGACTTGGTACAACTTCCCGAATTACCTTGTTGGGACATTGTTCAAGTACCAGCAAAGTTGAATAGGGTCGCCAACTTCAAATGCTCTGGGTCGAGGCAGGTTGGGATTAACCCATTGCATGGGGGGAAGAAATCAATTCGAAGTTATTGCAGGTGTTTTACCTGCTACAAAGGAGTGCAAAGGTAGCAAATGGGAATTTCACGAACTTTGAATGAAGTGAACCAGGAGAGTTTTCAGAGCATTCGGTTTTGAATTCTGAATGTTTCAATCCTGGGGTATGTTTTTTTGAGAGGGCATAAAAAGGTGTCGAACTTTTAAACGCAAGAGATTGTAATTAAAGCTACTCGTTCAACCTGGAATTTGGCTCACTTTTTGATCTCTTTATCATTGTCATATAATGTGAATGACAACACTCCATCAATTCTAAACGGTATTGGTATCGGTTTTGTGTCTTCTTATTGGTATATGGAGGTACTCAAGAAGCAGTTTAGAGAATAGAACCAATGAGCCCAAGCTCACCGACACAACCCATAAGCTAGCAAGAACCGATTATTTCTGGTTTGATTGAAGCCTCAAAAGAATGAATTTCCTATGGCCCTTCAGGAAGATGCCACAGGTGTTTTGAGACAAACAAAATCCACAGTGATGCAGCATGGCTATAAGAGCGAATTGACAAAGAAATAACTGGGTTTATGTAAAATGTCTCCATTTGACTGGTTTTCTCAATTTTTGACCAAAGAACGCCTCAGTTTATAGATTTTTCAACGCTGAACACAATGGTGAAGTCAGAATTACGATATCTCATTCCGTTATCAGATTAGAGCAGATGAACCGTGTAGAACATCTCAAGTAGTAACCACGTTTCTCTATCTTCAAAGTGTTCCAGTTTGAGAACCAGATGTCACTTATCAAACTGTTTCATTTTTGGAATTTATGGGCCATTTTTCCCGCCTGAAAATCCCCCTAAACCCTCCTTAGAGTGGCCCAATTCTGCTCATCTACGAACTTTCGATTGCCAAAACAGATTTTTTGTGCAAATATGAACTTTTTATATCAATTCTATCAAGAGTACATAAAGTACAAATACATAAATATATATACATATGATTTTTGGTTTCTTCTGGCATTGATATCAGGATGTTCTGAAACGGATTTTGGTATGAAAAATTTTTCAGAAATTCATGTTAGTGATCCAATATAGATTCTTTACTCCAAAAAGCTGATAAGCTGGTTCCAACAGTGTGACTCCCTCCCTTACTCCATTTCTCATGTCCCCCTACCCAACCCTCAGGTCTCTCTAGGGCGTCCCAGGCCTCTCAAGTCATACTCATGCCACTGACTTGTGTCCGATTTTATCTCAGAGGCCTTCAATATACAGAGATGCAAAGAGGTTCAATTCTATGGTTCATTTTGTCCTATGCATTGTAACAGGTTAGGTTAATTCGAATTTCTGTCTGATGAGTGAAAAGTCTCACTCACTCCATTATAAGAACATTCATATTATTTATAATGATAAATTAAAACAAAGTTTTTATTTGGCGCAGGTGCTAGGGAAGCATGCATTGGTCATTGAAGAGAAATAAATAGTGTTCAATTAAGAGCACATTAGGTAGAGATTGAATGAATTGAGTTGTAACTGAAAATTATAGTTGAATCTAAGAACGCTAAGTTAGCAGCATTACCGTAGTTTAATTAAAACGCTTGCCATTAAAAAAGATGGATTTGTGTTAATTTCTCTCAAATGCAAGTTTACTAGTGCAAACCTATTTCCTAGTAAATTATTATTTAAAAATAAATAAATAATATTTTGTAACTTGAAGTCATCTAGATTATAGAAGTAGATGACTAGGTCACAGTGATAACAAGAAGGCTTTTTTTCTTTCTGTTATGTATGCATTTGTATATTAGAAGGTATGCATCAGAATAATAGCTTGTGAATTAGTTTTTTTAGATCCTTTCTATAGATGCATTTAGTACCTGAGATCTCATTGTGGGGTGCAAAACCAAGCATGTGATTTTGTAGAAGTCAGTTCAGTTATTGTCACGTTCAGACGTGTTCTTCTCGGTGCTAGTCGCTGCCCCAAAACAGCTGACTCTTGAGCGCCAACTCAACAAGAGCATCTTGATTGGATGGAACCCGCCAGACACTCCGTCTCCTCAAATTGATTGCTACCACGTCTATGTCGATAGAGTTTTGAAGGTCACAGTGAAAGCTTCAGAGAGGACGCGTGCCTTAGTTGAAGGAGTAGATTCCAACCGAGTGAGTAATATGGTTCAATTCAATATTGTTTCATAAATTTAATTTTCCTGAAATGACACAGATTTCCGAGTCTCGTCTTGGCTTCTAACTAATGTTCAAAGTTGAACGTCAGAGTCTGAGGTGGCCTCATTTCACACCATTTGGGTGAGGTACATAATCTGGCTTCCATTTTGAATTGAAAAATTTATTATTTGAGAAAATTTTTGCAGATAATGAAAATAAATACAAACATTATACATTTTCATGATTTCGTACGTCTTTGTAAAGTTCAACTTTGGATTCTGCGTCAAAAATGAGTTCGAAATTCATTATTGAATTTTGGGAAATATTCTTCAGTTATATGGGCCTCCTGGAACATCACGTGTTCAACTGCATGACTCATTGCCATTATCTTGTATGTACGTATTTCCCAGATTTTTTCGGTGGCACGCGATGAAATTCAATAGATGACTTTTTTCAGCCTCATAGGATCAGTGTCAGATCAGTAACAGCCAACCGGCGGACTTCAAGGGATGCTGCTTGCACAATGGTGATTGGAAAAGACGTTCCTCTTGGCCCTACAAATGTCAAAGCAAGCCGGGTCACTGCAACGTCTGCTGTCATATCATGGTTACCCAGCAATAGTAACTATCAGCACACGGTGTGTGTGAACAATGTTGAGCTTCGGACTGTTAAGCCAGGGGTCTATAGACATACTATCACAGGTATTACGTTATTTTGGCCATGGTAGAGCAATTGTTCTAATCATAGCAAAGAATATATATTTCTGATTGCATTCAACATCTCAGTACAAAAAATAAACTATGGATTTTTAGAAAGAGTTTCCGATTCCTACCTATTCTATCGTCTCCCTTCGAGTCAACATTAAGTTTATGTGTGATTTTATTGTTTTAACGTTGCAGGTTTGGCAGCTAACACAGTGTACAGAGTCACAGTTCGGGCTAAAAACATCAGAGCTCCCAATTTTGATGAAAAATCCAGCATTAGTATAGAGAGATATGCTTGTCATATAGACTTCAGAACACTCCCTAAAGGTAATTTTCGTTTCCTATGGTGAAAATGTTTATTCCACTAGTAACTATGAGTCAAAGGTGATAACTGTCATTGTAATAAATCACCATCATATGCATACATATATATGGACATCATTATGGTTGACTGAGCAGAGAGTACATGTTTAGGGTAACTTGAAAATATTGAAAATATTTGTATTCGAATGCCTATAGAGTATACTATTGTTAGCATATCAATCGTTTTGCTGGGAAAGTGTCCATTCATTTTAGTTTTTTGTGTGGAGGAAGATATCACATCCATTTGGTTTTTCTGTTACCGTTCTAGTAATGAATTTTTCATTTGGAACCTTCTGTTACTTTGATGAGAGAACCCCTTGAAATGAAGATTCCATAACATGATAGTTTGATAAAATTTGGAGCATTGCAAGATTAATTAAGTGAGTAAACTTAAATCGCAATTGTACAAATTATTTGTCAATCAAATTGAAGTAGGTGAAAAAGTAACGTCCAGTCCAATTTTACCAATATGGCATTGAAATGTTTCAAAGAATTTAGCTACAGGAGTTAAGGGGACATTTGTTTCATCTTTGGACTGAGATCTGTTGCAGTTAGCAATGAACTTGGACGCCAAAAGTAAAAATGTCTCAGATGGACAGTAATGAAACACGCCACTTTGTTTTATGAAGTCTGTCAACTGAGGGCATAGGTTGTAGAGGTTTCCTAATTGATCAGATTCTATTCTATGACCTCAATGGGGTTTTGCAGTTTGAGGGGTAAACAATATTTTAAAATGCTGCTGAAAGGCTTACAACGAATTTTAGCTCATCATATTTCAGACCATTAGACACAATTTACTCTTGTCTACTAATTGCCCTTCAGTTCCGATCTACTTATTCTGGAAATACAAATATTGATAAATAGATTGGTCTTTTGATTGGTGCATTCGCACCCTGCATGTCAAAAGAATACTCGAAGATGTACCTCGTCTTATTGTGGTTGAGGTGTTTTGTTAAACTTTTCCTCTGGCTGCGTCATGACAGGCTCTACACTTTTTGGGAGCATCATGTATTACAGTAAAGGTGGAAACAGACTAACCTCTCGTCACGTGCTCTCATGTGATGTCACGGAGGGGGGGGGGGGGGGTCTTGTCACGTCACCAAAGTGTGGTTCAAAGTTTTCCCATAAAACAGTAGTTGATTCATTCACAAGAAATACACTGACGGCACGTCACGCTCATGCCTCTTGGCGTGGCGTGAGTTGAGGTGAGCTACGTTTTTCTTCGGTCCGCTCCCTTGATTTCTTCATTTTCCCCTCGTGCCGCCATTTCTTTTCGCCTGTGCGTTCATCAAAATTTGAAAACGATCTGGGTCTTTCAACAGCTGGGGGTACAATGTATGAAACTCCCCTAATTCCTCCGTCTGTTCTTTTATCTCATGTATCCATGCCCGTTTGGAACTACCAATTACGATTAAACTAGTAACTACTTCCAATAATTCTTCCTATTCTGAATCGCTACTCGAAGAGGCCATCTTTTGGCCTCTGGAACAATAAAAAATCACTAGGTGGTGCACGTTTTGAGCCCGTCAACATACAACTGATGATAGGTGATACCAGTGCGCTTATACGCGTGACATCACGTGATGTGAAACTGCAAATGACATCACATGAGAGCACGTGACGTGAGGGTAGTCTGTTTCCACCTCAAGAGTCATTCGACGAGCATCAATAACTGCTACTGTCAAAGACAAGAACCACATGGAAATTGTGAAGTTACCAATTAAAATCGAGGTGAATCACCACTTTTGAGTGTAGAGCTTTCGATATTGTATTTAGGTATAGGAATAGTAGTTTCACGGCATAGTGATTGATTTCTGGAATTCATGTCAGATGAATGTGGGCACTTTGGAGCACACCATACGGATACCTTATTGTCAGTATGAGCACTGTACAAAATTGATTGTTTAAAAGGTCACACGTTCAATTTACTATTATTCAAGAATTGAATTATGATGTGATAACTTCCTTAGGGTTGGCATGGCATGATGGCATGATTGAAGAAGACGTAAATTCAACAATACACTTGTATGAATTGCATTATATTCAAATTTGCTTTGTTCATCACCTGCCATAACAAATACGTTAGGTACCCATCCGGAATGAAGAACATGAACCATATGGAAAATCCATTGAATCCATGAACCATTGATGAATTAGATCAATGTTAACAGTATTAGTCAATGATTATAACAGTTATTCAATGGATTTTGGATGGAGAAATTACCAGACAATTTGAATCTTGTTTTATGGTTCGTTCAGCTCACGTTTAGGTCTAATATATGTCCAAATGTCAGAAATTGCAATAGGTAATCTCTTGCATTCAGTGTCTCTTGTGATGTTTGAAAGTGTTGTGATTTAATAATTATGAGTGAACATTTAGTTGGAAACTATTTTTTTAATTTATGAATTTATTATTGTTCATACATTTAAAATATAACATATAATTGCCCTACTTAACGTCTAATGGCTGGTAGAGGGATGGATTGAACTTGATGAGCTGGCACTAGAGCAGAAGAGGTGGATGCCTTGGGGAGGTGGATTTAACGTGTCAACCACAGAAGCTCCTGAGAATCCTTCACTCAGCAGCCATGAGCAGAGTTGACGTTCCTGATTTTGACGACCTATAGCCAAAAATGTGTCTTTGTGGCGCGAGGGGGTGTAAAGCAAGAGTTGACAGAGCAAAGAGAAATAGGTATGGATGTGTGGGTAGTGAAGAATGGGTATTGATGTCAAGGAATTCCCTGCCCAGTGATATTATACGAATACTTTGGGTATTCAAACTTGGGAATTGAGATCTGTACAATAAGTGTACAGATTATATAATTATTAGGGCCTCTGGGAATTGATTCACAAACGATTGCCAATTGATTTCCTTTGATACTTATGAAAATGTCGTCATTCCCACCAATTCAACTCCTCACTTTGGACACTGCAATTCAGAATTTTAATGAAATGGAAAAATAAGAGATCTTCTGTAACCTGTATGTAAGGTTATACATAAAGCACGGTCAAATTAGGTGCTCCTTTACGTGAACAACCCAATATTTTCTATCTCTAGGACTGCAGCTCCTCATTGAATTCAAAGGTGACCATTTTAGTTGACCATTCATCAAGTGACCACCAGATCCTGGGGACGCCCTTGAATACACCCTGTACCTCCCATGTTTACTGTAGTTTTCAACCCTTTTCCCCTCCAAAGGACGCGTTGCTTCTTAGTTTGGTAGGATCTGGCTACATATTAACAACCTTGAATCAAACTTAGAACACTGATTTCAAAATTTTTTTTTTTCAATTATTTAGATTCAATAATCAATCGGTAGAGATATTCAAACCTCTCCTAACTGTCATTTCCTGGTGGGCTCCAGGACTAATATGTATGCGTATGTGGTGATTAACCAAGTTTGCTTATTGATCATAATCTTCTTAAATATATGAAGGCTTGAGTGTTGTAAGATGTGCTTATTGATGTAGCTAGAGCTAAACTAACTGACCATAATCCTCTTTTGTTGTGCTTGCATGGAATTGAATGCAGGTTGTAAAGGTGATTATCAAGAGTATTTTTATGGTGTTCATACTTATCACCAAAACTGTTAGTCTAAGTACAGAAACGCTTTTTTAAACCTCTGTCGTTAGCTGCTTCATGTTCAATGATCGAATAACTGATCGTAGAATCGAATTAAAAAAACAAAAGGTGTAGGTACGACATATATAACGTACAGGAATCGACTGACCCATCATCCTGCACCATTATTACTCATGGATTTAGTGAAGCTTGACGCAGTAGTGAAGCTGCTTGTGTAATTATGAAGTGTGATATGCATCTTGAATAGAATAATGTGTTGTATTGTTATGAGTTTGATGAGCAGAGGGTTTCCTGTGATATAATACAGTAATGCAGTAACTTACATAATCATATGAATGAGAGGAAAATAACAGTATACCATACACATATTTCTTCATCCCCTAAAAGATGTTTCGACACTCAGACAGTATGAACGATATTTACAAGAATGTTCAAAATCAATATACATCACTGATATGATTTCTTTTAACGCTAAAACAATTGTAACCCCAATGGTTCTGTGATTATGGAGAAGAAACGAAGCTTCACGACTTACTCGTACTTTTTCAGGCTGGATAATTACTTGATCCCTCTGACACTTGTTGAAAAAACGCAGCATGTGTTTTGACAACGATTAATTATTATTTGTATAGATACCCATTCTGTCTAAAACAATTTCCTGTGTACGTATCCTTGTGAGTTCCATAATAGGGTCAGTAACTGATTTTTACATTTTAAATGTAGCTCTGTGATAATCTCGTCAATTCCTACTAAATTCTTAACCTAATAGTAATTTATTCATATGAATTAGAAATTATAGGTACCTACTGAATTATATCAAAGTATTATATAGCTTATGGGCTTTTACTTGTACCTTCGTAGGCCTCAATGATTTATATAAAGAAGTAATCAACAACAATTATTCGAAATTACCTCCATTTTGTTCCCAATGGTGTTAGAATCAGCTGTTCAGGATGCTAATTGACCTAAAGTTTGATTCACGCTCATGTTGATGATTTTATTGAGTGCCAACTTCAAGTCCTTTGGTAAATAGAAGGTCGTACCACGTTTTGATGATCCTTAAGAATATTCTAATTCCAAATCTATTGAAATTTGAATTTCAAAAAAAAAATATATATCTATACCCATTCATTTAAAGTTTTCTAAATATGGCGTTTTTAAGATTTCAACCCTTATATGTATGATACGTTGTTTCCAACAGCTCGCGTAGTTAAATCCCTGATTGCAGAACTATGTGGTGATTATCCACACAGTCAGCAATTCATTAAAGACACTTCATATCCAAAAACACTCTACAAATCAGCTAACTGATATACTATTTACCCTCAGATTTTTATTGTGACTTCACTTCATGTGCATGCTAAATTAAGTGCTTATGTAAGGAAAATGTCATCAAAACTAAATCATGGAATAATAAATAAACGAAAAATTTAAACCTTAACTACATTTTTTTTAAAGATGCTCGATGAACATGGAAAATAACGAAAAACATTAGAAACACTGACTTTGCAAAGCTCATCGTTCGTCCTCTGGATGTGTGATAACTAAATCTAGGGCTGGATTCATAATGTCTCAAATAAGGTTCGAAATGAACAATTTTCCAAACGTCATTTTGGTACCAAAATTTGCTTCTACAATTTGCTTGTGGGAAGGGGGGGGGGGGTTAAATTAGAGAGCTTTTTAGTATCAAAAGATCAATGAAATTCATTTTTTAGTATTGTTTGACGTGAAACAAGCTTTGCATGAGAGGGTGGAGGGAAACCATATTTGTTACTGCGTTGTACTAAAGAAAGTTGTGAGAGGTTTTGGTCAAAGTAGTTTCAGAGGAAAATATTTAGTCGTCATCTCCATTACACTTTCATTTTAGCGAATTTTCGAAGAATTGTTTTTTTAGATAACACTTGACGTTTTGGAGGTTTCTCACTTCATCTTCAACCTGTTAGGTAAAAGAAAGTGTTCAGAAAATTGGATTCTACTGAGTAAATCTATATTGGCGACCCCTTACGAAGTTGTTTTGAATAGGAATTTGATATGAACCTTCTAACTGTACTGACTCCAAAACAAAAGGCGATATCAGGGCTGTAGTGGATATGGTGAATAATTTTTTTTCTCGATCAACTTCTAGGGTCGGTTGGGGAGAAAGACTTACGCAAATGGCCCGAAAATCACAAATTCGAAATTTTCTTCAACTCTCATACTACTGAAATCTCGTTTTACGATGTTGATTCAACGACAAACTACGAATTTATCATTATAGTAGCAATTATTCAACGACCCCGCAATAAGATATACGAGCGCAACGTCTTCTATACGACCCATTCCATGAGCCACCACATCTACTGAGAAATTGGTTTTTTCCATATACTGAATAAAATAATTTTATTTTAAAATGAACCTCAATATAATAAAAACGTCTGTGCTACGAATTATTCGTAGCACAGACGTTTTTATTATATTGAGGTTCATTGGAACGATGTTTAACTGTAATAAATAGTGATATGTAAATCCAACTTACAGTAACTATATTGAATCATTATTACGATTGTACGCCGATAGTTCTATTTGCTGCATAAAACCGTCTCGTGCATCTATGTCAAATAAGTTTTAATTAATCACAGGTCTGCCTGAGCCCCCAGTGGACATTCAAGTGGAGCCTGGACCACAAGATGGCACGCTTCTTGTAACGTGGCAACCTTCTACATCTCTATCGTCGCCCTCCGGTACTTTGGTGACTGGTTATGCAGTGTATGCTGATGGGAAGAAAGTTACAGATGTGGACAGTCCATCAGGTAAAACTAAGTTGTTCTAGTTTGGGTGATACGGTGTGTTAATTAACGATTGTCGTAGCTCAATTATTGTACCATCAAATGAAATAATTCATATAAGGGCAACTCTGTTTTCCCACTGCAGAGTCGACGCAAACTTGATTATAAACCACGTTTTAAATTGGCATTAAATGGCGGTTTTATTAATTTTCGTAACCGAAATCCTGTCAATCTGGCCAACAGAATGACTGATAAGTAAAAAGTTAGTGTTGCCCAGGTGTTGGTGGTTCTCTTCACCCACAACCAAGCGTGACAACCTAGTTCCAATCAGGTACTTATTCAACAAAATGGAGGTATTCCCCATCTTGCGTCCAAGTGCTCCAATTGCTTCAAACCCAATAAACCATTTGACGGTTCCCGAGTTTTTGAGTCTATCGAACTCAATTGCATCAAGTGCAATCACTCCATCCAAATCAAAAATTAACTTTTATCGATGTTTTCGAGATGAAAATTGGTGTTTTGGGAGGTCCATTTCATCCGATTAAAAAATCAACCTTTTTTGCGTTTTTTCGACATTTTCAAGTCAAATTTCGGGTTTTCCAATGCCTCTTTTCAACTCATTTGTATGACTCCATCCAAATCAAAAATCAACTTTTTTCTACGTTTTCAAGTCGAAATTCGTCCAGATTCTATAATATAGACTTCAACATTTGATTCTTAAGACATAATACAAAGATATTGAAAGAATGGAAACTGTATGAGCAATCCTCACCATACTAAATTAATATTATTTAGTTCTTATGAATTCAAATTCTGCGGGTATGGACCATAATATGTTATAATGAATAATGTTATATGAATAATATATTATATTAAAGGCATGTTGTTGAAACACATGAAAAAAATAGTTATAGTACAGGTGGGGGAAGAGCCTTAATGGAGCAATAATTTAAATATCAATAATTTAAAAGACTTACAGGTTTATAAGCCTATTTACAATCATTGAATTATTATTATTCAATGTTGATGTGACTGATTACAGAGTAGTCCAACTATCAAATTTCATGGATTTCGCTACACTGAGTTGTTCATATTTATAGATCATTTGTTTATAGCTGATAAGACGACCAGACTGTGGTGTCAACACAGTTTTGTCAAGGTCTCCTTATTCAATTGTCATGTAGGTAATTGAAAAAATACATTTGGCCGACAGGAGATCATGCCCTGATTGACATCAACAAGCTCCTGGGGTTGAATCCTAAACAAGTAACTGTCAGGACCAAGTCTAGAGATAACCAATCATCCGACAGCCTACCAACTCAAATTCCACCACATATACTGAAAGGCAAACAACTCAACGGGAAGGCAAGTATAACATCTTATCCTGCGATAACAACCGTACGAACATAGCGTTAAGTATACACAGCTGATGTACTAATAAGTTTGGCTCTGTCTGGACAGCCACAAGAGGAGGATAGAAGAATCAGATATGGGTCATCAATCCCTCCTCACATGAGGAATCAGCATCGACCTGGTCAAGTAATCGAGACTGAAGAAAATTTGAGTGATAAAGAAATTTATCCTAACAACCATATGAGTATTCCTGCTATAGGTACATGATCTTGAAATTAATAAGCTTGTTATTATTTCTTCTTAATGGCATGGTAGATTGATGTGTTTGATTTCAGGAATGTCGAGATTCTTGATTAAAATGTGATGCGTTATTCCCGTTTAACACTTTTTAATTTTTTGGTTCATTGTTTTCAATAACGAACTAGTGGAATAGACCAAAAAGAGGTCCACTGCCTTCTAAATTGGGTACGCCGCACAGTGGGGCAAAACGACAAAAAAGCGGAAAAAACTCCGTATCTTCAGAACGGATAGTCATATCGATTCGGAAAAGGTTTTATTCAATTCAGGTAGGAAGAATACATTAGAAAAGACTACTTTCACAGAAAAAAATGCACCGTTTATAAAAAACTGTATGCGAATATTCAGAAAATTTCATTTATAAACCAAGAGGCACCAGTTATAACTTCGGAGTGCCTTAGCCCTGCCAGCCCAAAATGCTTCA
This sequence comes from Stenodema calcarata, assembly GCA_963920205.1. Lineage (NCBI taxonomy): Eukaryota > Metazoa > Arthropoda > Insecta > Hemiptera > Miridae > Stenodema > Stenodema calcarata. Next base: position 35,320,204 of record OY986048.1, on the reverse strand, counting down.
TGAGAAAATTGTACAAGAAAAAACGTACTTACCTACTTTTTTTTAAACAATTCCTTTTTCCAACATTCCTTCTTTTTAGCTCAACACTTCCTTCGTTAAATACATTTTAAAATAAATGTTGTCTTCTTTAAACATAGGTAACAGTTTTAAAAATAAAACAAAATCCTTCTTGTAAAGTACATTCTTCTTCATAAACACAAAATAATAATAATAAAACAGTAATTATAATATAATGAAATAATGATAATAATCATAATGATAAGCTCAAATTAGTAATGATAAAGCTTCTTCACTTAATGATTTTTTTTTTTTTTTTTTTTTTGACCGGTCGCAAACTTGAAATCAACGGGTCCGATGACTCCAAAATGCGGTGAAAAACATCTTCGTTGGTCGTCAAACGAGATTGTATTCTTGCATGAGTCAGTCGGAAGTTTTTATAATCTTTATTTCGTGTTTTCTGACCTTTGAAAGAATACAGTATGCGAAATAAACAATAAGATTAGAGTTCCATTAGAGTTAGATTAAAGTTCCATTCGCTTTTTGATTTGGGTGATGATAACAACTAAATACGCAGGTATAGGCAGCTAAAACTTTCACTGCAGATTATATACAACAAATTAGATACATCCATAGGCCAACGCTTCGTAAAGATTTTTTTTTTTTTTGCTGGTCGATTGTATTTAGGAAAAACTAATTTCATTGCCGAAATGTTTATGGGTAAAACCGTACAAATGGGTAAACATTTAATTTTTATAGAAACTAAAAATACAATCAACAACCATAAAAATAAAAAACGGAGGTATAGAGTGAGAGAGTCTATTTCCACGAAAATAATGAGTACAATTGTTAAATCGATTTCGACGATTAGGTCATCATCAGTAACAAACATGAACTGAAGGTACATCGTGAAATACAGCTTATATAGTTGCAGAAGTGAAAGGTATCATCCAATCGGATTGAAGCAGGGGACAGTGAAGGGAGAACTTAAATCCTATTGGCTCAGAGAAGTGAAAGGGGCGGATCAACAAATGCCAATTAAAGCAGACAAAGTGAAAGGGAGCTTAAACAACGGTGAGGGTACATTTGAAGGGGGGGGGGGGTAACCAAGCTATTGCAGGAATGAACCTATTAACGGTGAAATATGTTGAGGGATCACCTCATTTAGACATTTACCAGACCTATCACTCTTAAGAATTTCGAATTTTTCAAGTACATCCAACATACCTCCATTTGGGCAAAAATGAGGGAATTCTACATACTGTCTATTTGTTAGATCAAAACTAAAATCATGATTGGATTCGCTTAGGTGACTTGCAAAAGCAGAATCACCCTTGTTATCCCTGAAATCTTTTTCATGTTCTTTTATTGTTTCCCTAGATTTCCTACCAGTTTGACCACAGTACTCAAACCCCTAATTCATATCAACAACCATTACTTGTGATTGAATTATGGAGAATATCACAAAAATTTCAAAATAGCAGTTAATAGAGCAAAAATCGGCTGGAAACCGCTGTAAATGACAACGAATTTCGATAAAAGTCACTTAAATATCGCATTTCACTGCGTATTATTTACTCTACCTATTTTTTTAAACTAGAAATCAGTTGGATTCTCTTTGACAAGGTACCAGTGAATGAAAAAATTCAACTTGTGGAGCGATTTGAAAAAATTCAACTTGTGGAGCGATTTGAAAATATTCAATTTGGGGGGTTTTTCCGCCTCTGCCCCACTGTGCGCCGTCCGCGGCACTTTGTTCAGTTAGCGTTGTGCTAAAATGACGAAATTTGGTTTACCGGTTCGGACTAACCCCAAAATGATTCTCGAAGCTTTTCATAACCCTAGGTCAAGGGGAAGTGGTTCAAAACGAATTTTGAAATTTTGAAAATGTCAAAACTCAAAAAATTCAAATGGAACTGTAACATTCCGGTTTCTTTTCAAACAAGTGCACTCGTATGATTCTTTTTAAAGCACGTTTTAATATATAGGTATATTTTCTGATCGCGTGACCCCACAATCACGGGAGGTTTCGCTCGGGTTATACGTATATCATGAATAAGTAATTTGTTGTTGTTTCGTTCATGTCCTCCTTGGTTGAATAACCTTTGTTTATTTGGAGGGTTGTAGGAGGTTGTAAAGAAAACTGGGTCGAGGAAACAATACCTACCCCTGAAGATGGCTTATTAAAGCTGCAAGTTCGGAAAGAATTCTCCCCCGTTTTCTTTACAACCTCCTACAACCCTTCAAATAAACAATGAATAAGTAATGCAACAGGAACGGTTTTTAGTTCAGATTTAGATAAAGTTAATTTTTAGAATTTTTTAAGACCATCCGCAGTTTTTTACGACCAACTGTTCGTTCACAATGAGGGCTCAAAGTTGGGGCAGATCTGGCCTGGCAAGGTGCCTCACGATTCACTCTCATGTTCTAGGCTTGCGATTGATCTAAGCCATCAACATGAGTGTGAATCGTGAGGCAGCTTGCCGGGTCAATTTTCATACTGGCTCAGCTGATTCAAACTCCACTTGGCTTTGAAATTTCGAGTTAATTAATAATAATTTATAAAAATTATTAATCACCAGAAATAATTAATAATAATGCACACTACTTGATAATAATTATTAATAATGAATCATAATTCATAATAATAATTAATCTATCATTAGGTGATCTAGGCAGAGGTCGATCTGTACAAATAAACCGTTGTCAAAAATTTGCAGAGTTTTTTCAATCATGTTGTTCATTTCAATAAGCTTTAATCATTTCACCCGCAGAAGGTAATTGATGTTGTAGAGGTTGCAACAATGTTACATTGTTTTGGTAAATTACTTACATTGATACCAAACAGTCAACTGCTACCCATTTAGGATTGATTCAGTTCATACTAAGTTCTACAATTTTCATAATCCTGTTTTCATAATACTTCACTCATCCTACCGTCGACTGGGCAACCATTTCGCTTGCTACTGTATCTGTTGAGTGCACTGTACGAAACCAAATCGTTCTATAAGAAGAAAAAAACAGAAACGAATACAAAAATGTTAAATAATTTTGAATGATAAACTCCCAGACCCGACCATCCCACCATGCTCCTGGGGTTACAGTATATTTAGAAAAAACATTGCTAAGCGAGACTGCTGCTGGACTCATTGAGAGCCCAAACCAGAACACAGCTGAACATGCACACAACCAGACCCTCAATAAGTTAAATCCAGAATTCAATAACGATAGTCAGTACCTATACGAAAAATAAAAATAAATAAATAATAATAATCTTTAACAATGCAAATCAACAAATCCAAGAGCGATTAAAGAAATAAAATGTGTTGAAGAAATCAGTAAGAAGATGAAATGATATCAAAATTTCAATTGGGCTATTCAATTTGAAATTGGGTAAAAGTGAATGTATCACGTAACAACATTACATCCATGACGTGTAATGATTATCGTGTTTGTATCTCGGCATAGAATTCTTAAAGATTAAAATCTCTCCCAAGTTCTTTTTAAAATTAGGCATGATAAAAATAATAATTAGAAATACATCCCTGCAGCCAGGCCCAAGGGCCAGTCTCAGACTTCAGCTATTTTACAATACCTATCCCACCTAAATTTCAGGTTTCACCTACCTTACGTCTACTTTGGCATGGGCAATGAACTAGTAGATACCATAGCAAGAAAAGGGGCCTCCTTAGTATTTGTGGGGCCAGAGCCAGCCTTGGGAGTAGCCAAATGCTCGGTAGGATCTTTCTTGGGTGAATGGGTGTGGAAATCACAGGAAGCATTGGGAAGACATCCTGGCACAAAGTTTTGGGGAGTTGACAATGGCTGCACCTTGTAGAAGAAGGAGCTTAGAAGCACTGGAGCTACCAAGGAGAAAAACGAGCCTCAAAATGGGGACTACACAGAATCAGAGACTACACGATACAGAATCTTCAGATCATTAGTATCAGAAGAGACCGTCATTCTGGTGGAAGGAGTTGACTTGGCCTACGGGGCAACGTCCCGCACAATAAGCCCAGGTTTCAGTCCTATGGATGGGAATCTGACCCATATTGAGTCCCTGCTACATTCTAGGTATCTACTATGCCCACATAGGTTATTTAGGGAGAGCATGGTGGGTTGAAGAGGTTGTCTGACTCAAGAACAGAAAGTCATGATCCCAAAGTTATGGGGGGAAAAGTCCTCAGTTTTGAAAGATCTCAAGTTTTTTCAATTTCTAGAAATCACGAAAGACACTGGAAGTGACGGCAACTTCAGTGAAGAAGACTATATGGACAGGAGAATGGGCGGGCGGAGCCACTATGACAGCCGAGGGGCACCCCGAGGGAAACATCCTCATCACGTTTCTCACCATCCAAGGCACCACAGAAGAGATGAACGGTATGTTACATATGAGTAGCTGTAGAGTATTTGGTGTGTTACTGCTCTGTGAACTGGAGGAAGGCTTTTATTCATGCAATATTAAGTTCGTCAAATTAGTCTATATTGCCTAGACCTGAACATTTCACTCATGGTTTGGCTCCAGGCATCAAGGTTCCATTTTGAAATGGTGGGTTGTTGTGTTGTGTGGATGCAGATTGTTGTGATCCCCATAACACAGGAAATATTATTTGGATTTTATACACATTTGGATTTATTTTTTTAGTGACCAGTTCTACATGGACAGAAGTGATGGGAGGAATAGATTTGATAGAGAAAGAGGTGCCAGTGGCCCTTACAATAGAAACCCGAGAGGGACACAGCCGCAGTCACAGCAATGCACAAGGGACAAACGAGCCAGGTGGTTTGTCGCACTTTTTGATTACGATCCCACAACTATGTCACCGAACCCAGACGCCTGTGAAGAAGAACTCCCGTTTTCTGAAGGTGATACTATAAAGGTGAGGAAACAGAGGGTTATATACTGTACATTTAAGTATGTTGGTGAGACTGGGAACAACCTAAAAGCATCTTTTCTGACTGCTAGCTAGGAGTCCCTCCCTCATCTGGCCCTAAGAAATTGGGCAAAAAACATATTAAAGCCCCTTGAAAATTTCAAGATCGGAAAGTTAGCAAATGGCAAACCGTTCAGGAACAAATATCTATTGGTTCGTTCATATCGCTTGCCTTGACTACTAGGTATGTCAGTTTATTCCTTCCAATGAAATGGGGGGGGGGGGGGGTTGAAGAACATCTCAAGTAACAACCACGTTTCTTCATCTTCAAAGTGCTCCAGTTTGAGAGCGGAATAAGATATAGCAATTCTGACTTCCCCATCTTATTCAGCGTGTAAAAACCTTAAAAATGAGGTGTCACTTGACAGACCGTTTCATTTTCGGAATTTATGGGTGAACCTCCCTCGCCCCCCTCCACCCAACAATCTTTCCATTCTATCGAGAGTAACAACCACGTTTCTTCATCTTCAAAGTGCTCCAGTTTAAGAGCGGAATAAGATATCGCAATTCTGACTTCCCCATCTTATTCAGCGTGTAAAAACCTTTAAAATGAGGTGTCACTTGACAGACCGTTTCATTTTCGGAATTTATGGGTGAACCACCCTCGCCCCCCTCCACCCAACAATCTTTCCATTCTATCGAGAGTAACAACCACGTTTCTTCATCTTCAAAGTGCTCCAGTTTAAGAGCGGAATAAGATGTCGCAATTCTGACTTCCCCATCTTATTCGGCGTGTAAAAACCTTTAAAATGAGGTGTCACTTGACGGACCGTTTCATTTTTGGAATTTATGAGTGAACCCCCCCCCCCCCACTCACCACCTTCCCAAAACCCCCCTCAGCTTTTGGACATTTCAGGCTGAACACGATGGTGAAGTCAGAATTGCGATATCGCATTCCGTCATCAGATTACAGCAGACTAACCATGAAGAACCTATTCTTCATCTTCAAAGTACTCAAGTTTGCGAACGAGATTAGCTATCGCAATTCTGACTTTACGATCGTATTCAGCGTCTTAAAACCTTTAAAATGAGGCTTCACTTGTCAAACTTTCATTTTTCGGATGAACCCCCCAAATCCCCCCCCCCCCCCCGCCCCGCCCCACAGCTTTTTGACATTTCAACGCTGAACACGACGCTGAAGTCAGAATTGCGATATCGCATTCCGTCATCAAATTAGAGCAGACTAACCATAAAGATCATATCAAGTAACAACCACGTTTCTATATTGTATATAATTTTTGGTGTCTTCTGGCATTGATATCAGGATGGTCTAAAACGGATTTTGGTATGAAAACATTTCGAAAATTGGAGTTTTTAAAATTTTGGACCGAGAACAATAGCTACATTTTCTTCGAAAATTCGCTAACAGTAACAACATTTGGCAGCTTTCAACTCCTAATATTTTGCTTAGAGAAATAACATATTTGTTTAACTCTATCTAGGGTAAAAGTTTCCCTAAATTAATTGATTTTTTAGGGGACAAGATCCCCACAACCAAAAATCCGTTTATTTCCTGGAGACAAAAGTCTTTTTACCTACCTTTAGTGGAGACTTCACCCTAAAGCGCGAACCTTCACGATAATCAGAGGTGTTTGCCTATCCCTTCGTGTCTTGTAGCAATTTGGCACCTGAACGTTTTGGTATTTTGTTACTCCCCAATTTTTCATTGGCTTGGGGGTAATTTTCAATGTAGATCAAGTGAGGACCCTCACCCCATCAAGTGGTATAAGAATCGTCTATTGCTTTCTTTCAAAAAATCAAATCTACTCCCTTCAATATCATTATGATGGGCTGAAATTGATGCGGGATAAGCTCAAGATTTTGTTCCACACAGGCAGATGTGATTCCATTATTTGCTAAATGGTACAGGACTCATGAGAATATGAAATTCCACCTCTAATTTCTTTAAAACCGCAATGATTTCACCACCTAACTATGTTCTTGTTCGTTGTTTCAAATTTAGTACGGTGGTTGAATTTCTTTCAGGTCTATGGTGACAAAGACGCAGACGGTTTCTACTGGGGAGAGTGCAGGGGAAGAAGAGGATTCGTTCCCCACAACATGGTTGTGGAAGTTCAGGTATGTGGAGGCTCATCAATGATGGCATTGTGGAGAGTTCAAATCTGAGCTAGGAGTTTTTTTTTTTTTTTTTTTTTTAATATAATACCACAAAAACATAACCAGGCGAGCAGCAGGTTCCCTTGTCTGGTAGACCAATATATTACTCCTAGTTTTTTATCACGTTTATCTTTTGACGTAATGTCATCCTGTAATGTCTGCTTATTGCATTTCATATAGAGGGACCTCCAGAAAGTGAGGTTACAAGGGCTGTGTAGGACGAAGGGAAATTCTAAATTTCTTCAGAATTGTCACCACTGGTAGGTAGAGAGTTCCTAACGGTCAAAACGACCCATCAAACACCTCAGTCGATTACGAAATGTCGTCATAGCACCCAACCGCGTCAAACAGTTCGTCCTCCAATCGCTCCGCCAACCCCAGGCTTTGGTTGCACGCAAATTTCTTGAACGGTACGAAAGCGAGGGTGAAACTTTTCTTGACTCAATTGTGACTGGTGACGAAACGTGGGTGTGTCACACTCGTACTCCTGAGTCAGTGGCGCCATTCCCATTCACCACCAACCAAAAAATGCAAAGTACAATTTTCAGAGAGGATTATCATAGCATCTGCCTTTTGGGACTGGAAAGGGATATTATTGGTATACAAAATCTGGTACCTAGGTTCCAAAAATGTGTGGACCTCAATGGCGATTAAGATAAAGATAAATAAGATTAAGATAAATAATGACATGTTTTGACCCTTATCTTGTAAATTTCATTTAAATGTATTCATTTTTCAATTTTTAACACACGTTGCAAGATGTTGTACTTTCTGGACGTCCCTCGTAATAGTAGGAACACTAAGCATGTTGTAAAGTGAATCCTTTGTTGGAAGAGCGGCGTAATAATAATCACAGTGGCGTCGTTTTGTTTCTCTCGCGGAAACTTTCCCTTATCCATCGCTTTCAAACACTTGAAAATGAGCCAAAATATATATTATCAACTGCATGCAGAAACCATTCAACTGAATTTTCGAGATATATGTTGGCATTTAAACAATATGATACAAATACCACACTCGACAAATCATGTTTGATTTGTGTTGAGTACTTTTCTCTTAACAAACTCTGATCGTTTCTCATTGCTTAGCTCGCCAAGGGTCAAGGGTCTGTGAGTTTGACTTGATCGCCTCAATGGCTTCAAAATTTCTAAGATAATTACTGAATCCGACACCTGAAATATTTGTGTGCAGCATAATGAGTGATAACTTGAACGTTTTTTCTTTTATTTAAAATTATAATTCATTTCGTGAAATCAACGAAAATGGTAGAAGTTATTGAATTGCCACAATACTTCACAATTATTAGAATAGGTAGGTACACATTTTGGTGGACAACAATGATTCCAAGTTTGAATTTTTACAGTTACAACAGTTACAGTTTTTACATTTGGTGAAAGTTTCAATGAAAGGTAGTTAGAGTACATTAATTTAATAATACACCCGTTAGGCCATGCTGTGTTTAGAGGCCAATTAGTAAATACATTTTGAATCATAATTTTTCATTTTAAACGTATTACATATTATTCTTCCTAGATTTCGTAATACTGAACCAATTGAATAGCACACATTTGGGCGGGGGGGGGGGGGGGCAACACTGGCCCCAGCATGAAGTACGCGTGTGTATGGTTTTATTAGCGGGCATTTTTGAAAAGTGAATCGATTTCCAAACTGTATAAAATATCTCGAGTCAGGCACTACAGGTGCCAGTTTACTTGGGAAGTGCTTAGAGTTTAATTGAAATTCCACAAATCGAACAGAAGATTACGAACAATAATTGTTAGTTGTATATCCACCGCTATCAATGTCACAAAAAAAGGCAAACTTTGCAAACGCGTGTATCATACAAGCAATGTATCATGCAAGCGTGTGTATCATACATTTTTCTATATTTTATTAGGACCCCTACAGGTATTGTGTAAATAAATTTGCAACCCTGAACGTGTGCTAACTTCGTGGTGCTCGGAAAACAGCGACATTTTTGCATTAGTTTTAGGTTTTGGCCAAAAAAGCAGCCAAAAAGAACGTGACGAAAAAAATGTATCATTTCCTTTTTAAAAGTACCTATATAAAATTTCCTACATCTTCAGTGGTAGTATAACTCTGTAGACCGAGTAGAATCCAAGATGGAGCTCAGCAAAAACAGCCCATTTTTTCCAAAAAGTGCAAATTTTATGTTACGGTAAAAATTAATTTTAATTACTGATTTCACTAATTAAAATGAATTACTTTTTCCAAGCACCACGAAGTTGCACACTTTTTCACGTTTGCAAATTTAGGTACACACTACCCGTAGCGGTCCTAACAACATATAAAAAATTGTAGATACATGCGCGTTTACAAAGTTTGATGTCCTCATTGACTGGAGTTCGCCTAATAATTATTATTTCATTAATTTTCCAATTAGTTGGTTTTATGATTAAAAAATGTTTGATGGTGGAAAATGTTTGATATATAGTCAGTTTAAGGTTAAATTGATTGGTTGAATTGAGTAAGTTACTTCCTACATTTTCATATTAATTCATGGTACTTCTTTCATGGAACTTTTTGTTTTTTTAATCATTTATTCGAGAATGATTTAGTAGAATGATTTACGACCTTACAATCGTGTTATTCTATTTCTTGTTTTTTTAACGCTATCATTTATTTATAATATATTCAATCCCTGATGTTGATTCCAGGGCGTTGATGGAGGTGCTCCTTCTGGTAAAGAAAGAAATCGAGACAGAGATCGGTGGGGTGACATATACGCCAACATGCCAGTGAAAAAGATGGTGGCCATGTATGACTATGATCCCCAAGAACTATCTCCTAACGTCGATGCCGATGTGAGTTGCTTGGTAGTCCTTATATGGTACCATTTCAGGTGCTATTATTTGAATTTGTGTGTAACCCTCTTAGCTCGAACAAAAGCCTGATCAGAACCAGTCATTTTTCTTCCTGCTCTCTGACCAGTGCTGTCATCTGCTCATGTGTATATGGGGTTTCTATGGCCTGCAATTGAAGGGTAGCTGAGAAGTGACCCTACGATGAGCCCATTCATATTCTTAAATTTGGATTATATGTCAAAGCCATTGGGCTTTAAAATCATTAGAAAACATTTATAAATCCTTGATAAATTGCCCTGATTCGTTCATCAGAAAACGACCCGAGAAAGTGGTGCTTTGGTGGTCACCCTTAAGACTCGCAAAGTGGTGCCAGGGAGTGGTGCAATGATTTTGCAGGATATTCCAATAACTGAAAAATTGGGTCTTTGGGCTTGATAGTATTTGGCTTATAGATATATTACAGATACTGGGGACTTAAATTATTGCATATAATCAGTTTACCTCATTCTGCAATACGAATAGGTTTTTCCATGAGATGCTTTTGGAATCCTGTTTCCTGTTAGTTCCTCATTTTAGGCACTCAAACCACGTGCCCTAATGTTCTCCAATGTGTATAACAATGAAGGTCTAGTTGCTTCTTGCATTAACTGCAGGTGGAACTGTCCTTCACTACTGGAAATATCATATATGTATATGGAGAGATGGATGATGATGGTTTCTACATGGGTGAGCTGGATGGCGTTAGGGGTCTCGTCCCTTCGAATTTTCTGACTGAGGCACCTCCAGAATACAACACAGGGGCAATGACAAGTAGCCAAGGAAAGGGAAGGCCTCCTCAAAGAGCTCAGCAAGATCGAGATAGAGGTCACGGTCCAGGTGCAAGAGGACCTCCACCACCTCCCAGGACTGATCCTAGAGCAGATAGAAGAAAAGGTATTTTATTTGTAAATAGTATCAACTTTACTGACTTCCGGATATTTTCAATTTTGTTGTTGCATGTTGCCTCATTCATGTTGTCATTGCTGTTGTTGATGTTCTTGTCGTTGTGTTGTAATCGATGTTTTGCTGAACAACCTTTATTATTCTGATTCTGCGTGTGCTCTTCAAATTCTTCTTTCCAATCCATTCTGACATTCAACAACTTCACTGAGAACTCATGAAGAATGCTACTTTTTCATATATAAAGCAGTGCTTGCATACAATGAACTCGACATAGGTAACTAGATGTTCTCACTATGAAAAGTACCAACAACACGGTATATCTATAATGCGTATTTTCTCTCAATAACTACAAACGCCAAGGTAACGGAAATTACAAAATCAACAGGTAGGTATCTACATTAAATTTTAATACCCTCATTGCTACTGATTACTATGAAGGAGTAGTACATCATTGTAGCGTTCTGCTGGCACCTAACATGCCTCACAAAACATGAGTATATTGTGAAGGGTAACTGGATCCATATTCTATTGATGTTACTAATTTTAGAAAAACATTCTATGATGCCACAACTGAAAAGAAAAACGAATTCGAATCCACAGTAGGTACCCACCTTCAAACGTGTAGGCAGCAATTTAGTGAGCTCCCATGTATGAATCATCTTTGAACTATTTGAAATGTCAGATTATCTTCGTATGATACATCGTGACTGTCATATCTAAGCTTATTGTGTCAGAAAAGTACATCATAGCAGTGGTGATGAAGCAAAATGAACGTTAGTCAATTAATGATTAATCCACACAACGCACCCTTGAACATCTCAACATTGTATTTTCCACTGATCCCTTCCAAAATCCCTGGTTCAACCTCTCAGTGGACCTTAATTTATACTTATTTACTTTATTACATATTTTGGTAATCTCATTATTAGGTGTAGACACTTGATCATTTTAGATCGTGATTCACGTCATATCCAGTGGAACAAATAATTCCACTATAAGTTACAGCGTTATATAACTATAATTATAGTTGCTCCTGAGACTGGATAACACTGACTGATCCCGCCTTTGAACTCATTGGTGGTCCCTGTGGTATTCTATCCAAAATAAAAGATATTAAAAATTATTGGATAGGTGATAGGATGGATAGGGATGCTAATTGTACTCATCCATTGAGAGATTTGTCTAAATCTGTCTACGTAGGTCTGTATAGTTATGTTGGCTATCTCATGAATATAAGAAGATTCATTGATTTCCAAAGCTACTTCTGTGATACGGCAACTAGAAGTCGGTCGTATTCTGACATCTTAAGTGATCAAGTTCATCTAAGTTTTCACAATTGGTTGAATCTAGTTCTACCTGGCAGAGATCATCATGCAAGCTTTTAAGCGTCTTTTGGACTCGAAGTTATACATGTTATTGCTACACATGATAATGCCTTAGAACGTGAGGTCTTCAAATCGTCTACTGAATTCCAGGCTTCTTCCTTGTGTTTGGCTGCACCTCCTTGAAATGTGATTGGCTTGAATGACATAACAGGCCTGGTAGTGCTTAGTTTAATAAATTACGGATTCTTTTTGAATTTAAATGATTCAAGATTGGACGTGCTGTTTGAATGGTGTTTACCTGACCAGTACCTTTTAAATTAGCGTACACAATAAAATTCATTCGTTTCATAATTAAGAACGTTTTGGTCTATTTGGTTAACAAATTAACAACCTTCCAGCAGTTAGACTCTGCATAATGGATTAGTGTGACAGAAGCTAGACAGGTCCATGCCTCATTGAAGAACAGAAGACCACTGCAAAACAAAAAAAGATACTAGATTAAGAATCCAGAGCCCTCATTACTCGCATTATTGTTCTCATGTTGATCAATCTGCACATTCATTTGATACCAATCAAAGTATTCAAAATCGAATGATCCGCGTTTCAATTTGCGAATCCTCAGCCAAAAGGAACGAGACCGACCCATTTCTTAGAAGATCGGTAAATGGTAATGAGAAATTGGTCACGTGTGACAATTTCAAGCGACAACAATTATGGTCGGAGGCTGGCAAAACCAGGATTGACGGCCCGGAAGGTCTTACTGTGTGTTTGCTGGGACTGAAAGGGGTCATTCATTATGAGCTGCTCCCAAATGGCCACACCCTCAATTTGGCCAGAATAGGTCAATAGGAGAGGCGTCTTGTTCCACCAAGACAACGCCAGACCTCACACATCGATGATGACTCGTATGAAGCTCAGGGAGCTAGGAGGTTTTGATGCACCCACCTTATAGTCACTACCAAGCGAGTACCATCTTTTCTTGTCCATTGCTCTTAGTGGTCTAAAATTAGACTCAAGAGAGGCATGTGAATACTGGCAAGCTCAGCTTTTACCACCAAGGAAAAATCCTTTTGCGAGAGCGGCATCATGAAATTGCCTTCAAAATGGCAAGGAGTAATCGAAAAACTTCGAGGCATACTCAGGGCATACTTGAGTCAAAATTAGTGACTGTACCTATTGTAAATAAAGTTTCAAAATGATCGTAAAAAAATAGATTACATTTTCCCCAACCTATTATAAAGATAATAAAATACGTTTGTGGTGATTGGTTGATACAAAATCTGATAACTCCAATGTTACAGAAATCTAGTTCAACAAATGAGGACTTAGGTTGATATTTTCGGGAACGAAACATTCAAACTGCAAATCTTAGCATTATGATACGTTTTCATCTTTTCGACACTTACAATGCTGGCAAGCTAACGCACATGTAAATATTTAGGAATAACATTCACAAAAAAATATTATTTCAAGAAGCGTTTCATCTGTAGCATTTTAAATTGAAATTATAATCATTGAACAGACCCAGACGCTGTTCGTATGGTCATTTGCTGTTTTCAAGATCACATTTCAGTTTCCTGAATGCCCCTGACGACGACTTCCAGTAAAGGGGTGTTGATATCAGTCAGGCATCCTCGATATGATGTGAATTCGGTAGCAATGGAATACATATATGTATAGAGGGTTTCCGTCAATGCAGAGCTACTTCAAGTGGTGGGTGTTTTCACATTAGTCCATTCCTCCCTCTTATGCACTGTCGCACGAGCATAGGGTCTTAATTTTAATCCATAACATGATACATCTACTGCCAACTCAATGGTTTCATGACTGGCCATGTCTAACTATTCATAACACCAGACACTGCAGAATGCCTAATTGAATTGGCTGGATACTAGTGAATTCTCTCACTGTGATGGGGTTTTAAATGAGTTTTTAATTCATTCTTGGTAGTATTCAACAGCGTCTCGTCATTCTGCAAAATACCTTAGTGAGATTGGCTTTTCTCCTCATCATCCCTGATGATTCACATCTTAATATTTTTGTTGGTTTGTTTTAGGAATTATCAGAGAATCTGACTAATTTTTTAAATTCTTCTGAAATGAGATTTCGTGAGTAACTAGTCTATATTTTATTGTGTTGTTATTTTTATCACTAGCACTGACTGACGTTGAAGCAAACTCCTTCACTCGAATAACTCGTAGTTCTCGTTGTTGCTGACCACCTATTCCAGTGAAATTTAATTGGGTAGCATAGATATTGCTTTGATATTGAGTTGAACTGTAAAATTCCTTATATTTCCTATCTTTATCTTACCTTGGAATCCAACATTGCTATACTTATTAACGGTGGGGTTTTAGATTTTGAAATTGAGTCACAATTCATCTTATGAACTGAAAATCAGCACATTGATATTTCTGACAAAAACTAAATCAGAAAACAAAATGCAATTTAGTATTTAACAAGAAACTCTGACAAGAAAACTGTAATATGAAGTTTCATTTCCTTGCAATAAAACGGCCAGCAACTGTAGTAACACTACTTGAATTATTTCACGAAATATTCTGATTGAATCCTATTTATTTATTAATGAATTATCCAATCTAATGAAATTCTCTACCACCTGAATTTCCGTACATGAAACATTTTAGAAGTAGAATCCGTCTGTAATCAGCTGACTATTTCCTCATAAAGCATAAGCCCATCACCTGACCAAATTGTATAGGTTGACTTCTCATCCAAAATTAGTTTTTAGTATTTAAACTAAACTGTAAAGCTATAAACTAAACTGTAAAGTAAACTTACCATTTCTACTGCTAAGTGATTGTTAACTCCACTCTGGTGATAACTACAACCTTCACCAGCTTGTGAAGTGAAACTATTGCACTTCTGCCGTCTGTCACTAGTTACCAGCACGCTCCTTCCAGTGTTCAGAATGTTACAGAGGTTCCAATGGTGTTAAGTAGGTGTGGGCTATATTGATACTAACAACTCACTACTTTGTTTCCGTCAATGTATATAAAATGAGCACAAATTGGAAAATCTATACTGCTTCAACTACTATAATACGGTAGTGCATTTACTTGTGAAACGTACCTCTGATTGTGAAACTCAGTTAACAAAAAGTGGGAAGCTAAGGTTGGAACAAAATATGTGGTATGTAGGGGAACGTGGGGCACAATGAAACACGAAAGTTGGTTTTGCTTATAACTCCTCTCTTGAGACGTATTTTCAAATGTTATCAACCATTATTTTATACATCATGTGTGACCGTGAGCGGCATTATTCCGAAAAATGAATTTTGTGTCATTGTGCCTACATTGAAACAGTACAAGGGGTACCTTTAAACGAAGAAAAAACACCTCAATAAAAAAAAAACGTTATTTCTCCAATTAATTAATATTTGCCTCTGTCAATTTCTCACCATTCTGAAACACAACGAAAAAACAATTGCTTACTGCACAATGAAAACCTGATTGGGACACAGTGAAACACTCGTACCTAGGGCTTCATAAAACGTTTCATTGTGCCAAACGTAAATGTTTAAATGGAACCCCATGCAGGCCAGTTTGGTCTCAATCACTGTCGGGCAAAGTCGGGCAAAATGTTAAGTGATAATAATGTGATTTATAATGAAATGCCATAAGTGCTGGTTGAATAACATAATTAGGTACGTTAACCTGGGGACGAAAATTCGTTCGACGAAAAATTTTAGTTTCAACACAAAAATCCGCACTTTAGCTCGGTGAATCTGTACACAAATAGTGGAAAGGGGGCGATCCAAAGCCAGTTTTGAGCTCATCCTCAGAACCTTCTACTGGAATCCTGTTGCAATAGACCTTTCGGTACTCACGGTACACCTCCTGTTTCAATGAGCCCCACCGTTCCCCTACTCGAGATAAGAGTCACATAATAATGTATTAATGAACAACAAAATTCACTCAATTCAAATAAGTTGGAAGGGCTCTGGCAGCATTTTGAAAGCTGTGCAATTCATTCCACACTGGCATCTCACATCAGGTTGATAGCGTTCAAATAGGGGATTTTTTTAATGTCTGGTTAACTGAGGGTTTCATATACTTATTTTTATTACCAATTTATTTGGTGATTCCAAAGTAAAATAATACTTGAAAGGTAAAATTATAAGGGCACAATGCTACGAGATTCCCACAGTTCATTTTGCATTTTTGTTCAATGCCTGTTTAACTGAGGGTTTTATATAGGTACTTATTTTATTTCAAATTTATTTGGTGATTCCAATGTAAAATAATACTTGAAAGGTAAAACTATAAGGGCACAATGCTACGAGATTCCCACAGTTCATTTTGCTTCAAAATGGTATTGACCTAGTTTTGTTGAGTTGAAGTGTTGGGTTGAATGAATTCATGAGTGTTGTATGGTGGGATTTATGAGTGTTGTGGGAGAGAGGAGCATAAATAGAAAGATTTCCTATAAATTGATTAATTGCTGAAATTAGTACTCACTTGAAGGAAGGTGAACTAAAGTTTTGAGACTTTTAAAATCTAAACCAGGCTTAGGTCACCCTCAACCTTCTGAGAATTAACAGCTTTGAAACAGCTATGTAAGTTTTTTTGCGCAGCATTGTCGTTTTGTGATCACATCACATAAGAGCTTCTGGTCTAATCATTGTAATTACTTTGACAAATGAGGGTTAGGGGGGTTCCGATCGCCTTCGTCTAGGAAGGGAAACGATGAAACTGAATTAGTTGGTAATATCACCAAATCCATTTGCACTCCTTAGTACTGGAAATGGGTGCCTGTATATCTCTGTAGGTGATTGCTCCTCCCGAAAAAGTTTTGTGAGTAAGTTATGTGAGTGGCGGCAGGTTGATTTCCACAAGCTGGCTCTCTAAACGATCAAAGAAGAGACTCATTGGAATAATTTAAGAAAGGAACCTAATACCTGAATACCAGTTCAGGTATCGCAAGCTTTTGATACATTTTGGCACAAGGGACTAATAAACCAATGGCATGGGATGCTACCACAGCACTACTGCCAAATCTTAGAATCCTAGCTCACCAGTAGAGGAAGTGAGCAGGAGGTGGTCAAAGAAGAGCTGTCTCAGGGAAGTGTACTAGAACCTCTGCTCTACTTCCTGTACCATCATGTGCCACACATGGAACGAACTTCACAGCAACCTTTGAAGATGTCAGAGCAGCTTTAGCTGTAGCAACTTGGTGGAAGCATCACTGAAGAGATTGCAAGATGCAGTTGATAAATGGTCTTAGTAATGGAGACTCAGAGAGAGAAACAAAGTCCACATATTGGTGAAGCTACGAAAAGATGGACGTAGGGCATGCAGCTATGGGGCTGCTCTGCAACAACTAACATGAAAATTATACAAACATTCCAGAAAAATGTACTAAGGAATATAGTACATGGTACACCTCATAGTGGTGAGGGTCAGAGATGGCATCAAGAAATACGATAGACCTTACGAGCAGTGGCTCGTCATACAAATCCAGAAGCCATTCAGCTTCTTGACAACTCCCAAGTAACTTGTCGTCTGAAGAGGACCTACCTAAAGTTAAGATGAGATTCTTGTCAATGGACCTTAACCATGATTGGCTAAACGTAATAATGTGTTATCTGAATAATAACATAGTTATTGTTGTATTTAATAAATTAACTACCAAAATGGATGATAATGGAATTTTGAACGTTTGCATATGGGTGAAGCGTTTGGGGGGGAGGGGGGAGCGACCTTGGGCAGTTGCATCACTAGAATGCTCCAAAGATCAAACCTATGCCCCAGTTCAAAAATTAGTATGGGTACGCCATTTACTCCACCCAAGCAATAAAATACAAGGTTTTGATTTATTGCTCAAATTTACCAAATTAAAAAGCTTAAAATTAACTAGATCATTCGTAGTCTCGCCCATTTGCCCACTAAACTGCAGACAGACTTATTAATAATTTATTTATATAAAACATCAATAGTTCATTAAATGAAATACAAATTTTGTATTTATATGATTCATGGGTTTTCACTTGTACCAAGAAGTACCTACCAACAAGTATTCAGAACAAGATACTCGATACTACAAAACTATGTGTTGTTTGAATCAGCTTGTTGGAGCTCTTATTACGCAGGTCACAACAAAATGACTGATATCATCGAAAGACTGAGATCCAAATTTCGCACATAACAACAGTGTGCAAGTAACTAATAGAGGGTTAATTTACTCATAACCGAGGACTCAGGGCTTTGAACAGGTACTCGATGCGTCGGTCTTACCCAAATACTTGAAATGACTCCTGCAGTCGTCCTTTTATTCGACTAATGAAAGTAACTGCTTGGTTCCCCTCCGGAATCCCGTGTACAGAAGCTGCATGAAAACTGTGTCCCAATGTGTGATCATAGTAAATCATGGTAGAGTGGATGCACCAAAGTAGCGTTGTTCCAATACTTCAATCAAAAGAACCTCTAACAGGCTGGGAAGTAGGATTAGTAATGAACTGAGCTTTTTGGAGTACCTTCATTCACTGCACAGGAGCCTACATCATTTTGGGGTTTGTTATAACACCCAGAAGTGGGATTGTGTCATCTTCTTTATATGCAGAAATTGGTTCACTATTGTTTTATTCACTATATTTTGCCCACCGAGTTACAAGCAAATACAGGGTTTTAAACAACATTTATATTATATTATGTATAAAACACCCAGTTTGTCTGTTAGTGTGTTCTCTATAAACCGCTGAACCGATTTTGATAGGGATAGTTCCATTGTGATCAGCAAGTTGCAGGGATGGTGTCCGTCAATATTAGATTTCACACACCCGCTTCCCACATCGTGAACGAGGCTTTCCTTAGTGACGATATAGATAACTTCTCTTCGTTGTCTTGCGTCTACCTATCTACAGGAATCTCTCACGCGAGTCAAGCAAAGTTCTTGTTCATCTTAGAGCGGTGAGCGATACAGATGAATTCTCTCCTTTTCACCATTGGGCAGGGGTCGGCAACCTGGCCAATATCTGCGGCCCGCAAAGAATTAGAACATTTTGAAGAAAAAAATTAGATTAAAAAAAAAAAAAATATTTCCTTCAAAAAATAATTAAATAAACAAGTAAATTTACCAATAAAATGAAGTAGCATAATTACTTTTTTCATTTTCTGAGTGTAAGTGTAAGGGAATCAGGAACTGCTTGTGATCCTGTGTCAGGAAACTGACAACTTTGGGATAATTCTGTGCTATGGCGACCCAGTGAGGAGACCCCTAGAAAGGAAAGTCTAACAGGGAAATTCCCTTCATTAATTCCATATTTATACACAGGGTGTTCAAATACATTTCTTGCCTAAACGATTGATCTCAGCGAAAAATTCCAGAGGAAAAAGTAGTAGCCCTTGAGCCCTTCCTTCTAAAAATGATCATCACTTGACGTTCCAGCCGCGCAATCGCCTCCGGCGCAAGATCGAAAGTTGGGGTTTCCAGATGACCCATATGTTTATGCACATTTTTCAAAGGGCATATAAAGACAAAACATATGCAACAAACCGCATTTCGATATCTTAAATATTTCCCGAATTATGGGGTTTTGAAATTTGCAATTTCAAATTAAAGAAAAATATTACATTCCTTTACCGTGGTCTGTTTGGAACAAGTGGCACATGTTTTCAACGTATTTTTTATTCGCCTGTCTAATAAAAATATCGCCAGCTCTGTAAAATTGATAGTTTACCCGATAAACACGAAAATGTCGTCTTTTAGACGCTTAAGACCTTGATTTTCTACAATGGGGTAATCACATACCCCTTCACGCACCCTTCAGTCCTTCAACACGATTAAACCATCAAATTCATAACTCGTGAACGGAGGGTCGTACAAACGTGCGGGTTTCACTGATGTTCTCAGAATTTTGAGCAGAAAAATATACAAAATAGACACCTTACCCCATATGTCATTTTTGGAAAGAAGGGCTCAAGGGCTACAAAATTTTCCTCTGGCATGTTTGCACAGATCAACAGTTTAGGAAGGAAATATATTTGAGCCGTCTTAAAACGAACACCCTGTATATTTATACATATACCTATGTATGTGTCAGTCCAGACGATAACTCTCAATGAAATTGAGATAAAAAATTCAAATTCGCACCAAAAATCTGTCTTGGCAATCGAAAGGCTAAGTTGGTAGATAGGCAAAATCGGGCCACTCTAAGGGGGGTTTTAGAGAGTTTTAGGGGGGGAAAAATGACCCATAAATTCAAAAAAGGAAACAGTCTGACATGTGACATTTTAAAGGTTTTTTTTTTTTAATAGTGAACAAGACGGTAAAATCAGAATTGCGATATCTCATTCGGTTCTCAAACTGAAGATGAAGAAACGATGTTGTTACTTGAGACGTTCACCATCGTGTTCAGCGTTGAAAAATCTATACAGTGAGGTGTTACTCGGCAGAAAAGGGAGACAAAATTTGTTACCTACGTATCCATTAATCTTCTGGTAGGTATTCAAAACATTTTTGATTCCGCCCCTTCCACCCTAAATTTTACTTTGCGTGAAACTACTCCTGTTTCTGTACGAATATTTTCTGCGTCGAAAATTCGCTCATACGGTCATGCTACATGACTGGAACTTTTGTTGTTGTTTATTTAAAGAAGCAAAATGAGCACTTTTAATGAAATTTCATGAGTTTCGAGTGCGGTCCCCTATGAATCCATGAATTTGTGAATTTGGAAAAATTGGCACACCGCGGAAAAAAGGTTGCCGACCCCTGCCCTAGAGTGCTGAAATATGGTACACACCGTCATGAGACCACGATGAGTGATTTGGAGGATGTAAGATCAGCTTTGTGAGCGATACAGATGAATCTCTCCTGTTTACCTTAGGGTGCTGAAATTCGATACACAGCCTCGTGTGACTGTGGGAGGGGAAGGGCGATTGGGTGGAAGAAAGTCGCATCAGCTGAGAGAAAGATAATGCATGTAACGGCTGGGTAACGGCAAGTTATATCATGATCTGACTACCTCTACTAGCTCTATCAATAATTGATGGGTAGATTCTAATTTCTCCGTTTATTCAATGACTGTTGAACCATTACACCATATATTACAACCAGTTCATTACCATCCAAGGTGCATCAATTTGCATCTCACCAATATGAACGATGACTCCTGTATCCATGTTTCTCCAATAGTGGAAGTACATGATATAACAGTGATGGGAACATCTTGAGGTCTGGTGAAATTGAATCACTTCTTTAGGGTCACATGTTGTTCAATTCATTATTATCGCCAGAGCTAAACATGAAGAAAGAACAGAATTCGGTATTAGCCACGTACAACTACTATGAAAGTATCTTAAATCAATATCTGATGGTGGTGGTCTTACACGGAGCAACCTATTTAGTCTACCAACACCACCAGTCCATGTGGGGAAAGACACGATAGGTGGGAGTGTGTGGCACGTTAAAAATGGCGGGATCGTGGAGTTCAACACCTTACGTTATTTATTTTCCTTCACTTATCTGCAGATTTATAGGCAGCCACTTTTATTCTGTACAGCCAATTCAGGAACTTGGCCGTTTAATGAACGTATGGTGTAATTATCTCAGTTTCTGTTATTCTAACACCCACACTGCACTCTTGAGTAGAGCAGATTTCTTTGCCCAGCTCTTGTGCTTGTTGATAAACGTTTTACCTACAATAGTTACAACCTCTCTTCCTTTCCTCATTCTCAAATTTGGTTAGTAGCTTCTTGGTAAAATATTGCTCTTCGTGTTGAAACAGGTGAGAGATAAAGAAAATCCATAATTCGCATTTCAAAAATCAGTATTCACGGGGTACTCCCTCAAACACCCAAGCTGAAATACGAGCCATTACATGATTGCAATCCCAATGATGAGGACCATCACGTACAGCCATTGAAAGTTACAATAAAATTTTATTATTGTCAATAATGAACCATTGGAATCGACCAAGAAAAAAAATTAGTCCCACCACCCCTCAAAATTGAGGGTTCGCGTTACAAGATACGTAAACTCGGAAAATCGAATTTTAAAAAATCCGTCCGTCCGCATTCTGACTTCACCATTGTGTTCTGCGTAAAACTTTTTTTAAGTATGGTGTCACATGTCAGACAGTTTAATTTTTTGAATTTATAGGTAATTTTCCCCCCTAAAACTCATCAAACCTTCTTAGAATGGCCTAGAGTACTGAAGGTCGGAAATATTTCCGGAAAAATTGGAAATATTTCGAGACCTAATGTTGGAAATATTGGAAAGATTGCTTTAAACGCTCTAACTTGGCTCGCCGCGAAGTTCGGAGGCCATGCGCTGTTTTTCTTC
Organism: Stenodema calcarata; assembly: GCA_963920205.1. Classification (NCBI taxonomy): domain Eukaryota; kingdom Metazoa; phylum Arthropoda; class Insecta; order Hemiptera; family Miridae; genus Stenodema; species Stenodema calcarata. The sequence continues at coordinate 35,297,761 of OY986048.1, read as the reverse complement.
TCTTGCCTTCTGGCGGCGAACAGTGGTCGGAAAACCGATTTTATGGGAGCGAAATTTTCTGAATACGGATTCTTTTAGGAAATTTCATGCTGAACAAAAAATTTCTATAAACATGGGGTCTAAAATCGACCCCATAATATGCATCCATAATGTATCAATCAGAATTTCATTTAAAGGTGCTCCTTGCTGGCAATGCTAGAGGTAGATGCAAACAAATGTTATTGCTTAAATACAATCAAATGTTTCAAAAAATATTTTATTGCATGAAATATGTTTGTTATGTACCTATTTGGGGAATATCCATCGTAGGTGGCACTAGAAACTTGTGAGTTAAACGGGCGAGCATCTACTACTGAGATGTACCTAGTACGGATCGCAGTTGCACCCGAACGGAATGCGCGTCCTAACGTGTTTATTATCATTTCAAGAGGGAAGATTAGCTAGTAAACAAACCCGAGTTGTCTTGTTTGGGTATCTGGGTGTACTTTCACTAAAAACACTGATCATTCATTCCCACAAAATCATTTTTCCGACCACTGTGTGGCGTTTTGGATAGTTCCCGCTCATGCTAGCACCTCCCCCTCCACCCTTCGCGAAAACAAACGCACCGCGCCCGCAGCTCCCTCCCCTCCAGTGTTGCAAACCCGTGGGATTTTCCCCATATTACGGGATTTTTTATTGCGAATGGGAAAAAGGGATTTAAAGCGTGAAAAATGGGATTTTTGAGATTTTTAGGGAAAATAAGCCAAAATAAAAAGGAAACTGTTGATTTATTCCGTATTCTATTCTAAAAACATTATTGGGACGGATAAAATGTAAAACTAAACAATATTTTTCAGCAAAGGGATCGAGCGCGAACACGACGCGGGTCGCAGATAGCCATTTTTCCGTCGATTTTAGTTGAAAAACGTGAAACGGGGGTCTAAATACCTTTTTTCGCGTTTGTGGGATTTTTTTGTGTGGAAAGGGATTTTGACTGTGGGAAAAGAGGAGAGGGCCATCTTGCAACACTAATCCACTCCTACGGTTCCCGCTACCACCGGGCACGACGCTCGGTCTGACGAATTTGAATTTAATAAATTTGCAATGCTCTTTGCTCTAAAATGATATTTTATCTACTTTATTATCCTGCGTCCTCAAAATATCTCTCCGTTAATTTTTTTTTTTTTTTTTTTAGCTCCTCATGATCAATTTCTGTAAAAAACGGCAATCTTTCCAATTTTTCCAATCTTTCGGAAATATTTCCACAATTTTATCTTTCCGGAAAATAAGTACTCTAGAATGGTCCAATTCTACCCATCTGCGAACTTACCCTTTCGATTACCAAGACAGATTTTTTGAGTGCAAATTTTAACTTTTTATCTCAATTCTATCGAGCGTTAACAACGTTAATGACACATACATATGTAGGTATATATGATTTCTAATGTCTTTTGGCAGTGAATTCAGGATGGTCTGAAACGGATTTTGGTATAACATTTTTCAGAAATTCAAGTTCTAAACATGTTGCTTCCTTTTCTTTGAAAATGCGCTAAAAAAAAAAGGTGCTTATTTTCAAGTGGGGAACAGCTGATCTGGTTTTGAAATATAGAGTTTCTTGTTCAAAGATATTTTTCGTGTCTATGAAACGATGGTTATTTCAAATAATTGTCGGTAGGTTATAAATTGTTGCCCGTGTAGGTACAATAAAAATACCAGAATTATATACGCTTAATTCATCATTTATATAAATAAATTATAGACCATTACTGAGCTAGTTACAGACTTCCCCCTACGTCTGGAGTTGACCGCCTGGTCACCCCGTGGGACTCACGAGGATATTGTATACAGAACAGTGATCTAGACAGGTGTGTGATCTGTACAGAAGATAAACCATTTAAGAATTTGCAGCGTTCACAAGGATATCACGTTATCGTATTCGCACACTAAAGTACCCCATAGGGCCTTGATGAAAGATCTACAGGTCGACTAACTAATCCCCTGTAAATTTAATTAAAATCGTACGAATAGAACTGGTGTTATTGCATGCAGTGGTATATCCTTACGTATAGTCAGGTGTGGGTCCAGATATAGTATTTGTAAATAGAGTTAGTCTTTTTGCACATCAAATTAATCTTTTAACAAATTTAATTAAACTTCTTACCAATAAATTTAATCTTTTTACACATAAGGTTAATCTTTTTGCGAATAAAATTAAACATTTTACAAATGAATTTAAACCTTCCCACTGCAACCAGTTCCACAATGACTTCCTCCTCGGTGAAGTGTGTCTTTTGAATGGGTAGCGCGAAATGGAGGAGGCGAATCACTTTTTGATCAGTCCTAGTGATCTGTTGCAGAGAGTGAAATACTACAGTAATGAAATTTAAAGAAATTAAGTTACGATCAATTCAACTTTGGCCGCAAGAAGACAACGTCTTCATTAGAAGAGCTTGTTCACCTCATGATTAGAAAGGACATTGTTTTTGAAGACAATGTTTTTCTTCGCCCTTTTTTCTGTTTATGTTCTTTGTTGAAAAAACAAGATACCTTACGTACTGCAGCTGAAAGTTTAAATTCATTTTTAAAACTTTAAACTATATTTGTAAAATGTTTAACTTTATTCGTAAAATGTTTAATTTTATTTGCAAAAAGATTAACTTTATTTGTAAAAAGATTAAATTTATTTGTAAAAAGTTTAATTAAATTTCTCAAAAGATTAATTTAATTTGCAAAAAGATTAACTCTATTTGCAAATACTATATTACTCGTATAATAGTCCGGATAGAAAGGTTTGAAAGGAAATTAGGACTGTGGAGGACAAACACTGTTTGACTTTCGGCAGATTGAAGTATGCTACCTCTGTGGATTGTGAACTAATATGAAAACTCACGTTGGGGGGAACTCACAGTAGGCTTTATGGGTCCTACTTTTACCTTTCTCTTTCATCTCACATCTCACACATGGGGCAGCAGCATGACTTTGAAACGCTATGCCACCTAGCAATTCCTTCAGTGTTCGATTTATCACCAATAATTTCAAATACCTAACAATCAAATGAATGAAATTGAAAACACATCAAAGGAATTCTAATCTAACGTCGTAGGTAGAAAACAAATACTCTCGATGAACCCGAAAAATGCTGTAAAAGTGACGACAACCCAAAACTGTACAATTATGATCTTTTCATTATTTATTTCTTTACCTACCATGATCGCAACCATGTTTATTTTTTCTTTGTTGCATATGTACTTCATTGGTTACTACGCCTCTTTGGACTTCTATCTCTATCTCTGTCTTTCTATCTGTGTTTCTCTCTCTCTCTCTAGATGCCTGTCCTGTACCCACACAAGTAGACCTTCGCCAGGTAAGACACTACACTTACACTTGACTTACATCTAACAGGTAATCCATCCTCTTTACCATCGAACACCACTAAACAGCTTGCCAGTCAACATCAGTGCAGTTTCCTACAGAGTAGCTTTTTATTTGCTCGAGATATATTAGAATTCCATTGTAAATGTGCTAATCATATTTATCACGCTATTGGTAGCCTGCTTGGTTCAGTATTAGGATATTAATCTTGAGAGTTTTCTAATATATTATGGATGATTGAGATTAGGTATGATTAAGTGTTAAAGTGCTTTCCTTTTTATGCATTTCAAGTAATGTATGCGTTTAGAATGTCCAAGTATGTTATGGTACCTACTGTATTCTACACCATCGAAATCCAAATATCAATCGTGGGCACCTGAAAAGTAATAAATAGCCACAGCTATTTTTTGAATAACCTGTGGTTTTCCTTTCCGTTCCATTTCAATGATACAATAGACTTGCTTAGATGTTCAAGTGTGGCTTCGGTTCTTGCAGCATGCTCCACGCCACTACATTCCTTAGTTACGTATCATGCGAAATAAGTATTCACTTTTAAACAATCAAGTAAATCTTCAATACTCACTCTGTTGTTATAATACAGCTTTTCGTGGTTCTCTCCTGCTCCAATACAGTATTTGTATCATTCCAAAACCAATGGTGGCTGTGGCGTAGCGGTTGCATGAAAATACAATCCTTCCTCTCAACTCTCGTGTTGAAGAACAAGGAAGTGCACACCTGAATAATTGGATCAGCTATAATTTCCCACCGTTCTCTTAATGATTGTGCGCTATTGTGCGTGATTTACGCTATTGTGCCAAATTGTGTTGATAACTGCCACATCATTGTTTCAAATTCCCAAACAACTGTGGATGGCAACTCCTTCACACTCATGTACATAGGATTTTTTTAGTTAGCAGTGATACTACAGTGACACTTACTCTACATTTATCCGAGCGCTACATTCTCCTACAGATCACAGGTGGTGGAATCGGTTGATACATTTACACTCCCCTCCTTCCACCCAAACAATCTCCTTTTAAAACACATTGACAGTATTAGCCAATTACAAACAGTCCATTTACATTATAGCCGTAAGTGGGATATTTAAATTTCGAAATTATCATAATGACGTGGTTACATGTTTGATCCAGCTTCAGTTGTCATGGCATTCACAGAAACACTCAACTGTCTGCTACTCACACACTCCTCACTACAGTATGGAGACACTTTTGACGTTCGGTTACTTGAGAGATACACTATGATCTGAATCGAAGAACAATGAATATAACAGTGAATCTAGTGGTATAGGAGGTGTCAAGTGGTTCAATATACATACAGACATTCAGCGTCAAGACTTATTCGCTGGGCTAACAAGTAATGTGGAAACTAACAACGAAGGATATGGTCATTAGCCAGTACGGCTCATTGTTTTTACAATGGACTTAGAAAAAATAAAGAAATTTAAATAATTAAATATTTAAACAAAATAGTGGAGGCGGTGAACTTGCTGCTCATACAGCTTAGTTCACCACCACCCAAAATACAGAGGAGTGTGACGGTAGACCTTTTTCGTATGGTAGAACTTTTTCGCCCAGTTTGGATGGGATTGCGGACCTGTTTCAGCAGAATCACCCCGATTATTTGTTACCAATTGATTGAAATCATTTTGAGATTATTTTACCATCAGGATCGGTTAGGACCATAAAGCCCTCACTCACTCTTACATGCTTTCCTCTGATATTCAATCATAATTTATTGTCAACATGTTAGAAAATAAAAATAAAAGTTCCTCCTTATTTTTTATCACTTTCCAAACTAAGAGATCATGAATAACTTTGCAAACATAATTAAGATTATTTTTAAATGCATCCACTTTTGATGTTAAATAAATAAATCAAGCCTATAAACCTCTTGTTTTGTAGTTTTTTGAGTGCGATAATTTGAGCCTCGGTTCATTGGTGATCATAAATCTTAAACACAACAGGCCTAGTTACGTGTCCTTTGCCAATACCATTCGTTGTATACATATATCTCCTAATTGGCATGATTCCTGTTATACCTGGCACACCCGCTTCTTTCTCTCCTGTTTTTTGCGCCTTCGGTATATCTTGAGGATATTGTTCGTAAGATTCATGGTCTGCCTAGAATTTTACGGCGTCTAATGCGTTTTGAGCGTAATTGGTCGGTTACATTGAATCGAATTGAGCCACACTGCAGTCCTGAATCACGGATGACCACATAAATCCTACATCCGTGTAGATTATAGACCACCTCTCATATGCATTGTCCTATTTGTGGTGTCTGTAAGAACTTACAGAAGGAATAGTTTGATTCTAAAAAGCATGGTAGGATACCTACATGTGTAATGTTTGTTTTGAGGGGCCGATGTTGGTTGGTTGGTCTTCTGCCAGGGGGACCCGCCCATCATATAATTGGGGGGGGGGGGGGGGGTAAGGGACGACTGCCTGCTTCCTAGCGAGCTCACGACCACCACGAAACCAACCTTTGCCAATGACATAGCGGTAGGCCCTTCCATTCTGAGGGAGGGCTGGGCCTGCGACCATTCAAGGCTTAGAGGCTCGTGACGGGGGGGGGGGGGGGGGGTGTGACTGGGTGAGTGATTGTCTGGTCCCCTGCAGGTTCGGGTTGCTCAAAATGGTACCACTGGCGGAGGGAGCCCCAGGCCACAAGTGCAATGTCACTTGCCCCCCCCCCCCCCTTTAAAGGGAAAAATCTACGTACTTTTTTTTGAGGATGCGCCATAAACCAATATAGCTCACCCGCAAGAAAAGTGACACAACTCAAAAAAAAAAACTCTGCAAATTCTTGACACAACGGTTTATTATCTTCTTTGTACAGATCACCCTTCTGTATAGATTACTGAATGATAGATTAATTATTATTATTAATTATCATTCATTATTAATAATTACCATCAAGTAGTGTGAATTATTAATATTAATTGTTAGTTACTAATAATTTGTATGCTTCATTATTAATAATTATTATTAAATATTATTTATTAACTCGATATTTGAAAACCATGTGCTGTTTGAATCAGCTGGGCCAGTTTGAAAATGGACCCGACAGGCTTCCTCTCAATTCACTCTCATGTTGACGATTTTCGATCTGCTCCAACTTTGAGCCGTCATTGTGAACGAACGGCTGGTCGTACAAAGCTGTGGATGGTCTTAAAAAATTCTTAAAAAAATAAATTCTATCTAAATATGAAATAAAATATGTACCGTTTCATCTGAATTTTCCGAGTTTTGAAATCTTCAAAATTTCAAAATTCGTTTTGTACGAACGGTTGGTCGTACAAAGCCCTTGACCTAGGATTATGAAAAGTTTCTAGGATCATTGTGGGGTTGGTCGGAACCCGTAACAAAAATTTCGTAATTTTAGCTCAACGCTAACTGGGCAAAGTGCCGCGGACGGACGGATTTTTTTTATTCGATTTTCTGAATCTACGTATGTTGAAAAGTAAACCAACAAGGTTAACAAAATTTTTTTTCTTTGGTCGATTCCAATGGTTCATTATTGAAGATAATAAACCAAAAAGATAGGAAAATAATAAAGATAGGAACATATCATGTTACGTACACCAAGAAGAAACATTGTTACGGTAAAACCCACAAAATAAATTTTAACTTCCAGGTTTCGGAAATGTTCCCGGTGAACCGACTTCGAAAAATGATCAAATTAGTGCCAGTGAGAGGATAGTCCTTGGTGAAAAAGTTTGAAAAACTCTGCAAATTCGTGACACAACGGTTTATTATCTTCTTTGAGCAGATCACCCTTCTGTCTAGAACACTGAAAATATATTAAATATTATTATGAATTATCATTAATTATTCATCATTATTATCAAGTAGAGGAAATAATTATTGTTAGTTATAAATATTTATTATTATTCAACTCCATATCTGAAAACCATGTGCTGTTTGAATCAGCTGGGCCAGTATCAATGTTGACCCGACCGGCTGCCGCATGATTCACCCTCTTTCATCTGCTCCAAATTTGAGCCCTCATTGTGAAAGAACGGCTGGTCGTACAAACCTCCGGATGGTCTTGCAATCTGTCAAAAATTAAACTATTTAAATATGTACTAAAAACTATACCCTTCTATTTGAATATTTCAAGTTATGAATTTCAAAAATTCGTTTTGAACCCCTTTCCATTGACTTAGGGTTATCAAATTTTTCGAGGATCATTGTGGGGTTGGCCCGAACCCGTAAACCAAATTTCGTAATTTTAGGACAACGCTATAACTGGGCCGCGGTCGGACGGAGTTTTTTTTCCAATTTGATTTTCTTAATCTACGTATCTTGACCAATTTGTTGTACTTTCTCTTGATATCCCCAATCGTTTATGAGGCAACTTAGATAACTTAACTGCCATGTTGATGAATGTGATGTTGCTCGTAGTTATACCTACTGAGAATGCTGATCAGCTCATCATTTGTAATGACATAATATTATGTTATGGATAGGCAGGTTGAAATGTGATCAATACTACTCACATATCTTGTTTGGTCTTCAAAATTAATCTCACTTATAAACTAAATAACTCCGATATTATTACAAATCTTATCCTTCCCGCTACCCACATATTTATACCATTTACACAAGAAACATATTTCAAAACAATCAACACTGTCTGCTTTCCATCTTTCACGACTTTTAAATTTTTTTATTGTTCTAGCTCTTTCTTAAACATCTTCAGCACTTAGAAGCTAATTCCTTGTAAGCATGTAGTACCTCAATGCACTTATGTATTCAAGAATGCACCGTTCTATTTCTTCTACTTTATGAACAATGAGTAGGTACACCTTTATAAGTTTCCCTGGTGTGTAGAATAAATTTACGTTGCTGTAGACGTTTGATGATCATAGAACTCTTCCTTAGCCCCTCGAGTTCGATTTGATCGAATCCCTGTATCTAAATAAAGTGTACCATTAGAATGTAGTTGTCAGCTTCATAGATCCGATGGGTGGACTAGACAGTAGGGATCACGAGGAAATTGCGAGGGCGTTGATGTTGAAACTACATGTTTCTTTTAAGGTTGTTATATAACTGGGATATACAATGGTAATACAGCGTGCGTACCGTACACCTTAGTACATATTGGCTCATCAGGCGCAGATTTCTTTCTTGGTGTCCACAGGGATTAGAAAGTAACTCACCTTCAAGTTATACGAGTGCAATTCCAGCAATGTGATCTACAGAGATTATTGAAAAATAAATTACTTGAAAGAGAAATTTCGAAACTCATTTACACATGAGCACTCAGATAATTTTCTCAAAAAGGAACACCATTAGGTTCTGTTCCAATACGTTCCTTTCGCTTGTTCCCATGAGTCCTTGTTCCTGGATCGCGTCCTGCACTTCATTCTGCCATACACCTAGTCGTGCTTCGTGCAGCTGGCCATCCTTGATCCTATGCTTCATTTCCATTTTGTTTTCCTTGCTACTTTCTCAGATTTGCCTTTTCACGTGCTTGGAGACGCTCGTCATTCTGGTCGAATGAAAATGTATCTCATACCTTTGGACTTCAGAATTTGAATCCACCCACATTTCCCTTGTTATAGTGGGAAGCCTTGTTATAGTGGAAATGGGAAGCCTTGAGTGGAATTCTGATCCCCATTAGATTACTGCTAACGTCATCCACGACAGCAGTACGCAAAAGGGGCGTACTTTAGCCCCACCTGGTGTGACACTTACTTTACTAGTTAGTTGGCAATTGACAATATCATCACTAGAGCTACCAACACCCCTACGAATGATCTGTGCCGAATTTACTGAACCATTGTGGAAAACTTGCAAGCGTTTTTGGTTTATTATTTTCAATGATGAACCATTGGAATTGACCACGAAAACAAATCTTGCACTCCCCTCCAATTGGTGGGTGAACATAAAAATTTTAAATTTGGGTCGTTGGCTCGGAATGGGCCAACGGTGATCTTTGAAACTTTTCGTAGATAACTATAAACAATAAGGTTAAACCCTATAACCCTGAGGAACATCCGATTCAATTAACAGGTGGTTTTGTGATATCGAGTGTCTTGTTCTGAGATACCTTTACTGTCTACGAAAAGGAGGTAATTTTGAATATCAGTGGGTAGGTACTTCTTGTTGTTAATGGTAGCTGACTTGAGTAGCTACGAGTGAAACCCTCGAGTTACATAAATACTAATAAATTGACATGACAAATTCGATCCTTGCAAAAATACTGCAATTTTCAGTAATTCACATTTAGTTAATGTGAATCCATAAATCACTGAAATTCATGAATAATTCATTATACATTATCAGCTCGCCCAAGTTAAGTGCCGGTTGATGGATTTTTGGTTCTTGTAGATGACAAATTTGGTTCAAAGATAATAATATTATATTATAATATCACAGATAATATCTAAACAGGAATTTTTCGTATTTTGACTAGATGCTCCCAGTCCCAGTGGAGATGTTTACTGCTATTTTTCAAATTACCACCTTTAGTGCCTAGTGGTTTATTTCTATAGTCCTTAAGAGTCTTTAAATCTCAGCCGAGTCCGGTTTGATTTTCTGGGGACATGATGGAATTTCGAGTATAGTACATGTTCTGTCGAGAAAACACCCTCATATGTATGAAATCCTCAATTCAAGCGTACGCATGATAGTTATTTGGCATGTATCCACGTATATTCAAATTCGTTTGTTTCTTTTCATAATTGTAAACAAAACTGAATGCGTCTATTTCTATACTGGTTTCACCCTCCGATTTTCATTACAGGATGGTAGACCTGAGAAAGAAGGTATGTTACAAAGAGTGGGCAACTTGACCAGAAAATACCAGGCACCCCTGAACCCTACAATCACAAACAACAACGACCTGAAGCAGCCAATCCAAGGAGCACCAGCACCCCAACACAATGCTGAGCCTACAGGACCTAATTTGATGCAAAAATTAACAGAAATGACTGCGGGTGATAATTCTGTGGACCACATTTTATCAAAAGGCAAAGAATTGATTTTTATGAAGTTTGGCTTGGGGAAGTGAAATGTGAAGTTCTATTTACACATATCTGCTTTTCATTGAGTATGAAAGCTTGGATGCTTGTTTCAAGTGGTGATTTTATCAAAAGTGAATTCAAATTTCCTACCTGTGATCTTGAGGAAATTTATTGTAGCCAAATTCAATTATGCATTCTTATCAAACATTCCACACATGTATATATATTTAAATTGTATTGTATGTGTAATAACATATATATATAAATCTATTGTTCTGTATATTATATATACATAAATGCGCCAAAATGTAATAAAAAAAAATATTTTTTATCTAGTTTTAAGGTGAACATGCTAACAATACAAAACGTCAGTATTCCATTTTACTCCAATTGTTGTTTCTTGGGATACATTTCACTATCGCCTATGATGTGGCCATACTATTTCATAAATGGCTATGTGCTGCCATCATTCAGTATTCCATATTGTGTAAGTCCAACCTCATATCAATATATACACACTGCTTATTTTGTTACTGAAAGAAAAAAAGCTAACTCAAACGAAAACTGGGTGCGAGAAAATCAAGCCGAGGGTACTAAACGGAGATAGGCAATGAATTCTTGACAAAAGAGATGGTGAGAGAACGTGAGAAGAGTGAGAAGGGGTGTATGGAAGAAAAACATTTTCCCCCTAGATTAGGTGAAATTTTCAATTGAAATTAAAAAAAAAAAAATCCACAGTCATGCATCATGGCTATAAGAGCGAATTTTCGAATAAATAATTGGTTTTATGTAAAATGTTTCCATTAAAGAACATGATGTCCATGAAGAACATCTCACTTGGCAGACCGTTTCATTTTTGAAATTTATGGATGAACACCCCCCCCCCCACTCTCCAAAACCCCCTCAGCTTTTGGACATTTCAACGTTGAACATGAAGGTGGAGTCAGAATTGCGATACCTATCGCATTCCGTTATCAGCTTAGAGCAGACTAACCATGAAGTCAAACTTGAGATATCCGTTGCCAGATTAGAGCAGATAAAACGTGAAGAACATTTGAAGTAGGTATCAACCACGTTTCTTCATCTTCAAAGTGCTCCAGTTTGAGATATTGCAATTCTGATTTCACCATCGTGTTCAGCATTTAAAAAAAGCCCATTAAAATGAGGTGTCACTTGTCAGAATGTTTTATTTTGGGAATTTATGAGGAATTCCCCCCCCCCCCCCCTTAGAGTGGCCCGATTCTGCCCATCTACGAACTTAGCCTTTCGATTGCCAAGATAGATTTTTAGTGCAAATTTGAACTTTTTATCTCAATTCTATCGAGAGTTATCGTCTGAAATGACACATAGGTACATAAACATATAAATCTCGTGATAACAGTCTCGTGATCACGGCCACCAGCCGAAATATTGAGGTATATTTTTCTATGATTTTCGCTTTAAATTTGATCTCCATTTCATAATCTATTTGCAAAATATATAAATATAAAAAATATATTAAAGGCTGTAAAGCGAAAATTTCCACTTTCATCTAGTTTTTCCAAATTTACGTAAGTGTTTGCTATAATTTTCATCCTCCTGTACGTTCATTCAAGTTCATAAAAAATATATTATATACATATAATTTTTGAAGTCTTTTGGCAGTGGATTCAGGATGGTCTGAATTGGATTTTGGTATGAAAATTTTTCGAAAATTCGAGTTTTGAAAATTATGGACCGAGAACAATAGCTACATTTTCTTCGAAAATTCGCTAATAATCATGACACATTTTTGGACCTCTGCTATTTACGATTCAATCTGATCAAAATATTTAATCGGATTAATATTACATAACATATGGTGTGATTTCATTTAGGTATACTTTTCGTTATAGTAACGCCACCTCTCACCAGACAGTGTGAACAGCCATTTTATATTTGGTTCAATCCATGTTAGGATGTCTCATATGAGCTGTAAGGAGCTGCATTGGCTGTAGATCTGTACTGAAGAAGTGCAACGTTTTCCTATGAAATCGTCCATATAATATTTTTCATCGGCTCCAATAGTTTTTGACTTATTGGGCATAGATTGACGGAGGGAGCAGTAAGTACTCTAGCCTTTGCTGGAGGCACTAAAGATCTTATGGAATTCAAGTTTTGAAGGACAGGCAAATTCAATTAGATTTTATCATTCTATGAAGTTGTTCTGGTCTTCTAACTCAGCATTGGTTAATTAGTAGGTATACTCGCTTCCTGTCATGGTATGAGTATTTTTCAGTTTAAAATCGTCGAATAGATATCATTCATCATGGATATCGAGATAAAACTTCAGTCAATTAGGCCTTAATGGACGAAAAAATCGGTTTTTTCTCTCTCCTGAAAAGTTGTGAAAAACGAGCTCGGTGGTGTTGCTGATTCCTCGACGAAATGTCACAAATGTTATATCAAGGCTCTACAGGATGGTAGCACTTGGTTTATGGGCATATTCAAGCTTTCTACTTTGACGATGATCAAATTCATTCGGAACCACTTGTAGGCTGACTCCTGACAATTACACCAATGTTCAGATTCAACTTTCGTTCCACAGTGTCACGATTTTATCTGTCTGAGTGTGAGCCTTACAAGGATGTGACATTTGCACAGTCCAATTTGACTTTGATGACGTACATTTGTGATAATCAAGTGACCAAAGTGCAAATCATTAGAACACTCCTCAAGTTAGACATAGAACCGTTTGGTCGAAGAACAGTAAAAATGTTACAGAGGCACAAGAGTCACCCATAGTTTCAATAGTCTGTTGGATAAGAAAAACAAGAGTATTTGAAAAATCTTCTATTTCCACTGATATATGAGTGCACTGTTAGACCGGTTTCGGCGATTAAACCATCGTCAGTAACAAAACAATACTGAAGGTGCATTACGGAGAGGTATATAAGGGCATCTCCTATACATTAGTATTTCAGCTTCTTGCTTGGTCCAGGTCGGATATTTTCGGGAGAGACATGTACGCAGAGATCGTCAGGAGAGTCATTTTTTACTGCAATGACCTTTCGGAGTAAGATCGCTTTCCTTAAGGTTTTCATCCATTTCTTTTACTCATAGATATGACAAAAAATAAAACACCTTCCTCGGCCTTTAGCAATCACGAAAAATTGCAGGGGACTGACGGATTAGAGCAACCTTATTGCACCACCTGTTCATTCCGAACCGACATTCGTGCCTGTCCGTTGTACTTTCCCAACTGCCTTTCATACCTATTCCGTTAACGTTAATCCCTTAACAACTACTAAGTATTTATTTTTTCCTCAAGCTCTTCGGAAAATATTCTCCCACTCGTGAATAGATAGGACATCGACGTCCTTTTCCGCTGTTTCAATACCACTATGCACGCTATCCACCTCCATATATTTTTGTTTTATTACTTCAAGGCTGGGATGGTTACTTCTCTCATCTTCCATATCACATTTGTCTCAACGTCTTCGTTTGCGTGCTCGTCTATACTTCTGAGTCAAAGATTTTTTCTTGTGTCATAACGGAGCAATATCCCTATAGCTCCTCTGTACTAACTGTAACATCTGAGAAAAGCTCCTCTAGGTCGCTACCAATTAGCTGTGCCCAACTAACTGGGCGATAAGATATTGCGGGTTAGTTGGTAGGATACGGCTGGTCGGAGACTGCTAAATAGTGAATCTTGGTGAATCTCGGAAACTTGTTGACTTATGATCAACCCGCTCTTCCCAGTATTATTATTTATTTTATTTTTCTCTCTCTCTCTCTCTTTTACTTCTCCAAAATCGAATGTCTAGATGGTGCCGGAATCACAAACATTAACCACACAATGTGATACAGCAGTTGATAATAATATATTATAATTAATCCCGATCAAACTCCTTGAAATGTCTACATTCGAGGATAATCGACCACATGTTTTAGACAGGATGAGCGAGTACAGCTATACTGGTTTGGTAATCATTTCGTTGGAACTATTGTAATTGAAACCCTTCCAACCAAATTTACAGAAATCCCACAAACCTGCAGTGAAATTCACGAAATTTACAGAAATCGACTGCACTTTACATGGTACAATTGTTCTTCATTCGTCCCTGCAAATGAGTGGATAGGGTTCTCATCGAAATCCCTTGTATAAGTTCACCTCTCTGTAATTCACCTTCAGTATTTTTTTGTTACTGACGATGGTTTAATCGCCGAAACCGGTCTAACAGTGTACTCATATTTCAGTCGAAATAGACGATTTTTCAAATTCTCTCGTTTTTCTCAACATGGGTTTCCACGATTTCGTCGCGAGTGATTTAGTTCGAGTCTGTTGGATCACGAATTTAGTGATGATGGGAACAGATAATTTCGAACCTTTGCTCCAAAATCCAAAATTTATTAACTCACTACACGGGAAGTTTGTATAACCTTCCTTGGGATACCTGTGTTATTAACCTTTTCCAGGACGAGCGACTTGTTTGCCCAACGAAAGACTGGTATATTGGTCAGGGGAAAGCTTGTGTACTGCTCTGTTTTCAGCATCATCGCGCTCTCTGTTGGCCATCTAGGGCAAATTTTACTGCATAATTTTAACGCAGTTTAATTTGCTCAGAACTAGAATGTACCAAAATTTAACAAAATCGGGGGTGAGATATAAGTGAGAAGAACGACAGGTGAGAAGATATTTCTTTGTTGGGAAATGGTTAATCAGGACTTGCCAACTCGTTTATATTGGATGAGCTAATGAATCAATGACCTGAAACAATTCTACCTTCACTCCTCATTACGACTTTCAGGGGTGGCTTGTGGGGTAGCCTATACTGTTCTTGCTGCAAATGGTCTCGATATCTGTTCTTCCTCCCAAATATAAGGCCTTACAACTGTAAGTTTGACCTACCAGACAGTGGCACAGATTATCTAGGAATTCCAATTATAAGTACGTAGGTGTATATGTTATAATTTGTTTGGAAGTTGATAACTACCAGTCAAGAATTCAATTTCAGCATGTCTTCCTCTTTAATAGCTAAAGAGTGATTCACAGAAAAATATATTAATCTTTGAAGAAAAAAAAAAAATAGTAACTACTCACATCTTCCAATAGGACATCCAACTGTATAATACTGGAAGAGGAAAAACAATGCACCATGTAATGAGTTACAAATAAGCTCCATCTGCGTTTCTTCTAATCTTTCCAGTAATGTAGTAGGTACCTACCTAGTACTGTGATAATTGTTTACAAAACGCCTGAAGTATTTAGGTAGTACCCATTCAATGTTTTCTTGCACATTTTTCATTCTCAAGTTCAAGAACGTACAGTTGAAAAATCACTCATTCATTGTAAAAAGGTGAGAGTATCTTTGAAGGGAACAGCACAGGAAAAAGTAAGATTATTTTTTATAAAGCATGTGGTAATGCTTTTTCATAGCACAAATATTGAGCGACTTGTCGGCTGGTTGTGTGGAATAAACATTTATTTTGTTCATAGGAACGGATTGAATAACCGCACAATAATCCTGTTTAATCAGAAGTGGTATCTCTGGAATATGCCAAAGGTGGATGGATCATGGAGATTTTTAATTCTTAGGTCAGTACTTACCCTTGCACCACATTTTACCGTTTTTTAACATTAATTGGCTCATTTTATTTATCGGAAAGTGGTTTTTGTTGGGAGTTCTGATTTCATCATGTTTGTTAAGGCCTCACCTTAACCGAGAATCAAGGAATCGTTTCAATAACAATAGTTAAACATTGCTATTGTTTAATGGCAATAAACCGCTAATTTTCAAAGCTGATTGTACCTTCTGAATTCTGAGTCACTGGATAGTGTGTTAGTAGTACTCTTGTCGTCTCTCCTAACCAGTATTTCTATTTTGGTCTTTGTTGACCTTTGTCACACAAACGTATATTAAGATAGATAAATTGAATGTGATCAGTGTGATATCAAACAACCTAAATGTTTCAACTGACAATGGTGTATCCTGTTCATTGCCTTTATCTTAGGTACCTACCCACCAATGTGGAACATTTATCAATTTTTATAATAATGTCAACTAGTGATCTGCTGGTGGCTATTGAGCTGTCATCATTTAGTGTGCAGATTGAAATTTGACTAGATTTTTATCCAAGAGATTGTTTACCTCGTAATTTGTACATATTACTAGTATCGATGATTTCTCATGTGAAGAATTTCTAGTTTTTTAAAACCCTTGAATTTGTTTTATATTTCTAAAAAAAAGAAAAAAGAAGACAAACTATTTTTCTCTGATTTAGATTAATGACATATATTGACATGAGGTGATATATTATAAGTAATGCTTTACTTCTAAGATATCTTAATACAAGTATAAATTACTGGAAACTGGATTACTTGACACAAATTTCTGTGTACTTATACCAGCAGCCAATATTATCATTTTCAGCTTTTTCTTGGGTCGCTCATTAATATGCAGTCATCTTTAGGGCTGGAATGTTTAGCAACTGATAATGTCAGTGCCTTAAAGTGAGTGAATTCCCTCTATATCTTATACTCTGTCCTTGAGATCCTTTTTTCCATCAGTCTGATTACTCTTGACCGTTACTTTCCTCACCTTTATCTTGGAAACTCCGCTGTACGTGTGTATCCAGTGCTTTTTGATTGTGGGTATTTTTAAGGAAATGGATTATAATTCAGAATTGACTTGACTATTCAAAATCTTATTGTATGATACATAATATACATGAAATGCTTAATGATTTGTGAAGAAAATGCTATCGTTTATCATGGGCACTGAAATAGTACGGAAAATTACATGTTATTATATGAACAATTACTTCGAGAGTATGGGCAGAAAATTGTGTGTAAGTTCGTTGGATAATATTCACCCATTTTGTGAGTGCAGGGTGACTCGGTTCTACTTTGATTCTGGTGAAACTAGTTAGGTTTAGAGAAAAAATTGACACGAAAGTTCTGGTTTAGTTACCTTCACTATAATAACACACGTTTTTCGTTTTCTAATACTCATCCCCGGATGATGTAAGTGGCTTAATAATTTGTGTATTTAGCTATACATTGAGTGCAAGTATTCGAGAGTCTTATTATTTTTAACCTGATATTCCAAGTCGAAGTATCTTCATATTTGAAGGGACGAGTTTTCATTAATGTTGAAAGTTAACGTGGATACCCCTACCAATTGCCAAATTTCGTGTAGGTATTAGTACTGATTCTTACCTTCAACTCGCACAACCACAATGCCAGTCACCCAGTGCAGACGTTCCAATCTGTTTCAAACCTACCTAGTATTGGATGAAAAATCTTGTGAATACATTTCTTATAGCTTGTAATATAGTACCAAGGGGCCTATTCAGTGATAATGCTATGTTGTTCATATGTACAACTAAGTCGAATACAATTAATAGTTCATGTTGGCTTAGGTGCTTGTTGAGTAAAGTTTAAAAAAAAAGTATCATTTCATCCAAGTTCCACCAGGTCTGCTCACCCCGAATGAAATGGTTGGTTGGTACTTGGGCACGACCCTTAGTGTGTGGGCAACTTTTGAATGAATATTCGAGCTTTTTAGAAACCTATTAACTGCCAGATGAAATTGGTAGGAGGTACAGAGGTAACCGAGTAGTGCAATTTAAGGAATTTCATAGCTTTTCACCTTTTTCTAAGCACAAAGTTTCCTTCTTGAAACGAACGTCATAGCCCTCCTGCACTTGTAGGTACCACTAAGGTTATCCCCCCCCCCCCCCAATACTCCTCATAGTGCCACTCTTCTTAGAGAACTTCTTCTCAATTTTCCTCTGGGCATGCTAATTTTTTGTGGCAACAAAGTTCAAAACATTGAAAAACAATTCTTAACCAAATATCTTGATTCAATTTGTAGAGCTAGAAAACCAATCTTGAACCAATTAGTGTAAATAGTTGTGACTGTCTTCCTTATATTCTTCCTGGCGATAATACTCGTACTTTTCAGAACGCCCAATGATTTTTTACATTTCAACAGTACAGGTAGGTGAACACCTACCTATTTTGTTCAATCTTTTTCGAACTTTTAAATTTTAACTTCTTGTAACTTCCAGGCTGCATCTAGCGGTAGCGTAGCATCAGGACAAGCGCAGGAAGACTAGACTAACTGGAAACAAAGGCTCCATACGAGGGTACCCGAACGTTGCCGAAGGAGCACTCGACCTTCTTTGTCAACTTTCGGGTACCCTCGTGAGGAGCCGAAGGTTGACAGTTGTTTCCAGTCTAGTCTTCATGCGTCACGGCAAACGTCTAGGTTTTATTGGGGTTATAGTTGGTTGCTTAGTTTCATCATGAGAGAATCTTGACAAGAGATAAGATAAAAAAATGCCTATGCTAAATGAGTACCATCCATACTCCAGTGGGATATGGTATCGAGTACACACTTATAGGTTTATTATCTTCGATAATGAACCATTGGAATCGCCCAAGAAAAAAAAATTAAACCTCCCCCCCCCCCCCCACTCATCCTCAAAATTTGAGGGTTTACGTTCCAAGATACGAAGTTTCAGAAAATCGAGTAAAAAAAATAAAAAATAAAAAAAAAACGTACGCCATGCCCAGATTGCATTGTGATAAAAATACGAAATTTGGTTTTTGGGTTCGGACCACACCCGCGATGATCCTTGAAACTTTGATAACAGGTGAAGGGGAAGAGCTTCAAAATGAATTTTGGACAATTCAAATAGAACGGAAATTTTAAGACCATCTGGAGGCTTGTACGACCTGAGGGGTAAAAATTGGAACAGATCAAAAGTCGTCAACATGAGGATGAATCATGCGGCAGCCTGTCGGATCAGTGTTCCTACTGGCCCAGCTGATGGTTTTCAGGTATCGAGTTAGTTAATAATAATGATTATTATTATTAGGTATTAACTAACAATAATTATTAATAATTTACACTACTTGATGATAATTATTAATGATAAATCATAATAATAAATACTCTATCATTTAGTGATCCAGACAGAAGGGTGATCTGGACAAAGAAGATAATAAACCGTTGTGGTAAGGATTTGCAGAGTTTTTTCCATTGCAATTGTTCACACTATCAGTAAGGGCTTGTCGTTTTTTTTCTCCTCGTTTTTCATGAACGATAAGATTAATTCATGAACCATCGAGCAAGCATTCATTAAACATCTATTTTGTAATGAACCAAATATCTTGGTTCATTTTGATTATAAGGTGAATCATTGATCCTCGTCATTGAAGAGTCAGTGTATGGGTACTTTTCCTCCGTAATTACACATCCTAGGGTCTCCAGTGTCGGTTTAAATGATCATCTCTTCCCCTTTATGGTTGATGGGGATGTGCAATATTTTGTGCATTCTGTAGCTGAGCACCGTATTGCACTTTGCCCTTGATGGGCCGTCCGTTATCTGAGTTCATACATCAGTGTGAGTGCTGTAGAGGTGAAACTGTGGAGGGGAAAGAAGAAAACATAGACGTCAATATTGGTGACAAATTCCATGATGATGTGACTATACAAATTTTCACTTCAATTTCATCATGGAATTTTCCCCATTGGTACCATCGCCTTCTGAAATCGAAGAATACCTATTAAGCCCGTTCCTCGCAAACTGTGCTGGTCCATCAAAAACCGATAATTCCTATAGCTACTTTTTCAATCAAATTAATTGCTAATGATGAAGTAACCGAATTATTAATTGATGTATTTAATATTATCCATCTTTTTTCTTGGGTCAAATTCACCTTCCCAAGGTATATCTATTCATTGGTTCAGGACTTTTGAAAAAGCATCTACTTACTAAATTTTTACAATGTCAGTATCCCCTCGATAATGAGTGCTTTTGCTATTGGTGTGAAGTTGTAGGAAGACGGTAAACACCTTTAGGTTGACTTACCGACATTATAATTATTTAGCTCAAAACTTCCCGTAAGATTTATTCAAACAATTTCCCGGAGATTTATTTTAAACAATTTGTGCATGTTGAAAGAAAGGAAGCATTTTACATTTATTGAACTCGTGCTCTTAAATTCGTTGAAAAGGTTCGTCTTTCCATTTTTGTCAATCTCTTCATCAATTTGGCACAAATATTGACTAGCGCACAATCTGCCCACATTGAGTATTTGGCGTTGTTGTTGCTACTGGTGTCCATCACTTCTCCTTAAATATCGAAAAATCTTCGATGAATCATTGAGTACACGCCGATGATCGAATATATTGGAATTCTCAACATTCATTGAAAAAATCGGTGTTTGGATAACGTTGAATGTCGATGTTCCATCTCATGATTAGGTACTGATACGTACGAATCCTGGTCGAGCACTATCGAACTTCTTACACCAGAATCCCAATAGACGAAAATCTTACTCATTCAGAGTTCTTTCATGGACAATAGCCACATAATTTGGGGGAACCAATTCGGGTATCAGACTCACACCTTAGTAATGAAGCTTACTACTGTCTCAAGAAGAGGTCATTATAATATACTGACCTAAATATAGGAAAAAAGTGGACCACATGTTCCTTCCAATGTACATTTCTTGTTGCTCTGCACAGTGTGTGGGGATATGAGACCATTTTGGAACCATTCCCTTAAAACTGGCGGCTTTTACGTGTCAAGGTATAGAATCAGGAAATCAAATCCGATCGTCCACCGTATTTAAAATTGACGCATTGAAAATTCAGTCTCGGACCAGGCGAAAGATGATCCTTAAAACACTTGTGCTTATTTGAATGCATATTGATTCAGAGAATTCTTCAAAACCACGTGAAGGCTAGTCGTTCAAAAGTAGAACCGAAAAAAAATCTTCGACACGACTATGAGTCAATTGGTGGAACCTCCAGCTTGTTTTCATATTTGGGATCAGCTAAATCAAACGAAACGTGAAATCATGTTCTGAATATAAATATTACTTTCTCTTGTCACGAGAATATTATTGATTATTAAATTATAAATAAATAGGTACAGATGTACAGTAACTAATTTATCATTGAAGTGCAAATTTATTTAATCCATAGTTGACATAAATAAATTATCATTAGGTGACAGCTTGGAATGTAGTTAGAAATCAAAAGAGACTATCACTGAGCTTGTTACCAACTTCCCACCTCCACTAAGAGATGAACATCTGGTCTCGTCCTCGAATGAACACTCCATAACACTGCAATTATTTGTATAGTTGTGGACTGAAGAAGATGTTGCTTACACGATATTTAGTCAGTTCATCTTCTTGGGATTTTTCGGCTTTGAATCCAGGGGCTATCAGTGTACGTACAGCGTTGCAGGTTGTCATGTTGAATCTTTCAAGGATTTCATCAATGTATTTCAATTGAGTGGCAAACATTTGTCCATCTTTTCTGGTGAATGAAATTCTAAGACAATGACGTAGATCTTTTCGATCAGGGCATGTTAAATTTTGACGTTACCTAGCTCCTTTTTGAGGTCAGCAAGTTTTGCCTTATTTCTTGGTGCTAAAATGATGTCATCGACATAAACTGCCAATATGACTTTGTCTCCCTCTTTCAAGCATACGTAGATACAGGGATCAGCATAAGAAGGCTTGAAACCCATCTGGCGTAATACGGAATCAAGTTTGTCATAACATTGGCGACCAGCCTGTTTGAGGCCATAAACTGCCTTTTTGAGATGGCATATCTTTGATCCTTTGGTAGATTTTCTCAAATCCTCTAACATGGAACGTGCATGCTTGAAAATAATTGGGTTGTCGCAATCTTCAAGAAGGATGTCACACAGTATTTTCTCCAGGTTACCTAGTAGCTGCATGTAAATTGTATTGTTGATGTCACAATTGAAGAATTCTTTGGAGACGTCAAGCTGTTCAATGTGAAGATCCTACTCAAATGTAGTTGCAATCAAAAGGCGGATTGAACTCAGCTTTGTAACTGGCGCGTAGGTCTCACTGAAGTCAACCCCTGGTCTTTGGGCAAATCCCCGAGCAACGAGGCGCACTTTGCGTCGCTCATGTTCTCCGGATGGTGAATATTTGTTTTTCAGGACCATTTTGGAATCAATGACATTCATGCAATCTTTGCGCTTAATCACTGTCTATGTGTCTCAATCTCTTCTTTCATAGCACGATACCAGTCTGTTGATTTCTGGGTTGTCCTCAGAAGAAGATTGATCTTGATCTTCAGAATCACTGATGGTTGATTCCTCATCCTGGTTTTGTTCTGGAACTGGGTTGGGTGGAACAGAAACTGAAAAATGGGTTTTCCTTGAGAGGTGCTTCATTAGCCAAATCTTGACTATCAGGAAATGAATCTGAGGATGTTCCTTCAGGTGCAGAAGAGCTGTACATCCGATTGAAAATTTTCACATCTCTGGATACTATCGTTTTGCTTTTGGATCTCAGATACCGTATGATTTTGAAGGCTCTGAAAAGCCTAGAAATATTCCATGCTTTGCTCTTGCCTCAAATGTTTATTTGTGTTCCTTATTTTGGAAAAATGCTTTGGAGCCAAATATGCGCAGATGACAGTTGGTGGGTGACCGAACCATTTTTCAAAAGGGAATGTCCATCAGGTGTTCTAGATGGCGAACGATTGACAAGGTAATTTGAGCAGAATATAGCTTCAGCCCAGAAAGAATCAGGCAATTTTGATTCAATTGAAAGACATCGTGCCTTGGTTGAAAATGAGCGGTTTTTCCGCTCAGCAAGGCCATTCTGTTCTGGTGTTCAGGGTGTTGAGAGCCTGTGTTGAATTCCATTTTGAGTCAAAAAGTTTTGAAAGTCTCGATTTGTGTTCACAGCAACGCCATTATCACTTTGGAAAAATTTGATTGTTTTTACCTGTTAAATTTTCAACACGATTTTTGTACTCAATGAAATGTCAATGATACTATCGTCGTAATGAAGAAACCAGACATTGACTCAGAGAAGGATGCTGCTGAAGCTGGAACAAGTCATGCAACTTTTGGAGCATGGTTTGAGGGGAAAATTACCAACATTGTAAAATCCCCACCATCAGACAACGAAATTTACTACACAGTGCAATTTACGTTGCTGACTTTACTTTTCATGTTAATGACTTTACTTTTCATGTTGCTAACTTTACTTTTATGTTGCTGACTTTATTTTTCATGTTGCTGACTGAAGGCCTTAATTGGAAGTATCAATCAATTGCCAAGCTCTGGTTAAGGTAGATGAACCTATGGGTGAGGTTCGGGATTAATAATATAGGGTGCTAACTCAAATGTAGACTTGTGAAAATATCCTTCATTATTTTAACTGGTAAATTTAAGTTGAAAAGTGTTTTATGGTTTTATTCTCAAACTAAATATCTGTTCGTCAAGATTTGTGTTTACTTTGTAAGTGAGTTGTATTGTACAGAAGGCTTTTTGGTTCATATTGTCCCCTAAGTGCTTAATTGTTATATGTGAATAACGTAAAATGTGAATGTAACAACACTAAAGTTCACACACCATATGACTTTGAGTCAAAACGGCTTTGAAGTTATTTTGGCCCAAAAGACTCAGTACCTAACGTATTAAACTTCCGTTATTACTTATTTGTGACATTACATTCTTTCTCCTTCATGATTTAAACGTGTTCTATTTAAATGAGCCGCTGAATTCCAAAGTGAGTCAAATTGAAATATACAAAACAGAAAATAATGAATCTGAACAGCTAATGATGTTAGAAGTGACAATTCCACAATTGCATTTATAATGAAGCTAAATGTGCATAACTTTGTAAATAGGTACTGAATAATCAGATTATGTTTATGCTAACATTAATTTAAGATTTTTTAAATCGATTTATAAGCTATAAGTAAAATAAATCAGGTAGACAATAACAATATCAACATTTTAATCTGAGCAATGCTTGGTTATCAACTGATACTTTTGATACCTACCTACATCCGTTATGTGGATGACTTTCTTTTTTTGTCCAGATACTTTGCTTCAAATCCTACTAGTCAAATCTCGTCTTTTCTCTTTCATTGTACTTTACATTATGTAGTAAGAATAGTAATCCAAAATAATTCGCACAGAACCAGCCTCGTTTCAATAAATACATGTACTTTTTCGATGAAGTCTACTGATTTAATCTTCCACGTTCTCACTGACGTACATGGAGAGTTTCATGTTTTTATTTCGCGAATGGAATCCGAAATGGCACTTCATTCAGAGTGTAGAGAGAGCACATAAGGAATTTCACATGTGTGAATTTCTACGTCTTTCGTAAATCGAATCCTCGAAACGGAGCACATGACAGTGTTTTGCCATAACAGTTACTGTGGCCCTCTTGTCCGGTAGGCTTCGTCGAAAAAACCGGTAGATTCCGGTAGATTGAGCTAGGAAACCCGATAGATTTCCCGGTGTTTTCTTAAGCGAATTTTCGAAGAAAATGTAGCTATTGTTCTCGGTCCAAAATTTTTTAAACTTGAATTTTCGAAAAATTTCCATTCCAAAATCCGTTTCAGACCATCCTGAATCCACTGCCAAAAGACACCAAAAATTATATATGTCCAGTAGTGGAAACGAAAACACTCGCGGTGATATACTGTATAAATATTTTCACAGGAGGAGAAAATAGAAAGAGAGTAACACTTAATTTAAACAATTGTAAATATGACGGTAATTTTCGCGTTACAGCGTTATCAGCCCAGAATATATATTTATGTATGTGTCATTCCAGACGATAGAATTGAGATAAAAAGTTCAAAATTTACACAAAAAAATCTGCCTTGGCAATCGACAGGCTGAGTTCGTTGATGGGCAGAATCGGGCTACTCTAAGGGGGGGTTTTGGGGAGTTTTAGGGGGGGGGGAAATTCCTCAGAAATTCCCAAAATGGAACATTTTGACAAGTGACACCTCATTTTAAAGGTTTTTTTATGCTGAACACGACGGTGAAATCAGAATTGCGATCCCTCATCCCGATCTCAAACTGGAGCACTTTGCAGATGAAGAATACGTTCTTCATGGTTAATCTGCTCTAATCTGATGACGGAATGCGATATCGCAATTCTCACTTCTCCGTCGTGTTCAGCCTTGTGATGTCCAAAAGCTGAGGGGGGTTTTGGGGATGTTGGGGGGGGGGGGGGGGTTCACCCATAAATTCCAAAAATGAAACGGTTGTCAAGTGACACATTATTTTAAAGGTTTTTACACGCTGAATAGGATGGGAAAGTCAGAATTGCTATATCTTATTCCGCTCTCAAACTGGAGCACTTTGAAGATGAAGAAACGTGGTTGTTACTTCAGTTGTTCCTCACGGTTCATCTGCTCTATAGTCCAGTAGTTAGAGGAATTTATCTTGCAAAAGGTGGTTTTAAAGATTTTATTGTTTCAATTGATTTATTTGGGACCCAATCACTTGAATTTAGGGTTTGCACATAACATTTCGAACGGCGAAACTTTTGGTAGCCCGAAAACCTCGGAATTTTGGACTTTCTTCGGGTTTTGACTTGTAACTCCACAACTGTCAATCTTTCGCCAATAGTCAATACGTACAAAATTGAAGTTGATTAAATTCCGCGTCGATTAAGAAAATAAACGTCAGAAATCGGTCGAATAGAAAATGTTTTACAATAGATCAAAAAATCGCGATTTTTACCAATTTTTGCAAAAACTGACGCAACTCGATTTTCAATGTGTACAGCTACAACACAAACTCAATCGCCAACATTAGGCCCTAAAATTTGAAGAGCATCAATCGGAGTGTTAAAAAATCACCAACATTTTTAAATTGGCCACATTTTAGGGACATTTTAGGTACTCATATTATTATCGGCGTTGCTAGGAGAAAACGACTATCAGTGATAGCAATGACTCAAAATCTCCCTTGACACCATTCTTAGATCATTATTTATCGTATTACCAAATCGTAATAATTAGATGAAAATAATAACTATGCAATTATTCTTTAGAGCACTACTGCAAATGATGAGTAGAAATGATATAATTTTTTGGATAAAACAGGATTTAGCGAGACCTTCATTGTCTTTTGGAAGGACCAGCGGCATCGCGTTCTTCAAGGGTGGAGGCGGAACATTATCCATTCGAGAGTGTCAAGCTCGTAATCTAGGTAAGTCCTCCTCTTTGGCTTATTGTTGGGATGGGGAGTTGACATTCTTGCAGGAGATTCCTGAACATTCTACTACAGATTGAACTGTTGTCGACAACTTGTACACAGAAATGGACGGGGAGCTTAAAACTATACTAGCAGACCTGACGATGGAAATAAGGAAAAACACTTCGGAAACTAATGAAATGAAACACCTTTTGACAGACATAAACGGCAAAACTAACGAGAATTCCAAAAAAAATTATTGAACTAGAAGAGAAAAATAAGGAACTCATTTTTTCGTAAATGCTCTTAATGTTAGTATGAAAAAAGAAAATATTCTCCGCTGCGTTCCTCTCGTCCGCCGCGACACAACTTCTCCGCTGATCATGATAAAGTTTGAGACGGGTAATGTCAGCTCGTCCGCTGCCACATGTAACGAACATAAAAACATAAAACAGGGACAAACCTTAATATAAAATCCGAAGTGATGTCCACTTCTTCATCGTAGGTTCTCCAGGATCAATCAGAATACAGGCTTATTAAGGGACGACACCTTCTTCACATATTCTGCCCGAGTAATTTGACCCGTAATATAATGCTGAATGTAGCTGTCGATATGATGCAATTTATCTTGGTATTTTTTACGTGGTCGTACCGGTTCACTAACACTGTTCATGGCTATCATACTATCTATCTGAATATCAAGCAGACCTTCCATAAATGCAAATATGTTCGGGTGCTTGCTGCAGTTAAATTGTTTATTAAATTTAGAATGGAAGGATTCGCAGGCGTTGGTTGTCCTACAGGAGGTGGAGTTCCGCTGTGCCCACATAATTGGTGGGAACAAGATTGAGGAGTAGTGTAAGTGGCCTTCAAGTATTTGGCGAATTGCCGAACTTTTTGGTTTTTGGGCATTGACAAGTCATTATCCAAACTCTCATTCACTTCAAAAAATGAGAGGTATGGCAGGCCAAACAGCGTTCTCAGATATTTGCCTACTTCGGTGTTGTTTTTGTAGTCGCAGGCCAACCCTAAATGTTAAATTTTGCGCCACCAGGCTTGTGTCAGGTGAAATTTACAGCCTAGTAAAGTACACTTGAGTACATTTTTAGCTGCCTGGTGGATGTCAACCTCAAAATCTACTACTACACTGCTCCAGTTTGCAGGTGACTCACTTACAGATGAACATTTATCAACTAATAGCCGAAATGCTGTTTCGTAACTTTCTTGTTTCTTATCGGCTTTTAAAAAAGATAGGTTCAAGTGGAATGTAGTGCGTGTTATGGTATGCTACAGCATAAGCCGAGTTATCACTGACTTCATACTGTACTGGTTTGACGTCCTTGACGGACGAGTTGACACATGCCTCACACCTGTCACCCGAGGGGGGCTCATAAGGGAACCGACCAACAGCTTACTATAATCCTATTACTTCGGACCAGATGACGTGTACCCGCACACGTTGTACACGTACACCAGGTAGTCGCAAGTGGGTTAGTTGTCTCCATAGACCGATATATATATATATATATAGGTCTATGGTTGTCTCCTGCCGGTCGGTTCCTTCCGTTTCCCTCCAGTTCCTCTCCGAATATTTTTTTGCCATGTCAATGCTGCCCTGCTTAGAAAGAAAGCCTTAACTCCGATTTACTTGAAATGGAGATATTCAATAAAACGTAAAATATACTGTTTCATACCCTTTTTTCTCTAGAATGTACGTTTAAAGGCTTGAATAATTTAATTTAAAAATAAAAAAGCAGTTTTGGTAAAAAAAAATATTTTTTTTCTTTTCTTTAGCATAAAAACTCTGCAAATTCTTGACACAACGGTTTATTATCTTCCTTGTGCAGATCACCCTTCTGTCTATACCAGACTTTATTGCAAATCGGCACCATACCATATTCTCACCGTACTCATACCATACCATACGAATTTCTTTCCTATCATACCATACTGTATTATACCAAATCATACATACAATAATATACCATACCATACTCATACCATGTCATACAAACCGAGGGAATATTGAAATATAATCCATTTCTGACCTATATTTAAAATTTCAAGTATCTAGCTCATCATCAAAATTTAATTTGTTTAAACAAATAGGTATTATTTAAACAATTTTACAGACAAGAAACCGAGTGAATATTGCATTGTGATCCAGTTCTGACCTATTTTTTAAAATTTCAAGTCAATAGCTCATCGTCAAAATTTAATTTGTATTATTACAAAAAGGTATTATTTAAACTATTTTACAGATGAGAAACCGAGTGAATATTGCAATGTGGTCTATCCCCGACTCACGGTTAAAATTTCTAGACTGTAGTTTACCGGGAAGATGAAAAAAGGTAGTTTTATTCTGGGCGTCTGGGGGTTGGGTCACATAACGGCCGTTTTCGACGCGAAAGTTTAGTGTTTTTCCTAAACCTTTGCGCGCTCACTGTGAACGAACGGCTGGTCGCACAAAAATCCAATTGGTCTTAAAAGATTCGTAATTTTTCAGGTCATTCAAAAGTGAACTAAAAATTACACCGTTTCATGAGAATTTTTAGAGATATGACATTACAGATTAGAGATATGAGATTAGCCGCCGAGTTCGATCTAGCTGTGGAGGGGTTTGAATATATGCGAACTCGTCGTTCGGCACCATGGGTGAGGAGACGAACGTACGGGTTATTCAATTTAAATACTATGCGAGATGAAGACATTGAACTTCTCTTCCGCTTCAAGAGAGCGCAAATACCCTTGCTGCAACGAGGCTTTCAAATACCTGATAAGGTCTACGTTGAAGAAGGAAGGTCGGTATGATAAATTATTTACTATTTACGAGTATTTAAATAACGCGCATTCCTTCTAAACACAAACGATTCTTTCTAGATACCGCATTCCCGGAAGCACTGCTCTGTGCATTTTGCTGCGGCGATTGGCGTACCCAAATCGCCTATCTGATTTGGAGGGGCTGTTTGGTTTGAGTGGGAGGTCGTTGTCCGCAGTAGCTAGAGAGATGGTTCACCATATCATGGAAACAAAAGGCCATATTCTGGAGGACTTAGGAACACTGACATGGCTGAACACCCAGCGGCTGGCTTCCTATGCCACTGTACGTAGATACATAAATATAATATACTATAATATATTATAATATAATTATTTATGTGATACCGGATGTGACTAAGTGGTAGGAAAGTAGGTACTTACGTTTTTTATCGAATATTATATATTATATACACTTTCCTTCTCTCAGGCTATTGGTCAGAAGTCAGGCGCTCTTCGGAATTGCTGGGGGTTTATTGATGGAACCGCTCGGCGAAACTGTAGGCCCACAGTCAACCAAGAAGCGTACTACTCAGGCCATAAGCGGTACCATTGCCTGAAGTACCAGGCAATAGTCACACCAGACGGGATGGTAGTCAGCCTGGATGGCAGCTACCCAGGGAGACGTCACGATGCAGGTACAAACGTGGATAGCTTTATAATAATAATTTACGTCATCAGTGTTGAAATAAGACGTAGCCTACTACGAAATGGCTTCAGATCACCATCTGTATATTTAAAAAAAAAAACAGTTAAGTACCCACTAAATCCTTTTTTTTTTTTTTTTTTTTAGGAATCTGGAGGGAGTCCGACATCTCCAACCAGCTCAGATCGCTGTGCGTTACAGAAAATGGCACGTATGTGTTATATGGTGACCCTGCCTACCCGATATCGGACTTGCTCATTAGTCCTTTCCCCGCCAATTCGACAGAGCCCAACGCCGCGGTGTTCAATGCAGCCATGTCGAAAGTGCGACAAGCCGTGGAGTGGGGGTTTGGGAAAATTGTTCGGGATTTCGCTTTTGTGGACTTTCACAAGAACCAGAAGATCCTTCTGCAAAATTTCTCCTCTATGTACAAAGTTGCAGCTTTGTTGTCCAACTGCCATACTATTTTGAACGGCAGTCAAATTGGACATTATTTTGGGCTGAACCCACCTTTATTGGAAGAATACTTGAATTAATTTTTTTTTTAATTAAATTTATGTTCCTGAGGACTTTTTTTCGAATTTTCTTTTTAGGAGGTAGCTACCCTGTTTAGTTCTGCTCAGGTAGGTTATATTTAATGGAATCTCAATTCAATTTATCCAAGAAAACAGTACACAATATATAGGTATAACAAACATTTTTTACAGTTTAAGTACATAATGATAAAACAATTCAGATGTTTTTACATCTGAAGATGTTTTTACATTATGTACATACAATACAGTTCTATGGATGTAAGTTATTCTGGGGGTGAGAACATCGAAGGTTTTGTACAGGGACCTAGTTGGAGAACGCTTATGGGCATTAGTTGCTATTCTTAAAACTGAATTCATTTTCTACGTTTATTTTATTAAAGTTAGATGCATAAGTATCCCATACAATAATACCATATGTTAAGATGAGCACAATAGGTACACGAGCACCACGATGTGTACATGAGCATAATACTTACAGCATTTTAGCCAACTTGGTAGCATTAGAAAGTAATGCATTGATTTCCTGATTTTCTTAACCAATGCTGCTACATGATTCTTCCACTTGAGATATTTTTATATTATCTAAGTGCACTCCGAGATATATTATTGAATCCAGCCTTTCTATTCCCATGCAACTACATACCGTTCTTACTGCAGCACAGTTTTCCTCGTGCACTTTGAGTGTAGAGACATTAGGAGAAGTCCTGTTTTATTTATTGAGAAGGTAATGTATTTAATTTTCAAAAGGTTCATGGTAATACTTCGGATTAAGTTCAAAATGATACGATTTGAGAATGAAAAATGACATGAAGCAAGAAGAAAGATTATTTATTATTGTTTTCTTGTTAGCGGTCTAAATTTGAAACAACATACAAGTAAGTCTTATAGCGATCCTGGAAGTCAAAAACACGGTACAAGTTAGTGTTGAAAAGTTGATCCAAGGCTCGCAATCATGGATCAATCTCGGGAGAAAAAGTAATCGACTCACTTCTATTCTTTTTCCCATCCCACGATTAATCCATGGTTGCAGGCCTAAGAAGTTTTTCTTATTTTTTGGTTTTTTTATAATCCATCGGAATCGACCAAAGAAAACAATGTTTCAACCCTTCAAAATTGGAAAGTTTACGTGTCAAGATACGTAAATTCAGAAGATCTAATGAAAAACTCTGCAAATTCTAAACAAAACGGTTTATTATATTTTTTGTGCAGATCTTTTTTGTGATTACCCCCTGTGTAGATCACTAAATGGTAATAATGATGATTGATAATCATTATTTCAAGTACGCACATTTTGAATGTACCTACTTATATAATATTATTATCTTCTCGCCAACAACTTTCATTTGAGTCCGTAGATTATAATATCATTATTATGCTATCGTTCTCGGTAATTATTTATATTTTATATTTATTAAGTGAGGACGGTTTTTTTTTCAATTTTCTGAATCTAAGTATCTTGAAACGTAAACCCTCACATTTTGAAAATAAACCAACATTATTATTTTTTTTTTTTTTTTTTTTACCCGTGAGAATACCCTTGATTGAATAAATTGATTGATTGTGAGTAGCCCCTTACCCAGAGGGTACTCTACGACCTATTCTCATACCTACCTAATATACATACAACATTTCCGTACTTTAAATAAGAATAAGCAATCTACCATTTAGTGATCTAGACAGAAGGGTAATCTGCACAAAGAACATGAGTATTCATTTTCAATTAAAATTGCGGAATTTACAGCCGTTTAAAATTCGTTCCTATTTCCCGGACACCCTTTACACACAAAACTCTTGCATTTTTCGTTATGGAAAATGACCTACATTTTTGGGAGTCCTGCAGGAATTTCCTAATAGCACCGACTTCATTTAAAATTTGGTCCATTTTTTTGTTCTGTTGTTCGCTCATAAAGCAGAACTTGGCTTCTTCGAGAGAAATTCTTCTTTCTTCCAACGCCATCCTCTTCTGATCATTATCCAGCGACATCAACTGGATCTCCTGGTCTCTTGCTCTGAACTGTTTCAAATAATCTGAAACCACAGTATTCCCGCGTTTTCTCTTCTGGGGAGCCGACACTAATTTCTTCTTCGACGTATTGCCTTGTTGCTGTTGAGATGGCAGCGCGGATTCGCTAGAAACGGGATGATCCTGAGGCTGCGATTGTTTTTGTTGTTGTTCTGGTTCTGGTTGTTGAGTGACACACTGTTGTTGCGATGCGCGAGCCTCAACATCTGGGTGGTGTACAACCAGAGTGGTTATGTCACAAGAAGTGGTAGGAGTAGGACTACTCATCGTTTCTGTGAATTCCAAAAGATGGTCTGGCACCCTGACGTCCTGTGGGCAGAAGAGGAAGAGGGTAGGAAAGTGTCATGTGAAAATTTGGTACGAGACAAATACATAGCTTAATTTTCTTCGAAAGTTCGCTAAAAGCAGAATAATAAACGGAGACTACTGAAAAGGCACTTCACTTACATCTACATTTTCATCAGCCTGTTCAGTAATCATGGCTTGGGCTGCCGCCTGCCGCATCAGTTGTCCTGCGGCTGTTCCTCGCTTAGTTTCTCCATTCGCCTTGGCCACATTCCTGAAGTCTTCTCTGAAGCGTGCCAATTCTTCGAGGAGAACCTCTCTCTCAGTGTACTGTTCTTCAGTGCCGCTTTTCCGGAGAATGGCCTTCTCATCGCGGCAAAATTTGACCAGCAGAGAATCTGTTCGGTCTCGCACTGCCCTAGGGGAGACGTCCTTACCGATGGCTGTCGACAGCTTTGAGGCGACGTGTTTCCACGTAGCACCATTACACCTGAACATAATATTAGGAACATAATATTAGTTCATCTTCTCCACAATTGTCCGTAAAATACTCTATTTCTACTTGTACATACCTAATTCACTTTCAAACAATTGTAAACATTATTTCATCATCATCAGTTATTATTATTAAGGTTATTATTATCATTTTAAGTATTATTATTAAGTGTGTGTGGTTTAGGTTGACCGTCAGTAAGAATGATGTTGAGGGATGTCGAGGGTCGGTCAAATGAAAATTGATTTATGTGCCAACGTTTCGAAGAATATATTTCTTCATCTTCAGGGCAGGTTATGAAATAGAGTTAGACTCCAACAGGGAAGCTCCTTCCTCCAGATCACAGAAGTACTTCTGTGATCTGGAGGAAGGAGCTTCCCTGTTGGAGTCTAACTCTATTTCATAACCTGCCCTGAAGATGAAGAAATATATTCTTCGAAACGTTGGCACATAAATCAATTTTCATTTGACCGACCCTCGACATCCCTCAACATCAGTATTATTATTATCAACTATAAATTATTTTGTTATTTCATCTCATTGTAGTTCTTGTTTAGAACAGAACAACACTCAGGTGCCCTTTGGTAATTCTCAAGGGAAGTAGGCAGAGATGGGCGTATTCGTATTCATAAATATGAATATGAATAAATTAACAAAACGCGGATTTGTAAATATGAAGACACTTATGAATATGAATAAATTCACAGGACGAGAATTTCTGAATATGAATAATGTTATGAATATGAATAACACGTTATTCATATTTCTATTTATGAATGACGAATCACATGTAAATAACGCGTTATTCATGAATAAAAACGAGAATAACGCGTTATTCATGAATGAACATGTGAATAACACGTTATTCATGAATAAACATGTGAATAACGCGTTATTCATAAATAAAAATGTGAATAACGTGTTATTCATATTCATAACTGTATACCTACATAATAATATTCACAAATCCTCGTCCTGTGGATTGATTCATATTTATGAACATGAATACGCCCATATCTGGAAGTAGGTAAACGTAGTTACCAATGATCGTCTCACCTGTAAGGCATCTCCTCCAGGACCTGCTTCAGCAACAGAATATCGTCCGCTGGAAGGAATCGCACAACGGCTCTTTTCTTTTTTGGATTCTGCAACGACAGAAGGGAGGAATCATTGTACCTTTATCAGTTAAAATAGAATAGAATAGAAAAGTACCTATCCGTCGGTGGCTTGCATAAACAGAACCAAGAACGGTATCCGGAAAAATTTCACTTGTCAGACTCTCGTTTTGGGAATTTATGGGTAATCCACCCCCCACCCCCCATCTAACACCCCAAACCCCTTCTTAGCTTATAGATTTTTCAACGCTGAACAATGGTGAAGTCATAATTGCGATATCTCATTCCGTTATCAGATTAGAGCAGACTAACGATGAAGAACATCCCAAGTATCAACCACGTTTCTTCATCTTCAAAGTGCTCCAGTTTTGGAACGTAATAAGATATCGCAATTCTGACTTCACCATCGTGTTCGGCGTAAAAAAAAACTTTAAAATTTGGTGTCACTTGTGTGATTGTACCTTTTTGGGTAAGCACTGCACCAGACATCCAGTAGTGGATTTCCCATTTGGATCACTGGTACCCAGGGATGCATCAGAGTAAGCCATTAGACTCTCAGAATCCCCTGTGAGGAGTATACCTAAGTCAGGTGTCCCTTTAAGGTATTTTAAAATCTTAAGGACACAATTCCAATCTTCCAAGGTATACCCAATCTGTTTTCTACTCATAAAGTTGACTGCAAAGGAAATATCAGTACGTGTCCCATTTTGTATATATAGTAGGGAACCAATAACCTCGCGGTAGGGAACGTCAGGAGACCTCTCACGTCCCTCAGTCAACTTTAATTGGGTACTTAGGGTACATGTAGTAGGTGTCATTGGCGTCTCACTCACATGCACATCAGGGGTTAGGAACTTTTGTAGTAGGTTATTTATCATCGTCTTCTGGTGAAGAAACATTGTCCTACGAGTCTCATCCTTGACGATTTCAAAACCTAAGAACTTTTTAGGAGCACCCAAGTTTTTAAGCTTAATTTTTTGTTTTAATTCATGAATCACTTCAAGAGCTTTATTTTTATCATTTGATGCTATGAGACAGTCATCAACATAGATGATGAGAATAGCAAAGACTGACCCACTCCGCCATTTGAAGACACAAGTTTGAAATGCGTATACCTCAAATCCAAGTCTTATAAGAACATTGCTGAACTTTTTGTACCACAAGTTTGGTGAGACTTTTAACCCATAAAGAGATTTCTTGAGGCAGCACACATATGACTCCTCCAAGTCGTCTGGCACATCTGTCAGATCGACAAGACCTTCAGGAATGCTCATGTATACTGGTTTCTCAAGATCCCCATGTAAGAAGGCAGTTGTCACGTCAAGCTGATACATGTGAAGATGCAGTTTGTTCACAACAGACAAGAACAGTCTGATATCATCAAGACGTGCCACTGGTGCATAAATTTCGGAAATTAGGTAATCATTAGTGTCAGCAAAACCCTTAATGACAAGGCGACTTTTGTATCTAAATGAGCCATCTACTTCTGATTTTCTTTTGTGTACCCATCTAGACTTAATGATTTTAGTACGTGGCGGGACACTAGTTCTTAGGACAAGGTCCCAGGTTCCCATCTCTTGAAGAGATTCAAGTTCATCTCTAATTGCCTCCTCCCAAAAATCTCTATCGGACGAGAGCATGGCATCCTGATAGGAGGTGGGTTCGACATAATCTTCCCTATTCATGGCTATGACATCCTGACTTTCATCAGTGGCCGGGTTGACTCTGTCGCCCAAATCAAGTATTTCAGCTAACGGCTGGGGATAATCTTTAATTCGATCCCCATAAACAATTGACTCAATGCACTTGAGATCTGCGGTGTTAACTAGAGTTTTATTCAGTTCAGAAAACACTACATAACCAGTTTCACTGCACTCTAACAAGTAACCCTTTTTGGCATTGGGGGCGAATTTTGTCTTGGTGTTGGTGTCCACATAGTGAACAAGGCATCCGAATCGTTTTAAAAACTTAAGACTAGGAGAATAACCCCTGACCTTTTCAAAAGGGCTGAGGAACATATTAGCTGCATGTGGTAGTCTATTATGAACAAACACCACATAATTCAATGCATGACCCCAAAATGAAAAAGGCATTTTAGCCGATAGCAAGTTCACCCTAATTTTATGTTTCAACTCTTGGTTTACTCTTTCCGCACATCCATTCTGTTGAGGAAGATGCGGTTGGCTCGGATCCCAAACTATACCCAAGTCTGTCAGCAGCTTTTTCATTTCTACAGTTTGAAACTCAAGTCCTCGATCAGAGCGCAACTTAAAAACATTTTTCTGCTGGGTTGTGATTGATTCTATTTCACGAATGCATCGCGTGAGAGCCAAGTGAACCTCTTTCTTGTTTTTCAGAGAATAAGCAAAGACATATCGTGAGAAGTCACAAACAAAAATTACAATATAGACATCCCCAGTTCGGAAGTTAGAAGGATTAATAGGGCCCATTAAGTCTGTGTATAATACTGCAAATGGTTTTTCAGCCCTATGCCTTACATGGGTGTGAGATTTTCTAATTGTGTTTGCCTGATGATATTCTTCACACTGCAAGATCTGAGCTGTAAATTTTACACGTCCTAATTCAGGAAGGAATTTCTTTGCAGCTTCCAGGTATTGCTTAGACGCATGGTTCAGGCGAAGGTGCCACAGAACGTCTGAGTCATAGAGAGAAGGACAGGATTTTTCCAAAGAGATTTTATCATAATCTGCCAGTTTGGTATCTAAATTTTCTCTATCTTTATCCTCTCCATTCCTCCCTCCCAGACTTGTCAAGTCCACATTAACAGCTGGAGCCCTCCCTCCCACTAATGCAACCCCTAACCTGGAATTTAACTTTGCAGTGGAGTGACAATGCTGCCCAACACTGGAAGGCGTCACTGCCTTGCATAAGGATGGCCCCAAGGTTAGAGAATTCGTCCAATTATTCAATACATTATCTAACCTAGGTCGTTTTGAGCAATCCTGAACCAATGAAACACCAGGTGGAGTGTGAGAAGTAAGTGGCAGGTCAATCCACCACAAATTGTCTTAAAAAACCCTGTTTTGACAACTGTTCCTCTGGAAGACTGTATGAATTCTACCTTATCCTTAGTAAAGAGGACATTCATTCCCGCCTGAGTTACTTTTCGTACAGAGAATAAATTTTTTGATAACCCTGGAGTGTACAAGACATCATGCAAAGTGGCGTGTTGCCCATTATTGATAAAATCAATGTTCCCTGAGAAATGTATGGACAAGTCAGCATTTTCACTATTGTTTGCGCACTTGAACACCCTAGTTGCAGGTAAGCGACGAAAATTCGTCAGAATATTTTTAGATGAGGTCAAATGCTCTGTACTGCCGGTATCAACAATTGCTGTAAAGGAGTGCTCACCTTCAGCCAAGGTGAAGGCCTGGCCACCCTGCTGCTCTGCGACGTAGTTCATCTGGGAGATGAACTGTTCCTCTTCTCCTCCCACCGAGATCCAGACATCTTGATTTGCATCCCCAGATGTGGGACCAACAATGGCAAAAACCGAGTCCGGATTCCCCTTAAACGCATTGGCCAACCGCTTTGCCTGGCCAAGGGAGACCTTATACGTCTTGGGTTGATCACCCAAATGAGGTCCCTTGCCGCGGGATTTATTGTGGCCAAGGGATGTACTTGGGAGAGTTTTAGTGGAGGGAGCTGAAGTGGGCGTCCTATTCTTGGGGCAATTCGCGGCTACATGGGAAGTTGAGGTTCCACAAGAGAAGCATAGCCGCTTTGCCTTCAAGCAAGACTCCAAGGTATGGTTCCTACGTTTGCAATAAGCACAGAAAAGGCGTTTCTTAGAGACTTTTGCCTTTGATGGAGGATTGGATGCCTTCGTAGGAGCAGTTTTCCCCGGGATGCGACCACCCCTCCCTCCCTTAGTTGTACTCCTACTGGGTCCCGGAATGGCAGGTCTGTAGCCCCGGGAAGCGGCACCTCCAGGACCCAAAAGACTGAAAATGCTATCTCCTGCAGCAGACTGATCCGCGCAAAGTTGCTCCTCTAGGAGCATTTCACGCAGCTCAGCCATAGTAAACTTGAAGCTGTGGAGTTCAGCCTTCTGGTACGTGAGGGTCTGATATATGGCCATTTCAAATATTTGCTTGACGTAAAAGTCATTTACCATACCCCTATGGAGGCTGAAAAGCCGCTTCCTAAGGTCATCAAATCTCGTGAAGAACTCCCCCACCTTTTCCCTAGCGGGATCAAAGCGCATGGAGTTGAACTCACTGACCAGTCTCTTTACCTGGAATGCAGAGCTGGGGTCACAGGTTTTCTGAAGCTCTGCCATAATGGCACTAGGATCCATCAAATCCTGTACTAAATCCTGATAGTACGAGGAGAGAGATTCGATGAGGAAATATCTCACCCTCCTGCGCACCACAGCGGTATCTTGGGGAGTCAACCATAAGGGAGTAGGCTCAGAGGGGTCGAGGAGAAACATA
Source organism: Stenodema calcarata (assembly GCA_963920205.1). Classification (NCBI taxonomy): domain Eukaryota; kingdom Metazoa; phylum Arthropoda; class Insecta; order Hemiptera; family Miridae; genus Stenodema; species Stenodema calcarata. The sequence continues at coordinate 35,259,054 of OY986048.1, read as the reverse complement.
CATTCATTTGAGTCCAGGAGCCCAAGAACACTCCTCTTCCAATATTTAAATTGGGAGTCCTCAGCCAACTTGTTGCCTAGGGGTCGGAACTTGAGTCCGTCAACTCGTCTGACCCTGTAGGGTTCGTCCAATGCATGGCGTTCAGAATGCCGGACGAACATGTTGGGATTTTTTTTTGTCACCACTGACCTAATTCTCTGGGGTTGAGGTGCAGAGCTCAAATTGCTGGATGTGGCTAACGCCCCAGGGCTAGAGTCTGGCTGGACAGTGCTGTTCAATTTTACCTCATCCACCTCCATCCTTTGCAAACGTGAAGGCCCATTGGGATCAGGGTGTTGCACCTGGATGCTGGTCTCAAGGCGTTGGGATAAGTCTGTGTTATATCCATTATTATTATGAAACCATCAAGTGTGTTTATATTAGCCCTAGAACGACACAGCGGGGTGTCTGACACCCCAAACAAAGTTTCAACGAGTGTTGTTGGATTCTGGGAAATTCCCATCCCTTCGCCCTTCCATGTAAAACCTTTCTCACTCTCCCTCTACCTGCCACATTCGCCAAATCGTTCAGTTCATGACAAGTAGCCGTATAGTGCGCGTCCAAACTGAGCTTGGGGTGTCCGACACCCCACTGTGCATGTAACTACTAGTCAATTTTCTCCTGGTCAACGGTGTGTTTCTTGTGTTTTTCGTGCAATTATGAGCTGTAGAAAGGAGTTTCTGACGGATGCAGATATTGCTGCCCTTCTGCATCAATTAGAAGAAGATGAAGGCGGCGACATGGGAGGAGATGCTTCGTCTGATGAAGAGGAGGCTCGCGTTTTGGTGGAGGAACATTTCGAAGTGGAGGAGGACGTTGATGAGGATTCTTCTCAACCTGAACAAGTGATCGACGATGGAGGAGGTGAGCCAAGTGCAGTTCCTGGCCCTTCTCAATCACCAGTAAGAGACACAGATGAACCACCGGAAAAAGTAAGAAATTTGAGAGTGATTTCTGGCAAAAGTGGGTACTGTTGGAAAAAGGACCTTCCTTCTAATCGAGGACGTATGAAATTGAGGAATATTGTCTCAGGACGTCCAGGGCCATCAGCGGAAGCAAGGGCCAATATTCACAACGTTGTTGACGCATGGAATATCCTCTTCGACGAGGAAATAATTTCGTCGGTCGTTACTCACACCAACGAGGAAATTTCAAGGCGTCGGGAAAACTGTCAGAGCCTACAAAGTTATCATGGTGAAACTGACGTGATTGAAATCCGCGCATTTATCGGCCTGCTTTATTTTGCCGGAGTGACCAAATCTGGCCACCTATCGGCAGAAGATTTATGGTCTCCTGTGAAAGGCAATCCTCATTATAGGGCTACGATGTCACTTCAGAGATTCTCTTTTTTGTCTTATACCCTACGATTTGATGACAAAAACACTCGAGCTGAGCGAAGAGCTTCTGATAAGTTGGCACCCTGTCGCGAAATCTGGAATAAATTTGTTCTGAACTGCCAAACTTACTACACGCCGTTTGAAGAGGTGACCGTCGACGAACAACTCCTGGGATTCAGGGGGAGGGTCCCCTTTCTCGTCTATATTGCGTCAAAGCCCGACAAATACGGCCTCAAAGTTGTGATGATGAATGACAGCAAAACATTTTACATGGTCAATGCCATACCGTATGTGGGAAAGGTGACAACTGATAATAGGGAAAGCGTGCCATCATATTATGTGCGGAAATTGACAGAACCCATCGCAAAAACAAACCGCAACGTTACTTGTGATAACTGGTTCTCTTCTGTGGAGCTTTTCGAGTCGATGTTCAAACAAGGACTTACGATGGTTGGAACGCTCCGGAAAAACAAAAAGGAAATCCCGAAGTCATTCTTGGCAACAGGCTACAAAGAAGGCTCTAGTCGTTTTTGTTTTGATCACAACAAAACTTTGGTATCTTACACACCGAAGAAAGGGAAAGTGGTTCTCCTGCTGTCTACGTTCCACCATGACGCAGCAATAGACCCGGAGACCAACAAACCCCAAGTGATAATCACCTACAATAAAACGAAAGGTGGAACTGACGCTTTCGACCAAATGTGCCACCTTTTCTCGACTGCAAGAAAAACTCGCAGATGGACATTGAGGTTTTTTTTTGGGATGTTGGACCAAGGAGGAGCCAATGCTTACATTCTGCATGGGATGGTGAAGTGGGAGGACCGAATCAGAAGAAAAGATTACTTGTTGGACCTGGCCACTGAACTTATAAGGCCGCACCTCATAAGGCGTAATGAAGTAAAGGGTATCCCCAGGAGTCTGAAAGCTATTATCAAGGGTATATTGTCGTTCGAAAACAACACACCACCATTGAAAGATCCTCCGGAACAACTTGAGAAGTATGCCAGATGTGGATTTTGCGATCGTAGCCGAGACCGCAAAACCAAATCAGTCTGCGACACCTGCTGTCAGCCAATTTGCAATGAACATCGTGCAATGAGATGCCTCGACTGCTGAACCTCGTATCTCTGTAATGGTTCCATATTTTTTCATTATTCTTTTTTCACATTATAGTCAACGTTTTCTAGTTTGAATAAAGTTATAAAACATTTATGTGATTTGGAAGAAATAATTTTGGTTTGCACTAATTAAAGACTGAGTTTTCTAGTTTTTTCAACGTTTTGTGATTTTGTCATATACCATTTAAAAAGTTTAATTATGTTCTTTTTCAATTTTTTGTTTGTTTTAAATCATTCAATGAATCCTTTCCTTTCGAATTAAATTAAAGAAAACCAATATAAATGTGTTAAAATATTTTTTTACTCGATATTAAGATTGCGGGGTGTTGAACACCCCACTGTGCATGAATGCGTTAGAAAAACTACCGTGCTATTCTAGGGTTAGTTTCCAATTTCAATTCAGTTCATTATTCGAAATATATCCGTTCGAAAACACCAGCACCACCTCATTAATCATAACAGTTTTTGGCAACGAGGATGGGATAGGTTTTGGGTTGAATCTATTTCTTCTAAATTGATTTTTAAATGGCGTATCCATACACGACCTAATAGAGGTGAATGACCATTCGGAACAACATAAAGTTCTTCAATTGATTTTACGTTCTTGTATTGTACTTCTACGGCGATCTTTCCTTCTGGTATTAGAATATTGTCGGTATAAGATCTGAAAGCTATTGATGATTTTTCGAGTTTCTTGTTGAGATTTAATTTTTCGAATTAATTTTTTGGTAAGAGGGTGAAACCTGCTCCCGAGTCGATTTCAAATTGTTCATTTCGTCCTTGAATTTTGACTGTTGTGAAATATTTTCCTGCGTCTTTTTGATCAATTTTGTTACGGTACACGTCTACAATGGTATGTATGCCTTGAATTTGATATATCTCGTCATCCTCCGTATCTATAGCATTCGTATTGGTAGAGTTAGGTCGATTCTTGCGTTCTCTCAAGAGGGTACTAATACATACCTTTGAAACGTGACCAGTCTTTTGGCAAGAACTACATTTCAATGTAGATATTTTGCAACGACAATCTCGAACAAGATGATTATCGCGACCACATCGTAAACATGTATCACTGATACCCAAGCGATTGTAATCTAATTTTGATCTAGATTTTGAACGTGATCGATTTTGATGAGTATGATTTTTCGAATTACTTCTTGCCCTTGATTCAGTAATTTTATTTATCACTTCTGAAGTATTGAAAGAACTGGAATTTGAAGGTTGCTTTGAAAGTGTTTGGCTATCGACTCTTGCTGCTTCTAGTGCAATTGCCTTTTCAACTATTTTGTCAAAATCTTCTAATTCCGACTGAAGAATTTGTTCTTTTATCCAGGTATCTTTTATTCCCCGGATGAATTGAGATCGGAGAAAGACGTTTGCGACAGAAACTGTTTGATTGCAAGTACATTTTGAAGTAAATTGACAATCGGCAATATCCCGACGTAAGGTTGCAACAAAGTCGGATATATTTTGAGCATCGGTTTGATATTTTGTAAGGAAGTAATGTTGTGTGACCAAGACATTTGTTTTAGGTGATAAATGTTTTTCCAAAGCGGCAATGAGTTCTTCGTAAGTCAGTTCGCTTGTTACCTTTGGTGCCACTAATGCTGCGAGTGTATTGTAACTTGATGATCCAATGGAATTCAAAAGCATTTGTGCGGAACGAACCTTGTCATTGATTAAATTCTTGAGTTTTAGGTAATTTTCAAAACGTTCTTTGTAGTAGGTAAATTTTTCCTTCTTCTGGTCGAAAGGTTCGAATGGTGGAACATTGAATGTGTTATTAATATTAGATCTACTGATTGAAGAATCACCTTGTCCTTGTTCTCCTTGAGCTCGTGGAAGTATGTGTTCCAAAACTGATAGGAACTGTTGAAATTGATCTTGATCCATTCAGGGTATGGTTTTCTATTTTTTTGTTCACCAATCGTCGCCAAAAACTGTTATGATTAATGAGGTGGTGCTGGTGTTTTCGAACGGATATATTTCGAATAATGAACTGAATTGAAATTGGAAACTAATATAAACACACTTGATGGTTTCATAATAATAATGGATATAACAATCTTCCCCCCTTAAGGGGAAGAGGACACAGCACCAGCAAAAGCACCGTTCGAAAACACCAGCACCACCTCATTAATCATAACAGTCTGCATATTTGGTATCCAACGCCGTAATTTTGGAGGTAAGGAGACCAAAGCTGGCATCCATATGTACCTTCATAGTCTCCATGTATCGAGACATGACCTCCTCAGATGACAGTAACGCTTTAGATCGCAGAACAGTCAAGTCTTCATCCAAGGGCTGGGACTCAGGTACTTCCCCTGAACTCTGTGGACAAGGCGGGGTACACAAGGCATTTCCCCCACACCGACGGCCCCACCCTGGGGCTGTTCTTCAAACATCTCCCTCGCAAAATCTCCTTCGAGGGAAACATCGTCTGAGTAGTCAAGCAGCTCCTCATGGGAGCTAAGTCGTGCTGACTGACTCATTGTTACGATGGATAGGGCAAGACAATAGGACCTTGCTCAAATCTGAAACGATCCCAAAGGAAAAACACCCAATTAATCAATCTGTTCACCAAGTCATTCACGTGAAGCTATTCATTACCCCTGTACCTAATGCCAAAATGATCCCAATACTGAGACTGGTAAAAGTCTGTATTTTCAAAATTAACCAGAATAAGTCTTGAATGTATGTCTACAGCATCTTAAGTGTATTCAGTTTTCATCTTAGAAGTATACAAAACATTTGTGTAAGTATGCTATATAATTATCAAACAACATTCAATGCAACAGGTACAGGGACTCTGGCTATAAGTAAATAAAATGAGACATATATTTTAGTACTTATTACTTATTATAAGCATGCCATAGAAAATGCTTGGTTCTTGCACAATTTCACTCTACATTTTATATTGAAAATTAATTTGTGTTGTAATTTCTAAGGCTTTCTAGAAAATTTTATCAAAAATTCAACGGCAATTCTGTATGACAGGGTGTGCACCACCTGTGTTCTGACACTTTTATTGACGTTGCGGTCCCAGCAAAATGTGTTTGATCTTCATATATATATTTTTCGTTACTTTAAGATCGGCAACCCCATATGGGGTAGGCCTTGATCTTTGAAAAACCACACCTTCCAACAGCATTGCGTATGGCTGGGCACCTTCAGTCTATTACGTGTTAGTTCCCGTGTCTTTGACTAGGTTCATCAATACTTGACGGGCACGTCGGTCGACCTCCAAGCCCCATCCAACGCAGAAAGGTGGGAACACATAAAATATATTGGGCCCATAACGGTCCAATTTCAAAACTTGGGAGACGCCCCTTGATTCAACTCAACACCTAGCAGTTGTGAACAAAAGTAAAAAAAAACGTTCTGCCTTGAACCTGCGGTGGTATCGTACGATTAGTCTTCCACTCATTAACTCCAAAGGGACCTGTGGCCCGAATCAATGGCCCTTTATATTATTGAGGTATGGCCCTATAATGTGCAACCAATAAATGCTCAGTACAAGTCTTGGGGCACTGCACAGGTATGCACAGGGTACTCTACACGCCACTAGTAATTCATTATTGTGCACATCGGATCATGGCTTAACAAATGTAAATTAATTGTGCACTCCAAAGATCCGATCTTTAGTGACTCGAGCTGACTAAAACTCATGTAGCCATCTCATATCTCGATCGCTCAAAACAGCCGAGGGGCATGACTGTAATGAACTTCGCATTCCGCGCAGGAGACAGGTGGCGAGGGACTGAGTTCGTAAAGAAAAATGTACTACGACTCATCGCATAAAACGAATTCACTTTGTAAACAAAACCAAACAGAAGGTTTCGAGTTTACAAGGCGCAGGTTATCTACGCATAATGTCGGCGCAGAACCCGAGAGTGACGTCACGTCACCTCCAGCGCCCAACAACTGCGAGTCATTTTCATCAAACCTATAAAAAGGCGAATTTCTGAAGCGAACAACCCAAGGAAAAGCATAGAAATATCCGACGAAGTTCTGCACTGGTTTCATGACCAAATCTAGACCAGGGAGGCTCAAAAACGAATTTTGAAGTTCGATTCGACATTCCCGAACCCGAAGACGCCATCATGTTGAAGCGGTACAACAGGCACAAGATGGGGGGAACAAAAGTACGTCATCTAAAGCCGAGTTGAATCAAGGACTATTCCCGAAATTGACATTATTTTCTCAGATCAAATCCACATTCTTGGGGCATTACTACTGGACTTGCCGGTAGAACAATATTCATAGACCTTAAAGCTAGTACTAGCTACGATATCGTGCCAAAATCAAGGTATTATGAGCCGTGAAGCGGCGAGAAATCACACTCGAATGCATTTACGATTGACTCACCGTTGAAACGACGATCTCCAGAGAGCGGGGATTTCTTGAGTGAAACACAAGACTGGATGGAATGCTTATTTATTCTCACTGTAAGACTTGGGACAGTAAGGCTTGAGAATGAAGCAGAAATATACTAGGTCTGTTCCTGCCAACCAGTTAATTTAGATAACTCAAGTGGTGGGGATGAGTGAAGGAACTTTTCAGTTTTTCAACTGGGTGGTTGGAACGCGCAGAACTACTCCAGCAGAGAGCGCTGGGGCTTCAGCAGTGACGTGAAATAACAGTAACGTGAAATCGAAACCTTCCGCCAGACAACGTCGTCGCTATTTGAAGGCCTTGCTCGAAAAACGAGCTATCTGCAATTTTTTCGAAATCCCGTTTTCGACGGTTTTGGGGTCAGAAAAATATACTGCTTCATTTGTGAGGATCCGCCAGCCCTCCGATAGTTATAAATGTAAAAATCGGACAATATTGCTGATAGTTGGACAATGCGACAACGTCGTTGGGTTGCATAATGAGCTATTTACACAGATGTCTCATTATTGGATCCAATCAAGGCGACATCTTGTTGGTGTTAATAAGGATAATCCTTGCTATTCCTTGAGGTTTTTCACCCTAAAAAAAAAGCTTAATCCTAGTGCTTGCTTTCCTTTTATTCCTTACAAAAAAATATAATATTATTTTCCTAACAATGATGAAATGTTTATGGAATAACAGTTTTATTGTCTGATGGCGTTGAGGATTCATGTAATGTTGTTGGAAAGTTAGAGGAGGACGTTTTTCAACTAAATAACAATGACAATAGGCATTTAAAAAATTATTGGTTGGAAAAACGAGCTATCTGCAACCTTCAATGTCTTGTGGTGCCTCGAGTAAATTATTTAAAAATATTAAATCATATGGATTCGATCCGTCCTTAGGCACGGTTAATTTTAGTATATCTGGATTTTTGAAATATTGAAGCAGGAATTTCTGAAACTTTTTTTCGATTGCCCAAAAATTTTGAAAAATGCAGATTGCTCGTTTTTCGCGCAATGCCTTCATTTCCTATTTTATTTTCGAGCTATTTTCCTTGCGAAATCCGAAATGGGAGTGAATGATTCCTTCGTTAAGTCCTACTTTTTTCAAATAAAATGCAAATATCTACCGTGAATCTGAACCCGCAGATTCAGTACAAGGAGAGCCATCCCCTTATGGCGAAAAAATACAAGAGTGTAAAAGCTCTATTTATTCACATCTGTGATAAATTAAATGACAAATTCTAGTTGAATCTTTCCTGGACCCTTCCTGGATGTTTTTAGATACGGAAAAGACGGCACTTGAAGGAGAGTAAACAAAACACAGACCTCGTACGTCGAGAACCAACCTCCACGGGAAGTGGAGAGAAATGAATTTTCGGGAAGGTAATGGCCAGGTTACCGAAAAAAAACTGGCTTAACCCGCTTCTCATCCAGTGAAGAAAGTTAAATAACTCGAAAAAAAAGTTTTGTAACTCGTTGCGGCTGGAACGGTGAAGGGAGTGATAAGTTCTGTAACTGAAAACGGCAGGAACGCGACAATCGTGCGCACTGGGCCACTGCGCACAACTGGTTTAAGAACTGACTGTGGCAGGAACATACCTAAAGACGTAACAGTTCCAAATTACCGGTACAGTTCCCTTACCGGTACACAGCTCTCGGTACACAGCTCTCTACCGGTACAGAGTAGGTAGTCATCCCCCTCTGTGTCTCAGGCCGCAGAATGTAAATTATCACGACGCGTCAGGTCTCAGGCTTGTAATGCATAAGGAAGGAAGATTTCAAGAAAATAATCAATTTAATAAATCGGTAGGTTGTTCATATTACAAAAATAATACCTCATTATGGTGTAGAAAAATTAGCATACTCGCTTTCTTTGTGGAAAGCGAGTTTCTCCTTTCTGACAAAATTAACCCCGCTTTCGAGAACAATTGTTTGGCCCAACATTTGACGCGTCGTGTAGCGCCGGCTTAAGGGTTGGGTTGCGGTGACAGGTCGGATCCTTCCCGGTCCATGGAACTGGACCGGTACCGACATCTCGAGGCCACCCTATCAGTCCGTCTGCCTTCCCGGTCCGTGGAACAGTACCGGTAAGGGTTGAGTTGTTGTCACCGCCTGGAACTGTTACAGCTTGATACTAGGTTCCACAGTCCCGGTACCGCCGTACCGACCCACCTCTAACTCAGCGTCTTCCATTCGCCATCGTGAGGTTCCCAGAAGATGGTCCTTCTTGTCTGGTTCCTCTGTGAAGAAGTTTGATGCCGCTTCGGTTGTGAGTATTGAAATCCTTTTCTATCGTTTCTCATCTAATTCGTCGTTGTTTTACTTGCAATCGTACGTTGATTAATTTGATTTCTTCGAAGGTTGCTTTTCCGTTGTTCTGGTGCGTCACCATGTGGGAATTCAATATCGCATTTTCCTTCGGAATAACGTACCAAATGAAATCTCTAGTGTCTTTTCCACTCCCCAAATTACACGTTTTCAATAATAACTACTCGCGTGTTTCGATACGGTTTCAGCTAAAGCCGATGATTTCAGATTACTTTTTCAAGTTAGTTGATGTGCTGACGTCACATGGCTAAAGATGGCTGCCGGTGGCGTCTCATTTCGTTTACACCATCGGACGTGATAATTATTATCCCCGTATTCAACTTCACAATCGATTTCACTTCCCGTTTATGAAATCATTACAATCGACATCTAATTTCGAACTTATCATCTCATCGTCCTCATGCCCGTGAGTTGCATCATATTTTTTTAACCTCGTTCCGCGTCCCTCCCCCGTTGTGGCCATGAGGTCCAATGATGTACAACTTTCATATGCGAAGGAGTACAATTTTCACCGACGCTAACTGAAACTCTCCATAAGATCATGTAGTACCCCTGGGTCGGCTACCTTTTTTCAGTGGTGTACCAATTTTTTCCAAATTCGCAAATTCATGGATTCTTTGTGAAATCTTCACAATCGTCGCCTAATGTCGATCTTATCATCTCATCGTCCTCAAGCCATTGAGTTGCATCATCTTTTTTTAACCTCGTTCTGCGTCCCTCCCCCATTGCGGCCATGAGGTCTAATGATGTACAACTTTCATAGGCGAAGTGAGTACATACAATTATTTCTTTGACGACTTTATTTATTTTATTTTTATTTCATTTATTTTGCCATTGACTTTCGTGAAACTCTCCATAAGATCTTGTAGTGCTGGGGTCGGCAACCTTTTTTCCCCTGGTGTACCTACCAATTTTTTCCAAATTCGCAAATTCATGGATTCTTAAGAGGCTGCTCTCGAAAAACTAATACAATTTCATTAAAAGTGCTAATTTTGCTTGGTTGAATGAAAAAAAGTTCCAGTTATGCAGCATGATCATATGAGCGAATTTTCGAAGCAAATTTGGTGTTAACCAGCAGCCATAGCCATGAAGTAATTTTATTTTGCTGCTTCACATTACAAATAAAGGCCAAAAAATTGTTTTTATTGAATTTTTAATAAATGAATTTTGATGATTTAACTCTGCCAAAGCCAGTCCCAAGCCTGGTTGAGAAAAGAGGAGGGGATCATCATGATGTTATTGTTTTCATGTTTAAATCGTTTTCAAGTTGAGAACACAACTTGTAGACTTCTGATACAGACGTGGACAGATGTTAGACGTGGACTTCACGTCGGTCTTCCCAGAACAATCTGGTAGAGGACCTTTGTTCAGCTTAACCTACGGGATGATGCATCTTTTCCAAGTTGAGAACACAAATGTATCAGCAATCTACTTTTGTCTAGTTGTGATGATTTAAGTCTGCCAAAGCCAGTCCCAAGCCTGGTTGAGAAAAGAGGGGGGATCATCATGATGTTATTGTTTTCATTTTTACATCTTTTCCAAGTTGTGAACACAAATGTATCAGCAATCTACTTTTGTCTAGTTGTGATGATTTAAGTCTGCCAAAGCCAGTCCCAAGCCTGGTTGAGAAAAGAGGGGGGATCATCATGATGTTATTGTTTTCATTTTTACATCTTTTCCAAGTTGTGAATTCAAATGTATCAGCAATCTACTTTTGTCTAGTTGTGATGATTTAAGTCTGCCAAAGCCAGTCCCAAGCCTGGTTGAGAAAAGAGGGGGGATCATCATGATGTTATTGTTTTCATTTTTACATCTTTTCCAAGTTGTGAACACAAATGTATCAGCAATCTACTTTTGTCTAGTTGTGATGATTTAAGTCTGCCAAAGCCAGTCCCAAGCCTGGTTGAGAAAAGAGGGGGGATCATCATGATGTTATTGTTTTCATTTTTACATCTTTTCCAAGTTGTGAACACAAATGTATCAGCAATCTACTTTTGTCTAGTTGTTATGATTTAAGTCTGCCAAAGCCAGTCCCAAGCCTGGTTGAGAAAAGAGGGGGGATCATCATGATGTTATTGTTTTCATTTTTACATCTTTTCCAAGTTGAGAACACAAATGTATCAGCAATCTACTTTTGTCTAGTTGTGATGATTTAAGTCTGCCAAAGCCAGTCCCAAGCCTGGTTGAGAAAAGAGGAGGGGATCATCATGATGTTATTGTTTTCATGTTTACATCTTTTCCAAGTTGAGAACACAAATGTATCAGCAATCTACTTTTGTCTAGTTGTGATGATTTAAGTCTGCCAAAGCCAGTCCCAAGCCTGGTTGAGAAAAGAGGGGGGATCATCATGATGTTATTGTTTTCATTTTTACATCTTTTCCAAGTTGTGAACACAAATGTATCAGCAATCTACTTTTGTCTAGTTGTGATGATTTAAGTCTGCCAAAGCCAGTCCCAAGCCTGGTTGAGAAAAGAGGGGGGATCATCATGATGTTATTGTTTTCATTTTTACATCTTTTCCAAGTTGTGAACACAAATGTATCAGCAATCTACTTTTGTCTAGTTGTGATGATTTAAGTCTGCCAAAGCCAGTCCCAAGCCTGGTTGAGAAAAGAGGGGGGATCATCATGATGTTATTGTTTTCATTTTTACATCTTTTCCAAGTTGTGAACACAAATGTATCAGCAATCTACTTTTGTCTAGTTGTGATGATTTAAGTCTGCCAAAGCCAGTCCCAAGCCTGGTTGAGAAAAGAGGGGGGATCATCATGATGTTATTGTTTTCATTTTTACATCTTTTCCAAGTTGTGAACACAAATGTATCAGCAATCTACTTTTGTCTAGTTGTGATGATTTAAGTCTGCCAAAGCCAGTCCCAAGCCTGGTTGAGAAAAGAGGGGGGATCATCATGATGTTATTGTTTTCATTTTTACATCTTTTCCAAGTTGTGAACACAAATGTATCAGCAATCTACTTTTGTCTAGTTGTGATGATTTAAGTCTGCCAAAGCCAGTCCCAAGCCTGGTTGAGAAAAGAGGGGGGATCATCATGATGTTATTGTTTTCATTTTTACATCTTTTCCAAGTTGTGAACACAAATGTATCAGCAATCTACTTTTGTCTAGTTGTGATGATTTAAGTCTGCCAAAGCCAGTCCCAAGCCTGGTTGAGAAAAGAGGGGGGATCATCATGATGTTATTGTTTTCATTTTTACATCTTTTCCAAGTTGAGAACACAAATGTATCAGCAATCTACTTTTGTCTAGTTGTGATGATTTAAGTCTGCCAAAGCCAGTCCCAAGCCTGGTTGAGAAAAGAGGGGGGATCATCATGATGTTATTGTTTTCATTTTTACATCTTTTCCAAGTTGAGAACACAAATGTATCAGCAATCTACTTTTGTCTAGTTGTGATGATTTAAGTCTGCCAAAGCCAGTCCCAAGCCTGGTTGAGAAAAGAGGGGGGATCATCATGATGTTATTGTTTTCATTTTTACATCTTTTCCAAGTTGAGAACACAAATGTATCAGCAATCTACTTTTGTCTAGTTGTGATGATTTAAGTCTGCCAAAGCCAGTCCCAAGCCTGGTTGAGAAAAGAGGGGGGATCATCATGATGTTATTGTTTTCATTTTTACATCTTTTCCAAGTTGTGAACACAACTTGTAGATTGCTGATACATTTAGACGTGCATTTTACGTCGGTTTTCCTGGAGAATTCATGTAAGTTCTCAAACTCACCTCCAGCTATCCTGGACATATCCAGATGAAATGAGACGTTTCACAATAATCATGTAGGTACGAGTTAATGTCTTGATATCTAGTTGTGAACGCAACTTGTAAATTGCTGAATACATTTAGACGTGCGGATTCCGGTTGAGGACTCCCGTTGAGCTTTCCTGGACATATCCAGATGATATCGTACCTTTCAGAACTGCAATGTTCGGGTTAATCCAGTTGGGACAATTCTACTCTGCCAAAGGTAGTCCCAAGCCCTGTTGAGAAAGAGGATGGGTTTACTATGATGTTATGGGTTTTCTTTGTTGCATTTCAAGTATTACCTTGCAAATTTGGTTCATGATGTTGACATCTTAACAATTATGAAATTACCAAAGTGCCGTGCTCTATTATTCGCCAAAATGTTCACTGGTCAGTATGTAAATCGAATTGGAAGTCACCCATTCAATTTTCGCATCTCTAACGATTTCTAAACCAGTCACCCACTTTCCGAACCAATTTTTAACCCAATGGTCGCACGTACATTCTCTACTATTCGCCCAATTACTCATCATCGCTTAGGGTTGGGCAATCGAAGCCAAAAGTCGATTTTCGAATAATCGACTTTTCGATTGCTCGTATTTCGATGCCATGTCGAAAATCGTCGAAATCTTTCGATTTCCATCGATTATAATTATCTTAAATCTTTTGACCATTACTGATAAATGATTCAATGAATAAAATACACAGTTTATCTCACGAGAAAGTTCTGTATTTCACGCGACGAGGAACAAAGTCATACTATAAAAGTAAAAAAGGAACATAAGTAAGAACATCTGTGTAGTATGCTCCTCAGCCTCTTCTTTGGTTGTAAAGAAAGCTCGCTCTAGCCTGAACCAGATTCTTCACTTCGGATTTCATTTTGGAAATATATAGTCTCGCCACAGTGAACTCTTCTTCCAGCTTGCCATTGCTGTCTGCGGCAATTTTTAGTTCACTCTCGTTCCCGCCAATAGCAATGCCAATGCCAGAAAGATCTTTGAGGAGGTTGGCCAACATTTCCGTGATCCTCTTCCTCTGGTGGGTCGACATGTCTTTCAGCTGCTGGAGCTCAGAGGAGGTGCTGTTGAGAGCAGACTGTTTGGAGAGTAGCTCTTCAGTGAGATTCTCGTTCTCCTTGCTCTTGGAGTCAGCTTCCTGGCTTTTCTGGTCGTAGTTGACGGCCAGTTCTTCCAGGGCTTGCAGAACTTCCTTCACCTCCTCCTTAGCACACTCGTTCTCCTGAGTGATTCTATTCATTTCCTGTTGCAGGAGCTCGTAGTCCCGACGAGTCGATGCAATCAACTCTTCTTGCTCCAACATTTGCTCTTTCAGTTTCTCGATGTACTGAGATTGCTGGTTGATTTCCTCGTCCTTTTCATCCAACTGTTGGTACAACCTTTCACGTTCTTCCTCCAATTTTTGTCGCTCTTCATTGCTCAAAGAGCCCAACATAATACTAGGAGTGGCCGGCACAGGGAGAGTTTGTTTGATGATTTCGGTTGTTGTAGTGACTGGGGTAGCCACCTCAACAGGTTCCTGGAGGTTAACTTGTTCTTCAGGGTTCACCGTTTCACCGCCTCTCCATCTAGCCAATTCAGTTTCCAACTTCTCGAGTTTGCCCTTCAATCGGCCGACTTTTTCCTTTTCTTTTTCGTACCGTCGCTTCCATTCTTCAGCAGTCAATTCTTCGTTAACAGTTACTACGTTCTTGATGGTCTTTGCTCTTCGGCCAAAGTCCAGAGTACTCTTGGTTTCGGATTCGTTGAAAGAGGCTGGAGAGCAGCAGATGATGATGGTATCTATAGAGCGCTCGTACAAATCTTTCAAATGTTCTGGCAAAGGCATTCCTTCGAGGACGCTGTATACTGGCTGACTTGGTATGATATTCCTCCCAGGGCCGAACGGAATTTGGGAGGGGCCAATGTGTAATTCCTGTCTTCCTACGTCAATTACACAATGGTGAGACTGTAAAAAATCCATGCCCACAATGCACTTTTCCTGGATTTCAGCAACAACACATTCATGCTGCCTAGGTCGTCTGTCTCCCAAGTCCATCTGTAAGTTTCCCAACCAGTCCCGTTTATATTTGATTCACCCTCGTATATTTGCCAAATTAACTTTTTCTTTTCCTTCAGTAACGTACACACGATACCAGTCAATTTGTATATTTTGTATCAGTCTCCTGTGGATCAGCTTGGCACTTATAGGCTGCTCTTCCTGTTCAGGGAAATTAATTTGGGAATTTGAGCCTGAATGCAATGTCTGTTGAACAACCAACTTGCAGTTTTCATATAATTACTCGTACCACGATGAACCATTTGGTCGCGCAATGATTTAAAAAAACTTTTCTTTTGAATTTATATCCCAACATTTGAACGGTATTCATTATAAGTATCATCCAAAATAAATATAAACCGATATTTTATAGATATATATACAGATATTTTCCGTCGATAAGCCGTGAACCAAATTGTGAATTTTGAACGGGAACTGTGAATTGGGCCTGTTCAACTTGGAACATCAAAATGGAGTTTTGTTGAAGCTCCACAGTAGGGTAAACAGCTGGTGGTCTAGAAGTGCTAAAATCATGATGTCCAAAAAAACGCTTCCGAATTTCTGAACGTATTCTAAAAACATATTGAAACGAGTATGAGAGTTGAGTACACAACACGAATTTTTCTCGTTCAATTTGGTTGTGTCTATGAATTCAAATATAAAAGTCCCTATTTCGAGATTTTGTCTTTTTTTTCACATAGAATAATTTATTTGAAATACAAGAACCCGAAGGACTGATTTCGTTGCCTTGTCGTTGGAGCAGTGCTTCCGAGTACTAGTACAATGAAATACCTATCGGATTCCGCAAGCTGATTGAGATCCGACAGGTCCAATTGGGGGTTGTCCATAGAGATTTGACTCTGCTCCTCATATTCCGGGTCCTGATGAGGGTTGCTCGCCTCATGCGACCGTTCAAGTGCTTGGGCCATCACTCTCCTCGTAGATATGCCTTCTTTGGTTGTAAAGGAAGCTCGCTTTAGCCTGAACGGGGTAGCTCATGTTGGGCTCGTTCAGGAGGCGTTGAATCCCCAAAAGGATGGTCTTGATTGTGAGCTTGGGTAGCGATTCAGAATTTTCCTTAGCACACTCGTTCTCCTGAGTGATTCTATTCATTTCCTGTTGCAGGAGCTCGTAGTCCCGACGAGTCGATGCAATCAACTCTTCTTGCTCCAACATTTGCTCTTTCAGTTTCTCGATGTACTGAGATTGCTGGTTGATTTCCTCGTCCTTTTCATCCAACTGTTGGTACAACCTTTCACGTTCTTCCTCCAATTTTTGTCGCTCTTCATTGCTCAAAGAGCCCAACATAATACTAGGAGTGGCCGGCACAGGGAGAGTTTGTTTGATGATTTCGGTTGTTGTAGTGACTGGGGTAGCCACCTCAACAGGTTCCTGGAGGTTAACTTGTTCTTCAGGGTTCACCGTTTCACCGCCTCTCCATCTAGCCAATTCAGTTTCCAACTTCTCGAGTTTGCCCTTCAATCGGCCGACTTTTTCCTTTTCTTTTTCGTACCGTCGCTTCCATTCTTCAGCAGTCAATTCTTCGTTAACAGTTACTACGTTCTTGATGGTCTTTGCTCTTCGGCCAAAGTCCAGAGTACTCTTGGTTTCGGATTCGTTGAAAGAGGCTGGAGAGCAGCAGATGATGATGGTATCTATAGAGCGCTCGTACAAATCTTTCAAATGTTCTGGCAAAGGCATTCCTTCGAGGACGCTGTATACTGGCTGACTTGGTATGATATTCCTCCCAGGGCCGAACGGAATTTGGGAGGGGCCAATGTGTAATTCCTGTCTTCCTACGTCAATTACACAATGGTGAGACTGTAAAAAATCCATGCCCACAATGCACTTTTCCTGGATTTCAGCAACAACACATTCATGCTGCCTAGGTCGTCTGTCTCCCAAGTCCATCTGTAAGTTTCCCAACCAGTCCCGTTTATATTTGATTCACCCTCGTATATTTGCCAAATTAACTTTTTCTTTTCCTTCAGTAACGTACACACGATACCAGTCAATTTGTATATTTTGTATCAGTCTCCTGTGGATCAGCTTGGCACTTATAGGCTGCTCTTCCTGTTCAGGGAAATTAATTTGGGAATTTGAGCCTGAATGCAATGTCTGTTGAACAACCAACTTGCAGTTTTCATATAATTACTCGTACCACGATGAACCATTTGGTCGCGCAATGATTTAAAAAAACTTTTCTTTTGAATTTATATCCCAACATTTGAACGGTATTCATTATAAGTATCATCCAAAATAAATATAAACCGATATTTTATAGATATATATACAGATATTTTCCGTCGATAAGCCGTGAACCAAATTGTGAATTTTGAACGGGAACTGTGAATTGGGCCTGTTCAACTTGGAACATCAAAATGGAGTTTTGTTGAAGCTCCACAGTAGGGTAAACAGCTGGTGGTCTAGAAGTGCTAAAATCATGATGTCCAAAAAAACGCTTCCGAATTTCTGAACGTATTCTAAAAACATATTGAAACGAGTATGAGAGTTGAGTACACAACACGAATTTTTCTCGTTCAATTTGGTTGTGTCTATGAATTCAAATATAAAAGTCCCTATTTCGAGATTTTGTCTTTTTTTTCACATAGAATAATTTATTTGAAATACAAGAACCCGAAGGACTGATTTCGTTGCCTTGTCGTTGGAGCAGTGCTTCCGAGTACTAGTACAATGAAATACCTATCGGATTCCGCAAGCTGATTGAGATCCGACAGGTCCAATTGGGGGTTGTCCATAGAGATTTGACTCTGCTCCTCATATTCCGGGTCCTGATGAGGGTTGCTCGCCTCATGCGACCGTTCAAGTGCTTGGGCCATCACTCTCCTCGTAGATATGCCTTCTTTGGTTGTAAAGGAAGCTCGCTTTAGCCTGAACGGGGTAGCTCATGTTAGGCTCGTTCAGGAGGCGTTGAATCCCCAAAAGGATGGTCTTGATTGTGAGCTTGGGTAGCGATTCAGAATTTTCCTTAGCACACTCGTTCTCCTGAGTGATTCTATTCATTTCCTGTTGCAGGAGCTCGTAGTCCCGACGAGTCGATGCAATCAACTCTTCTTGCTCCAACATTTGCTCTTTCAGTTTCTCGATGTACTGAGATTGCTGGTTGATTTCCTCGTCCTTTTCATCCAACTGTTGGTACAACCTTTCACGTTCTTCCTCCAATTTTTGTCGCTCTTCATTGCTCAAAGAGCCCAACATAATACTAGGAGTGGCCGGCACAGGGAGAGTTTGTTTGATGATTTCGGTTGTTGTAGTGACTGGGGTAGCCACCTCAACAGGTTCCTGGAGGTTAACTTGTTCTTCAGGGTTCACCGTTTCACCGCCTCTCCATCTAGCCAATTCAGTTTCCAACTTCTCGAGTTTGCCCTTCAATCGGCCGACTTTTTCCTTTTCTTTTTCGTACCGTCGCTTCCATTCTTCAGCAGTCAATTCTTCGTTAACAGTTACTACGTTCTTGATGGTCTTTGCTCTTCGGCCAAAGTCCAGAGTACTCTTGGTTTCGGATTCGTTGAAAGAGGCTGGAGAGCAGCAGATGATGATGGTATCTATAGAGCGCTCGTACAAATCTTTCAAATGTTCTGGCAAAGGCATTCCTTCGAGGACGCTGTATACTGGCTGACTTGGTATGATATTCCTCCCAGGGCCGAACGGAATTTGGGAGGGGCCAATGTGTAATTCCTGTCTTCCTACGTCAATTACACAATGGTGAGACTGTAAAAAATCCATGCCCACAATGCACTTTTCCTGGATTTCAGCAACAACACATTCATGCTGCCTAGGTCGTCTGTCTCCCAAGTCCATCTGTAAGTTTCCCAACCAGTCCCGTTTATATTTGATTCACCCTCGTATATTTGCCAAATTAACTTTTTCTTTTCCTTCAGTAACGTACACACGATACCAGTCAATTTGTATATTTTGTATCAGTCTCCTGTGGATCAGCTTGGCACTTATAGGCTGCTCTTCCTGTTCAGGGAAATTAATTTGGGAATTTGAGCCTGAATGCAATGTCTGTTGAACAACCAACTTGCAGTTTTCATATAATTACTCGTACCACGATGAACCATTTGGTCGCGCAATGATTTAAAAAAACTTTTCTTTTGAATTTATATCCCAACATTTGAACGGTATTCATTATAAGTATCATCCAAAATAAATATAAACCGATATTTTATAGATATATATACAGATATTTTCCGTCGATAAGCCGTGAACCAAATTGTGAATTTTGAACGGGAACTGTGAATTGGGCCTGTTCAACTTGGAACATCAAAATGGAGTTTTGTTGAAGCTCCACAGTAGGGTAAACAGCTGGTGGTCTAGAAGTGCTAAAATCATGATGTCCAAAAAAACGCTTCCGAATTTCTGAACGTATTCTAAAAACATATTGAAACGAGTATGAGAGTTGAGTACACAACACGAATTTTTCTCGTTCAATTTGGTTGTGTCTATGAATTCAAATATAAAAGTCCCTATTTCGAGATTTTGTCTTTTTTTTCACATAGAATAATTTATTTGAAATACAAGAACCCGAAGGACTGATTTCGTTGCCTTGTCGTTGGAGCAGTGCTTCCGAGTACTAGTACAATGAAATACCTATCGGATTCCGCAAGCTGATTGAGATCCGACAGGTCCAATTGGGGGTTGTCCATAGAGATTTGACTCTGCTCCTCATATTCCGGGTCCTGATGAGGGTTGCTCGCCTCATGCGACCGTTCAAGTGCTTGGGCCATCACTCTCCTCGTAGATATGCCTTCTTTGGTTGTAAAGGAAGCTCGCTTTAGCCTGAACGGGGTAGCTCATGTTAGGCTCGTTCAGGAGGCGTTGAATCCCCAAAAGGATGGTCTTGATTGTGAGCTTGGGTAGCGATTCAGAATTTTCCTTAGCACACTCGTTCTCCTGAGTGATTCTATTCATTTCCTGTTGCAGGAGCTCGTAGTCCCGACGAGTCGATGCAATCAACTCTTCTTGCTCCAACATTTGCTCTTTCAGTTTCTCGATGTACTGAGATTGCTGGTTGATTTCCTCGTCCTTTTCATCCAACTGTTGGTACAACCTTTCACGTTCTTCCTCCAATTTTTGTCGCTCTTCATTGCTCAAAGAGCCCAACATAATACTAGGAGTGGCCGGCACAGGGAGAGTTTGTTTGATGATTTCGGTTGTTGTAGTGACTGGGGTAGCCACCTCAACAGGTTCCTGGAGGTTAACTTGTTCTTCAGGGTTCACCGTTTCACCGCCTCTCCATCTAGCCAATTCAGTTTCCAACTTCTCGAGTTTGCCCTTCAATCGGCCGACTTTTTCCTTTTCTTTTTCGTACCGTCGCTTCCATTCTTCAGCAGTCAATTCTTCGTTAACAGTTACTACGTTCTTGATGGTCTTTGCTCTTCGGCCAAAGTCCAGAGTACTCTTGGTTTCGGATTCGTTGAAAGAGGCTGGAGAGCAGCAGATGATGATGGTATCTATAGAGCGCTCGTACAAATCTTTCAAATGTTCTGGCAAAGGCATTCCTTCGAGGACGCTGTATACTGGCTGACTTGGTATGATATTCCTCCCAGGGCCGAACGGAATTTGGGAGGGGCCAATGTGTAATTCCTGTCTTCCTACGTCAATTACACAATGGTGAGACTGTAAAAAATCCATGCCCACAATGCACTTTTCCTGGATTTCAGCAACAACACATTCATGCTGCCTAGGTCGTCTGTCTCCCAAGTCCATCTGTAAGTTTCCCAACCAGTCCCGTTTATATTTGATTCACCCTCGTATATTTGCCAAATTAACTTTTTCTTTTCCTTCAGTAACGTACACACGATACCAGTCAATTTGTATATTTTGTATCAGTCTCCTGTGGATCAGCTTGGCACTTATAGGCTGCTCTTCCTGTTCAGGGAAATTAATTTGGGAATTTGAGCCTGAATGCAATGTCTGTTGAACAACCAACTTGCAGTTTTCATATAATTACTCGTACCACGATGAACCATTTGGTCGCGCAATGATTTAAAAAAACTTTTCTTTTGAATTTATATCCCAACATTTGAACGGTATTCATTATAAGTATCATCCAAAATAAATATAAACCGATATTTTATAGATATATATACAGATATTTTCCGTCGATAAGCCGTGAACCAAATTGTGAATTTTGAACGGGAACTGTGAATTGGGCCTGTTCAACTTGGAACATCAAAATGGAGTTTTGTTGAAGCTCCACAGTAGGGTAAACAGCTGGTGGTCTAGAAGTGCTAAAATCATGATGTCCAAAAAAACGCTTCCGAATTTCTGAACGTATTCTAAAAACATATTGAAACGAGTATGAGAGTTGAGTACACAACACGAATTTTTCTCGTTCAATTTGGTTGTGTCTATGAATTCAAATATAAAAGTCCCTATTTCGAGATTTTGTCTTTTTTTTCACATAGAATAATTTATTTGAAATACAAGAACCCGAAGGACTGATTTCGTTGCCTTGTCGTTGGAGCAGTGCTTCCGAGTACTAGTACAATGAAATACCTATCGGATTCCGCAAGCTGATTGAGATCCGACAGGTCCAATTGGGGGTTGTCCATAGAGATTTGACTCTGCTCCTCATATTCCGGGTCCTGATGAGGGTTGCTCGCCTCATGCGACCGTTCAAGTGCTTGGGCCATCACTCTCCTCGTAGATATGCCTTCTTTGGTTGTAAAGGAAGCTCGCTTTAGCCTGAACGGGGTAGCTCATGTTGGGCTCGTTCAGGAGGCGTTGAATCCCCAAAAGGATGGTCTTGATTGTGAGCTTGGGTAGCGATTCAGAATTTTCCTTAGCACACTCGTTCTCCTGAGTGATTCTATTCATTTCCTGTTGCAGGAGCTCGTAGTCCCGACGAGTCGATGCAATCAACTCTTCTTGCTCCAACATTTGCTCTTTCAGTTT
Organism: Stenodema calcarata; assembly: GCA_963920205.1. Taxonomy (NCBI): domain Eukaryota; kingdom Metazoa; phylum Arthropoda; class Insecta; order Hemiptera; family Miridae; genus Stenodema; species Stenodema calcarata. The sequence goes on along the minus strand of OY986048.1, from coordinate 35,237,122 downwards.
CTCGATGTACTGAGATTGCTGGTTGATTTCCTCGTCCTTTTCATCCAACTGTTGGTACAACCTTTCACGTTCTTCCTCCAATTTTTGTCGCTCTTCATTGCTCAAAGAGCCCAACATAATACTAGGAGTGGCCGGCACAGGGAGAGTTTGTTTGATGATTTCGGTTGTTGTAGTGACTGGGGTAGCCACCTCAACAGGTTCCTGGAGGTTAACTTGTTCTTCAGGGTTCACCGTTTCACCGCCTCTCCATCTAGCCAATTCAGTTTCCAACTTCTCGAGTTTGCCCTTCAATCGGCCGACTTTTTCCTTTTCTTTTTCGTACCGTCGCTTCCATTCTTCAGCAGTCAATTCTTCGTTAACAGTTACTACGTTCTTGATGGTCTTTGCTCTTCGGCCAAAGTCCAGAGTACTCTTGGTTTCGGATTCGTTGAAAGAGGCTGGAGAGCAGCAGATGATGATGGTATCTATAGAGCGCTCGTACAAATCTTTCAAATGTTCTGGCAAAGGCATTCCTTCGAGGACGCTGTATACTGGCTGACTTGGTATGATATTCCTCCCAGGGCCGAACGGAATTTGGGAGGGGCCAATGTGTAATTCCTGTCTTCCTACGTCAATTACACAATGGTGAGACTGTAAAAAATCCATGCCCACAATGCACTTTTCCTGGATTTCAGCAACAACACATTCATGCTGCCTAGGTCGTCTGTCTCCCAAGTCCATCTGTAAGTTTCCCAACCAGTCCCGTTTATATTTGATTCACCCTCGTATATTTGCCAAATTAACTTTTTCTTTTCCTTCAGTAACGTACACACGATACCAGTCAATTTGTATATTTTGTATCAGTCTCCTGTGGATCAGCTTGGCACTTATAGGCTGCTCTTCCTGTTCAGGGAAATTAATTTGGGAATTTGAGCCTGAATGCAATGTCTGTTGAACAACCAACTTGCAGTTTTCATATAATTACTCGTACCACGATGAACCATTTGGTCGCGCAATGATTTAAAAAAACTTTTCTTTTGAATTTATATCCCAACATTTGAACGGTATTCATTATAAGTATCATCCAAAATAAATATAAACCGATATTTTATAGATATATATACAGATATTTTCCGTCGATAAGCCGTGAACCAAATTGTGAATTTTGAACGGGAACTGTGAATTGGGCCTGTTCAACTTGGAACATCAAAATGGAGTTTTGTTGAAGCTCCACAGTAGGGTAAACAGCTGGTGGTCTAGAAGTGCTAAAATCATGATGTCCAAAAAAACGCTTCCGAATTTCTGAACGTATTCTAAAAACATATTGAAACGAGTATGAGAGTTGAGTACACAACACGAATTTTTCTCGTTCAATTTGGTTGTGTCTATGAATTCAAATATAAAAGTCCCTATTTCGAGATTTTGTCTTTTTTTCACATAGAATAATTTATTTGAAATACAAGAACCCGAAGGACTGATTTCGTTGCCTTGTCGTTGGAGCAGTGCTTCCGAGTACTAGTACAATGAAATACCTATCGGATTCCGCAAGCTGATTGAGATCCGACAGGTCCAATTGGGGGTTGTCCATAGAGATTTGACTCTGCTCCTCATATTCCGGGTCCTGATGAGGGTTGCTCGCCTCATGCGACCGTTCAAGTGCTTGGGCCATCACTCTCCTCGTAGATATGCCTTCTTTGGTTGTAAAGGAAGCTCGCTTTAGCCTGAACGGGGTAGCTCATGTTGGGCTCGTTCAGGAGGCGTTGAATCCCCAAAAGGATGGTCTTGATTGTGAGCTTGGGTAGCGATTCAGAATTTTCCGCCAGGAAACTAACACTGTATGGGGTTGACTCACTAGCCAATTAGTAACTATACCAAGTAACTTTTGGGATCGAACCCTGAACATTGTTCTTTCCGCCCTCACAAGGTGGACTTGAAAGGATTGAAGGGTGGCACTTGATTTCCATCTTCGTTATGCATTGAAAATATTAAATAAAATTTTTATTTATTGAACTGCGTTCGTTGAAAAACTCGCCACTCTCTCAGTGTGTGATGATGACTTGTTCAATCCGTTAGCGGTTGAAATTCGAATAGCTTGAACTGATAGGGTTGAACGCCCAGCACTCGTAAGCACTGTGTGTATACCGAACTGTATATTTTTCAAATGAAATTTTTCTTTTCCTTCAGTAACGCATACACGATACCAGTCAATTTGTATATTTTGTATCAGCCCTGATTGGACTAAGATGGAAATCTTCTGTGGATCAGCTTGGCCTCTGCATCGCGGTACTGTTCGGGTCCTTTTCTTAGGTCTACAGTTGTCAAGTTGCTGCTGAACAGTTGCTGCTCCCATTGACTGCTGTACACGCTCCACTCTGCTGGTTGAAGCTACTGGAGTTGGTTCTGTGCATTGCGGTACTGCTTGGGTCCTTTTCTTAGGTCTACAGTTGTCACTTTGCTGCTGAACAGTTGCTGCTCCCATTGACTGCCATACACGCTCCACTCTGCTGGTTGAAGCTACGGGAGTTGGTTCAGTGCATTGCGGTACTGCTTGGGTCCTTTTCTTAGGTCTACTGTTGTCACTTTGCTGCTGAACAGTTGCTGCTCCCATTGACTGCTGTACACGCTCCACTCTGCTGGTTGAAGCTACTGGAGTTGGTTCAGTGCATTGCGGTACTGCTTGAGTCCTTTTCTTAGGTCTACAGTTGTCACTTTGCTGCTGAACAGTTGCTGCTCCCATTGACTGCTGTACACGCTCCACTCTGCTGCAATAGCCTTCTTAACTTCCTCACTGAGTGAATATGAAATCTTCGCCTTCATGGAAGCGGTACTGTCATTCTGGTTGTTTTCCTCTCTAGCCCGGTTCCCTTTGAGATCGGAATCAGTTTTTGTCGAGTCCAAGTACAATTCTGGGTACTGAATTTTTAGGCATAAAGAAGCAATTCTCTCTTTGCCTTCTTTGGTCCAAGGGGCAGGTTCAGGGTCGTCTCGACGAAGAAGATACCGCCACACCTTGAATCCACTCCTTCCTTTGACCGTGTAATATTTTACCACTTTATAGATACCGTCACACTTATTTCCTTCGATAGGAGCAAACTTCGAATGCTTAGCCAACTTATAGTTTCTCGCTACTCTAACTGGTGTTTGTAAGCCTTCAACTTACGAGGGGGTTGAAGTGGCCTTCATTCCGTAGATGGAGACTGATTTTTTTTTTTTTTTTTTTAAATCAATACATCAATGGTGTATTTGAAGATCGAATCTTCATTTTGACTCAAATGTAATGAAAGTAATTAAGATTAAAAGTGAATTAATTACAAAGTAATTCACATTATCAAAAGTCATTTACACTATCCTTAAAAATAGTATGACACGTATAGAGTACCTATTGGGACTGGACAGGAATGCGGTCAAAATGGATACAGATGTCTATTGTTCAAGGTAACATTATTCAATACCCTTGGATCTACAATCTCCTAGGAGTCGTCACTCCTATAAGATGGTGATTTCGTGGGACTTAAGAAAGTTATAGTTTCTCACTACTCTAACTGGCTTCCCCTTCATCCAGTTAAGCGATTCTCCTCAATTTTCATTGAGTTTAGTATTGCAGTTTATTGCTAAAGCTCTGTTCATTCTGGTGAGTAGTTGCTCAAAGCTCTGTTCAGCTGTCCTTTTATTCCCCGATAAGTCTCGACCGCCAGAGCCAGTGTGAAGGAATTCCTGGCCATTATCTTTTTTTTTTTTTTTTTTTTTTTGACTTTTTTTGATGTTTTTCATTCGAGACCATTACACTGTTTTAGAGTGAGTTATAACTTCTCTAATTTATGATCTTGGTCTGATGAGACGTCTTGATGTGGGTGGTTGAAAGCTTTCACTTACGAGGGGGTTGAAATGGCCTTCATTCCGTCGATGGAGACTGATTCTTTTTTTTTAAAATTAACATTACCTGTCTTTATACAATGCAATTAACGAATAGAACTTTAAAGAAGATTAAGGTATTAGAAGTGTTCCGATATATAAAATAAACATTCAAACGTCCAAATAGTAAAGAGCAAGATTTTTTTACAAAAACCATAATATTTCTCTGAGTAAAGAAAAGCATACAAAAGTAAGTAGAGACATCATTATCCTGGTAGTTAGTGTCTAACACGTATAGAGTACCTATTGGGACTGGACAGGAATGCGGTCAAAATGGATACAGATGTCTATTGTTCAAGGTAACATTATTCAATACCCTTGGATCTACAATCTACTAGGAGTCGTCACTCATATAAGATGGTGATTTCGTGGGACTTGAGAAAGTTATAGTTTCTCACTACTCTAACTTGCTCCAGTGTTTCTTGTCGACATCTTCGTCCGCTTCCCATTTTCTCGTGAGGAAGGGGTATTTCTTACTGATAATCTCTCCATCGAAAAAGGTAGTCAATGTGGGGAATTCGTCAGTCAGGCCTTTGATTTTGAGATACCGCACAGGTAGGAATTTTCTTCGTCAACGTACTGCAAAACAACTTCAACTTCGAAGCTGTTCCCTTTCGACTTTTGATGCCCTTGAAACCTGGATCCGTTGTACAGCAAAGACGGATTGACTCCCGGCTGTTTGGAGTTGGCTGGCGGAGGTGGATTCACGTCCGTGTGCCCATCGTCACCAACAGGTGACACTGTAACATTCAGCCACATTATTCGAATACCACAGATAGTTTTCACAAATATTTCGATAGATCTCGTTTACATAACTATCTAACTACACAAAAATGTGGAAGAACTTGGAATACATACCGTTTTATGGGCATGATGAGCCGAAAACCATCACGACTTCACTAACACACCGAAAATTGTGGACAGACAAACTTTGGAAGGTTATAACCTGATTCTGGGGTTTAAACTTCTTCTTCCTTTTCGGTGTTTATGGATATTTGAAGAAGTGGTCTCGACGAAGAAGATACCGCCACACCTTGAATCCACTCCTTCCTTTGACCGTGTAATATTTTACCACTTTATAGATACCGTCATACCTATTTCTTTCGATAGGAGCAAACTTCGAATGCTTAGCCAACCTATAGTTTCTCACTACTCTAACTGGCTTCCCCTTCATCCAGTAAAGCTAGGTTCACATGTGTCCGGCAGTGCGACAATGCGGAAGTCCGACAGCGGGGAAAAACAGTGGTGGGGATATCCGGCAGTGCGGTGGATTCGGGTCGAGTGTTCAAATGTGTCCGGTAGTGCGGCAATCCGTTTGTGTCCGTTATCAATCCGTTATCAATCGAAGTAAAAATACTTTCCAAAGGAGGTTTTTCTGTTTACATACTAGAAATCCTGGGATTAAAGAAATAACGACGCGTTAATACTTTCAAGGAACTTTATTCATACAAAGAAAACTATGACTACTGAATAACATAAATACTATGAATTAACAATCGAGAAGGTGTCGTTTGATGATGGTGTCGAGATGGTGTCATTCTTTCCTGGGAAACAATCAATATATCAAAATTAGCAACACTCACATGATTCTTCATTAAAATGCAATTTCATTACGACTTTTGGGTTTTATTTATCACTCGACAAACAAAAAGAGAAAATGAGAAAACTTACCATCCGTTGACAGGAGAACGGCAACCTCCTCCCAATTCTTTGCTGTCAGTTGGGAATTTCGATAACCCTTTTCGGATAATTTCCACAACTGTGGCCTTCCTCTCACTACTTCAATTAGAACTTCATCGTCCACTTGATATGATGCGTTCATATTCAAAAGGAAAGAACGAAAGTGAACGGAAGGTGAACAAATGACCACAACAAATGAACACAATGAAGCACACACACAACACTGCGCAGTAGTCAACTGGGCACGTCGGGACATCCGCCATATTATCCGAATATCTAATTTTTTGGATGTGTGCGGCAGTCCGGCAGTGCGGCAATGCGACAATCCGATCGACTCTCTGACCCCCCACTCCGAATCATACCAACCAATCAGCGGGCCGATCGCACTGTCGGACTTCCGCATTGTCGCACTGCCGGACACATGTGAACCTAGCTTTAAGCGATTCTCATCCTTTTGGCAGTCGTATTCTGAAAACGACGTCGCTCAGGCTTTTCATGATTACCCCTATTTTTATATTAATATTGTTAGGAGTTAGGGACTACCTAACTCCAGTGTATATAATGATTACCAGAGCCCGATTTGGAGGAGTAACTGATTTTTTCGCTGTCGGCCGGATGTTGGTCGTCTGTTCAACTTGTCTGGCTCTTGACTGAGCCATCGCCATTTGCTGCTGTGCAAAAGCTTGTTTCTGTTGTGCTAGCGCTTGACTCTAGAGAGACGAGGGAATTGGCACTTTCGGCCCAACCAGAGGTTTGGTAGGCACGGTTTCTACGGAATTGGCTGCGTTCTTCACATATATCTATATATATATAGATCCTACTGAGCAGACTTGAAGACCTACAGATCTAGTAGCTTTAGGCGGAGCCAAAGTCTCATCCCACGTTTTTCGAGCCTGGCGATCCTCTATCAGTTTAGTCATTATGGCTTTAAAATCTTCTTTCTGTTTGTCGTAACTAGTTGTATTTGATTGAATTCTGTTCAACGCATTGATAGCCTTCGAAGAAAGACTAGCCGCCTCCCCAAGCTCGCTAAACGTTAATAAATATTGACTAACGTAAGTTTTCATTATCCTCGCGAACATCTTTCTGTTCAGAGTAATTTCTCGTTTCCCGTTGAAGAGAATGTCCAAAAAAACTCCTCGGGGTACTTGTACTCGGTTCTTCCTCTGTTATTACTTCTGGTTGAGATTCACCTGCAGACGAACCTGCGCATACCTCTTTATCATAATCGTCAAGATCGATGACCATCACTGAATCTTCCTTGTCCTTAGATGGCTGTTCATCTTGAACAGTTTTAGTTGCAGTCTTGGGTATTGCAGCAACAGCTCCTAATTGCCTCATTTCCGCTGGCGTTACAACTGGCTCGTTCTCTTCTATCTCTACTGGTATGTCCGAAGGTTCCGAACTTAAATCTTCTATCTCGACTGGTATGTCCGAAGGTTCCGAACTTAAATCCTCTGTAGCTTCCCGCGGTAATTCCTCAAGAGATCCCAATATGTTGTCTAATGCTTTTGCATATCCATTCACATCTAGTGAAGACCGTCGGATCTTACGAGGTGGTGAACTCACATCGCCAGCGCTAGCTCTACGTTTCAGTTGTACTTCAACTGACGAAGAACCGCTTCCGTTGAGATTCTTTCTGGTTGAACTTTCCTCTGATATGTCATTGTCTGCAGTTTGACTGCTTTCCGGAACAAGTTGAGATGCCTCATTGTCAGCTGTATCTCGTTCTTCTTCCGAAAGAATATCGGCCTCTGACACGGACAGACGAAGATCCGGAGATCCCATTAGTATACGTAGTCCACCTGCCAATGAAGGCCTGGTTTGCACCTCCATGTCCGTCAGGTTAGACTCTTTTGGAAGAAATCAGCGACGGTGCGAGCTCAGCAGCACTGGGGAACGTCAGGTTTTGTTGAAGACGAGAGGGGAAGTGGAGTGCAATTCTCATCATTTTGACTCGATGCCTCGGTATTTTTTACGACCCAGATTACCTCAGTTGGCAGCCCTGAGGCGACGATTGGCGGGGGAGCGGTAGCTGATCAACCCAGTGCCCACTTCCCCAATGTCTTCCCCAATTTCAATTTCACTCCAGCCTTTCTCATTACATTCATCACCCTCCTCAGCCACTGCAGATGCTCCTCAAAGTCTCCATTGTCGACAAGCACATCGTCCAAATACACCTTCACACGGCCTTGTTAGTGTAAAAGGATTTGAAGGGCGAATTATAAAATAACAGAATCGGAAACAACTATCTTGCTTGAGATGCAAAACACAACAACCGTTTTTTTTTTATATTTCGTGACAATCATCAACAATTCAATAACGTGGTGGGGAATCATTATATACACTGGAGTTAGGTAGTCCCTAACTCCTAACACTATCCTCCCTCTTCTTTAGTTCTAGACCATAACTGGCCAGATGATCTGCGTGGACTATCCTTGTCTTTCGATTTGGCAGTCGTATTCTGAAAACGACGTCGCTCAGGCTTTTCATGATTACCCCTATTTTTATATTAATATTGTTAGGAGTTAGGGACTACCTAACTCCAGTGTATATAATGATTACCAGAGCCCGATTTGGAGGAGTAACTGATTTTTTCGCTGTCGGCCGGATGTTGGTCGTCTGTTCAACTTGTCTGGCTCTTGACTGAGCCATCGCCATTTGCTGCTGTGCAAAAGCTTGTTTCTGTTGTGCTAGCGCTTGACTCTGGAGAGACGAGGGAATTGGCACTTTCGGCCCAACCAGAGGTTTGGTAGGCACGGTTTCTACGGAATTGGCTGCGTTCTTCACATATGGGTAGTTCTTCAAAAATTGGGCATTTTGACTTCTGTTTGTGATCAATACAAATTATCATTTTTTTGCGGATTTTTTTTACGATTCGTCTTCTTTACAAACTTACCTGTATATAACCATTGTAAATCATTCATTTACTTGCCTAGTATAGCTTATATTGCACATGCTTATGATTACTATGGACAAAGGAGTGAAAAATAGATTGGATTTTTATAAAGAACTCTATTAAATGTATTCATAAACTCTGAATATTAGCAGTTAATAACGTTATAGAACTCTTAAAGTACAAAATAACAGGTATCCAAAGTAACAGTTGTCTGGAACACTGTAGAAACCAGCCAATTGTCAGTCTTTTCAAGAGCGATGTTCTCGAGGAGTCATATCAGCAACGAGCTTGACTTGTTGTTTAGCCTTCTTCTTTGCGTACTGAAGCTGTTGTTTCTCATACTCCATCTTCCATAGTGTTATAAATTTTATTTGAGCATTAACATAACTCAACGATGTCACAAACTATAATGAACATTTAACATCAACAGTCCAATCTATCCGTGGATACAAGATTCACCATGTGATCTTAAAGTCGAGTGTATCAGACTCTGCCTTCTTCTTTTCCCTTTTCTTCGCCTCTCCATCTCTCCCCCAGTAAAACATTCTTGAAGAACTCATTCTTCTGTCTTGGTAACGCCTTCGTCAAAAGATCCGCTGCGTTGTCCACTGTAGGTATGTACTCCAATTTGAAATTTTGAAATTTGATTAAATCACGAACGAAATGGTATTTGATATCTATGTGTCGAGTGTGTGAATTTACGCTGTTCCCCTTTGCGAAATTTATAGCGGATTGGTTATCACATCGGATGACAGGGTCACCTTCCACTGGGTATTTTAGTTCCTTCAAAATATAATTTAACCAAATCATCTCGACGCAACAGGAGGATAAGGCCACAAACTCAGCCTCCATGGTCGAAAGAGCCACTGAATTTTGTTTATTGCATTTCCAAATAATTGGTGTTCCCCCAAATTGGATGACAAACCCCGTAGTCGACCTTCTGTCATCAACTGAACCAGCCCAATCAGAATCCGATAACGCTAAAATTTCTTCACTCCCTTTTTTTATTATTAGCTCTTGGTTAATAGTACCTTTCAAGTATCTGAGGACTCTCTTCCCTGCTGCCCAATGAATTCGGCCCGGGTTTGCGGCAAACTGTCCTAGTTTGGACACCACAAATGCCAAATCTGGTCTGGTAGCTTGTGCTAAATACATCAATTTTCCTACTAATCTCCTGTAGGGTTGCTCAGCCATAAATTCCTTTTCCTCTTTTGTTTTTGGGCATTGAGTTTTGTTTAACTGTTGTTTTGGGTCCATTGGAGTTGTCACAGGCCTGCATTGATCCATCTTAAATTCTTCCAGTATTTCAGCAATGTATTTCGACTGATTGAGGGCAATAGAACCGTCTTGCCTTTTTTTGATTTCTATTCCTAATATATACTTTAATTCTCCTAAATCTTTCATTTCGAAATTCCTCCTCAACGTTGCTTTTGTTTCTTCGATTCCACGGTCATTTGTTGAGATTATTATCAAATCATCTACATACACTAAAACAATACTTTTTGCTAATTCTGTTTCAAGATAATATATACAAGGCTCAGCTTTGCATTTTCTCATTCCTTCCGCAAGAAGTTTTCTGTCCAACGTTTCGTACCATGAACGACCAGATTGCTTAAGACCGTATAAGCCTTTTAATAAACGACAAACCTTACCTTCTGAACCAGCGCTCACTGCTCCTTCTGGCTGGACCATGTAAATCTCTTCTTTTAATTCGCCATTGAGGTAGGCAGTTTTGACATCCATTTGGTGGATTTTCCAATTATTGTTCACAGCCAACTTCAGGATGAGTCGAACAGCAGGTAGGCTCACAACCGGGCTGTATGTCTCCTCATAATCAACCCCTGGTACTTGTGTAAATCCTTGCGCCACTAATCTTGCTTTATATCTTTCAATTGTACCATCTGCCAACAATTTTACCTTGAAGACCCATTTACAACCAATAGCCCTTTTACCAGGCGGCAGATCGGCTAATTCCCATACTTTCATGGCGCTTAATGATGACAACTCTTCGTCAATTGCTGCTTTCCATAATTCGTAGTCCGATCCTTCCATAGCCTGTTTGTAAGTCTTCGGTTCGAATATTTTCGTTGTTGAGAGGGAACAGTAGTGGTTTGGTCTTTTTATACTGCTGCGATCTCTCAATGTCATCTTGTGTCTTCCATTTCCTACCTCTCCTGAACTTTCATAATTTTTCGCTATTTCTCCTTGCTCTCCTGATGATTCTTCTTCTTGTATTTGATTTCTCATTCTATCAACATTCTGTATATCTGAATCCTCATTAATTTCTTCGGTATTCACGTAGTCCAATTCTTCACTCATTACTTTGCTATTTGTACTATCAACAAGCTCTATCGTTTCTATTTTGCGAGGATTTTGTACATAGTCTATTGTAACACTGTCATCCTCTAGTATTTCACTATATATTTTGTCATTTTTCAATCCAGCATTATCATATTCGTAATAATTATCAAATTCTTTCAATTTTTCGTAATCGACTTTATCTAAAATCCTTTTAAAAGGGTACGTTCCTTCTTCAAATGTTACATCTCTACTGATGATTACTTTCTTATTTTCAATATCCCAAAGGCGGTATCCTTTTGTAACGCTGGAGTATCCTAATAACATTCCTGTGCTTGATCTATCGTCCAGTTTTCTTCTTCTTTCTTTGGGTATATGAAAAAAAACTTTGCAACCAAATGGTCGTAAGTGTCTGACACTTACTTTTCTTCCAGTCCATATCTCCTCTGGAATTTGATTACTTTCCAAAGTTGGGCACCTATTTCGAATGTAACATGCTGTACTTACAGCTTCTGCCCAGAATGTTTTCGGTACGTTTGCTGCAACAAGCATTGATCTCGTCAAATCTAGCATTGTTCTATTGTATCTCTCAGCAATTCCATTTTGTTGGGGGCTGTATGGGGCAGACAACTGGCGGAGAATTCCCTGACTATCTAAAAATTCCTCAAACGTCTTATTCATGTATTCCTTTCCGTTGTCGCTCCGCAAACACCTGATTGAGTGACCTGTCTGTTTCTCAGCCATTACCTTGAACTTCTTGAAGCACTCGAAAACCTCAGTTTTCCGCTTAAGGAAGAAAATCACAGCACGTCTGGAAAAATCGTCGATAAATGTTACAAAATAACGATATTTACCATTCGATTCAATAGGAATTGGTCCACATACGTCAGAGTGGATGAGCTCAAGTAATTGGGTTGTGAACTGTTTTCCAATTTTAGGAAAAGGGTTTCTCTTGCTTTTGCCTTTCATACACGGTTCACATAATCCTTCTGTTGCATTCAATGTTCCCTCATCCAGACCTATGACCAATTCCTTGTTATGCATTAACCTGATGGTATCTGCATTGACATGGCCTAATCTTTCATGCCAATTTTTTGCGTATAGGCTTATGGTGTTCTCGTTACTATTCTTCTCTCTCAAATCAGTGGTATTGTGAGTCTTCAATGTATATAAATTTGAATCCCCTCGAACAGCTTCGATGACTATATTTTTTCCGTTAAAAACTTTACATTTGCCATCATTGATCATAATTTTATATCCTTTCATTTCCATTTTTGCGATTGATAATAACCGGAAAGAAAAATCAGGAACATGGTAGACATCATGTAATTTTATATTGAATTCCCCAGAGTTGGTTCTAGACTTAAATGCTACAATACCCGTACCTACAATTTTGCAACTGACATTTGATGCCAATGAAACTGACTTGTGATTACTCAGTGCTGTATATTCGATAAAATCGTCTTTATATGGACTAAAGTGGCTACTAGCTCCACTATCAATCAGCCACTCATTGTCTCGAGGTAAACCTGCAAAGTTTAAACATGTTGCATACATTGATTGTTCATCCTTATTTGGCAGGTCATTCTTTTGATCTTTCCTGGACCTACAAAACCTCGCTATATGACCCTCTCTTTCACAAATGAAGCATCTTCGAGGACTATCGAATCGTTTTGTGCGATCAAGATTTTTACCATCCAAATTCCTTCGGACAAACAAAGCATTGGGTTCTTTAAAATCAACTTCCTTTAGAGTTTTCCTTTTGTATTCACCACAAAGCAAGCTTTCTAGTTTTTCTGGGGTATATTCGTCGTCTTTAAAAGTACATATAACACTGATTAATGTTTCGTATTCATCAGGCAAACCATTTATCATTACGTTGCAAATTTGTTCTTCATCTATTTTAGTACTCCCTGCCTTTACAATTTCCGAAGCATACCCCATTATTCTATTTACGTACGACTCCATGTCTTCATTTGGTAACATTCTGGCCGAGTATAGACTTTTGGACGCTTGAAGTCTTCGCAACCGTGTTATAGGTTGGAATCTTGAAGCCAACTTCCTCCAAAGGCTGCGAGGGCAAGTTAAATCCAATATGTCTTGTTGTATTTCTTCTGTAATAGTCCTTGCAATCAGTCTGAAAGCTTTTCTTCTTTTTTCTTCTGAGAATGTCGCAAATTTGGTGTCATCTTCAGTAGATACGATTTCCCATAAATTTTGGTCTTCTAATTCTAGTTTCAGATTGAACGACCAAGTTTTATAATTTTTTCGGTTCAACTTCACAATTCCACTTATCTTTACCTTGTTATTTTCTTCTTCTTCCATTTTTAGCAGAGTACTCCTGAGCCCAGAACCTTTGTTATAAATTTTATTTGAGCATTAACATAACTCAACGATGTCACAAACTATAATGAACATTTAACATCAACAGTCCAATCTATCCGTGGATACAAGATTCACCATGTGATCTTAAAGTCGAGTGTATCACATAGAATGGCGTCATTTTTTTATCCTTGCGCGGCGGAGTTTTGCTGCCTCCCTCTTCTGTGTTAAAATGTCCTCACTAGTTTGGCCATCACACTATACAAACAAAGGAAAAATGAACATACTTAACAGGTTTTACCAGTAAAAAAAAAAAGAGTTGGCAATGGAGAAAAAACCCCTTTTATTTACCCAGCAATTATCAACTATCAACATTAAAAATAGAATGGATTGTTGGTCAAGTGGTTTAGAGCATTGCTTCCACATCATGAAGGTTGGAGGATCTGGCCAAGAAACTGCAATAAAGAATTCCAGGGCTTAACATTTTTACCCACAGTGATGTGATGGGTCAAACTTGGGTGATATTCTTGCCAAAAACGAGCTTTCAAGTTTTTAATCTTTGAAAAACCCTCAAAAATGGAATATGTTCACTCCTATGCCAATGGTTTTCACTCCTTTGTCAAGGCTGGAACAAAGGAGTGAAGCACAAAGGAGTGAAATTTTCGATGTAAACAAGTGATAACGTTGGTCCTCTTTCATCTAAAAAATACATTTTCTAGACTATTCCATGACAATACTCAATATCTAGTTGCTAAGATAATTACTAATGCAAAATTGCTTACCAGGAGGTTGTTCTGATGGGAACGGGAGTGAACTGAAATGAATGCACAACTTCACTTTTCACACTTCATGATGACTTGTAAGCTCTTATCAGGAGCTAATCTCTTATCAGGAGAGTGGCAGAAGGGTCAATGGTTTTGAGGCCATTGAGCAGTGTCGTCAACCCACTGCTTGATTTTACAGAACTCAACGCCTGTTGTTGGCGGTCAATTCAAACTTGAACAAAGGAGTGAACTGCAAAAGTAGGGACGCTCATACTTGGGACTGTAAATCAGTCTAATGAAAGCAATAAATTTTCCGTTTTCCTCTTATCGTGTACAACCTCTCTCTACTGAATAAAAATCACGAGGAAAAACTCTCAGAGTCACTACCGTTTTCCCCCTCAAGACCTAGAAGTGAGAGAATCGTGGTTAGGGACATGACAAAGGAGTGAAATTTAGGTACTTCATAAATTCGGTTTATGGGTCAATTTTGATTATTTTCATATGAAAAATGACCCATTTGTTAGGGGGAAACGCAACCTTTAATAAAAAAATGTGAAAACCCAAAAAAATTACAAACTGACACCTCAGGACTCGTAAGACATGGAATGCCCTATTTTTGAAGAACTACCCATATATAGATCCTACTGAGCAGACTTGAAGACCTACAGATCTAGTAGCTTTAGGCGGAGCCAAAGTCTCATCCCACGTTTTTCGAGCCTGGCGATCCTCTATCAGTTTAGTCATTATGGCTTTAAAATCTTCTTTCTGTTTGTCGTAACTAGTTGTATTTGATTGAATTCTGTTCAACGCATTGATAGCCTTCGAAGAAAGACTAGCCGCCTCCCCAAGCTCGCTAAACGTTAATAAATATTGACTAACGTAAGTTTTCATTATCCTCGCGAACATCTTTCTGTTCAGAGTAATTTCTCGTTTCCCGTTGAAGAGAATGTCCAAAAAAACTCCTCGGGGTACTTGTACTCGGTTCTTCCTCTGTTATTACTTCTGGTTGAGATTCACCTGCAGACGAACCTGCGCATACCTCTTTATCATAATCGTCAAGATCGATGACCATCACTGAATCTTCCTTGTCCTTAGATGGCTGTTCATCTTGAACAGTTTTAGTTCCAGTCTTGGGTATTGCAGCAACAGCTCCTAATTGCCTCATTTCCGCTGGCGTTACAACTGGCTCGTTCTCTTCTATCTCTACTGGTATGTCCGAAGGTTCCGAACTTAAATCTTCTATCTCGACTGGTATGTCCGAAGGTTCCGAACTTAAATCCTCTGTAGCTTCCCGCGGTAATTCCTCAAGAGATCCCAATATGTTGTCTAATGCTTTTGCATATCCATTCACATCTAGTGAAGACCGTCGGATCTTACGAGGTGGTGAACTCACATCGCCAGCGCTAGCTCTACGTTTCAGTTGTACTTCAACTGACGAAGAACCGCTTCCGTTGAGATTCTTTCTGGTTGAACTTTCCTCTGATATGTCATTGTCTGCAGTTTGACTGCTTTCCGGAACAAGTTGAGATGCCTCATTGTCAGCTGTATCTCGTTCTTCTTCCAAAAGAATATCGGCCTCTGACACGGACAGACGAAGATCCGGAGATCCCATTAGTATACGTAGTCCACCTCCATGTCCGTCAGGTTAGACTCTTTTGGAAGAAATCAGCGACGGTGCGAGCTCAGCAGCACTGGGGAACGTCAGGTTTTGTTGAAGACGAGAGGGGAAGTGGAGTGCAATTCTCATCATTTTGACTCGATGCCTCGGTATTTTTTACGACCCAGATTACCTCAGTTGGCAGCCCTGAGGCGACGATTGGCGGGGGAGCGGTAGCTGATCAACCCAGTGCCCACTTCCCCAATGTCTTCCCCAATTTCAATTTCACTCCAGCCTTTCTCATTACATTCATCACCCTCCTCAGCCACTGCAGATGCTCCTCAAAGTCTCCATTGTCGACAAGCACATCGTCCAAATACACCTTCACATGGCCTTGTTAGTGTAAAAGGATTTGAAGGGCGAATTATAAAATAACAGAATCGGAAACAACTATCTTGCTTGAGATGCAAAACACAACAACCGTTTTTTTTTTATATTTCGTGACAATCATCAACAATTCAATAACGTGGTGGGGAATCATTATATACACTGGAGTTAGGTAGTCCCTAACTCCTAACACTATCCTCCCTCTTCTTTAGTTCTAGACCATAACTGGCCAGATGATCTGCGTGGACTATCCTTGTCTTTCGATTTGGCAGTCGTATTCTGAAAACGACGTCGCTCAGGCTTTTCATGATCTGACAGGGACCAATCCAATTTGACTGAAGTTTTGGGCAGACACCTACTCTGCGTTGGGGCCAGAAATACCAGACCTTGTTTCCCACTGTGAACCTAGGTGCCTCTGCTCTAACATCATAACGCTTCTTGCTATCTCTTGCAACCTGCAATAACTGGTTCCGTGTCAGTTCGTGACTCTGGCGCAGCTTTTCCTGCAGCTGTTTTGCGTACATTGTTATTGGCACGTTCTCGTCTGGTCTTCCGTCAACCAGCAAGTGAACTGGTAGAGTCAATGCACGTCCTAGAGTCAACTCCGCTGGAGAAAAGCCTGTTGATGAATGTGCAGTTGCTCTGTAAGCAAGGAGCACACATGGTAGCCACAGATCCCATTCCCGTTGATTGTTCTCAATAGTTTTGGCGAGCATGTTCCACAAAGTCCTGTTGAAACGTTCAACGAGGCCGTCACTCTGGGGCCGACCTGGTGTAGTCCTCGTTTTGTGAATTTGGAGCATCTTCATCACCTCTTTAAATACTGTAGCTTCAAAGCCGGTTCCTTGGTCTGTGTGAAGCTCTCTTGGGACCCCAAATCTTGAAAT
The DNA here is from genome assembly GCA_963920205.1 of Stenodema calcarata. NCBI lineage: Eukaryota > Metazoa > Arthropoda > Insecta > Hemiptera > Miridae > Stenodema > Stenodema calcarata. The sequence goes on along the minus strand of OY986048.1, from coordinate 35,220,397 downwards.
TACGGTGTCTATCAATCCTCGAGCCAACGTATCTGCTTTGACGTCTGTAATAGGGAACGCTTCCGGCCATTTTGTGTAATAGTCAATAACTACAGCAATGTACCTATTTCCTCGATCCGTCACAGGAAGAGGTCCAATTATATCCATTCCTATCCGTTCAAATGGCGCACCACTGGTATGTGATTTCATTGGCGCTTTTCCTTTGGGATTGTGTCTTCTTCGACATGTATCACAAGTGGCACAGTGTAGTTTTACATCCTTCTGGAGGCCAGGCCAGTAGAACTTCGCTCGGATTACCCCTAATGTTCGCCTGCAACCGAAGTGTCCCAACCCATGGCTGGTACTCAGAACCTCCTCCTTTCTAGCATGAGGTACCACAATCTGCTCTAAAATCTGGGTGCCTGCATCATTTTCCCAAATCCGTACCAAGATACCATCTGAAATTTTAAGGCTTCCAAACATGGCCCAAAGGCTTTTTGAAACTGGTCCAAGAGGTGAGACAATCTGCCATGATGGCCGCTTACCCTCTTCAACCCAGGTGTACACAGGGCGCAATTCAGGATCTGCTTTCTGTGCGGTAATCCATGATTCACCTTCAACTTCCAGCCTTATTCTCTGAACAACAACTTGGCTGCCTTGTTTCATTTCCTGTCGGAGACAATTTTTGCACCCTACATCAGCACAAGGCCTTCTCGACATCCCATCCGCATTTAGGTGCTCCCTACCAGGTCGATGCACCATCTTGTAGTTGTATGGGGTCAGTAGTATGTGGGCCACTATGGAACACTTTCGCCGGTCAATATATGCACTACTTTCGACGGTGCCAAAAAATAATCGACGGTGCCAAAAAAATAAAATAAAATAATAATAATAACGATATGGGCCCACTTTCGACTGAGCCAAAAAAATAATAATAATAACGATACATATCTTCGATGTTTGTTACGGTGTTTTCATTTTTTTATTTATTTTTTATTTTTTTTATTTTTTTTAATATTTTTTTAAATTAATTTTTTGTAGGTAAAACACTAGGTACTTAGTGGGTACTCCACCACACTGGTATCTTTGTCAAATTTGATTTTCCGATAACCGTTGGAATCGTACACTTTGAAAATGGTATTGTTCTGTTTATTCATACCGTTGATAGTTTCATCGTCAATCTTGGAATAACGTGCCGGCAAATAGCATCGAAACGATTCGCTGAATAACATGAGCCGATCGCCATACTTCGTTTTTATTCGGCTAACTTTCTCAAGTTCGTAAGTGGTGCCAGTTTGCAGTTCAGTCAACTTTTTCAATGGTTTGTCCTCGAATGCAGATCTCTCGATAGCATTAAATACGTCTATGCAATTCATGTTTAACAATTAGCTGTGATTATATTGTGTGTCTTATATATATATTTACTGGTCGACTTTAATGATATTATTTATTATATCATTCGTAAGTGATGTGTGCGAAACGAGGACGACGTATACAGTTGTATTTGTTGGAACATTTGAAGTGAAATCAACATTGAGATTGATATTGGATTTGGAATTGGATATATTATCCAGTTGTTTACTTGTGTCAATAACGTAAACACATTTTTTAGCGATAAATTCGGAAGGTTTGTATAGCATATCCGTGTCATTGCAGTACACGTGTTTGAAATCCTTGTACATTTCATAAGCTAATGCATAATTACCGTTCTGAATATCCAAATTTTGCAACTCATCTGGATAAATGTTATCGTTAATTTTTACGCGAATATTTTTAACGTTGGCGGAAATGAACTCTGAACAATCGTGCAACTGTTCTTGTGCATCCGTTTGGAAAGCTACCAACATAAATGTAGGAGATTGTACGTTACGAAAGATGTTGGTAATGTCAAAACTGAACGTGTTACCGTTTAGTCCTGGTTTTTGAATACATTGCCAACTTCTAAAATGGAATGGTATGTGTTGCAATGTCGACAACTCCGAGAGTAACGTTATCTTCGACAAAGTTTTGAACTCGATCAAAGGGACACGAATGATAAACTCGTTGATTACAATTTTACCAACGGCCGGTAATGACGAATCAACAGCTACAGGAAGAGCCCCGTCTTGGGATGTTGTTTTCCATCGAAATATTCCGTTAGTGTTGTTATCCCTAATGAACGAAATCACGAATCCTCCTTTGTAAATGGGTATTTTCACGTCGTCGAAAAATCCTAAACCCAAATGAGATAGAGTTCCACACACGTGAAATGTATTATTATCGGCATCATATTGCGAAATGAAACCGCTGTTTGTCAAAGCATTTGTGTCTGTGCTCTTGTATGAAACAATTCCTTTTACTGTACTAGTAACCCCAGGGTATTCCACCTCATCGATTAAATAGTTGTGTTTCTTTACTTCGATTCTCGAAAAGAGAAATGGAACGAAATTGTCAACTAACTTAATATTCGATTTAGCAGCGAAATTTGTACCTCCATCTAATTGTACCAATGAACCAGCTATATAGTATTGGAATTTAGGCATAGCGAAGCCATCTCCGTAATCGATATTGAATTCAATTTTTTTGTTTGGCACATTAAAGTTTTGCGTGCTTGTTGGGTAATAGTGTTTAAACTCTGAACGAACAATGTCCGTCATATATTTTGCGTAAATGTTTGCCATGTTTGTTATTATCGCTCGTAAACTTATCCTTCTTATATATATATACAATTGAAAAAAAGAAGTAACTACATCCTAGAACAAATCTACCCAAAAATATTTGTTTCGCTTTAATAGATGAATAGCTTTATGGAACGGTACGTTTTTATTGGCTATTAAATACAAAACCGCAATGCATAAATGACCGCATATAGGGGGATCTTTATAATTTTGGATCCGATCCCCGTTAAATTTAATTTTAATTGTTTTGAGATACGATACCAATTCTATTGGTGGGTTTGCACTACCGTACGAATCAAAGTAAAATGCACCTGTCTTATTTTTATAGTAAGCGGTCCAGTGCGATCCGCTCGAATTGGAATCCTCGAGATTTATTATCCCACATTCAATGGTGTTTGGAACTTTTGGTAAATCATCGCTCATGAATACACCTCTAAAGTGGTTAATTTTAAGCTTCGTTAATGCGTAATAACAAATATCAATGTTGCTTAACGGTTCGAAAGTTAACGTGTTTTTTTTTACTTTTAGACATTCGGGTTTTTAATTTCCCGCCTGTCTGCAACTTTTCCATCGCTTTATTGTGCCGAATAGTTTCGTCTAATTTCTTTTTTCTGTCTTTGTAATCAATGACTGAATTCGCAACTGCTGATCCTGCTCCAATGAGTGACCCAAGGGCTGCAAGACCAGCGAATACAAGCGGTAGGAATCCACCTTTGTGGTTTTCTTTTAATTGGTTGTATGTTAACATTAAACGGCAACCTTTCCCTTTAATTTTTGAATCGGTAATATCTTTTTGTTGTTTTCGAGTTATAACTATTTTGTCTTTGCCCCCGTTTTGAGTTAACTGTTGTTTTGTCAATTGTACGGTTGCTCCATTTTTCTGTTTGAAGGCTGATCGTAGTTTCGTTCGCTGCCCATCGGTTAGCGTTACATGCAATGTTGGATTCATGTTTGTAAAACTATCTTCTCTTATTATGTAAATTTAAGTTTTGGTTCGATTCCCATTCCAAACGTATGTTTAATTTTCATAGCTGCCGCTGTATTCAATGCCCAAAATCGTTCATTCATACTAGCATCACCGGAAGTAAATCTTTCCCATGCTTTTTCCTCCAAAACCTTGTCAGCGATATTTCGATCGGCCGTCTTTTTGTGTTCTTTATAGAACAAGTCATGTTCCTTCGCCGCTTCATCGAGCTTGTTTACACCATCATCTCCTCTGTTCAAACGTTCGTCCAATTTTGTTCCGGGTCCCAAGTAATTGTAACCAGGAGCGTGTAGTTCGAAAGGGATGTTTTTCAATATAGTGTTGAATAACCCTTTTCCTGTTTTAATATCCTTTAGAAACTTTGAAGGCATACACGATGCGAATCGAATAATGTATTCCGTTCCTTTGGGTGTGTCTATAAGCTCTTCTAACCCCTTAACGAAGAAATCGATAATAGCTTGCTTTTCGTTGTGAAAGTTATCGTTTCCAGCTTGTTCCTGCGCATGGATGAAATGTAAACGCGATACCAACTGATTCAAGTTATCAACGTATTTGTATTCAATGGGGTTTTCATTATATTCTAAAATCCCCGATCCAACCCGCTCTGTGTCATCATTCGTCTCGGGTACTGTGCGTTTGGAGTAGTTTTCTTTCCATATATCACTAACGAGATCGTTCCATTTTTTTCCGGAACTCGATTTCGGTTTCTTTGACTGCCGATCATTGTTTTGAAACATTGCGTCAGTATCAACGAGAATACGTTTATAATTTACGAGATCGTTTTGCGAATATAAGTCAGGTTCAGGCCGAAATGTGTACGTTATAAGCCTCCAAAGACCAGGTGTTCCCTTATACCTTTTTTCCCCAATGATCAAGTCATTATTATCGAATATCACTTTCTCTTTCCCAATCATATGAATACTCTTCTGGTTGTTATAATAAATGCCAAACACTTTGTCCCTGTCTTTCCTAGGTAAATATCTTGTGGGGTACTCGCCCAATATCATTTGCACATGCCCCTTTGGAAGTGAACCATATCGCTTACTTTCGCGTGGAACTGTATTAGTTTGTTGATCATCTGCATCTTCGAAATCATTATTTTCATCGTCAACAATTTCAGTAATTTTTGGTTCAGTCATACTTGAAGACCTACTAAGCGTTATAGCTCTTTGGAACGGTGCCAATTGAGTGCGTACATCTTTTTGCAAATTTTCTATAGCCGTCTCGATAGGTTTATAATCGTTATCCGTTTTTTTTTCTATCAAAGTCTGGAGAGCTGTAGTTATTGGTTTGTATTCCCTTTCCTTGGTTTGTTCGTATGTTTGATTCATCAACTGCGCTCTTTTAAATTTGGCTTTGAGCGCTTTTGTGAGTTTATCGAGTTTGCGTGCATTTTCAGCTGCTTCGAGAGTATAAATTTCCTTTTCCATTATAGTGTGTGTTCTTATTATTTATAACGTTTATCGTTTAGGTAAAGTTATTTCGTTCAACTTGCATAGATATTTGCCCTGGTTTGCTTTCTTCGTTAAATTGATTGTTAGAAAGCCATGCTTTTCATCCCAACACTGTTTACATACGTTCCCAAATTCGGCCAGTGACATATCGCTTCCAACGAAATCCTCGTAAATATTTTTCAAATAGTGTTTGCTTTGGGTGAATATAAAAACCATATTGACGTTATTCCGTATCACCTGTCTGTCAATCAAATTATAACACTGCGATAAATAAATGCACGATATATTCTTATGTCTACCTCGTGTGAAGTAATTCTTCATTTCTTTCTGTTTTTCAAAAAGACAATCGTCAAAAACTACTAATGAATTTGGATTACAATCATCAACGGATATTATGTCTTCACAATTATTGAAATGAAAACAAATTTTTTGGCCAATTTGCTCTTCCAACGCAGAGTAATGCTCCAATAGTTTTGCGTACAGAAGTTGATTTAATGACTTACTGAATATGTACAAATACTCGAAATCCAACCAATCTTTGTAAATGAAGTTCATCAACAACGTTGTTTTTCCACAATTACTTGGCCCGGCAATGATTGCACGAATTACCTTTGGAAACTTTTCCGTGCTTTCCTCCATGTCTCCACCACTGTACGTTGTAACGTTGTAATTATTTATTTTTCCCATTGTTTTCTTATATACCGCGGCTAAATTAGAGAGATGTTTTCAAGAGTTCCTGGCGGTAAAACGAACCAATAATTTCTTCACCATCTAGTGCCCTAATTTTATATGTTACTGGATCCGTGAATAATATTTTGTCAACAACGAATATCTCTGTAGTCCAGTTGCCTTGGTATTTATTCCCAAACGTTGATTTTTCCCTCGTTATTCTTACACGGTCACCTACTTTAATATCTGGGCTGATCGTAATCGGTTTTGATCTACTATCCAACAGTTTGAGAATTGTAGCTTCATTAACTTTACAAACATTGATTGGTTTCATACGAATAGTTCTGTGATAATCCTCGTTGTATTCGCCGATTAAATCTTGTAGAATATCGATCCATCTAAAGTTTTGATTAACGTAGAAACGATGTTTCATTTTTCTGTTCAAAGTTCGGTTGAAACGTTCTACAATCGCTGATTTCTCCTTATTCTCCGTGTGGTACATTTTAATTTTATATTTCGAAAGAACTGATTTGAAATCTTTGTTTTTAAATTCCAAGCCTTTGTCCGTGTGCAATAGGTTCGGTGCCGAATGTTCAACTTTCTTTGCATTTTGAATAATCTTTTCGAACGCTTTAGCTACTGTACTTCCGTCTTTATTTTTCAACGGTAAACTCCACGCATACTTTGAGAAAGTATCGATTACATTAAGCATGTATTTATAACCATCATTATCATCTTTGTAACTACTCATGACAATTAAATCGGCAGCCCATGTATCGTCAATACCGAACGTAATAATCCTTCTTTTTGGAAACTTTTTTATAACTGGTTTGTACAATTCCGTAGCTTCGGTTTTACGATCAACGTTGTGTGGTTTCTTGTGTCTCCATTCCCTTTTGATAAATTTACTTTTTTTGGATTTACAAACCTGGCATTGCGCTACGATTCGCCAAGATCCATTCACTGACTGGACTATAGAAGCATTGATATTTCCCGTTTTTTTCTTACACTTGAAACAACGGATCGGCGATTCGCCTGTTGTCATTTTCAATCAGATGGAGGTATACGATTAAATTCAGGTCCCCAAAGTTGATATCGTCGCCAAAACCGTTTTGTAATCGTAATTCTATTTTTTGAATTGTTTTTATTGTCTTATTTATGGGAACGTAATGAATGAACGACGGTTTTTCCGCAATTTGTTCAGCGCGTGGGTAGAACATGTACAGTATATCTTCTTCTCTATGTAAATTGGGGTCTGAATTGTGATTGGTGATTGATGGGTCCACTAAATTACAATGGACTTCTATAACGTTGAAACGATGTAATCTAGGGTACGTAATGGCACTGTAAGAAGTATTCGGTGGTATGAAGAGTGTACTAAAAGGGAAACCGAAAATATATCCTATATTTCTACGATCGTTCTCCGGGTAGGAGAATAATCGCACAAACACCGGCAAACGAAATTCGATTTTGCCAACGATATGATTCAAGCGGACGAAATAGTCGTGTTGGTTAGCATCGTGTATAATTTTAGGATAACTCGCTTTCAGGAAATCCATTATTTCCTTCTCCAACTCTTCCACACTGTAATTTCCTTTTTTAAATAAAAGATCTTTGTAATCATAATTGTGTTCCGTTCTATCGAGAAAGCTAATTTTTGTATCTTGTTCAATGTTATAGATGTCATTTCTACTAAAAAATCCAACCAATCCTATACAGTACGTTTTGTTAGGATCCAAATGAATAGGGTGCTCCAAACGTAAACTCAACTTTGATGATTCGCCTGTTAATTTTAGTAGTTTCATCTTTAATTTTTATAGTATTTCTTATAATGGTTTTCGTATCCAAGGAACAAAATTTGTTCTTTGTTTTTCCATTGTATCTTCTTTCTCTTATTATATTTAATATAATAAGAGAAAGAAGATACAATGGAAAAAACTATGATTGTTGCGATGTGCATGCTAACCTCTGTTGCATGTGATGTCAATCCAATTGACTATTTACATAAATATGGGTATATTTCTGTCAATGACACAAATTTAGTAGACAGTGATACGCTAACAGATGCGTACGTTCTGTTTCAAGAATCGTACCATTTGCCAGTTGATGGTCGTCTAAACAATGAAACCAAATTTCTAATGGAACAACCTCGCTGCGGTAATGCTGATAATTTGGATTTGTTTGTAGCTAATGCGTATGATAAATGGAAAAATAATACTAGGTATAACGTGGTATCTTTATGGTTCCACGCAATTTAGAGTTGTCGAAAAAGCGTTTGCATTATGGGCGAAACACGCTAATATAACGTTTGTCCGTTCAGTAAATAACCCGAACATCAGCTTATCATTTGGTGGTGAAAGGCATCTGTGTATTCGAGAACGTAAGGATTGTACCAGTTATTTTGATGGGGAAAAAGGAGGTGTACTAGCACACGCTTTCATTCCAAATTTACATCAAAATCATATCGAAATTCACTTCGATGAAAATGAGAATTGGCAATACAAAATGGTAATACCTAAAAGAAATGAAACTTCATTTTATGTTGTATCAGTTCATGAAATTGGGCACGCATTGGGCCTGAGACATAATACTCACAATAGCCAATCTATCATGTACCCGTACTATAACCTCGGTAGGGATTTGAATAAATTGGAAGATTTCGATTTACTTCAAGATGATATTAGTGGGATTCAGTATTTATACGGAAAAAGAGAAGCACCTAAGGTCCCACCACCAACCACAACTACAAGTACACAAAAACCACTAACAAGTTCAGTGCCTGCAGTAAAACCTACAAAGATGGATCTGTGTGAGCTTGGTCCAAAATTACGTATATTCTTGATTGTACGCAAAAACGTTTATATATTTCACGGGAAAAAAGTTTGGGTTATAAGTTTGAGTGAGTCAGCCCGAGATGATTACGATTTGGATAACCCAAAAGATATTACAGAGTTCTTACCATTCCTTCCAAAAGATTTTACAGAAGTGAGGGCTGTTTACCAACGACCCAATGGTGATATCGTTTTGTTTGATAATTCATACATGTATTTAATAAGATTTCCTAGCTTAGAATTGATTGACAAAAGGCCAATTGACTCATTTCTGGGAACAAGGGTGATTGAGATTAATGCTGCTTTCAGTACCTACACAGGACGATCTTTCGTTATATTCAACAAAAGATATTTGACTGAAATTTTAGAATGTGATTTTAGGTGCAGATTCACTGGTCATGTTCCACAAGAATTTCAAGGGTTGCCCAACAAGATAACAGGGGCATTTAGATTCACAAATGGTAAAATATACTTCTTTACGGATGAAGAAGTTTACGAATACAATGAATTTCATGGGGTGGTTGAACGAATCAGTCACAACAATGTTATCGATATGTTTGAGATTGTATGTACTAAACGCACAATTCTTCATCAGTTGCAGGGCCTTTTATCGAAATTAGTGTTGTAAAAGATATCTTTAAAGTCGGTGTAAGTTGACTATTTATCGTTTGTCATTGTTTATCGATCGTTTATCGTTTCGTTTATCGTTCGTTTATCGTTTCGAGATCGATCGTTTATCGATCGTTTATCGTTCGTTTATCGATCGTTTATCGTTCGTTTATCGTTCGTTTATCGTTTCGTTTATCGATCGTTTATCGTTTCGTTTATCGATCGTTTATCGTTTATCGTTCGTTTATCGTTCGTTTATCGTTTCGTTTATCGATCGTTTATCGTTTCGTTTATCGATCGTTTATCGTTTCGAGTATCGTTCGTCATCAGATGGAGGTTTGTTCAATAGCCCCAAGGAAGCGTATCTATTACATCAGGGTTCGAATCACTACCAATTATCATCCTTTTATCGTACTCGAATTTGAAATTTTTCGGTACTTCTTTATTCACCAACTCACTGGTCTTTTTATTACGAGTTATCCTATTATATTTAAGTTCGATTAATCGCGAATTTCCGTCTATCATTGCCTCCATAATCGTTCTATTCAGAAGTTGGGATTTTTCGTAACTCAACGTAAAACCTTTTATTTTTGTAACTTGGTCACCTTTGTCGGTCTGAAATGAATAACTTTTTGGGCCGGTAGAAATCCATTCGTTGATATCATTACCTTTGCCTAGTTCGTCAGTCCACTCTCCTAGCATACACCCCGTTTCCACTTCATTAGTCCCGTCACAAATGTACACTATCGAATCGGTATCGTAGTAAGCTACTTTATCACCTAGCCTATCCAACATATTGTACAAACGAAGCCTAGCATTTGCCGTTGTGAAAGCAGCAATGAAGACATTGGTCGAATATGTATCTTCTACGTATTGGTCTCGGTATTTATAGCACACCTGGACAATTTCTTCATTTATGAACGTACATGCACTTATTTCCAATCTATCGTCTAAAAGTAATTCATACCATCGGTTCGCACTAGTTACGTACTCTGTCTTGGTCATGTTCGTTCTCTGACCAAACTTTCCCCATAACGAGTTCAAGCATATTTTTGCGACTGCTCTTTTCCCTGGATTTGGAACAATGTCTTCAGGTTTTAAATCTATCTCAAGACTCTGTTTTACTGTTGCAATGTAATCTTCCACAGTAGTGAAATCCTTATCCCAAGGGCTCGTTTCGAGTTTGATTTTCATAAAATCTTTCACATATCCTTTGAAGAGTTTGTTACTTTTTCGTTTGAAATGCCAAACCTCATATATATTTTGTATTTTGTATCCTTTCTCAATTGCTTTTTTCACTTCATCAGTTGTCCATACACCTGTTAGTGCTCTTTCTTCTTCCGAGTGATGACATTGTTCGATTTTGTCCTCGAAACATTTCCTGCACAACACAAAGACTAATTTCTCGTCTCTGTATGGTAGCACCGGATGATATAATTTCCTCGGAGGTAATATTTTACATTTTATTAGGCCGTACCAATTCGGATTATAACATTTTGGGTGATGAATTATTTCAGGATGTTTCGTAGGGAAGTAATCAAAATATTGAACGGTCGGATATAAACTGCAAACGTCTATGTACTTTAGTTTTTTATTTTTCACCTTTAATTTAGCAGCGTTTGTTCTTCCACCATAGAAAGCGTCTCTAGGATTCATTGGTTCGATTATTCTATTTCGGCTTTCTTTTAGGTTTGTTTTATAGGTTTTCGTGTTTGTCCATTCGCATTCCCACATTTCAATCAAATTATAACCAGCGGCTGTAATTTGTTTACTTCTCATTTTAGTTTTTTCGTATAAATCACCCATCTCTTCGTGGTTAACATTATTTATCGTATCTTCGTGAAAGCATTTTGGGCAACCGTGCCAAAAACAGCCGTGATATTGATATACAGTGTTCGTTAATTTATCAAACCCATCGACTTTGGCACCGCAAATTTTTACTTCTCCGCCGTTCAATGCGTGTTGAACATTTGAAAAGGTTTCCAACCACGAAATGGACCCAACGCTATAATTTTCTTTCCTGTTCTCTTTAATCGATGCAATGGTATTAGGCTTCAAATATTTGGATCTATAAATTGCCATTCAAACGGACGCGATAGTTAAGTATCGCAGGGGATCGATATTAGCAATTTCTAGGAACTGTTTTCTAAATTCCATAATACCTCTCTCTAAAATTTCTACATCGGATTTGCAATATTCAACGAGTTCCTTTTTAAAATCAAAAACGTAATTTTCTTTTTTGCGTTCGGTGTGCCATTTTAAAAATGCTGTCCTTTCCTCTCTTTTCATTCCGTTCGCTCCATAATATTTAACGTCCGGTACAGGCCCGATATAATTTTGATTTTGTGATGTGTTGAAGTAATGTGGGAAATATCCCTTTTTCGTTTCAGTAAATCCAAACGTTTTCGGAAAAGCGGAAAGTGCGGACGCTATGAAATTATGGCTATCGATCACTTTGATAGTACGATTGATTTCCAACAGCATTATCTTGTTCCCGGAATAAATAGTGTACGGTTTCAACGCGTTTTCCACACAGTACTTCAAGACGAAATGCGAATCATATCCTTTTGCGTTATGTGCTATAGCTGTAAATCCTATGTGCTTCTTTGATATCAACCATTCGCAGAATTCCTTATTCGTTTCGAAGACATGTTCAGTCTTATCAAAGTAATTTCTAGCAACGATTAAATTAGGCTCGTGTGTTCCGCTCTCTTGATTAGCTTCGTAGTCGAAGAATATATACTTTTCAGTAAAGCTACAACCATCGTTCTTCTTTTCCGAAAGACCATTACACACGCATTCTTCATCGCAGTAACTGCCTTTCGCTTTCTTTGCCACCATATAACATTGATGTTCGGCTATACGTTCGAATTCGCCTCCACAATTTCTACATTTTCCATAACCACACATGTGTTTGCAATTTCGTTTGCAAATTTTGTTACATCCCAGACATTTGTAGAATAGCTTACAAACTTCGTCGTGATTGTCAAGACACTCTTTGTTGTAACAATAACGATTACATTTCGAGCAGAACAGTTTGTACTTTTCGCTATATTGATGTTGTGGCCGCTTACATAATATGCAGACGTTTTTCTTCCTGTTTGTTTCGCAAGAATGTTTCCCCTTGTTTTGGTACGGTGTGTTACACGAATGGCAGTAGTAGCTTGTTGCGAAAAACGCAGCAACGTTATTAATTAAATCGAAATGGTTCATATTTTTGTACAAATATATTTTTATTTCTCTTTCGCGTCCCTCGTAAATTACTGTGTTGAAATTTTCTGCGCAGATAACTTTTATTTGAATATCAAGGAGTGGCTCCACATTTCGAATGTCCTCTAGAGTAAATCCTTCTTCATTAAAATATCCCAATTTATCGCAGAGTTCTTTCGCAAGAGACTTTTGGATGTTCCTTCCGATTCTAATTTGTTTTATTTCGATAGGCGTTAAGTTTTTGTTTAGAATGGTTGTCGTGTGATATGTTAGTCCTGTGATAATGGCCCGTGGACAACATAAATTGTCTTTATTTCGTATTTGCGTTATACACCTCTTTGTATGTTTGTCGTCTTTCAAATTTAATATTTTCATCATTTTTGCACCACGAGGAATATTGGCTATCATTACGTTGAACGTTATATCGGCCACATTAATATGTTCGTTTGATGTAATAATTTTTTTGATGTGTTCTACGAACGTTCTAGCAGTTTCTTTCGAAATTGCCCCAAATATTTCTTTTGTGTGTAGTGACATCGAGATAGGATGATATAAATTTGGATGGCTGGCTGTAATTACTATTTTGTCGCCAGTACGGTAATTTGCTTGTTTACTAGCAAGTTTTAATATTCCAAATATAGCGCTTTCTACATCTATTAAACAATTTATCCGAATTTTGTAATCGAATTCATGCGTTCCATACTTTTTAATATATGTTTGTCTCATATCATCAATTCTAAAAGGATCCCGTCTATCACGAGATTGTATGAAAATATCGTCATCGAAATTCATTTCATTTATTGCCTTCTCTCTAAACTCTCGATTTTGGTTTTCTAATATAATTTCAATCAGTTCACCCTTTTTCATTCGTCCTTTAACACGTATATTACTTTCCTTTATAACATCTCGAAGTTTCGGAACAGTCATCATGTCAAGTACCTGTTTGTCATAAAGCTTTATGTCCTGCTTCACTCTATCAATTATCATTAACAGTTCATCCTTTTTCAACCCGCTCGTACCTTTTAAATTGTATTGTTTCGCAATTTTTCTCAAATCCCCGACTTTTAGTATTTTCAAATCACATTCCAACGTTTTTTGTTGGTGTTGCTGTTCAACGACCGAGTGCAATGGGCATAACCCTGTTGAAGTTGTTGTTGGTTCATCCTTTTTTTGTTCATTTGTTGTGTCACCCGTGCGATTGATACCACTAGGACCGGGCTCGAGAGACTCCTGTGTAATAAAAGGATTAGGGCCGAGAATGTTTACAATTTTTTCCGCATCCTTATGTATTTTTCTGATTGGTGGGCCAAAGAGTGGTTGTTCGAGTTCGGCAGTAACTTCCGCCAAGGCTTGAGGATCAAAATCTCGTGATAATGTGTCATCATCAACATCAGGTATAGGAGATACAACTGACGGAACACTATAATAATCGCGAACAGAGGCCGGTATCGATGATTCGTTAACGTATAAGTCAGTTCTTGAAGGTCTAGTTGGTTTACGTTGAATATATTGCAAAATATCTGAATCTATCGATTGTACATTACTGTAGTCGGTCATTATGTCAGATTGTGTGTCTGTTTGATGACGCATCAGACGTTTCACTTTACGTTCGGGCACTTTAGCTTCTGCCCTTGGGTCGTAACGTGCGTATTTGTAATTTGGTATTTTTTCATTTTGTTCTATTACGTTATTTTTATGTTTTTCACTTGATATATGACGTTTGAACTGGCTTGCACTAAAATTTCCATCGCAAGCTTCACAAAATTTAGTACGAGCAACATATTTTTTTGGGTCGTCCTCAGAAGGACGATTGATAGAGCCGTCCTGAGAAGGACGATTGATAGAGCCGTCCTGAGAAGGACGATTGATATTCAACCCACTGGGACCTGGATTATGATTTGACATAGCTGTATATATATATACGCTCTTATTGGAGCTGAAAATCGACGGTTGTCAAGAGTAGGTATGCTTTCTTATAGGAACTGGAAATCGACGGTTGTCAAGAGTGGGTATGCTTTCTTATAGGAACTGGAAATCGACGGTTGTCAAGAGTGGGTATGCTTTCTTATAGGAACTGGAAATCGACGGTTGTCAAGAGTAAGTATGCTTTCTTACTGGAACTGGAAATCGACGGTCAACACCTGGGTGAGATTTTCTACATGTACGAACACGTGATCAGGATGTGCAAGTCACGTGATCAGGGGTCCGGTTTCGGTAGTGGTCTGACGCGCGACTATGTTGGCAATGCCCAAGTAAACTTTGCGTCGAACGGAAAACGCGGGAATGAAGGTAGCGATAGTGATTGCACGACATTGTGCGGCGGGACGGGTGTGGATCGCAGTTGATTCGCGAACTTGGGAGGTGGACGATCACGTGACTATTGCATGACCCATACAGTATCTCACTACGAACTTAATCGCCCCGCAACACTTTATCGCCTCACGGTTAATTGTCCATGGTATAGTGGTTAAGGTCACGGACTATTAATTGGACGACCAGGGTTCGCCCATGGTATTGGTTAAGGTCACGTTACCGAGTATAAATCACGTAATAATATAAGAGAGCAACCATTAACTTTACGATGGAAAATAGTACGCCAAACTTACACTGCGATATTTGCAACTGTGACGTCGTTAAGTCCGCTTTAACTAGGCACCTGAAGAGCCGACATCACATGATGTTAGAAATAGAAGCATTAAGACACGAAATATTCTTACTTCGTTTAAGTGCCAAACGAAAGAAATGGTGCGAATTGTGTAAATGTAGTATTGACAAATCCAACTGGCCCCGTCACGTAAGAAATAATAAACATAATGAAAATATTAAAGAGAATGAAAAAAACACAACTTAACCAACAACCAATGTTTGGTATGACGTGCATAGACACATTTAATAAAAAAAAATGAAAAAAATAAATAAATGAAAAAAAAAATAAATAAAAATTAAACACCGTAACAAACATCGACGATATGTATCGTTATTATTATTATTTTTTTGGCTCAGTCGAAAGTGGGCCCATATCGTTATTATTATTATTTTATTTATTTTTTTTTTTTTTGGCACCGTCGATTATTTTTTGGCACCGTCGAAAGTAGTGCATATATTGACCGGCGAAAGTGTTCCATAGTGGCCCACATACTACTGGGGTCAAGATCTGTTGCCATCGTGCCAGCTGCCCATCAGGTTCCTTGAAGGTTTTTAGCCATAGCAACGAGGCGTGGTCTGTCCGAACAATAAATTCTTCCCCACTGTCAAGGCCGTACGACTGGAAATGATGAAGTGCTTTAATTAAACTTAACAATTCCTTCCGTGTTGTGCAGTAATTCCTCTCAGGTTTAGATAGACATTTGCTGAAATAAGCAATTACACGTTCATTGCCTTCCTGTAACTGTGATAGTACTGCTCCAACCGCTTTATCTGAAGCATCAGTGTCCAGAATAAACATTGCTCCCTGAACTGGATGGCTTAGAATTGGGGGTTTGGTAAGGACAGACTTGATATCTTCAAAAGCATTTTGACATTCGTAACTCCATTTGAACTCTGCCTTACCATCTTGCAGGGCATATAGTGGAGCAACTATTTTGGCAAAATTATCAACAAAACACCTATAATAGGAACAAAAACCAAGAAATGTTCTTACTTCCTTCACTGAAGTTGGGACTGGCCATTCAGCTACCTTTAATATTTTCTGTGGGTCTGCGGCTATACCCTGCCCTGAAATCACAAATCCGAGGTATTTTACTTCTCTGGCAAAGAGATGGCACTTCTTCGGGTTCAATTTCACTCCAGCCTTTCTCATTACATTCATCACCCTCCTCAGCCACTGCAGATGCTCCTCAAAGTCTCCATTGTCGACAAGCACATCGTCCAAATACACCTTCACACGGCCTTGTTGTATCTCCTCCTGCAGGATCCCTGACATGGCTCGCTGGAATGTAGCGGGTGCATTACACAGGCCAAATGGCATCTTTTTGAAATGCCAGAGACCCCGTGGCGTACAAAATGCCGTCTTCTCACGGTCAGAGGCTGTCATCGCTATCTGCCAATAGCCAGATTGAAGATCCAAGGTTGAAAACCATGAGCTGCCAGCCAGTCCACCAGTCAACTCGTCTATCTTCGGGAGAGGAAAAGAGTCTTTCCTGGTAACAGAATTTAACTGGCGGTAATCTATACAAAACCTTGTAGAGCCATCTTTTTTTCGAACTAATACGATGGGGCTTGCCCAGGGGCTTTGTGATGGTTCTATTACCCCCGTTTGCTGCATATCTCTGATCAGTTTGTCAATTTCTTCCAGACGATGTGGAGGGATTCTTCGTGGTGCTTGTCTTATGGGGGAGTGGTCTCCTACATTTACAGAATGTGTTACATTGTTGATACACCCCAAATCTGTTCCATTTCTAGCAAACACGTCCGAATAGTCTAACAAAAACGTTTTTATTTTATTTTTTTGCTCCACTGATACACCTTCAATTGCCAACTGCTGCATATGTTTCGGTAGCTCCCCTTCCTGTACTCCTGATTCATTATCATCGCAAATATTGTTGTCCAGTGGAGATAACTCGTGCGTACTGTCTGTATCTTCTTTTTCCACTTCCGCTCTTGCACTTACATCCAAGCATTCCAACCTCTGACCATCCACCAGCACAGCATTGTTGGCTGGGTCAATTACACACTGCTCCCGGCTCAAGAAATCCATACCAAGAACGCAATCCTCGTGTATATCTGCCACAAGAACATTGTGGGGTCGTTCCTTTCCATCTCCTAGGTCAAACAAGACTCGAGCCTGACCATGTACTGGAATAATATCCCCTGACACTGTTCTAATTGTTATTTTTCTATCCTTCTTTAATACAACTTGAGCCCTCTTTGTTACATTGACATTCAAAATTGTTCTTGTGGCACCTGTATCCACAACCAATTCACAAGCGCATCCATTAATAGTTCCGTACAATATTAGCGAGGATGTTGCCGCTCGATACACTACTCCCTCTAAAGCCAAGAGTGGAGCTTGTACTTGGGGCTCATTTCTAGACGTCGGTATGTGCCCCTTCATTCCGACTGTGATGCGTTTCCCGATCCGGGCAATGTAGTGGGTGGTTGACGAACCATCTGGTTATCCATTGGTCTAGTTTGCCATTGGCGTTGGGCTATACAGGCATTCGTGTTGGGTTGGGGACCTGTCCCAGCTCTTGGTGGATAAGAACATACCCTCGCCAAATGTCCAACTTGTCCACACCTCCAACAAACAAGAGGATTTGCCCTATAAAATCTTGGGTATCTGGGGGGCCTTGAAGTTGCGTCAGCTTTTTGAATTATATTAGGAGCTGATGGAGCCACTGCTCTCAAAACTTGGTCTTCCCCCCCAATGTCTTCCAGATGTCTCACTGCCTGTGGCCTTACTTGCTGTACCGTCTCCATTCTCAACGCAACTGCAATTGCCTCATCCATGGATTTAGGCCCTACAGTCAAGACTTTTTCTCTTAAAGCCTGATCCCTCAACCCCCTAACGAACAAATGTACCAGCATACTTTCTGCACCTGGTGAGATGTCAGGCAAGGCTCTTCTTGCCAATGTTTTGAGAGTTTGATGGAAAGCGCTTAAATCTTCCTTACTGTCCTGTACCCAAGACATGAGAAGGGTCATGAAGCGCTGCTCTTGGTGACAAAATCCAAACCTAGCTTCCAACGCTTTTATCAGTACATCGTATGAACCAGATGGGCCTACCTGAGCAAGGACTTCCCTCGCAGCTCCTGAGAGAACTGACGTAAGTGCAGCTGCCTTGTCCTGATCATTCCAACCATTTCTTTCAGCTATTGTTGAGAACTGGAGGTAATAAGATTCCCATTCGTCAGAACCATTGAAAGGCAAAGGCTTAAGTTTGATCGTTTGTCTGTGTACTGTTGTTGAGTTGCATGATGTGATGGGTCTGGGTGCAGTTTGGACATCCACATTGCTTGTCCCATGTACTAACCGCCCAAGCTCCTGGAGAATAGCTGTCTGGGTTTCAAGAATGTTTTGCATGACTGAGGTGAATGAACTCAATTGGTCTCTCAGCGCTGTCTCTGAATCTTTACTTTGCTGTTGAAGTATGTGACGAAGCTCACCTAAAAAGGCACCCCTCTCATCGTCCCAAAACTTCATCATCTGATCTAATGAACTGTCTAGGTTTCTGGTTGTGATGTCTATTGGGGCTGTCTCAGGATGTTGGTCTCCCAATTGTCCTTCTTGAGTGACTTGCTCCTGTAGTTCGTTACTTTCCAACTCCTCCGGACGGGAACGAACTGTTGAGATTGAGGTTAGTAACTAGCCACTGCCAATATAATAATAGAGGGAAACAGCTGATTATGAGAAACACCTGTTTAGTTTTAGTGAAAATAGCATCAAAAGCCACGTGTAGAGGATCTCCTCAGAGAGAAGAAGACCACTGGCAAGAGGATATAAGGCTTTCTGTTATCTGATGGGCGTGGTTCCAATTTATTTTTCAATAATAGAAATTCGAAGTAAACTCGACTGTACTTGAGGCTTTCTTTCTTCAAAAGTTGCACTTGAGGCTTTTCTCACTAGAATGTCAGACAATTTAGGACATAAGGCATATTTCATTAGCGTTTTTCTCATTTAAGGAGTGGAGTTACCGCTTTCTAACCTCAAAAATAGGTAGAAACCCACCTATAAAACCGTAATATGACCTTAACTCAATTATTTTTTTTTTTTTTGGACTTAAGGCCTTTTTTCCTAGTAGGACAGAATGGACGTGGATAAATTAATTTCCCTCATTCATGGGCACCCCAGCCTGTGGGCCAAAGGCTCATCTGAGTACGCTGATAATACAGCCAGAGCCAGAAGTTGGGTTCGTTATGAAAGGGCGCAGTTTCTGAAGTAATCCATCGAATGAACTGATCGACATAGGATAATACTTGAAGAATTTATCCTCGTACTTTCGAATGTCATTGAACCACGCGTCGAAATTGCGTACTTCATCTCTCTGTTCGTGATAAGGGTGCACCCAATATCTTCTTTTTTTCGGTGGGGGAGAAAGCAGACCCTCACTTTCCAAAGCAGCACAAATAGCTAGCCTCATCCAAACCTTCCAGGGAATTCAAACTTAGAACTCCTAAGCTAAATTTGGCTGTAATGTTTGTATTGTGTGTAATGTCTGTCAACAAAGTGAAGAAACTATTTATGATTTTGTGGGTTTCTTCCCATGCTTTGTATAGGTGTAAACACCTTAAACAATAAAGACTTTTTGATTTGATTTGATTTTGAAGCTAAATTTGGCGAAAAATACCATTCACCGCACTTCGTCATTAGCATCCCTGGATGCCTAGCTAACACCACGTAGAAGTGAGGTCTTCCGTTTTATAAATTATAGTTATTACGGGAGAAACGGGTGAATCTAATGCGAGCTTTCATACGGAACTGATTTATTCACAGAGAGAGAGGAGGGACGACACGATACATTGAATCGATATTCGGACTATCGATATTATTTCAATACAACCTCCTCAATTTTAAATATCTCTGATTTTTGAAATTGCCTCAAACAAAATTATTTGGCACAATATAACGTTCACATAATAGGTAGGAATTTTACCAAGAAAAACAAGAGAACAAGACTTGAAAAAAAAAGGGGTATTACAAAATATGCATGACTGTTCTAAAATACTTGAATTTGACGGAGCTTAGAGCTTTAGTAAAAATATCACTCACATTTTCTTCAGTTGAAACAAATTTCACTTTTACTAGAAAAGGGTCTAGTAAAAGTGAAATTTGTTTCAACTGAAGAAAATGTGAGTGATATTTTTACTAAAGCTCTAAGCTCCGTCGATTATTTCTTCATCCTCTCCTGCTGTCCAGATATCATCCACGAAGATGAGCAGCCAAGCCTTCTCGCTGATGTAGAGACAAGCATCGTATTGTGACCTGGTCAGGTTGAGCCTCTTTGTGAATTTGTGGAAGGTTCTGTTCCAACATTTCGGGGACTGCCGCAAACCGTAAAGCGGTCGATTTAGTTTCATTACCTCGCCTGATCCGTCTGGAGCATAAATATAAACATCCACATCCAGATCAGACTGCAAAAATGCAGTGGGAACATCAAGTTGTGTGATTGACTTACCCATTGACAAGGCAAAGGACAGGAACGTTCTCACTGTTGGCATTCTGGCGACTGGGCTGTAAGTACTATCTGACATTTCCTCCTGGAAGCCCTTGGCTACTAAGCGTGCCTTTGCAGAACCATCCGCTTTTCGCTTGAAGATCCATTTGGTTTCGATTGGCCTCTTTCCATATGGAAGTTGAGATGGAGACCAAGTTTTGAATTTGGTATGCGCGTTCATCTCGTTTGAAATAGCTTGAAGTCGATACTGTACAAACTCCCGAATGAACTGCATTTGATTAAAACATTAGTACTTTTGTTGAAAAGCTCGGCTGTACCGCTTGAGAACAGTACGTCGTATCCGTTTTCGTTTATTTGCTTGACCGAAAGCAAATTATGAACGAGACCCGGAACTATCAACACAGGAATCCTTTTCCCAGCTTTCCACATCTTCTCCGTTGGTGTGTCGAGATATCTGCTTAAGAAAGAAACTGCGAACGTAATATCTGGTCGACTTATAAGTGACAGGTAGAGGAGACCACCAATCAATTCGCGGTAGGGGACTTCAACAATCGGGGCGTCGGCATCTTCACTGAATTTATGTTCCATCGGAGTTGCGCAGCTGGTAGTCTTGCAATCTGAGAGTTTGAACTTCTCTAGCATATTATCGATCGAATGTTGCTGAGTTATCTTCACAAAGTCGAGACCAAACTCCAAGTGAAATCCTAGAAACTCCTTCGGTTGTCCAAGGTTTTTTGCCGAAAACTCCTTCATCAGTCCGATATTATTTCAATATTATTTCGATATTATTTCAATATTCCGGATCCCAAACGTCAGAAAGGGGAGGTCGTCGGAAAAAATGGATTGACTAGCAACTCTTCATCAGACGCGGCTACCAGGGAACATGGCTGTATCGACGGGCTCGGATGGTCTTCAACTTCTTAACATCTATTCCTGGAATTGCGACGGATTTTCTAGTAGAAGTGAATTTGATTTTCATAGTTTTTTCCCCGATTGCAAAATTGTGTGCCATGGTCACCTCTACCCCGAAGGTGACTCCTTCGCCTACAAAACATAAACGAAGAAAACTTTCATATAAAATTGTTAAATGGAGAAAATCGGGAAATGGTAAATAAAATCTAGGGACGCGGGAGCGTCCCGCCCGCCAAGCAAACCGAAGCCCTGAAAACCGAAGCGACTGAGACACTGATTACGCGACGGAACAAGTTGGGGTTTTCACCATCCCGTAGCTCGGTCCCCTGAGTGTCTCGAGAGTTGATTTTGGTTTATTATCTTCGATAATGAACCATTGGAATCGCCCAAAGAAAAAATTTTTTTAACCCCCCCTCAAAATTTGTTGGTTTACGTTTCAAGATACGTAGATTCAGAAAATCGAATAAAAAAAAATCCGTCCGTCCGCCGTACGCCGTCCGCCGTACGCCGTCCGCGCCACTTTGCCCAGTTAGCGTTGAGTTAAAATTACGAAATTTTTTTTATGGGTTTCGACCAACCCCACAATGGTCCTCGAAACTTTTCATAACCCTAGGTCAAGGGGAAGGGGTTCAAAACGAATTTTGAAATTTTGAAAATTTCATATCTCAAAAAATTCATATAGAACGGTATGTTTTTTATTTCATATTTAGATATTTAGATAGAGTTTGTTCCGTAGAATTTTTTAAGACCATCCGCAGCTTTGTACGACCAGCCGTTCGTTCACAATGACGGCTCAAAGATTGTGCCTCACAACACGATCGTGACTCAAACTGTTGAAATACAGGTCCATTTTCATACTAACAACCTCTTTGGAACATCATATGGCTTAAGTGATGTCGAGTTTGTTGTTCTGAGGTGCGTTTCGTGCTACGGAAATGAAGGTAATTTCGAATGTTTGTTGGTAGGTACTTCTTTTATAGAAAAATTATTACCGACGTAGTATTAAAATACCCAGAATTATATCGTATTAATCAATCATAATTAATAATAATTGTTATTAATAATAAATACAAATTATTAATACCTAAAAATAAATTATAATCATTTTCACTAGGTACTTGATAAAATTGTTAATAATTTGTGATAATTGATAATAATAATTAATCTAACATTTAGGATCTTGATATTTAGACCTAGTGATCTAGACAGAAGGGTGATCTGCACAAGGAAGATAATAAACCGTTGTGTCAAGAATTTGCAGAGTTTTTTGTACACCAACTCTCCAGGGGCACGTGAGGACGTAAACCAAATTTCAGCTCTCGGGAACATCGGGTGTCGGGGGTATAACAGTTTTAAAACCACTATTTTTCACGTTTTT
Source organism: Stenodema calcarata (assembly GCA_963920205.1). Taxonomy (NCBI): domain Eukaryota; kingdom Metazoa; phylum Arthropoda; class Insecta; order Hemiptera; family Miridae; genus Stenodema; species Stenodema calcarata. The sequence continues at coordinate 35,197,600 of OY986048.1, read as the reverse complement.
CGTGTTCTTCTTCTTCTTCTTCTTGTTCATTGACGGGGCTACAGCCCAGCAGACGAATCGGATCGAGCTGAAATTTTGCACACACGTTTGTTATGCTCCAAGGGAGTGCCTTTTGAACATTTTTTCTCCCTCCCCCCATTTCCCTCCCAATTAGGGGGAAATAGTAATGTTTAGGAATTTCAAATGGTCATAACTCCTTCAAAATTGAAGCTTTTCCAAATTTTCTTTTTTAGTTGTGTTCAGCTTTTCAAACTGTTTAGTTTGAGAGCAAAAAGAGCTTCCTAAGGGGGGAAATAGAGGAGTTATAGTGATTTTTCTATTTTCAACAATAACTGCCGCAAATATTCATGAAAATTGGCGCGGTTGAACTTAAAATGTCCGCTAGGTTGTCTAGAATATGCTCAATAATTTTGAACTAAATCTCAATCGATTTGACTAGAGGGACCTCCTCCACCCTCTTCTTCCATTGACGATTGACTGTTGACTCAACGAATAGAGACAAAAACAGCAACAGAACAGAAAAAAACACCGTATGTAACGTGTAAACGAATTTACTTTACTTTTTATATTCATTGTACTGAAAACTGAGTACTGACAGAGTGACAGTTGGTACCGAGACTGATGACAGAACGAAAACAACAAGACAGAGTGACAGTTGACAGTTGATACCGAGATCGATTACTGAACGAAAACCACAACATGGATAAGAAGTGTGTGTATGCTTTTTTTGTTTTGTTTTTTTTTGTTTGTTTTATAAAGCCGTTTATTTAGAAATTACCACAAAATATATTTGAAGTATTTCATACTTCATCACAAAATAAAATGAATACTTCAGTATAATAAATTAAAGTCTTTGGCAGTATACTGATCTCCATAATTTAAAAATTGTCCGGAGATCAGGAGTTGCTAACAATTACATAATACTAATATAGTTAAACGCTGTGGCAATTAATAACGGAAGAAAATGAACATACATTTTTGTCTATTGTAACAGAAAAGAAAATAAAGCTGCACAAATTAATGATATTAAAGAAAAGAGCTCAATAGGGGAATAACACTGTCGTAAATAACAAAACAAACTGCTGTTTTAAGTGGTCATTCAAACACGATTTGAATTTACTAAATTTTTCAATTCGCTTTAAATGAGTAGGCAAATCATTAAAAAATCTGGGGCCCAGATACGAGCACTGTCTTGTGAAAAAATCAAAATATGGAAACGGAACAGGTACTAATACATCATGGTGACGGCGAGTCACACCCTGAAGTCGGCAACTGAAGGGAAAATTGTGAATAAAATAATATTGGAGCAATTTCAAAACGTAGGTAAGTCTAGGGGGGAGAACATTGAGGTTTATAAACAGCGGTTTACTGTGGCTTAAGTAACCAGATCTAAATATAAGGCGCACAAGTGACTTAACTGCAGTCTCGACTGAGATGAAGGACACCTGATACGCCCCACCCCAAGCAGGAATACAGTATGTCAGTATAGAATACACAAAAGCATGGAAGGTCATTTTCAGCGCAGAAAGGGACAGGAATTTATTGAGAAAAGAGAATACGAAAGAAGATCTTCTAATAGCATTTGTTACGTTTAGAATATGAGGCTTCCATTTTAAGAACCTGTCAACCACTACACCTAAGTACCTCTGGCAATCTACCCATTGAATGAGAGGGCAAGAGCAGGGATTTGAGGAATATGAACCCGAACGACTATGGAAAGGGATTACAGAAGTGTTAGGCTGCCCTGCCACATTGATGGAGTGCTAATATAACATGTTTTTTTCCTTGTTAGCACTCAGAGCATTTTGCACAAACCAGTCAGATAAAACTGATATTGCTCGAGCAGCAACATCATGTGCATTCGACCACGAGTCAGCCCCAATGATCAGAACTATATCATCAGCAAAACCAATCAGAGTACCTCCAGTGTTTACTTGGAAGGATGTTACTTTAACCCTTTTTGGACCAAGGTGTCAGCAGTGACACTTTTCGTTATCGATTTTACCGGAGAACAGTATTAGGGTATGAGTCTTTCCAGCTTCGCAAGTTGCAAGGCAAGCAAGTTGAACCTTGGGCTTCGATTGGTACCCCTGACATCATATCTAGGAACGCGGTAGCGTTCCGCCCCGCCAAGCAAAGAAGTTGAGAAAACGAACGGTGCCGAGTGTATATTTACCGGACGTCACGAAACGCGTTTTCGAGGTATCCATATCTCGGCTCCTATTTGACCGATCAACTTGAAAATTAGTGTGGGTCTTCTTTGAATGTATATTAGAAAGCCCTGAAAGTTTCAAATCGATAGGTCTAAAGGGAGCCGAGCTACATAACTTCAAAAACCCGGTTTTTCGGCCTTAGATTGTTCTTCTCCTTCTCCTTCTTCTCCTTCTCCTTCTTCTCCTCCTTGTTCAGACAGGCAAGGCTGGAGCCTCTCCACGTTGACCGATTGACTTGAAATTTTGCACAGAGCTTCATTTAACCTTGAGACAGAGCCTTATATAAGATTTAACCCATTATCTCAACCCAAAAAAGTTTTAGAAACAAAAGAACAGAAACCTTAGGAAAATTCTGTCTACAGCCTGGGTAAAAGGACCAATCGACTTGAATTTTTTTACATACCTTCTTTATAGCATGGCTCAGTGCCATTTGAACAAAATAAGCAATTATCTCAACCCCAAAAAAAATTAGGGACAAAAAAACTGAAATTTAGGGTAATTTAGGCTAATTATGGCCATATCTCAGCTCCTAGTAGACCGATCAACTTGAAATTTGGTTTGGATCTTTTTGGTGTGGATAATAGAAAGCCCTGAAAGTTTCAAGTCGCTAGGTCTAAAGGGAGCCGAGTTATATAACTTCAAAAACCAATTACCATGTTTTTCTACTTTTTTTCAGTCGGTCAAGGCTACAGCCTCAACACCTTCGCCGATTGACTTGAAATTTTGCACGGAGCTTCGTTTCAAGTGTAGCAAGTGCCTTTTGAAAGATTCAAGTCGATATCTTTAAAGGGAGCCGAGTTATATAACTTCAAAAACCCGGTTTTTCACCCTTACCTGTTCTTCTTCTCCTTAATCAGTTAGGCATTTCCACCTTCATTGATTGACTTGAAATTTTGCACAGAGCTTCGTTTCAACATCAGACAGTGCCTTTTGAAAGGTTTAACCCATTATCTCAACCCAAAAACGTTTAGAAACAAAAAACTGAAATTTAGGCTAATTTTTGCAACTTTTCGAGTCTACAGCCTGGGTAACCGGACCAATCGACTTGAAATTTTGCATAGACCTTCTTTATAAAATGACCCACTTCAACAACAAAAAGATGTGATATCCCCCCAAAAAACACTCCGTGTAAAAATCACCCCGCCTCGCAAATATCATTCTTCAGAGGCCGGAAAAAGCCCGCCCTTTTCCTCATTAAGGAGCTAAGTATAATGAAAAGCTTAACCACTTCACAAGCACCGTACCCCTTTCGAAATCTCCCCTTGGCGCTATTGCGAGACGTTTTTATTACTTCCACAAGCAACTAATACTTGTATAAAACGTTAACCACCATCAAGTATTAGTTGCTTGTGGAAGTAATAAAAACGTCTCGCAATAGCGCCAAGGGGAGATTTCGAAAGGGGTACGGTGCTTGTGAAGTGGTTAAGCTTTTCATTATACTTAGCTCCTTAATGAGGAAAAGGGCGGGCGGGGAAAGTGGATATCATAACTTTTTCCGGCCTCTGAAGAATGATATTTGCGAGGCGGGGTGATTTTTACACGGAGTGTTTTTTGGGGGGATCGATTTTACCGGAGAACAGTATTAGGGTATGAGTCTTTCCAGCTTCGCAAGTTGCAAGGCAAGCAAGTTGAACCTTGGGCTTCGATTGGTACCCCTGACATCATAATATAACTTACTGAATCCTCCTGAGTAACACTAAGTAATTTCTTCTGAAACCACTGCTGTCCCAAGGTGTCAGGAGAGTGACCATTTCTAAATTGCCAGTTTAAAAAAAGAACAAAGTCTACTTTTGTAGAAAAAAAAACTTCCAAGTTAGAAGCCCATATAATACAAAAACCACAAAATTATAGGGAATTTTAGATTTTATTTCTTGGGCCAAAAAGGGTTAAAGAAGAGTTGTGGCTTGTGGTTGTCAAATGACGGGGACAAACGAAACTGGTGATAGGTGTCTACACAAGTGGTTTTCCGATCACGAATAAATGTACTAAAATCGTATAATTATTCAATTTATTAGAATTTTGCCAGTGTTTGAATTACGTAACCTAGCTTGACCTAAAATCCCTACGTTCAGCGTAGGGATTCCCTACGCTCAATGCACCCCCAAAATCCCTAACCATCCCGAACGCATTCACGTAAACAGTTGGAAGAAGGAAACAAATCCAGGATTCTTCTTCCAACTCACGTAAACTTCTTTCTCGATTTCACGGGGAAGTGGAGTAGGTTTTATTGCGTTCTTGCTCTCTATAGATCCGTCGACATTTCCAGAATGCAATGCTCCATTTTCGATTTTTTGGCGTTTATTTCCTTCTTCCAACTGCCGATTCAAGTGGACTGAGGCCTTTTCCGCAAGAAGGGGGAAGATTTGGAAGGGCAGGCCCCGGCCCTTGCTTGGTCACGTGGTTGAGCTGGGCGATAGAAGAAAAATGTGTACGCGTCACATACGGGCGACTGTCTGAAGGGTAACATCGACGGCGACACGAGTCGACAAACGTCTGTGAACAGCGGTTTTTCCCACAAAGTCATTTCACATTTTTCAAGATTTACTTGACAGCTCACACATGAAAACCTGGACGTCGACATACGGCCAAGTGGCAATAATTATCCTTATCTCGTAAATATTAACGGCTTACACCCTGCTAAGGTACAGACCTACCTGCTTGTATAGACTCCCCTAGAAAATATTACCTTTGGCCACCTGTTAAAGTGAACAAGTGCTGTCCACATGTTTCTCAACAACAACAATTATTGAGCCCCGAACGGTGCAGTTATTGCTGCCCTGTTGAAATCGGCTTAGAAAAGGGAAGTTTGGATGGTGGGAAAACCCACACTGCATTGCACCTTTGGCAGGTTGCACGCATAACTGACATGGGGTATGCAGGGGGTCCCTCAACAGCTCGTACCTCAAGAATGGTAGTGTGGCACGATTTTTGAGTTATACCCATAGGTAGATGAGCTCTACAAGAATATAATATATTCACCATCGTGTTCAGCATAAAAAAACCCTTTAAAATAAAATGCGGGATCACTTGTCAGAATGTTTCATTTTTGGAATTTATGGGTAATTTCCCCCCCTAAAACTCCCCTCTCCCCCCCCCCCCCCTTACAGCCTTACAGGGCCCGATTCTGTCCATCTACGAAATTAGCCTGTCGGTGGCCAAGACGGATTATTTTTGTGCAAATTTGAACTTTTTTTAGTCAATTCTATCGAGAGTTATAATCCGGAGTGACACATAAGTGAGATTTATACGTATCGAGGGTCTCACGGCAACACCCCACTGGCCAAAATGAGTTATGCATACCATTCAAAGCGTCTTCCCCCGGCGGATCGATCTAACTAAGTATAAGTTAGGTACTTAAGTTAGGTAACACTAAATCTCACGATTTGTTTTACTGAACTACTCAGTAAACATAGTCATTGGCAGATGGTTTTTAGGCTCTGCTGAAAAGTCGCCCAAATGACGATGAGGGAAGTTCCCGTGAGACCCTCGATATATAATACTGGCCTGCATTTCTATTGTTGATGCTGGAATAATGTTTTGCAAATTTGGTGGTTGATACTTAGATGTTCTTCGTCGTTAGTCTGCGTTAACGGGAAGAGATATTACAATTCTTACTTCACCATGTTCAGCGTTGAAAAACTTTTAAACTGAGGTGGTACTCGACAAAGAAGGAGTCAGAATTTGTTGTAAAACCAGTAAAATGGAGTCCTTTTACATGCAACCAGTTAGTTCTTCGAAAATTCGCTCCTACAGCCATGCTGCACGACTGAATGTCTCATATTATGTCTCAATATTAAAATAAAATATTATTCCTTTTGGAATGAAATAATATATTGAAGGATATGAGAAAATGAAATGATTACGACTTGTTGAGAGGTGAGACGACCACATATTTAATAATGAAAAATAACAATGACGACTTGGTCAACAAATTAAATGCTTACTAAATAATCATACAATAATAATTTCCTTCTATAAATTAATGAACTCATTTAACTCATTTATATTATTTAATAATTTTATTATTATAAAATTATATTGTATTTGGTACGATTGGTGAACAACTACAAGAAGTAGAATTAGGCGGACTAGTAAGTTGTTCACTATCACAAATTTTTTTGACATTATCGAAAGGTTCATTACAGTTGAAGTAGATATGAGTCCATGTATGTGTAATAACTTACAATAAGAATAGAACGGGGTGGATGAAAAAGGATAAATTGCAAGTAACTGAGTGTAATGGAGAATGAACAATGAATACAGGTTACATAGATGGATTGCCTCCTTGGGCGGGAATTTAAGGCAAGGTTGCCAACATTACATTTCGTAATAATATTTATGACAGTATGTAATTTCAATATCTTCTAAAATTGGTGTAAGATTCTTTAATATAAATTTCCTATTCCTGATATATTCTGAACCTTCTTCATTACGAATTACATACGACCTCACACCTGCTGGCGTGACAATCGTACCTGGAATCCTGTGACCATTTGGTTTCTGTTTGTATTGCACTGAATCTCCATATTGTAGTTGTGGCAATGCCTTCACATTCTTTCTATCAAAGTATTTTTTCGAATTATCTTGCCTAATTTTAGTTAAAGACATTAAAGGTTTTGCTTATTAAATTTTGCTTATTAAAATTTTTAATTAAAATTAAAATTATTAAAAAATTAAAATTTGCTTATCAAAATTTTGTTTATTAAAATTGATTACCTTCGGTTTTAAAAGGTTTTCACTAATTGGTAATGTGCAACGCAGACATTACCAATTGAGCAGGAGATGACATTTCACCTTTTGGTGCATTTTTGTAGTGCAGCAGTGCAAGATAAGGATCTGAACCTGAATCGTGGCATTTTTTCAAAATATTTCCAACAATTTTAACTCCACTTTCAGTCATTCCATTGGACCTAATCATATAAGGACTTGTCATGACATGTTGAATTTCCCAATGGTGGGCGAATTCTCTGAATTCTTTTGATTGAAAAGGTGGTCATCCACCATCAGTAATTAACTGTGACGGTATTCCAAATCTAGCAAACATAGATTTAAAGTGTGCCATCACAGAGAAAGCTTTTGTTGAGCTAACTTGGCATACATCAATATATTTAGAATAATAATCAACAACGACTAAATATTTAACATTGTTAAAATCAAGAAAATCAGCCCCTACTTTCTGCTAAGGTAATGTAGGCAACTCATGGGGTTTTAAAGGTTGGTTCATCGACATGATTACGACGAAATTTCACGCAAGTTTGACAATTTTCAATTAAATGTTTTATGTCAACGGACATTTGTGGCCAAAATAGAACACCTCGAACTAACGATTTCGTTCGTTCAACTCCCATATGACTGGAGTGTACCTTGTACAATATAGATTTTCTCAATTTTAAAGGGATCAATATACTAGTATTGCGAAATAACAGATCATCCATTATATTAATCTCTGCTCGGAAGTCCCAATATGGCTCAGCTAGATTTTCAACATGATTTTTAGAACGTGGAGTACTCTTTCAAGATAACGTGTACCTCATCGTTTTGACATTTTCATGTCTTTCATATGGCACATAAAAAAAAAATCGTCACGAAATTTGCTCACGAAAATCGTCACGAAATTTGCTAACGAAAATTGCTAACGAAAATTTTCTGATGATTTTCGCTTACAACCGATTCGTTGCTACGGAACTTTATCTTCGCCAGTTATCGTACAAAAATCGTTCACCACTCGTTGGATAGCTCTCGATTTACCTAACCATATTACGTTAACCACTGCGGAGTGCGTGGCCGACAAGCTGCGGTATGAGCATGACGAAGTTTGTTTGCACACAACATGAAAATGTCTCAATGTGTTGCAGATTCGCTAGCTTCACGAATTTCACATAATGTTTGCGGTGATACTGCAAGTGAGCTGCGAACAAAATTTACGAGTTCTGAAATTTCCTCATCAAGACTGTCATCTGTTTCAGGTAATGGGGCACGAGATAAAGTGTCAGCTATATACATATGGTTGCCAGGCTTGTATACAACTTGAACATTGTAGGATTTTAACTGCAATAGCATTCTTTGAAGCCTGCTAGGAACATTTATTAAATTTCGTTTGCAAATCGTGACTAAAGGAGAGTGGTCTGTTTCAACTGTAAATGATTGACCATAGATATATTGTCTGAATTTAGTACAACCACTGCAAACAACTCCTTTTCAATTTGGGCATAACCCCGAAGGCAAATCGTGATGCATCCACTGATTGGGGGGGGGGGGGGGAGAGAGAGAGTTCACCTCAAAATGTCCCAGTGCCATGGAACATCTTTTTTTAATTAAATTATTCAACGAAGAATTCTCTTGAAAAAATGGAAATGAAACTAGACAAATAAGTTACTAACCCGATGAATCTATGAAGAGCTTTCTTATCATTCGGGCTTGGCATTGCACTAATAGCTTCAATTCGCCCTGGATCGGCTTTCATGTCTTGTTTTGAAAATATATGACCCATAATTTGGCCAAAGCCAAGTTAAGTATATTATACTTAACTTGGCTTTGGCCAAATTTACACTTATTTGAATTGAATTTTATATTCAACTGACGAGCTCGATCAAAAACTGATTTTAATCTATAGTAATGGTCATCTTCATTTCGTGCATGGACCAGTAAATCGTTTCGATAGATGCATACCCCTTCCAAATCACCAAAGCTCTCTGTTATTATAATAATTAAAGGGGGAAAAGTTTCCGGCGCTACAGAAATATCGAAAGGTAAGCGCAAAAATTTGAATCGGCCAAAAGGTGACCTGAAGTTGGAACTTTCTGGATCCATAGGAACATTCCAGAAACCAGAACATGCGTCCAGAGTAGAAAATACACACAATCCATTCAACTGTGCTCTTATTACATCAAGAGTTGGCAACTGATAGTGTGATCTTAGTAAATTTGCATTCGAATTTCGCGTTTGTAGACATAGTACAGTAGGTACATTTTCGTCGTTTATGTTGAACATAATCATGAGTTTTACCCTAGATGGTACACGGCAATACACAATTGCCTACATTTTTTAGTGACGTGCCCCCGTAAGCACTTAACGTTTTATCTGATGGACTGACTGATTTTGGTCTTATCAGAACGGGGTTGTTTCGGCGTGCACTCTTCGGGAAAAACGTGGCCAGAATCTCAGCTGTCCAACTGTATGAAAAAAATGTTTTTCACAGTGAAATTAGTGGAGAAAATGACGTTTGAGTTCTGAAAAACGAGGGTATTTCGGTGAAAATCTACGTTTTCCACCAAAAGCCAACTTTCTTCATGGAAGTGAGTTCGGCATCGCAATTTATGCATTTTTTGACGCTGAATCGAATGGCGACATTACCATGCCTCCCTGACAAGGAAGAGACTCGTTTTTAAAAAAGGACTAAGTTATTTTTTTTAAAGAATCAACAAATTAATAAAAATGGGACGCCAAAAGTGTCACTATTCGATTCAGCGTCAAAAAATGCATAAAATGCAATACCGAACTAATTTCCATGAAGAAAGTTGGGTTTTGGTGGAAAACGTTGATTTTCACCTAAAAGCCCACATTTTTCTGAACTCAAACGTAGTTTTCTCCACCAATTTCACTGTGAAAAACTTTTTCTTTACTCCGTTGGAAAGCTCAGTTTCAGGCCAAGTTTTTCCCGAGGACTGCACGCCGAAAGCACACATACGAAAGAATGAACGGTGATTTTTAAAAAATCTTCAAATTTTGGACTTTGGCAATTTTTTCATCAGTCAGTACTGTCTCAAAAATTGGATTTTATATCAGGGAGATAGCAAATTGTCCCATAATTTCTGTAGACACCCTGTATACATATGATTTTGTGTGTCTTTTGGCAGTGAATTCAGGATGGTCTAAAATGGATTTTGGAGTGAAAATTCGATTTTCAAACATTTCGGACCGAGAACAGTAAGCTTCATTTTCTTCGAAAATTCGCTGAAACGGGGTTACTTAGTAGTCACCCAATTGAGCAAAAAGAATTCTGACGAAGTACCTTAACAAACGCATTGTGGCAAGGACAACTTATTACGGAGGTCTCGTCTTTGTTAACCGTTAGAGACACCTTACATTTCGAGGGTGTCAAAGCCACATGTCGTATCACCGAAAAAAAAAAAAATTTCATTTCGTAATCGATAGACATTTTGATTCCGCATCGTTTAAACCAGTGGTTCAGCGATATCTCAACTCAATACTATCGAAATCGACGTTTGAGTGATAATATTTTATCAGAAACTACTCACCCACAGGTCGTATCAACCTCATTCAGCGTGCAGAGAGGTACCTCGCCTTACATTCAGGAATTTTTTCTTGTTTTTTGTTAAGAAGTTCCGCATTTTATGATTTTCATCGTTCAGTGATTGTCTGTTGTCATCAAGAAAGTGAAATATGGTAACTAAAGCTACTACTACAGTAATACTAGCTTCAAAACACTGCTGGTTGTGATCCGACCTGTGGTCGCAATGGAGCAGTGCCTCCTTGGGAAGAAATGTTTGTTGATTCGACTTGTTTCCATTGGTGATCCCAATCCTTCTGTCAGTATTATTCAGCTAAAGGGTGTGATCCAGAAGTATTAAATGTATTAACTAAAGGACGAATTATGATTCACCACTATAAAACTAATTTTATGATTGTTTGTGCACTTTATTTCAGGGGCGGCTACGAATTCCGTCCCGGAACCTCATTAAAATATTAAGCCGGCTTAAAAAACCTTGGGATTCCGTCCCTACCTTTAGCGTGGGGCTCACTGGCACCTTGGGATTCCGTCCCAACAACTTGGACCCAGCCTACTGAAACCTTGGAACTCCGTTCTGAGGAAAGTAAAAAAAAACTACAGACATTGTGAAACATATCATCGTGTAATATACACTAATAATATAATATACACGCAAGGCCAGTTGTGACAGTACCCTATATGGTACTAATCAGTTGATTAGGGGATGTTTTTATTCCGCAACCCCGTCCACTTGATCTATATGTCCAACTAATCTATATGGTACTAATCAGTTGATTAGGGGATGTTTTTATTCCGCAACCCCGTCCACTTGATCTATATGTCCAACTAATCTATATGGTATCAATCAGTTGATTGGGGGATGTTTTTATTCCGCAACCCCGTCCACTTGATCTATATGTCCAACTAATCTATATGGTACTAATCAGTTGATTAGGGGATGTTTTTATTCCGCAACCCCGTCCACTTGATCTATATGTCCAACTAATCTATATGGTACTAATCAGTTGATTAGGGGTTGTTTTTATTCCGCAACCCCGTCCACTTGATCTATATGTCCAACTAATCTATATGGTACTAATCAGTTGATTAGGGGATGTTTTTATTCCGCAACCCCGTCCACTTGATCTATATGTCCAACTAATCTATATGGTACTAATCAGTTGATTAGGGGATGTTTTTATTCCGCAACCCCGTCCACTTGATCTATATGTCCAACTAATCTATATGGTACTAATCAGTTGATTAGGGGATGTTTTTATTCCGCAACCCCGTCCACTTGATCTATATGTCCAACTAATCTATATGGTACTAATCAGTTGATTAGGGGATGTTTTTATTCCGCAACCCCGTCCACTTGATCTATATGTCCAACTAATCTATATGGTACTAATCAGTTGATTAGGGGATGTTTTTATTCCGCAACCCCGTCCACTTGATCTATATGTCCAACTAATCTATATGGTACTAATCAGTTGATTAGGGGATGTTTTTATTCCGCAACCCCGTCCACATGATCTATATGTCCAACTAATCTATATGGTATTAATCAGTTGATTGGGGGAGGTTTATCGGAGGAACTAGCCATTCCTGATCTTCACTTAAAACCGTGAAACGTTTTTTAAGTAACGTGTTTATGTTGGCTGTTCACAAAGACTTCTAATCAACGCTGAGAGAGGGCGGGACGGAAATCCAAGGTTCGCCCGAGCCGAGGGATTAACCGTGCGTGGGTTTTACCTGCTCCCGGGACGGAATCCCAAGGCACCCTATTTCAGGCATAAAATGGATTTTGAGGAAGAAAAATCGGATTTCCACACTGATTCAGTGATGACAGTTGTGGAGTGACACTGGAAGAACTCATTACGGCAGCTGAAGAGGGAGGTACGGTGAAGAATACACAACACAATAATAAGAAATTGGCTAAGAATTGGTTCAAGAAATCCAGAACACTCTAGATTGTGATATTGACTGTGAAATCGATGATCCTCAAAAAGACCCGGATTATGAGCCACCTATTGAAGATAATGGTGAACCAAGCGATGATGGGGAAATTCTTCTTAGCAATGACCAGCCTGTTGTTTACCAATATTACCAATTCGGTGCATCATGGACTTACCGAACTATGAAAACAATGGTTGGTAAGAGCCCTTCATCTGTGATGAAAAAATATGCCCATAGGAAAACAAGGGCGAAATACTCGACCAAAAAATCAATAATAAACTGCGTTACGAAGCAGTCCGTAAACCTCAACCACGCCAAAAGAAGGACAACTCCACGACGACGGGAACTACCGTTTACGGGCCATTATGCCAGGATCTGGACATGGCCGAAGATGATTACGTGGCTGCTGCTAATTTGTTCAAAGAAAAATTCAATCTCACTGACAATTCTAGACGGGAGTTGGAAATAATTACGAGGGGCCAAGCACCCAACGATCTTTGGTTTTTTGAACGACGTTCGCGTCTGACGGCCTCTCTTTCTGCGAAATTTGCTAGAGGAGACCGACGACTCCCTCAACAAGACTAGTCGAAACATTGATATAACATATTATGTGAAAAACGGAACCAACAGTGACGCCGTCCAGTATGGAAACTTTTACGAGAGAGAGGCACTTCAAACTTATCAGCTTCAGAGACCGGAAGCTACAATGTTACAGTGTGGGTTGTTCGTTCAATCAGCACTGCCTTAAAAAATCTTATTTATACCAGGGAGATGGAAAATCTTACGCTCTTTCCAACGGTATCCTTAACTTTTATTTTACATATTAATTTAAGGGAGTTAGAGCCGAAAACACAAAGAAGTCATAGAAGTGAAAAAAGTCAGTTTTTAAAAAATTCTAAGAGGCACTTTTTTTTTTGCAAAGTAGCTGTAGAATTGATTCCTTGAGTTTGTCCCATAATTTCTGTAGACACCATGTATAGTTATTGTCATTCCAGACGATAACTCTCGATAGAATTGAGATAAAACGTTCAAATTTGCAGAAATAAATCCGTCCTGGCAATCGAAAGGCTAAGTTCGTAGATGGGAAGAATCGAGCCACTCTAAGGATAGGGAAACCAGAATTGCGATATCTTATCCTGTTCTCAAACTGGAGCAGTTTAAACGTGAAGAATCGTGGTTGATACTTGATATGATCACGGTTCATCTGATCCTGCTCTAATCTGATAACGGAATGATATATCGCAATTCTGACTTCACCATCGTTTACAGCGTTGAAAATTCCAAAAACTGAAGTACCTATCACTCGGTAAAAAAAGGTGGCAAAATTTGTTATAAAACCAGTAAAATGGAGAAATTTTACATAAAATCACTTGTTTCTTGAAAAATTTGCTCATATAGCCATGCTGCATGACTGGAATTTTTTTCTTTTGCCCAGCTGGGATTCGCTTGATTACAAAGCATCACAAATTTAAAAAAAATTCGGAGACCGAAATAGTGTATTCCTTATGAATTTTCTACGTTGAATCCGAATCTGAGGTTCAAGATTTCGATAGCTAGTCACTGCAGAGTGGGACGAAAAATCTACCTGGTTTGAGAAACATTCTTTTGCTTACTCGTTACTTACTCGTATGTTCCCACGAAAGGGTAAAACGTTTACCTTTGTATCCACCTGCGCAGTTCAGGAAAGTACCTAGGCAATTACCAAAATTCCAAGAGGCTATTCTGACCTTTCCTTTCTTCGTTTCAATACCTGTTCAGTAAAACCGATATTTCGAGGGTGTAAAAGCCACATGTCGTATCACGTTTTTACCAACTTTCCAGGAGAGCCAAAAAACTGATTCAAAACCATGGTGTGGATGAAATATTTACTTTTTTTCACTCAAACGTCAATTTCGATAGTATCGAGTTGAGATATCGCTGAACCACTGGTTTCAAACGACTTGAAATCAAAATGCCTATCGATTACGAAAAGAAAATTTTTTTTTCGGTGATACGACATGTGGCTTTGACACCCTCGAAAGTTAACGAAGACTAGACCTCCGTAATAAGTTGTCCTTGCCACAATGCGTTTGGTACTTCGTCAGAATTCTTCAACCCAGATAGGCTGTTACTTTTTGCTCAATTGGGTGACCACTAAGTAGAAATTTTAGCGAATTTTCGAAGAAAAAGAAGCTACTGTTCTCAGTCCGAAATGTTTGAAAATCGAATTTTCACTCCAAAATCCATTTTAGACCATCCTGAATTCACTGCCAAAAGACACACAAAATCATATGTATACAGGGTGTCTACAGAAATTATGGGACAATTTGCTATCTCCCTGATATAAAATCCAATTTTTGAGACAGTACTGATTGATAGTCCAAAATTTGAAGATTTTTTAAAAATCACCGTTTATTCTTTCGTATTTTGCGCTATCAGTAATTTGTGCTTTCGGCGTGCAGTCCTCGGGAAAAACTTGGCCTGAAACTGAGCTTTGCAACGGAGTAAAGAAAAGGTTTTTCACTACTGGTGGAGAAAATTACTGGATAAAAATTTTTGGTGGAGACAATTACTGGATAAAATTTTTTTTCGGTGATACGACATGTGGCTGTGACACCCTCGATTTTCTCACGGAATACTTGCCAATCCTTTTCCAACTTTAAGAAGTCAAGTTTCAACAACACAATAGGTACAGTTTTTCGGACCAAAAGCCAAGAACCGTTGTGAATTCACCTTTCACATTTTGTTGGAAAGAAAAAAAAATGTTTCATAGAAAATTCAGAGCTGCGATTAGGTTTAATCTCATAACTAGAGACGATTTTCGAAACCCTGATGAATAGGGAGCGTACCTAATTCTAGGAAATGTACGAACATTTAGTTATCTTGTAGATCTTGTTTTTTTTTTGTTTTTTTAAATAGTATTTTTATTGGCATCGTATATAAATACATTCAGCCCTAGCAAATTAAGATACAGCTTGTATTAAATTATGTTTGTAAGATGGAGAAAGTAAGTTATGCTTCAATTTGTTAAATTATATATAACATAGTGGTCTAAAATAAAATAATTGTCTTTAGTTACACTTTGTGGTTGATGTCCTGCAGGAAGTTGTAGAGTGCTTCGTAAACTGTCCAATTTTCATCCGACAATAATGTGTCTAGGTTGAAGGGAGCTATGACTTGTGTTGGAATCATCGCCAGCAGATTTATCCTCTTATCCTCGTATGTAGGGCAATTGAGAAATATGTGTTCCATAGACTCCTCTTCATAGTTGCAAGCCTCACATATGTTGTCATCAATTAAATGAAATTTGTATAGGTATGACTTGCATAGAGCGTGCCCAGTTCTTAGTCTTATCATAGTTTTTAAGAAATGAGTGGTTGCGGTTGAAGGGGCTGACCTAAACCAACTCTTTTTTGATGGGTGGGGAAACATAGAGATATGTCGTTTTCCCGCTGGGTAAGTATTATGGAATTTTTCCCAGTGGCATCTAAGGGCTTTTGCAAAGTTCACGTTTAAATCTGTATGTGGGAAACATGGTGGTGCTATTATCCGTTGTGGTATAAAGGTTGCATCCCTAGCTTTCTCGTCTACTATGACATTTCCTTGTACATCTCTGTGTCCTCGGATCCAGATTAGATGCGTTGGCTTCCCTTGGTTGTAGAGTTCTGTGGCGTTTTTTATTATGTCAGGTTCAAGGTATGTAAGTCGTGAGGTAGGTGAGAGGTGTTTCAATTATGAGACTATACTTTGGGAATCTGTAAGCAATACCACCCCCTTACAGGAGTCTCCCAGATCTTGTGCATACTTTATTGCTTCTGCTAGTGCAAACGTTTCCGCGGAATAGATTGAGGATCGATTCCAGAGGCGGAAACTTCTAGTGAAGTTGTTGGAGCTGTCATAAAATGCACAACCTGTTCGTTTATTCATTACCGAGCCATCGGTATAAATAACGGTGGCGTCCGGCCATTTTTGGGAGATATATGATTCTATGAAGTTGTAGATCTTGTTATTTCGAGGAGTGGTGCTCCACGAACTACCTGTTTTTAAATCCAATTAAGTGCTCAATTGTCTCCTTCCATCGAGTATTGCAGCCGATCCTCTATGACTACGTGAGCCATTCTCATACATTTTGACCATTTGGCTCTTCTGGACCCTGCAAATTAGGGGAAAAAATAAAGCAACTTTTTGAATAAAATTTGATCTGGAATGTTACTATAGATGTTCAGAATAAACAATTTGAGCATCAGTTGTCAGTTATTTCAGTATTACTTTCTTTTGATCAATTTTTAACGTTTGAACTCAGAAGGAAGTTTTGTCACGAGTGTTATCGTCCGGAGCGTATCGTGGCTCTGGAATGGAGGGTACCGCACTCCATCCCCTCCCCCCCTCCGCACCATTACAATATCCCAAGTCTCCTACTGAATTTACCTACGCACATTATTCACTTCAACCAAGACAGAAAAGTAAAGCAGTTCTTAGCAAGCTATTTGCTCAAGGGAATTGTACAGTGTTATTATATAATATAATAACTTCTAACTAATGTTTGAAGGCTAATAATTAGCCTTCAAACATTAGTTAGAAATATTTTACTACACTACAAATGCGTTAAAAAATTAGTGCGTTCCTGCGTAATGAATAATATAATAACAAAACAAAACAACTATAACAAGGAAATATATATTGACATTTTATGTCTTTGCATTGGCACATTGAAATAAAAACTGTCACGAAAAAGTGTCCTCGAAAAGCGTTACTTACATTTTACGATAGTTTTCACTTACAACCAAGCCGTTGCTAGGGAAATGAAACTTCTGTCGTTTTCATTGGTCAAAAATCGTTCTCCATTCGATCGAAAGCTCTTGAATTATCACGCATTTCTTGCGTATTTGTTCTTGGTATTTATGTCAGACGTATGTCAACTAAGGCGGATAGAGAGGTCTAATACCCGTATTAGGATCCAGGTCTAATATCCGTAGTCCTGCTCCAAGTTCTCGGAACAATCACCATACAAACGCGTACAGACAGGAGTACTTATCCGATCCCGATCAACATCCAGGCGTCGGACGGATTGGAACAACCATCAAAACAACAGTCAGTCTGGATCTCAACAGCGAGGAATATGTAGTAGATGCGGCCAAATACATCGCGTGAAGTGCCCTGCAGTCGGTCAACAATGTTCATCGTGCGGGAAATTAAATCATTTTAGTAAAATGTGTCGGTTGAAATCAGTTCGGAATCATAAAATGAGTAGTTCCGAAGGCAGTAATGTGAACGCGGTAGTGACCGACGATATTGGATACTTTGTATGTCACGTAGAGTCGGATCGGCGTAATAATTCTGAATCAGGATGGTATGTAGATTTAATTATAAATAACTGTAATGTTCGTGCACAACTTGATACCGGAGCACAGGTCAATTGCATGTCATTGAACCAAATTTATGATGTAAATGTTGTAAAATCAGTCAGTCCATTAGATAAAAAGTTAAGTGCTTATGGTGGTTCGTCACTAAAAAATGTAGGTAATTGTGTATTGCCGTGTACCATCAAGGGTAAAACTCATGATATTATGTTCACCATAATCGACGAAAATGTACCTACAATACTAAGTCTACACACATGCAAAAAATTGGGACTTGTCGAAAGAATATATAGCATTATATCCTCTCGTAATCCGTATAATCAGCTTCGTAATCAATATAAAGACGTATTCGAGGGATGAGGTTGTTTACCTATTGTTTGTAAACTCTCACTTAAACCAGATGCACAACCGATAATTGATCCCCTTCGACGACTAACATTTAAACTATATAATCGGGTTCAATCAGAACTTATGAAAATGGAGAATGATAAGGTTATTGCCAAAGTCACTGAACCAACCGCATGGGTTAGTTCTATGGTGGTGACAGAGCGTAAATCAGGAGCTCTTAGAATTTGCTTAGATCCGCGAAATTTGAATGCAAATTTACTAAGATCACACTATCAGTTGCCAACTCTTGATGTAATAAGAGCACAGTTGAATGGATCGTGCGTATTTTCTACTCTGGACGCATGTTCTGGTTTCTGGAATGTTCCTCTGGTCCCAGAAAGTTCCAACTTGCTAGTTTTTGGGTCCCTTTTTCGCCGATTCAAATTTTTGCGCTTACCTTTCGGTATTTCTGTAGCGCCGGAAATTTTTCACCGAATAATGACCGAGAGCTTTGGTGATTTGGAAGGTGTATGCATCTAGCAAGACGATTTACTGGTCCATGCACGAAATGAATGACCATTACTGTAGATTAAAATCAGTTTTGGATCGAGCTCGTCAGTTGAATATAAAATTCAACTCAAGTAAGTGTAAATTCGGCCAAAGCGAAGTTAAGTATATGGGTCATATATTTTCAAAACACGGCATGAAAGCCGATCCAGGGAGAATTGAAGCTATTTGTGCAATGCCAACCCCGAATGATGAGAAATCTCTTCAAAGATTCCAACCCATCAATGATCCTCGAAGCTTTTCATAACCCTAGGTCAAGGGGAAGGGGTTCAAAACGAATTTTTAAATTTTGAAAAGTTCAAAACTCGAAAAATTTAGATGGAACGGTCGCTGCAGGCCGTATTGACAAACCGTTTGTCGAAACGACCTTTTTGCAAGCGGTCGTTTCGACAGAGGTATAGTTGCAAGTTCAGATTTAGATAGTTTATTTTTTAGAATTTCTGCAGCTTTGTACGACCAACCGTTTGTTCACAATGAGGGCTCAAATTTGGGGCAGATCGAAAGCCGTCAACATGAGAGTGAATCGTGATGCAGCCTGTCGGGTCAATTTTCATAATGGCTCAGCCGATTCGAACAGCACATGGCTTTCAAATTTCGAGTTAATTAATAATAATAATTAATCTATCATTCAGTGATATAGGCAGAGGGTTGATAATATCAACCCTTTATTATTATTTAGGTACAAAGATTTTTCTTCAAAACGTTCAAATTCTTTGCGTGCCGCAGGTTGCTGACCCCGAGTCTAGACGAAAGGGGATTTGAACAGAAGATAATAAATAAACCGTTGTGGGAAAATTGGCAGCGTTTTTCAATAGGAATAACGGCAGGGTTTTTCAATATGGGTAGCTCTAGACATGTGGTTAACTTTGGATTTCCAGTTCTATTTGTCAGTTCTTATCTAAAAGAAATGGAAAGGTACGTTCGTTTTTGAGGTAAGAAATCCGCTTAGGTACCTGTAAAATAACTACTAGGTACCCTTCGTACCGTGGGAACGCTGTGCTGCTATGCCCGTTCAATAAGCCTCTTCTAGTACTTGAAGGATTGAGCCATTGTTAACAGGTGGCCAGATTGAGTGGATTTGGTGTCTACTTGACGTTCTCTCCCTGACAATACCCAAGGTACCGCAGTGAAAGGCCGTAATATACTAAATCCCGTTAGGATATGCATGTTAGACGTTGCAGCTGCAACGCATATGAATGACTTTCTTTGTGCGTTCAGCCAAAGTAATGGCCGAAGCAAAAGAGTCAACGGCATATTGGTGATGAGTCATACTGATGACTGAGGATAAATGTTAACTCTGAGTAAGTTTATGAAATGACCAAAGGCAGAGAAACTTCGGAAAAAAAATTAAATAAAGTTGCCTACGATACCAAATGTGAAAAACTTCGGCCCTTAACCAAAATCAGAGAGGAGGTGATGAAATGCTGAGTATTTTTATGAGTGGAGCTTAGAGGTGGTTGTTCATGCTATCAATTGTAACAGTATTTTTGAACCTTTCTTAAATTCTTAGAACACTAGACATCAAAAGTCACCTGGAACTTCCAGTGCCTGGCAAAATCTACATATCGATACCCTCATTCTAATACCACGTATCATCAATTTCGGCCAAATTCTGTTTTTGGCCCCTACAGTATTTTATTTTTTTTATAATGTATTAGGGACGGGAGATATAAAAGGAATTCAAGGAATTTTCAAAAGTCGCATGCCAGTGAGCCCATCCGGGAGTGTCTCAAAACGACGGACCATCCGGGAGTGTCTCAAAACGACGTGGTTTAAGCTCGTTTTCCATTATGATTTTAGTTGAATAAGTTGTAATAGAATCGCCTCAAACTTAGGCTTTATTCAACTAAAATCTGCATCTCATTAACAGGAATAATTAATTGATATAAAAGGAATTCAGAAATAATGTTTGTCACAAGTTGTTAGGGAAACATATGATCCAAATACCGGAGTATCACACCACACGGGTGTTCGTGTCCGACACTTGAACGCGTTCCTTTTGCAAGATACCTGGGTGTATACATAGACGAAAACCTTCGCTGGGATAGGCAAATCTCCTTTTTAACCAAACGGATTTCAAAATTTAAATATTATTTCTACAGGTTGCGAAAAGTGGTGACATTTAAGTTTATGCTTGTTTTGTATAGGTCCTTGGTGCAAAGCATAATGTATTTTGGAATCCTTGCATGGGGAGGAGCCTCTCCAAATGTAATAAAGCCTTTGTCCAAAAAGCGATTTTAAAAATCATTACTTTTAAGTCGAGACGATTTTCCTCCGACGAGCTGTATTCGTTGGTTCCCGTCTTCTCAGTTAGCCAGCTGTACATTAAAGCCGCTCTCATGTACCACCATAAACATTTCATTTATGCACCGACAGTATCCTCTTATGGGCTACGGGAGTCCACTCTGAGAGTAAACCCAGTTCCCGCGAGCCGCTTGAAATGTACCACCCGACATGTATTTTTTAGCCTACCGATTCTCATCAGAAAGCTGCCCAGTAATTTAAAAATGCCTTCCAATTTGAGCCGAGCCAATACAAAACATCTGTTTTTAGTTTTTTAATTAGCAAAGGACACCGAGAGTGCGAAAACTTATTTTCTAGTGTCTATGTTGTTAGTTATTAAGATAAATTAGATTATAAGATGTAACTCAGAATCTCACTCCAACTTGTAAAACAAATGTTAATATAATTTTAATAACTTAATATAGTATAATAATAACGTAATATAAATTTAATATAATATGTTCCAACTCCCCCACTTAGCACGGAATTGCGTTCCAAAAAGTGGGGTATTTCCACAATTATTCATTAGGTTTCTTCTGTTCTGTGTATATTAGAAGGAATAAATTATTTTTCATTTCATTTTTCATTTCATTCATTTCATTTCATTGCAAGGCAAGCTTCAGTGTCCAAATTGGGAGACGATTGTGGAGTTTATGATTTCAAAAAGAAGGCTGCTGATTTTTTCAAAAAAACTACTGTTTGGCACTTCAAATTCCATGAGTGCAAAAGAATTATTGTTACTTTGTCCGGGAAGAACAAAATCCCCTTGGTAAGGGGAGAGCTTGCTTATCGATCCAACATTGGCGCAGAAAAATCAATATTGAAAAGAGGGAAAACACTGACCAAAAACCTTGGTATAGATACCATTCCCAAGGGTAAACCTGTCAATGAAAAAAACTAATTTCTCCCTTACTGGGAAAAACCTCTGATCATGGATATGTCTCTTAGCTAACAAGAGGTCGTTTAATATTCACTGCAAATACTTTTAATTCGGTTTAGGAGCCACCCAAAACCGTAACGAACAAATTCTTATGATTTTCACGTACAACCAAGCCGTTGGTAGGGAAATGGAGCTTCCGTAGTGTTCATCGCACAGAAATCTTTCACCAATTTTTGGAATCGTCTGCTTTTTTAGAAAACTTTCATGATACTCGCTACCCTCTCCAACCACCGGAAGTGTCCCAAAAAACGTTACAACGTTACAATGGAGATAATTGGGTTGATGATGAAAAGCTCGAATATTACAAAAATATTACAAAAAAACCTCTATCCTTGAACCGGCAAATAATTCGATTACGGAAGAGGAACCTTCTCATGTCCAAGAAGAAGATTCTGAAAGTGATGATGACCTGACAGACGGCGAAGTGGTTGTAGTAGACGAAGAAGGGCAAGTCACAGACTTTCAGGACAATTCTGATGAGATAATAAAAATCGCTGAAAAATTTAAATGAAGTCTCTAAAAAAATAAAAACCTTCTTAAAGCTTTATAGATTCGTAAAGAACTGTCATCACGCTTGTTTTTTTCATTTTACCATTTTTTTGCTAGTACCTATACTTACTTGGAAATATTGTATTCAGGTACTTTATTTGGACAATCTGTAATACCTATGTGTAATGTGTGCCTATTCTTATTTCCTTAAAAATGTGTCAAAGCTGCATTATCGAAAGGGTGTGATTTTTTTTCAAACCCCACTTTGTCCGAAGTATACTGCTCCAAAACCCACTATGTCCACCGTACAGTTCCAAAACCCACTACGTCCAATTTTTCAACTGGATTTAAAAAAAAAAAAGTATAGATCAGGGATTTTCAAAATATACTCATCCTAAATAAAAAGTAATTTTATGATAAAAAAAAAAAATTGGCTAAAAAACTCCATTTTGAAATGAATCGCTTCGCAAAGAATGGGCATCAGTCCTGGGAGCAAGTTTTTGGGAAATCGAAAATAACTACATACCGCCTATGGTTGTTGAAGCATGTGGTTGGAATGGACATAAATTGCTACAACGTGTGAGTATGAAGTTTCCATCAAGTTTTTAGCGAGTTTAAACAATGAGGTATATTTTTTTTTCAATTTCAAAACTCGTGGACTTATGCCCTTTTTTTGTGAAACATTTTTTTCTGGCGATATTTGGGTCTTTTTTGGTAATTAAACTGATATGTTCATACAATACCTCATTTGTAATGAAAATTACAAATTCGGATGATAATTACAAAATTACAAAGTTGGGAAAATTCGAACAAAAAAAATTCAGTATAACTAATTTTTCCAATCATTGCATTACAAAAAGTTGTTCTACATCGTTGTTAGGATCTTCTTCCACAGTAGGCCATGAACAAAGGTGTTTGAAATATTGGCGATACCTATCAGGAATATACTGTGAAAGTTTCTTCAGATCGTCAATTTTTCTTTTCTTAAATCGGTAACTTTCCAGCCCGAGAACTACGCAAACAAAGCGTCGAACTGATGCCCTTTCATTATAAATCGATGCAACGTACGTCTCAGACCTTGAAAAGATCAAAAACTCATTTTCTCATTTTTGTGACTCATGCCCTTTCTTTGTGACACGATTCAAATATCATAAAAGTTTTTCTCGATTATCTCAAAATTGGGTAGTGAGGACATGGAGGCTTTTGGAACTGGGCGACTCAAATATCCAAGACGGAGGAGAATACAAGACGCGCCAGTAAAAGAGTAAAACCTCTGTAGTGTGACTCTAGATACCGAAACACGTGCAGATCGAGTGTCGGACGTATACCTGCTCGAAATATTCCAGGAAGAGGGGACGAGGTGAAAACAGCACTCTTGCCCCTTCTGAATCCTCGATTGCTCCGAGTCGTGGAAAACTCCTTCTACCGTGGCTCCGAGTATTCAGTTGTATCTCCTATTCAACTCGTATACAATGTTTACGCCCTGTTTTGCACGTAAACGATGTTTCCAGTTTCAATTGAAATGACAGTGGCTATCAAAACTAGTACTGTTGTCCTCTTAGCACTTCTACACTGGCATACGTGGTTCGATATGACACAGCTTCTTATCAAAATGAACGATTCGTGTTTCACACTACCCTTCCTTTTTCTATCATCACGCTTGTAGACAACTTTTTCACGAGATCACCCCTCAACAACGCTAGTCAGGTCCTTATGGCTCAGGAAATTGAGTGTTACCTACTTGATGGCTCCGTACGATTTTGAGGAGTTCATGATCTAGGGACGCGGGAGCGTGATCACCTCGAGGCTTTCAAGACCAAATTCATGGGCCTCGATCTTTTTTCTTATTATAAATATAGGTTGTGTCTGATGGTATTCAAGGTACTGCGTGGTATGGCTCCATCCTATGTCCGAACTCAATTTTGTGCTGCGCTGTCGCCTAGGTCATGTGCTCTGAGGATCCCTACCCACGCTACCAAGTCTTATAGCAACTCTTTTGCGGTTGCGGGGGCGAGACTTTGGAATAAACTTCCAATGGGGGTTCGCTCTACCCATTGGCTTGGGCGTTTCAGGGTTGCGGTACGCAGGTTTTCATATTCATATATGCGGAAATCCCCGCAGTTTTATTTTTTCATATTTTATTCACTATTTCGTACAAAATTTCAATTTAATTATGTTCTAGATTGGTTGCAATAGGACCACAGATGATAATATTTTATTATTTCAAGAACTGGTAATCAAAATATAAAAACGAGTATCACACCAAACTAATTTCAGGAACCAACCTAATATAAAAATAATATAAGTAATATGAAAATATGTATGCATTACACTCGTATGTATTACACCATGAATGAGCATAAATACATCACTTGACTTGTCTCTTGGACTGAGGTTTTATTAAAACTAAGAAAGAATTCCAATAAGGTCTATTATCTCATTTTCTCGAATAACGACCAGATTCTATGTATACGTTTGTATTCGTGACAGTTGAATCAATTATGTCGAGGGAGAAAAGTTTTACAAAAGCCTAAATGTCTGTAGAAGAATTTCTACCATCTCGAACTAGGCCAAGCAATGTTCTAATAATTGTTTGTTTTAGATGTAGGAAGTGATGTTGTTGAGCTTAGCCAGTATGTGTCTGTTTCCCTTGGCCAAAGTAAACGTCAAATTCCATGGACTCACGTTCACCGTTGTTAGAGAAATTGTCATCAGACTGCTGTCATCAGAAAGGCTAGTTCCTGGTATTGAAATCCAGTAGTTGTTGAAGAAGTTCTCTCCTCTTCTAGATAAATGACGAACGAGAGAATAAAATAAAGCTAATGAGTGAGAGAGATCCCCACATTACCGAACACATACTGAATGTATTACATTTGGGGAAACAATAAATCCTAGCTGAACGTTGTTGGCTAGTCATTTCATTGTAGAAGTTGCAACTATACTAGGGTTGAGCTGAAGTAGTCTAAAATGTAAAAGGTGACAAGAAAGGTTCAAAAAAAAAAAAAACAATAATGAGTGTACTTACATTTTTACACGCTAGCGGCTAAACACCCGCACTTGACGAGGTTCATACTTCAATGTTTAATTGAATAATGAAGACACGTCGGAAGAACGTTGGTGGGGGCATTTTCTCACCCGGAAAAGGTAGGAGGAAAGATACCAAGGACCCTGTTTAGTCAACATTGAAGGTTCTGATTATATATCTGTTTTTCTGAAAATGCGGGCAAATCCCCGCCTAGCGTGTAACTAATCACTATTTTACACGTTTTTCGTGTTCTTGTTGTTGTGGTTGTTCATTGACGGGGCTACAACCCAGCAGACAAATCGGATCGAGCTGAAATTTTGCACACACGTTTGTTATGCTCCAAGGGAGTGCCTTTTGAACATTTTGTCTCCCTCCCCCCCATTTCCCCCCAATTAGGAGGGAAATAGAAAATTTTTAGGAATTTGAAATGGTCATAACTCCTTCAAAATTGAAGCTTTTTCAGATTTTCCTTTTTTAGTTTTATTCAACTTTCAGGACTGTTTAATTTGAGATCAAAATGAGCTTCCTAAGGGGGAAAATAAAGGAGTTATGGTGATTTTTCTATTTTCAACAATAACTGCCGCCAAAATTGATGGAAATTGGTGCGGTTGGTCCTAAAATGTCCGCTAGGTTGTCTAGTATATGCTCAATAATTTTGAACTAAATCTCAATCGATTCGACTAATCCACAGCCAAAAATACGTGAATAAATTCCACATCTACTGATTTTTTAATGCAGATTATGATTCTGGATGACATTCAATTCAAAATTTATGTAATATTAATTTTTTTTTTAAACCTTGTGCAATTGAAGGGGTGAATAAATACATTTTTGTTAGTACTATGAAAATTGTCGTATTTTCAGGTAGAGAATCTCACTTGGGTAGACTTGAAAAAGAACAAATTTCAGTGTTTACTATGTTTCATAAACTTCTTTATGTAAAATCGCAATAACATAATGGTCTCATATCTTCCCAGTAGTCAGATAATTTACGAATCACAGTCACAGCAGTCTCATATTATCACGATAGTATCACTAGCATTATACAAATTACAATCTTAACATAGTTATTGTCTCACAGCATTAGACGAAATCACAAAAGTTGCAATAGTTTCATAATATTATATTCTGAATAAATAAAATATATTCGAAAATCACTTCTGCATTATCATATAAAAGTAATTAAAAGCAATTGGGTATGTTTTTATTTTTGTTAATATTAAAAGTATTATTAGATAGTAGAATCGGAATCGGAGTCGCACGAATCGCCCGCATTGTTTTCAGTGCACTCAAATGTAGGTGGAGCACGTAGAAAGGATAATAGTTCAGGTGACAGTTTATCCCGTTTGGTTTGAGGTTTTTGTCTCAAACCTGCAATGACTGGATCGGAGGTTATTAACAACCTATGTAGCAAATCTGTGTTGGTATGTATTCTTTTATCTTTCCGCGTGAACATTTCCCGGAACTTCCTGTTATCTTTATTCCTGGATTCTTGTGCTTCCTCCGACATTTGGCCTATTGGGAGGAGACACGCTTCAATAACTTGTCGTGCGTGAAACAAAATTTTGTGCACAGAAACTGGCATATTGTACCAGGAGTAGTCCCTAAGATATAAGTTTCTGGTTTCAATAACGTAACTTTCGAATTTTTCTATATCGAGTGCAAATCCGCTGTTTATACACTGTAAAATCAATCCAAAGCGCTCTATCAAGTCTCGATTAACGCCTGTTATTTCAGCAGTTTTATCGGCATTTTTGAAAAATCTGCGAGAAGTGTTCCCGTCATTCGTATTTCCCGCTTGTTGTTTTGGTACGTCAACGAGTAACCCCAATTCCCTTCTAAATCGATCTTGAATAGTTTTCTTTCTTTCGTTAACTTTGGTTTTCATTTCAACGCCACGAGCGTGGCCTGCTTTAAATTGAAGCTTATAAGATATATGGAGGATGCACTCCATGAATCTTATTCTAGCATGTAATGGTGACAGTCCGATATTTAATAATGAAGAATCCACACTTTTATTCAAAACGATATCCAGCTTATTCATCTCACTGGGTTTAGCACCGCATAAATAGCAGGTTTGTGTCGATTTACAAGAAGCCAAGGCATTACATACCTTACCGTCAACCATACATAAAACGAGAATAGGTTTAATCAGAACATCGACATTTTCAATATTTATAGTTGTTGGATTGAGCAGATCTATTTCTCGTTTTATGCTTTCCACCTCTCGCGTAATTGTTTCGGGTGTCTCCTTAGAGAAAATTAACTTGAGTGGTCGGCAATACCTAGTAGAAGACGGTACAGGATTTGACCAAATTACTTTTTTTCCCCTCTTCACTCCCCTCATTCGTCTGAAAATTCATTTGAACAGGAACAATGCTTAATGAAAACAAATTTTCGTCTGAAAATCCTTCACCATCAAATTTTTGTTTATAAACAGCTTGGTTAGACCCATCGCACCCCCATTTAAAGATTACATTGATAGAACCATCAGACAAGTTGGGGAAAGCTACCAATACTTCCGTCAGGTAATGGGCTAAACGGCTTACTGTGTGGTCTATCAGGGACTGCAGCTTGATCTCAGCTGATGTTTCAGTAACAGTTATGTCAGAGGGGTAGCAGTCGTTTTTAGCCTGTTGCAAAATATGGATGGGTGGATACAATTTGGGACTAACATCCAGACAGTGAGCTCTCAAAGAACGATATTGGTGGGAGGATAAATTGCAATCCGTCATAAGTGCGAGAGCTTTATCGGGGGACAATGACTCTGGTTTACCTGAATCGGCAGATTTCCGAGCTTTCTTAATTGCAGTTCCTCGAGTCGGAGAGGCTAGAGCCACTTCCTGAACCAGAGCAGCCGAATCCCTTTTGGTTTATTATCTTCGATAATGAACCATTGGAATCGCCCAAAGAAAAAAAAATTTTAACCCCCCCTCAAAATTTGTTGGTTTACGTTTCAAGACACGTAGATTCAGAAAATCGAATAAAAAAAAATCCGTCCGTCCGCCGTACGCCGTCCGCCGTCCCCCGTCCGCCGTCCCCCGTCCGCCGTCCGCCGTCCGTGGCACTTTGCCCAGTTAGCGTTGAGCTAAAATTACGAAATTTGGTTTCTGGGTTTGGACCAGCCCCACAATGATCCTCGAAACTTTTCATAACCCTAGGTCAAGGGGAAGGGGTTCAAAACGAAATTTAAAATTTCGACAATGTCATATCTCCAAATATTTAACTGAACCGTGTAATTTTTAGTTCACTTTTGAATGACCTGAAAAATTACGAATCTTTTAAGACCAATTGGATTTTTTTGCGACCAGCCGTTCGTTCACAGTGACCGCGCAAAGGTTTAGGAAAAACACTAAACTTTCGCGTCGAAAACGGCCGTTATGTGACCCAACCCCCAGACGCCCAGAATAAAACTACCTTTTTTCATCTTCCCGGTAAACTACAGTCTAGAAATTTTAACCGTGAGTCGGGGATAGACCACATTGCAATATTCACTCGGTTTCTCATTTGTAAAATTGTTTAAATAATACCTTTTTGTAATAATACAAATTAAATTTTGATGATGAGCTATTGACTTGAAATTTTAAAAATAGGTCAGAACTGGATCACAATGCAATATTCACTCGGTTTCTTGTCTGTAAAATTGTTCAAATAATACCTATTTGTTTAAACAAATTAAATTTTGATGATGAGCTAGATACTTGAAATTTTAAATATAGGTCAGAAATGGATGACATTTCAATATTCACTCGGTTTGTATGACATGGTATGAGTATCGTATGGTATATTATTGTATGTATGATTTGGTATAATACAGTATGGTATGATAGGAAAGAAATTCGTATGCTATGGTATGTGTACGGTGAGAATATAGTATGGTGCCGATTTGCAATACAGTCTGGTATAGACGGAAGGGTGATCTGCACAAGGAAGATGATAAACCGTTGTGTCAAGAATTTGCAGAGTTTTTCCCAGCACGTTCAAACTGAGCCTCAAGGCCGATGAAAGTTCGTCATTCGTATATGAGTCGACCAAGCTTCTTGCCCTCCGCTGTTTCGTTGAATCACTTGCTTCTTGAAAAAGCTTCTTCGGTCTCCCTCTCCTACCACTATGACAAAATAGTTCAAGCTTAAAATGATTCAGTGAGGTGACAATTTTTTACGAAAAAATTTAAAGCATGAAATACCTGGAGGTCGAAGGACCAGGAAAGCAACCACCAGTCTGGAGAACAGGAATTTGAAATTCCTGCTGCAACCAGGAAGCATTTTTTTCCACAAAGCGCTCATAATGCCGATGAGCCTTCTCCCATTTTTCCTCGAATCTGTGTTTTAAATTTCTCACTGCGGCCTTCAATTTATTGATGTCTTCATCAGACAGCTGTTGTACTGTGAATCGAGAGACCGTAAATGTAATATAATGTAATGTAATTAGATTACACAGCTTTCAAGCACGTGACAGATCGTAAATTCTTCGAAAATTCACGGGAAAACAATTGTTTGACAGGTCTAAAGAGAAATATTTCCATATATTATACCTTCAATAGAGTTTGATATATGCCGAAAGAGTATGTCAAAGCCCTCTTCCTTCGCCCCCGCCCTCCATATATGGAACAAAGTTTCGTGCGAAAACATCGCTGGAAAAACAGGAAAAACACTAGGTTACATTACATTTTTGACGATTTCTACCAGGCGCGCAAGGATGCGCAAGATTTTATTGTTGTTTTGTCATCATTAGGTTCCCATAAGACTGGGAAAATTTAATTTTGGCTGAACACGACTAAATTCAAAAGTTATTCTCTGGAACGTCAAAGGCTTATGAAAAAAAATCCCATTTTTCCACTAAAACAAGAATATTAATTACAAGCTAAAAAAATATTTAAAAACAATAAAAATATTTTTTTTCACTTACCTATGAGGTATACAAATCGAGAAAAATATCGGCCTTGTTCCCTCGGCAACTGTCCGTTCAGCGGAGCAACTTGAAGACGACTGCTTTTCATGCCTTCCCGAGTTACACGTTGGAGTCATCACGACACTCATGTTTGAACTCGTCGTACGTTCCCGTTTGAGGAGGAATAATTCCTACCGCATTGTTTTTAATACCTTTGGACCTTACACTTCCCACGTATCATACCTGGCACCCCTAAATATTAACTTCATTTTTCACATTTTTGACTTCCCAGATTCGCAAAATAATACACTGTGCGCCGGTGGGGTAGCCATTTACGATTTACGAAAAGATAAGGCATTTTGACGCCTTGCACTGCATCAAACATAATCTGTTTAAATTCGATCGAAAAGAATAGCATAGCATCAGCACACGATGGTATTGGCGATATATGCTCGGCTGATGTTAAAACGGGCTCTACTTGTATCTCAGATACCGTAGCCATGGGGGGATGGAGGGAAGGCCTCCCCCCATGGCTACGGTATCTTCTGGCCTGCTTTTCGACTTGAAATAGTTGGGACATTTCGGGCCGTGAAGATAGAAAAAAAACAATAGTGAAAAAATAACTAAAAATAGAAGAAAAGGAGGTACGTTTTAGCGAATTTTCGAATGTTCTCGGTCCAAAATTTTTAAAACTCGAATTTTCGAAAAATATTCATACCAAAATCCGTTTCAGACCATCCTGAATCCACTGCCAAAAGACACCAAAAATTATATTTATATATTTAGGTATGTGTCATTCCACACGATAGAATTGAGATAAAAAGTTCAAATTTGCACAAACAATCTGTCTGTGCAATCGAAAGGCTAAGTAGATAGGCAGAATCGGGCCACTCAAAGGAGGGGGGGGGGGAGTTTTAGGGGGGAAATTCCTCATAAATTCCCAAAATAATATTCTGACAAGTGACTCCTCCTCATTTTAGAGGTTTTTTTATGCTGAACACGATGGGAAAATCAGAATTGAGAAATGTTGCAATACTGCGATTGTAACAACTGTGATACAAATCACAGTGACCGTGATAAGTAGCTGTTCAGCACTGAACCGAAAGGGTTCACTCTACAAATAAAATTTATTTGTATGGTAATGGTACCGATGATGATAATTTGTATTGCAACCTATTCGTCTGTCTGACGAACAAAAATTAATTGGTATTGTAACCCATTCGTCTGATCGACAAATAAATTTGTTCAATGACTACAACTCATTCGTCCTTTACCTGTACCCACAGCCCCGTTCAATATAAACCTCGTAAATGATACGATCCTCAAGATCCAAGAAAATATCAACAAAAAGGCTCCAAATAGGTATAACTGACTTTCATTGTCGAGTGTCTGTATACGAGTCCCTGTATATTTAATACCAATGGTTGGTCCTCTGGAATAGTGGGATTGATCTCAAGTATTTGTACTTATTACTAGAACTCTACCATTTAATGTTCTAGTGAATATTCTCATTGATTTTTGTCTTCAAACCTCCAGAAAGCGAGTGATGCGAGAATATCTACTGAACGAATTAGATCACTCGCGACGAGGTTGTGGAAACCCATTTCAAGAAAAAAAACGGAGGTACAGAATGAGAGAATCTATTTCCTCAAAAACGATGAGTACAATAGTTGAATCGATTTCGACGATTAGGTTATCATCAGTAACAAACATGAAAATACTTCACAATTGGGTCGCTATTCAATCACAATCATTGATTCATGTAAGATGTAGTTTGATACGGTAGTTTGATTTAGAAATAGAAATGTGACGATAAAAAAAACGAATGGAATGCAAATCACTCAATACGCAGTTTCTAGCCTTCGCGAACAGAAGTGGTAATTAATGAGCAACGAAATTCAAAACGACGAATACAGGAAACAATCACAGAGGAAACAGAAAAGAACGCGATCCGAACTTGGTAATATAATATACGTTATATTATAACGTTATAATGCATGGAAGAAGGAAGGATGGTTATAATGGATCTTCTTTGTGAAATACCAAAGACAACAAACGACAGACCACAACAAGACACTTGCGCAGAGGTCCTCTGCGCCGTCCGTTCATCCGTTGAAATATTTAATTTTTCTAATGCGGACAGTCTTCGCCAAAAGTGTGTATCCCTCAAAGATCGCGCCCCACCACTTCATGGTATAAGCCAATCAGATGCTCCAACGCATGTTCAGTACCGAACCGAAAGGGTTCACACTAGAAATAAGTGGTACCTGGTAGGGATGGGTATCGATGAAGAAAACATCGATGTTTTGATACATCGATGTTTTTATAGGAGGGGATAATATACCTACTCGTATTTTCATTGTAGAATATATTTTCATTGTAGAAAAAATTATGACAAGTTAGAACATAAGACTCAATATAATAATATTATAATATACCTACTCAATATATTATATTGAGTACCTAGGTATATTATATTAATGCGTTGAATGACCAAATACTAGTCGTTTGTTTGAAGGTTTTTATTCCACGACGTTTCTGCCCAGGAACTGGGCCCTATTCATGCGGATATCTACAAGATGAAGTAGAATTAATATTATTATCAACAGCAATGTACT
Organism: Stenodema calcarata; assembly: GCA_963920205.1. NCBI lineage: Eukaryota > Metazoa > Arthropoda > Insecta > Hemiptera > Miridae > Stenodema > Stenodema calcarata. The sequence continues at coordinate 35,164,720 of OY986048.1, read as the reverse complement.
ATAGAGATGGAATTCTTATGCTAGGTAGGTACTTACATTATAAGATTATGTAAATGTCACATTGGGGTTTCGAACAGGGGATAGCAAACGGTAATAACAGAATGTTAAGGGATATAAGGTTACAATTTTGGTGTCTTGGTTGAACCACGACAGACATCGGTTGCTGACATTATATATATAAGTAGGGTAAGATTAGACATTTTATTCTAGTGGTCTAAGTAGGTAGGTAGGTGATAAAAATGTTACAAAAATTGTTGGCATAAGTAGGTAGGTAGGTGATAAAAATGTTACAAAAATTGTTGGCATAAGTAGGTAGGTAGGTAATACAAACATTATTAAACATCCATATACTTCCACTAGTCATCAAGGTCATAATACTATATTATATTATAAGTATATAGACAATAAAGACTTAAAATAGTAATATAGGTATTAATAATATAGAAAATATAGGTTAAACTTATAAAATTATACAAGAATTAGTAAATAATCAAATATTCCAGAAACAGTCTTCAGCTTCATGCAAAAATAACAATTTTGACGCCAGTTTCTCTGTGCTCTATGTGGCACCGCAAGTTGGTCGTGTTTTCTTGTCTTCAAATTATTCCCAAGTTTAGTTCTTTTATCCTCTCAAAATATAGCCAAATGTCATTTTTTGGAGGCATTTTGGAAACAACGTAAAGAGCGCAAATAGAAAGTACAGGAAAGAGGAACCGCGAGAAAAGAAAACTAGAAAAGAAGACGAATTGACGGTAAGATGATAAGAACACAGATAACGCATTTCCCTCCCTATCCTTGTGATTCGGTTCAAACAAATCGATGTTTCTTGAATCTGTATAGTACCTAATATTTTTATGCAAGGATACTGAAAAACCGGATAATATAATAACCGGATAAAAAGATAATATAGAATAAGAATAACTATTGTATATATACAGGTAGGTATATATTATTTGTATTTAAACGACCAAAGAAAAAGAAGACATTTTGAGAAAAAACATCGATGTCTGGTAAAATACATCGATGTTGAAAAAATATCGATATTTGGGAAAAAACATCGATACATCGATACCTACCTCTAGTATCTCGCCGAGAGCCCGCAGTAACCGTAGTATAGTAGGGTTTTCTGTGGCAGTAACTGCCGGCAGTTGGTGGTGGAACGTCGTCAACTCAACTTGTCAAGAAACGGTAAGTCAGTCAACTTGTCAGTCTCAATCTAACATTATCTAACATTGTCATTATCTAAACACCAACATTCAAATCGTGGATTAATCTCAGTTCTTCAGATATGTATATTAAAATACAGTATATGGCCCATTGTCATCATTACTGCAAACTGTACTGGAAACTACAAATCTGAACACATATCGTCACTTGTCTTATAAGATGTAGTATACCGGCATTTGTCATGATGGTACTTCATCTTTCGGCATTGGTCTTAGCATTTATACATACAGTACGTGGGTTTCGCGCGCGAAACCGATGCTCATTTGTTCGCCGCGTGAACACCCGTCGAAGTTTGATTTTCAAGCAGGTTTGATTTTTCGACGCTCATTCGCGTTGGTTGGTTGTGTTGTTTTTTGCTAGCTTTGTTTAAATTTGTTCTGCCTACTCTACTCTTCCAGTTTGTATTCTTTATCCACTAATTATTAGTGAAGTTCAGAACAGGCCGGTGCTATAGAATAAGCTCCACAAACAGTATAAAAACCGATTTGTAGTAGATACTGCATGGGAAGAGGTGGCATCCAGTTTAAACACAACTAGTAAAACCAATTTATTTTTATGTCAGTGTCTTTCTTGTATGGTAAATTATTGGCAAAATGTATTTCGCGCATTAATTGCGGAGTTGGAGCAACGGTTGTTATTTCTCGACGGCTCAAGATTGGTTAGGTTGATAGGTTCATCCCTTCTCGTTATATTATAACACTGTGTAGTAAAGTGATGGCTTTCACTATGTGAATAGCATATGACACATTTGTTTCGATAGGTTTGTTCAAAATTCGAAACTTTGAGCACATGATCCCAAAAGAACTCTCGACTGTCATCCTGGCGCGAGAAAGACATCGGTTGAATCGTTGTTTTACTTCATTCCCGCGCAGTTTTTCAGGAAATGGTCGCATGAGGTAGTTTCGAATGCCTCATCTCCTAGAAAAACAAACGGGGCTCAAATATAGCTGTTTATTCAGTGTTGGTATGGTGATATTCCGCGGCAAGTTCGCTCGACTTTCGTCTTTTGTTCATTCGCGTCCACATAGGACGCCCTTTCCGCGTCAAAGGGAGCGACTCAACAATTTCGCGCCGTTCAACTTGCCGTCCACGTAGGACATTTATAGATATAAATATAAGGTTAGAAGCACAACATATCGGCACTGGTCTTGACTGCAGTGTACTCGGCATTTGTCATGAATACTGCATTTATATATCGTATGTATTAAAACTACACCGGCATTGGTCTCATCTGAAGTGTATTGGCCCTGGTCACTATTACTGCTGAAGTAAATCGGCAACTGTCATAACAACTCTTGTTATATCGGCATCTGTCTCAATTACAGAATAACTGAAATTAAATTGTGCGAGGCTCGGGGACGACGAAAGGGGAGGTTGTACACCCCCTTTAATCTGAAAGAACTGAGATTACCCGAAAGTTATACCCACTATCTGATTACTATATCAACTGTATTACTACATATCTAACTACTATTACTATATTACTATACCCACTATCTGATTACTATATCAAACTTGAACACATTCACATTTCCATTAGAACTGGATATCGATGTTCAACTACTAGAACTGGATATCGATGTAACTACTATTACTATATCTAACTATATTACTATACCCACTATCTGATTACTATATCAAACTTGAACACATTCACATTTCCATTAGAACTGGATATCGATGTTCACATCTACTCAATATTATGCATTGGAAACACTTAACTACTCGTAAATATATAAGAATTAACGACATGGTGGAGATGCTGGGATCTGAACTATAGTCTGATCATTCCTCGATGGCACTTGGGGGTCTTGGTTCTGTTACTAAACACTCACAGGACCGACGGCTTGAGGTGGTCATTGAAAAGGTGTTTAGAGACTCGGCGTTCGGAAAGCGTACCTACCTTGGGTGTCCATTCTATTAGTCACCAATTCAGCCTTTACTACCAGAAATAAATTTTGTATGGTTTTTATATTTTTTTCGGACTGATCTTGAAATTCTGATTAAAATGGCACTGAACACGAGGTAAATTGGAAGACTTTGACCCTCCAAAAACACTCATCTAAGTACCTAGTGCCGTCTTTTCATTTATTTTCCAATGCAGTGTCGAATCCAATTACATTTAACGTAATATTTATAAATGTAAGTATTCATATTTTTTGGTACATTGTATAAAATGCACACTTACAACTACTTATTACTTACACTTTATTAATCAATCGAATAGGTGGTTCTCAGACATCACTTCATGACAATTTCGTTCATTTTAGGAAATAAAATGTAAAACACAGTGTTATTTCGGTCATTTGTATAAAATTATAATATTAGGTATTTATGTTTAAAAGTATTTTCAAATGATTACGCACAAAATTAGGCTTAAAAAAATACAAAGAAATGTAATCACGTTCTATATAATTCTAAATCGCACTGATTTTTTTACTGTTCTATAGGAAAATAGCTAACGCCATCGTCTTCTGAATCGTCCTTCGAAATGCTTTCTTCATCAGAATCACCAGGTATTTTTTTTTTTTTTTTCTTGTGAAAATTTTTATTGCACCAAGTTTACAACTTATTAGCAATTTAAATTTGATATGCATTGTTAATTGATTGTTAAGAAGCTAAGATACGTAACATGGCTTCTAAAAGGCTTCAAGTTTTGTGCAGCTGATGCACTGGTATGGGTTCACTGATCCCACTGAACACACTTCATTTCACAACATGATTTCCCAACACTTTTCACAAAACACTCCACTCCCACAGGTCATGAGGTTTTGTTCTTTTAAGCCTTCTGAGTAGGCCATCAACATCAAGGAGCTGGACAACCTCGTCATTGATGTGGCCACGAAGCCTCTGTTGATGGGCTAATGCTTGCTTTTTGATAACTTCTTCGACTGTGGGAATTTGAAGTTCCAAATGTAGTCGATCATTTCTTGTGTAACGGTACGCGTCTACACACGCGCGTAGTACGTTATTCTGGAAGCGCTGGATGATCAAGCGGTTGCTCGGAGCGGTGCAGCCCCACAGTTGTGCACCATACGTCCAGACTGGCTTGAGGAGCTGATTGTAGAGTGTTAGCTTGTTTTGGATCGACATGGGTGATCGTCGTCCCATCAGCCAATACATTTTCCTGAATTTGATAGTGAGTTCCTCTTTCTTCTTTTTGACATGCGCTTTCCATCGAAGTTTAGCATCTAGGGTCATACCCAGATACTTAGCTTCGTTAGCATATGGTATAACTTTGTCATTGAGGAGTACCGGTATGTACTCACACCTACGATTCGTAAAGTCGACATGTACAGATTTAGTCTCGTTCATTCTGATCCTCCACTTCGTAGTCCAGTTGTGTAAAGACTACCTACTGCTTTTGTCAACATTACCTTGTTTATTACTCCTTGGGAGCAAATTCCAACGTTCAAAACCTTCCAGTCCCTTTGACACATGTTGATGCCTACAGGAAAGGAAATATAGTTTGAAAAAAACCTCAACAGAGTGTTCTGAGAGCGTGAAATATAATATGATGCCTGCAGGCATCACGATGCAACCAAGCCTAAATTTTCGACTTTTTGATTCCCTTATTACGTCATGCTTAGATTGTGACCAACCCTCTTCACTAACCTCCGATTCGCTGCTCTCTTCTTCTGAATCTGCTGCCTCGTCATTTTCATCTAATGTGTCGTCGTCACCTACGTCTTTTGAATTTTCAACTTCAATGGCAGCTTCCAATCGTTTTCTCAAGTCGGATTTCTTACCTGTGGTCTTCAGAGATCGTTTCTTCAACTCGTCCTTCAGCTGCTCCACCTTCAATGTGCTCGGATTCATGGCTGGACTCTAGGTACTTATAAAATTACGTCTTCTTTATCAGCTACCCTGACAAAGGCCCACTTCGCGACCGCTACCGATCCACTCACGAATAGTTCACAATCCCGGACGAGCCTCCATTTTTATGGGGATTGGTGAACAAAGGAATGATAAACGGATCACGGAGTAAAAAAATGGTTTTATCAAACAAATCGGACTTCATTCGTACATACAGCAAAATCACCACTTCCACTTTCTTTTTTGTTAAAAACTTCTTCAAATGAGTATTGTTTAGTTACTGACGATGGTTCAATCACCGAAACCGGTCTCACAGTTAGGTACATGATATTTCAGTGGAAATAGACGATTGTTTCAAATACTCTCGTTTTCCTTTTGAAAATCTCTCGTACCTGCGAGTGAAACGACAGAGGAAACACGTGCATTTGATGCATTCGCGCCTTCAGCCATTTGGAACACTGCACCTGTAGAAAAGTTATACGAATTTCACTGTGAACCTGTGACACTGAGCACTTGATATTTTGATCCACTTTCTTTTTTGTTAAAAACTTCTTCAAAAAACCAAACACTGTCGCGTGGCTCTTGTTTTCGCGTTCCAACGACACCATATGGTTTCAATAATCAATAATAACTTTTCGAGTCACATCTTAAAAGCTAGTCATCGCTACTATCTGCCCCTACACCAGGGCAAAGATTTATAACGAAGTCTTGAACATCTAAATCGTGCAGATTTTTTTTTCAGAAGACATAACTATTTTTGCTCTAATATCAAAATTTTAATGGTATTGCTCTTTTAGTTTTCAAATTGTAGTAAAATATTAAAACCGCACTTCTTAAAACACCGAGAGCTATATAATTCAAGTTAAAAGCCAATTTAAAGTAGGTGTAGTATGTCGTGGAAGGTATTTAAAACGGAGCTATGGTGAGATACGAACGGTTGACAAGTGAACAAAATATGGCAATGAAAAGGAACAACTATATCGTATTATGATGACTAATCTGTCTCCCTCCACCTCTCTAACATAGATAAGCTCCTGTCTAGATTGGCCAATGTAAGGCATGTTTACACTCATTTTCTTCAGCTTTTCGTGAGGATAACGGAAATACCTACCATTGTTACCTGAAGACAACAACAAAGAATTTCGTAGGACGAATACGGTATTTTGAAGGTGACTCATTGAGGAAGTTGTTGTAATACTGAACGTCAACATTATAGGACTGGGCAAATGTGCCAACTGTGCGGGTAGTGCTCGGATGTTTTTTTTTTTTTTTTTAAATATATACTATATTCTTAATTATATTTTCACCTATTATTTCATACCTATAGCGTTCCAGCAAGAGGGGAATCATTTTCCTTCTCTTTTTCCATTCTACCTCATAACAATAATAATTAATCTACCTATAAAACTATGGGAAAAATTGTAATTATTTTCTTTCACTTCATTTCATTTAGTACCCATCTACAATCATTTCAGTTAATTATGATACAAATCATACTTCGTAAATAATCGAAATTTCTAGCAATAATGACAATAGTAATAACAATAAATAATGATGTTGAGTAACAATAATGTAAGTTGAGTAATAACAATGTAATAACAATAAATAATAATTTCATGAATAATTCATAGCTACAAAAAATAATTCATTAGAATCTGATGATGCCGCAAGAAATCTTCTGTAATTTAGTGCTTCCCTCAGAAAATTGTACAGTCGTGTCCAGTCAGCTCCATCAAGAGCATTTAGCATCTCCTGCGGCTCCAAAATGCCCTTATTAAAATATTTTATCCTGTATTCTGAAATTATCGGACATGAACATAGGAAAATCATAAGCTGGTTTCCTCCTGATTCCTGTTACACATTGTGCAATGTGCTTCTCTTGTGCCCCTGTTCCACAACTTAGCATTTAGCCCCATTTGCTCGCATCGCACCCTAGCAATCAGACGATACACGCGCTGATTATTTTCGCCTATATAGTTGTTGTTGAGTTGAAGTGCAGCATACATTTGGAAGTGACGAGACTCCGAGGCCAATTTTAAAAATTGTTCTCGTTGGGTTTTTTGATCAGACTTTAAATCCGAATGTTGAGGTGGTAACAATTTGTTACTAGGTATCTTCTCTTTTATAATTTCTCAACTCCGTTCAACATCCCCGGTACAAGACTGGTTTCATGAAATAGATGAAATATGTGGGATTCAAACATTAAAAAAAAAATTTTAATTTATATTATTAACTTATTACCTATCTAATAATATCGCGAATCAGACGATCGATATGCCTAAAGATCCCCACTAACACGAAGGAGAGAAGATTTTGTGATTTTGTTAGCTTGAAAGTTGTGTCGTCGAACAAAATAGTTCTTATTTACCTGATCTTTCTCGTAGGGGAACCGAGCTCTGGTGTGCGACCTTTGGTCGCTTTTCACTTCCCAAACATCTTCTCTGTGCACTCGCATCGTAAAACGAAACGTCAAGGTCCCCCCCCCCCCCCCATCCATCGATCTAACTCCTGAAACGCCGCCTCACTTTGAGCGTGCGGTCCGGCTTGCCGAGGGGTTCCCCCACCCCGTCCTACCTTTTATAACATCTGGGAAATAGTATTTTTCACATTACAAGAACGCTCTCATCACTCGGTCGCTGCGTTGTTGGTTCTGCGACACCGAACCTTCTCAATGTCACACGAGCGTGATTTGACGTCCGCCTTTAGGGCACGTCATGGGGGTGAACGAAAGCTTTGGTACTGTCACACTTGGCCGTCCGTGCAGTTTCGTGAAAAATGGCGGACCAGCCGCAAGGACGTGATGGATTTACCTGCGTGTTCCCCCCATCACGTGCGCCATGGCGTCCGTCATGGGGGATTCAGGTAGAAGGGTTGTAGCAGTGTTGCCAGATCCCCCGCCTTCCCGCGTTTCTACCCCCCTCCAATCCGCCTTCCGCTTTTTAAAAGGCGGATCGCGATTTTTCCCGCCTTTTAGCGATTTTCCGTCAAAATATACACAAATCGCCTTCAAATACCCCAAAAACTATAAAAATGAGGTTATTTTCCATCAGTTGTAAATGCGGCTGTGCGCGGAACGTAGGAAGGCTGTGACTTTTTCTGCTAGTGGATTCTGGAGGATTCTCGCTGTTTCGTTGGCACGCTGGTCTGTATCTAAAGAGCGGCAAAGGGTCGATGCATTTGAAAGGTATGTTGAAGTGTGATTTTATTCAAACGTTATAAGTTAAGTTCATTGTATAGTGCGCAACATCCAAACACCTTTTTGACACACCGCTATGCATATTTTAACAGTTTTAACAGGTTTTCAGAAAGTTTTTTCAAAAATACGCCTTTTATTTCGAAATCCCGCCTTTTATTTCGAAATCCCGCCTTTTGGAGCTCGCGGCACCGCCTTCTGGTAGTTCGGGTCTGGCAATACTGGGTTGTAGTCAGACGAGCGCAGTTTTTCACGGAACGTACCCAAGTGCAGTTCAAACTTCGAAAATGTTTTCTGTTGAAGATTTAATTCATTCGGTTGAGAATCATCCGGAGTTATGGGATTCTTCCTTGGAAATGTACAAAGATAGGAACAAGAAGAAAATACTTGTAAAATACCTTGTAAAAAAATACTGATTTTTCATATAACAATTTTATTGATTGCAACAAACACTTACCTCAATGTCATAGCTAGCATTTCATCTGGTGGAATCGCCGAGCGCATAACGGTGTCTCCTCGAATTATGTGGGGTTTTATTCTGTGCAGCAATTCGTCAAACGAATTTTTCGACATACGAAAAAAGTTGAAAAACTTTTCAGGGTGCTCCAGTAGTTGTGGATGTTTGTTATAAAAATGCCCCGTTAATAACCGATTGCTAGACACTGGGTGGACTCAAAATCGACGCCTTGGTTGTTTTTTTGTTTTATTGATATGTTTAAAAATTTCGTATAATATAACCGGCTCTGTAAGCAACCTGATGGGTTTTGAGTTTTGAGAATGTAGGTACCGAAATGCGGGGTTACTTTGTGACAACTTTCGAGGTTTTTTCGACTTTTGGTACATAAGATAACTTATTTTCCACGTTCTTCTATTTTTCCTTGATATCCACATATCCAAGCTTGTTATTTATTTCATTGTCAAATTTTAATTCCTTACCCACGAGGAGAGAGAATTTTTTTCTTTTGTCACAAAGTCAGGCGGGGTTACTTTGTGACAGAGGCATTTCTCATTGAAAACACGTACAAATTGACTTCTGTCACAAATTTACTTTACGTTGGACAGCTCATAACCTTCAGAAAGAGCGAGTTTTCCTTATCAAACAAAAAAACCAAATGAATATTCAAATGAATATACATTGATGAAAACAACTGTGAATGCAAACAACCTTTACTCTAAAATGAAAATACGCAACAGTCTTTTACAATCAGTCTGAGAATTAGTGAATACATTTCAACATGGTAAATAAACATCAAAATCAAAGCGGGGATTAAAATGAACTAAAATTCTATCTGATGACACATCTTGTTTTATATTTGTGAAGGCTTTTTGACAATCATCAGACCAAACGTATTTAACTCCTTTTTTTAATAATTCATAGAGCGGGACCAATTTTATTGATAAATTTTTTATAAAACGACCATGATAAGTTACCATTCCCAAAAATTCAACTCTGACGTATTTTTGGGTATTGGTGCTTGAGAGATTGCTTCAACTATAGTCGGGTCTATCCTCAAGCCTGTTTTATCAATTATATGGCCTAAAAATTTTAGTTCCTTTTGAAAAAATTTACACTTTTCTCTATTCAATTTAAATCCGGCTGCCCTGAGATTGGCCCTGCCTTAGATTCTTAGCATGTTCTTCTACAGAACTGCCAGTGACTACTATGTCGTCTAGTAACACGCAACCCCTTCACAACCTTGTAAGGTCTTGTCTACCTCCAGCTGAAATAACTTGCAAGCTGGTTTTATTCCAAAAGCAAGTCTATTCACCTTGAAAATTCCCTTCGGGGTACTCCAAGCTAGCAATAAAGAGGTCGGCTCAACTACTTCGATTTGATTGTAAGCGGAAGAAAAATCCAACATACTGAATAATTGACCATTTTGTAAACATAGAAAAATATCCTCTATTTTGGGTACTGGATGAGCCACGTCCTCAAGAAATTCATTAATCGTAACCTTATAGTCGGCACAAACTCTCACTGTATTGTTTGGTTTCAGTACTGGAACTAGAGGTGTTCCCCACTCGGCACTTTCTATTTTCTCTATAACCCCCATGGTTTCAAGCTTCCCTAATTCCAAATTCACATTCTCTCTAAATGCGTAGGGAATGGACCTAGGCTTACAAAACTTAGGTTTTACATCAGGTTTCAAACTTAGATTAACTTTACAGTATTTGTAGCAACCAAGACTACCGTCGAATAAACCAATAGATTCATCAACAATATTATTCGCTAATTTATCTATTTTACCAACTTCAGATAAATGGTGGTGATCATCAATCGTACATTTAATATTCAAATTTTGCATCAGATCTCTTCCAATTAATGGTCTTTTTCTTTCCTCCTTGGACCACCACAAATGAACAATTTTATTAAATTTTACTCGAGCATTATTTTGACCTTTAGGTATTATTACTGTGCCGTCATATGCTTTCAATTTAACCTCCGTAGGGTTAATCAACAAATTTCCGAGATGTTTTTCATAAACATCAACAGGTATGATAGATAAGGTCGGGCCGCTATCAATTTCGAATGACATATTCTTATTTTCTACCAATAAATTTAACAGAAATGGCCTTCTGGCTTCATCAACAATCATGGAATGATTTTCAGCTGTTAGATTTAAGACACTGTCTAAATCACTCTCCGAATCGACATAATCATCACCCATGAATTTATTTTTGCTGAATTTGCAAGCTACAGCAAGATGTCCAATTTGTTTACAAATTTTGCATTTATAAGATCGGTACTTACAATTTTTAAAATTGTGAAAACCTTTGTTGGAAGCATTGCAAACCCCCGATTGAGTTGATGAGTGCCCCTTCGTTGCTGGCGGCAGCTCCTTGCTTCCTCCCGGTCCCTTGGGCTTCCATTGGTCAGGGTTTCTCGATGATTGTCCTTCGACTTCAGACGGTGAAGTTCGGCAGGTACCGATTCGCGCTGATTTTGTAATGCTGACTCTTTCTTAACAGCCACTTCGTAGATTTCTTCCAGCTTACATTTCAATGGCATAATCTGCACTGCCTCTCGCTCTTTTTCTCATTTCCACATTTGTAGGGAGAGGGCGCGACTTTGGAACCCTGTTCATCCCATTGTACCCTCGTTCCTTCGAGTGCTTCAAAAGGTTGAAACGTGAACAAATTGTCAGTGTGTATGTGGTATGGATAATTTTTTGTTCCGTCGGGCATCCTATCCAAAAACGTCAGCAGAGGAGCAGCTGCTTTCCCAAAAGGTTTGCTGTACCTAGGATCCAAAGGTGTGGATTTTCCCTGGTACATATCGAAATCTACCAAATAACTCCAGTCTGTATTGAGGCACCACACCTTATATCCAAACCTAATAGGTTTGCCCCGAATGAATTGTTTGCACGGGTGATGACCAAAATACTTGACCATGGACTCGTCGTAAGAGAGTTTTTCTCAGGGAACGAAGTTATTTGAAAATCGGCTTTTCAGAAGATTGATGAAGTTTAGAATAATCGGCAACGTGAAAATATTTATGAATCATAAAAAATCTATCTCTGCGCATAGCTGAAGCAGCTAACGAATTATGAACGTCAGCTTTAGCTTCCCAATACATTCTCTTCCCTGTCAAAACGCTGTACCCAGAAAGTATGAGTATCCTGTGTTTGTAACAGCTATTACTTGCTAATCCATACCGATTAGTTTCTAAAACAAGCAGGTTCAACACTGCCTCGTCAAAAAATATTTCAAAACATTGAACAGGCGTCATATTTTCATATTTGTCGAAATTTGTATTTCGTGTATTTCCATACGTCCAAGTTAGTTCGTTGTGTCCCAGAACCAGTTGAACTAGGACTAGAAATGACACGGTAATTATGGTTTGAGTGTTCAACTGAAGAAGTATTGTTACTACAGTTACTGTAGCTATTACTGATTTTGACCATATCAAAGTCTGATGAAACACAATTGTTCGTTCCTTCATCATCAGCATTATAAATTAAATCCACTGGAGGTTGAGTGACATGAACTTCTAGGACCGGAAGAATTTTTTGGTTATCGAGATTCATAACTTCCTGGGAGCCATCATTGATTATGGTGAACTCATCATCCGCATGTAGAGAGGGAGAATTAAGTGGTGCAACATCCATGGGAGGCAAGGGAAAACAAGGATCGACGACAAATGAAGAAGCTGTAGGATACAACATACCTGCTTCTTCAAACAACGAAGTTTTCTTCTCGAGAGCGAGTAATTTTGAGCTCCGTGATGACATTTCTTTTGGTACGTTACACGTGTAAGCGTCGATTAGGGAAAACAAAATGGGAAAAAAAAGTTATAGCCTTAAACAACTTTACAAAACACTACAACTCCGGAGAAAAGATTCGGTAAATCACTCGGAAATATCAAAACCAAACTTCTAAAAACACTTTTAGGTCAAGAGTACCTTCAGCAAAATCGGTATAACTTCACAAAAGTATGTAAATGCTTTTGTTATAAACGCCAGAAACACACACACACAACTACAAGCTCGGCAAATCAAAACACAGGTAGGGTCAGATTAGCACGTGTAAGGTATTGCCCCACGAGAATTCCTTTTGAATGGAGTTCCTTCGCGCGTTCTGTTGAGAGGTTATGTAAGTACGTAGCTCCCATCAAATCTTGCCGCTATATTCAAATGACACTACTGATTACAACTGTGTAAAATTGAATACATTTCCAACACAGGTAAACCATTCTTCACGACAGAAAACAGACGAAACTGTTTCAGCTTTCACAGCAATGAAGAAAATGGTGAGCAGAACGCCTTATGTGTGCTCAGCTGTTATAACAATCGGAGGAAGAACGCCTCGTGCAATTGGATGAAAATGCCTCAACCCAATAATGAGGCCAGCGTGTCCAAGGTAAAACGCCTTATCTCGATTTTCACAGAGTTGAGGTGTTTATCCTCAGAATGTAAAGTATGATTAAATGAGATGAGTCGTTTTTGAAGCCGCACATGAGGCGTTTATCCTTTGATCTGTTTGAGATGAGGCGTTCTACCTTGGAACACCACAATTTTTGATTTTTCCGATTGGAAATTTCACCATTTTCCAATATGAATTTTGAAATTTTGACTTCACCACTGGAAAGAGCGCATGAAAATTAGGGGGGGGGGAGGGGTATGAAAAAAACGAAATTTTCGAAAATTTTCGAGATAAGGCGTTCTTCCTTTTTACGGCAGCAATAATAGGGGTCCGGGCGTTGTCGACGTTAAATGTGTAAAACGGGTTAAACGTGGAGAAAATCGGTTGCAAACATGTTATCAAAGTGCGTTATCATAAACGTCGACAGCAAGTATTTTATCTGTGTTATCAGTATTCTGACGAAGATTCAAAATGGTGGAAAGTTTGAAGTTTTTTTTATTTATTTTTTTTTTTTAGTAGTTTTTTGAAGTTTTTCTAGTAGTTTGAAGTTGTTTTTCGTTGTGACCCGTTTGAATGATAGACGGGGAGTTGAAATCAACACCGTACTTGGACATCAGAACAACTTCGAAATCTTGGAGACTTTCCTCCCAGATTTCCTCCTCGTCGTCAGTGGTTTTGGAGTTGATGAGATTAACTATTGTTCTTGTAACAATTCCGTCAACTTGTCTTTGTTTTTGGCTCTTCTTCGGCATTTTTTGTAAATTAAAACTCACAATTGTAAACAAACGTCAAATAATATAACCTAGGCGGGAAGCTAGCAAAATACCGAGGACGTTGTTGATGTTTTTTTTACATTTTATCTCAATTTTATGTCAACGCCTTCTTCTTCTTCACATTTTCACCCGGAAATCCACCAACTGCTAGCACTTGAAAATATAATCACACCACCACCACACCGAGGAGGCCTCATGGTTTTTCTGAGGACGAAGTTTTCTACTTAACACGTTTAACACGGCAAGCTCAACCGTGAATACCCCTATCATTGGAAAATGTGACCTCTGCTAAACTTATCAACTGGTTCCGGCTCAAATTGTCAATGATACCTCCCGCAACCTCGTCTGCAGGGTCCTCATCGGTCAAGACAGTAGGTTCAGGTGGGGCAATGAAAATTTCCACTTCTGGAGCATTATCATTTCCGCTATCATCCTCCAAGATCTGGCAAATTTCCTGGAGAGTGAGGCCATCTTTGAGAACAATATCTTTCCTGAAAGAAATATAAAACAATTTATTACTACTAAGGTCCTCCAGAACAAAAAAGACCAATTGATATAGAAAGGAAGATGGTAGATGGCTGAATCTTCTGAAGAAACTGAAAAATAAGCACAAACGCCTTTGTGACAAATACGTCACAAGGCTGTAAAGGGGCATGTAGAGACCTCGGAACAATAACAAATAACAAGATCCCCTCATATTTTACTTCATATGGTTCCAGAAATACGGAAACAGTGTGAATGAACGCAGATGTTGGGAAATATTATGGTTTATGTCACTTACCAGTGGTCGGGATCCATGGAGAAACGAGGTATGGTTTCTTATTGTTGAAAACCGAGTACAACACTTGCGGAATGGAATAGTCTTGGAACCAGCTCGAAAATGATGTCGTATCGGGTGGATAAATGTGAATGATGCAAGAGTTCATCGACTTGGACTCATAACTGCACTTCTGCCATTCCAGAGCCATGGCGACCATTTGAAATTCCCAAAAATAAGGTAAAATGAAAGTACTTGTGGAGAGCTGAAAATTGTATGGGAGTTACTACCAAGCACGAAGCCATAAAAAATCCACGTCTGCCAGCCCAAGTCCGGTGGAAAGTACTGGCAGACGTTAGTCAAAAATTGGCACTTTTTGGATAAAAAATTAAACTTTTGGTGGACTCCTGAAACTTTAGTCAGTGAAACTACATGGTATAGAGAGTAGAACAAACCTAGTCTGCCTCTCAAAATCCGGTGGAAAGTAGTGGCAGACGATACTCAAAAATTGGCACTTTTTGGATAAATAATTAAACTTTTGGTGGACTCCTGAAACTTTAGTCAGTGAAACTACATGGTATAGAGAGTAGAACAAACCTAGTCTGCCACTCAAAATCCGGTGGAAAGTACTGGCAGACGTTACTCAAAAATTGGCACTTTTGGATAAAAAATTAAACTTTTGGTGGACTCTTGAAAGTTTAGTCAGTTAACATACATGGTATAGAGAGTAGAACAAACCTAGTCTGCCACTCAGAATCCGGTGGAAAGTACTGGTAGACGGTACTCGAAAATCAGGTGGGTGTGTGTGTGGTGAGATTTCGAGATAGAAACTATTTTAATTTCCATCCAAGCTGGTTGCTACTTCTATTGTTTCCGTCTGAAATCTTCAGGTATGAAATACGTCTATTTGTTTAAATTCTTCATCTTTCACCTCAGTAGCGAGTAACGAAAAAAAAAAAAAAAAATAAAATGAATTCATGCCTTGAATGGCAATTTGTTAGTGGGCAGAGGAGAGATCGTGTTGAAATTGTACGTTCCTACGTAATGAAAATATGCTCAGGAACATTGAGTTTGTAGTGAAACGAATGAGGGTAAGTAAATCGAACGAATAGACCGGTGGAATAGTAAGCTGTTGTAGTTTACCCGTTCATTGGTGGAGAAACGCTTTCGACTACCTGCCACCAACAATAATCCGGTGGTATATATGAGGTATATACGCCGAAGTACTCAAAGAAGGGGTTCCGGCACTACCTGTTCGATTTGACGACAAGGCGATTTGAGATTTTTCGTTCCTGGTTCACTTCAGTCTGATTCCAGCCGTTCCTCGAGTTGCATCCTATAGCAAAGTACTTACGTTCCTTCCAGTTGTGCGCGTTTTCTTTCAATTTTTCTTCATTGTCGTCAAGGTGAGTTCAACGTATTTCGTTATTTGAAACTTGCAATACGCCTGTTCAATCCATTGTCTAAAAAGCATTAAGTATACATGGTGTCTACAGAAATCATAGGACCAACTCAGAAAATCGATTCTACTGCTAATTTGCAACAAAAAGTGCCTCTTCTATTTTTTTTACTCAACTAAAAGTCCGATTCCTACCGGGCAACGCCCGGGTATCTGGCTAGTGTAAAATAAAAGTTGAGGATACCGTAGAATAGTCCAGTGAATAGACATCAAAGAACGGAGTTTACTCTACATCAAATGCGGTAGTCCTGGATATTTGATATATTATTTGTGGCTATTAAGAGGTAACAAATCCGAGTTTTCGTATTCCGATCGCAATCGTCGAAACACGATGAAATTTTGGCACTTTTTTCAGTTTTTTGCCTGTAGCTCCTTCCCTTTGCGTGTTCGGCTTTTGAGTTTATCTGAAAATTTGTGAAGCATACAATTTCCTACAAAATTGATACCATGACGTTTTTTTCGTAGGAGCGAAGTGGGAAGTCAAACCAACCTTACTAAACTGTTTTTGGAGCACCGACCTACCCCACAAAGGTAGGTGCTCCAAAAACTTGTAGTTTAGTAAGGTTGGTTTGACTTTCCACTTGGATTGGTGATTTTCGAGTACCGTCTGCCAGTACTTTCCACCGGATTTTGAGTGGCAGAGTAGGTTTGTTCTACTCTCTATACCATGTAGTTTCACTGACTAAAGTTTCAGGAGTCCACCAAAAGTTTAATTATTTATCCAAAAAGTGCCAATTTTTGAGTAACGTCTGCCAGTACTTTCCACCGGCTCTGCTTAGTAAAAATCACACATAAGTAAGGAACTAACATTGAATTCGTCTAATTGAGACTTTATGATCTCCCTTAATGGTATAAAAAATGTAGTTCTTCAAAAGAAATTCACAATATGAATGAAGAACTACATTTTTTATACCATTAAGGGAGATCATAAAGTCTCAATTAGACGAATGAATGAAACAAATATTTCAAATTATCCTAAAATCAATCTCAAAGTTCTATGAAAATCTGTCAAGTTTCAACGACTTCTATGACGAACGGAAAAATGCGAATCACTTTTCTCTCGCGAATTTTTTGGCTGTGGTAATACCATCAAAATATCATCAGATTGAATGGTGAAGAGATCAGTCACATCTAGACAGAATTCTCGTTTGGATTTTTTGAAAGAGTGAAGTCCCATACTAGAAATACCATCGGCGCTAACGTTTTCCTAGAGAGCGCATCACGTCGGCGCAGAACGTGTTGCGTTGACGCGGTGGGCCCGACTGGTCAAGAAGGAGTCTACTGCGTAGTAAGCTGGCGTGATTGATTTGGATTCCAGTGTTTGTGTTGCTCCAATTTCCGATTTCCGAGGTTTTCAAGATGACCAGAGCGGTAAAGTGCTCAAATGTTCAGTAAATGTTCAAAATGAAGAAAAACCTTTCTTTGGTCAGTCTTAAGTATCTTTGGAATTTCTCTTCATCGCCAAGAAGATGATTCTTGATTAAACTGATTCTTGATTCTTGATTAAACTGCTGAAGATGATTCTTGATTAAACTGCTGAAGATGATTCTTGATTAAACTGATTCTTGATTAAACTGCTTGAAGATAATTCTTGATTAAACTGATTCTTGATTAAACTGATTCTTGATTCTTGATTAAACTGCTGAACATTCCTTCATTTCTGCAGTTTGAGAATACATCACTCACACGTTTCCTTACTTTGGCATATCTTGTTAATATGGACTCTTCTTCTTCGTCACCATCTATTACTTCTTTAATTATAATTAAAGAAGTATCATTATCAATGCAGCAATTACATTTCTCTTTCTCATCGCGTTCTCCATTTCAGCAGTAGGTACCTAAACGTTACCACACACGTGCTACCTTCAACACAATTCAACGCCAACTGAACAGATAATAAAACGGTGCTAGGAAAACACTTTTACGCAGCGCAATATATTTCACGCTCCTGCCGACGTTTTTCAGGCAAATTCGGTTCCTGCTGCGCAAAAAATCTGTCGCTAGGAAAACAAGCCTTAAGGCTGGAGACGTAGCCAACGTAACGAAATTCTTTTTTATGCTTTTTCTTGGCTCCTAACTCACTGAATCGAGCTACAACATAACTACCGACACCTGGTGGGGCATGTAACGTATTATTATTCATGAAACTTCCAGGCTGTGGCCCATCGGTAATGGTAGCTTTACCAATAGTGGCAGTATGAGACTGTTCATCAACTTCCATAATTTCTGTATCGATAATTAAGTGGGGAAGTATCCTAGAGGGCTCCCCTTGGTCATGGACAGATTTGGCTGAAGCATCGCCTAGGACGAGACTTCCAAGCGTGAACTTGTCGCAATTCAGGAAATCAAAACAGCTGAGCCGTTTCAGCCGTAGAACCTTTTTGGAACCAGGAATATCACATCGGTGGTACACTGCTTGGTAGACCTTCATTGTTCCTTTGAATCCAGGGATCACTTTCGGAATGAAGGATGCCATTTCACCAATTTCTTCTGGAGACATCACGTAGAGGGGAGACATTTCTTGATTTTTCTTGGAGTAATTTCAGCTCACGAATCTCGATTCTCATATTTTCTATTCGTTCCCTCTTACGCCGTTCAGCCAATTTGAGGATGTGCTGCATCTTAAGGGCTGATGGTTCCTTTTTTTTGCGACATTCCCTCTTTTCACGGGCAGTTATGTCACTCACCAATTTCAGCTGCTTCTTCTGGAGTTTCATCCTATACATCACACCTGTTCTTTCAGTTGCTGTTCGCGACGTAGTTCGGGATCATTCTTAATTTTCTCTCGCCTCTCCTTATCATACTCCCTCTTTTTGCGCTTCTTTTCTTCAATGTCCTTCTTAGTAGGCGCCATTACTTCTGCAAACCAAGGATTGCGAAACCTTATGGACACTAGTGAATTGGGCTGCAGACTTTTTGATCGGCATTTTGGGGAACTCCCTTTGGTACTGATTGATAGTTTATTACATAAGAAAGCTACCAGAAAAAAGAGGAAATAGATACCAGCTGTAATAGAGGTTTCATTCACCTTCAAAGTTTGAAATCCTAGCTAATTGACTGACAGGTGAGGGAATTAGGTTTTCACATTTTGAACTTGATTTTGGATATGATTGCGTATGACAATCGACCACAAATTTGACTGGAAACCTAGGGAAGGATGACTAGTAGTCGCTCATCACCAAAAAGTTACACGAAAACTATCACCGAAGCCACAGTTGTTCAAAAACATAAAATCCGATGGAATGGGAGAATGACCCATCTTCCATGAAGGAACAGAGAGACCTAACTCCCGCGTGGACTTTGACTAAGAGTCTAGAAACCTCAGATTCAATGGCGTTTCCATTGTGACGTATACGTCACGAAGGCGCTGGAGGTGAACCCGAACCTTTTCCGCAGTTGGCAACCAAGTTGTTCGTCTATGGGCCCCTTGAAGGAACAGAGAGACCTAACTCCCGCGTGGACTTTGACTAAGAGTCTAGAAACCTCAGATTCAATGGCGTTTCCATTGTGACGTATACGTCACGAAGGCGCTGGAGGTGAACCCGAACCGATACCGCACCTCCGTGTTTGTTTACCTCCCATGTTGAGGCTCGAGTACACAGAAAACCCTACTATACTACGTATCGCCTGGTGATGTGTGTCAGTATTGATACGGCAGTGCGATGGCTCATAATTCGTCCGTGAAACCATTAGTTAAACTCGAAATCATGACGAGTGAACGGGGAAAAGAGATGTTGTTATTCGCTTGTCGCTTTCATCTTTGCCAAGCTTGGTGGAGGTCCATCCAAAATTGTGGGCTAAGTACTGAATACCGAAACCGCACGAAATTGGGCCTTTGACTGAAAAACATTTTTGGTCTTATACTTCTGCCCCCATCAGAAGTACCTCTAGCTTTTGAGGATTTGTTAAAAGAAAAACCGCGTCAGCGGGAGTCACAAAGTTTATAAACTATTTGAGGAAAAACTACATTAATACCTGATGTTGAGGGATGTCGAGGGTCGGTCAAATGAAGAATTTGAACTGCACTTACCGTCCACAGCAGAGAACAGGGCACCGGTTCCGTTTTGAAAATACTAAGTTAATAGGGAAGAACCCATAAAATTCAAACGTGAAATTCTAGAAATGATTCACATTGAAAGGAATAAATCCCACACAGTAAATTTTCGTACCGACGTACAACACCTCAACAAATGTTATTCTGGCCTCATACATAAACAGAAACCACTTCCACATTAATTCCCACATACATACAATTCTGTCTCTTATTATTTTTGATATCTACCTCTCTACAATCACTATTTCCATACATCAACCGAAAGCACTTCCCCAAACCAACCTTTTGAAGATACCATTTTTATGACTGTCGTCCATTTTCACAAATGTTTTTCCGTGTAACATTTTATCTACTTTTTGCAATAACACCAACCTTCTGGAGGTACCGGTTTTTATGACTGTTTGTCCGCTTTCACACGTGTTTTGGCGGCTCCCTTTTAGAACACCTGCGGATTCAAAATACTGTATTCCACCGTTCTGTCCCACGCTGTTCCACTGGCTTCGTTACCCCACTCCTTCACTCGTTCATCTATATATACGTAACTTTAGGCTGGCTAGTTAAGTTGTTACTTCTGTGATCTGGAGGAAAGAACTTCCCTGTTGGAGTCTAACTCCATTTCATAAACTGTAAGTTGAAAATTATTGTGCATCCTCTACACCATCTTAATATGAATCAGTACTACTTTTTCAATATCAACAATTTTTAATAACATTTTGTATATTTAACATTTATTTTAACATATATTTTAACATTTTGTATATTGTAATAGCATGTCCAACAAATTGTATACTAATCTACCACGGATATTTTCCAATTATTATCATGGACACTATTAGTCCCAGCACAATTTGTCCACCAATTTTTGTTGTCAACAATAACGTCATTTGTCTAACCAAATTGTTTAAAAACTACCTCTAACAAAATTATTATCATACACACCATTAGTCCTAGCACAATTTGTCCAACAACATTTGTCTAACCTATAACTAAATAACTACAACAACTTTCTCACGATACAACTGTAATCAATTAATGGTAACATTATGAACCCTCGACATCCCTCAACATCATTCTTACTGACGGTCAAACTAAATCACACACATACATTAATACCTCGACATACCCACCAAATCTATGGGCAGAGCTTAGTGCTGATGTAAATAAAACAACAAACTGCTGTGAGTCATTCAACCGACACCTAGGTGACAGTTTCAGCAAAAGCCATCCAGATATCTACACTTTCACGGATACGTTGTTGAAGTTCCAAAATGAAGTCTACATAAAACTGAACAGTCTACATAAAACACCACCCATAGATTCCACGACCTCGAACTATCGCTCGAAAAACGGCTCTTCACAACCAAATCCAATTGTACGATGCTCAACAAATCTCGAAAGCCGACCTAGTTACCAATGTATCGTCGTTTTACGCTGAAACTGTTGGACGAAATTAATCCGTAAATATATTTAGAAAAGTTGGACGAAATTAATATTTTACTAACTGCGTTTTCCATGCACAGGGGAGATGTTCTCGGGGAGGGGTGGAATCTTAAGGTTTCTAGAGATAGGCTTAAGACACTCCAAACTGCCCACAGGTAAGATTCCACCCTTTAATTACGCCACTGGGCGGAATCTTAAACCTCCCGAGCAATTATCGACGCACATTACACCGCTTTAAATAGAATTCCTCAGGCAAAATCTCAAATCAGTGAATGTCGTAAAACGTTGACGAAATGGAACGACACCTGAGAATACTCAAATCTATGGGAGAAAATATAAAACATACCCAGCTGAGGACGACAATTCTGTAGATGAAATTAGTTCCTTTCTTGAAAGGTTGATTTTAGCACGAGAGTCATCCTTTGAACACAACGATCTGGAATATCCCTGAACCAGCTATTCAACAAATGATTTCACGATTCAAAATCTATTTTCGGGTCTTTCAAATCCTTCAATAAACCACAATAATTCTAAACCCAGCCCAAAATTATACCATAAGTTCAAATGAGAATTGAAATTAAGGGCCATGAACCTCAGACGAAATATGAAAATGAGCGCAGATTCAAACCAATTGGTTCAAATCACATCCCTGATGGACCGACCAACACCTAAACAACCTCATGGTATGCGTGTTTTGTCAGGGTAACCATTATAATGACCAATGTGAGAGTTCCTCACGAAAGGAAACCCCTTCTCAAATTTACGAAATGTTGTTTCAAATGCACTGGACTTCACAAAGAAGATTGTCGCAGAATCAAACCTTGCGTACATTGTGGTAAAACGGATCATCATCGATGTATTTGTCCAAATAATCCCAATACCAAAGGTTCTAATGCCACTACTCCTTTTTCTCAAATTAATGATTCTACTGTACCTACTTCAAACATTGGTTGCCCCCGTCAATAATAAGAAAGGTGTTTCAATGGACTGTAGAATTTTATTCGACAGCGGAAGCCAACTGAGTTACATCCATTCAAAAGTAGCCCAAAAATTTAAATTATCATCAATTGTAGGTACTCAATTAACGATCTACACGTTCGGGAGTATGACACCAAGGACTGTCAATACTCACTTGGTATTTCTAAAGTTAAAAGTAGACGCGTTAGATATAGACGTCTCCGTGTATGTTGTGCCCTTCATGACAGGAAACCTACCCACCCTTCTTAAACTTGGAAGTGAAATTCAGATGGATTTCCCAGAGTTTACACTGGCCAGTGATCACGAAAACGATTGGCCCGCTGATGCAATAATTGGTAACGATTACTACCACTCATTCATGACTAGAGAGGTAAAAGAAATTTCGAACAATCTGCACCTTGTTCATTCCCACTTGGGATGGATCGTGTCGGGTTGTTACAAAAGGGCGTACCCTGATTCCACGTCTCAAATATCAATCTTGAGTTATTTACAAGGATGCAATTTTGAAAATGAAATTGGTTTTGTGACACCAGATCCACCTGTTCAAGATGATGGTATCAAAGCTATTTGGGAATCGGAAACAATTGGAATCAAAGATTCGCCAAAAATGTTACAAGTTGAATAGATTATAGATTTTTTTAATTAAAACCACGTTATTCCAAGATAATCGGTATCACGTTAAATGGCCCTGGTTACAGTATCCACCTCACATTCCCATTACTTCGGCTTAGCTCTTGGCAGATTGAAATCTCTCACGAAAAGAACTGACAACAAAATATTGGAACAGTATGACTTGGTCTTGAAAGATCAACTGGAAAAGGGCACTATTGAAGTTATAACGGAAAACATATCCCTTCTTCTCATCCGATCCATAATAATTAATTATTAACCTCATCATTGTGTGATCCAAAACTACAAAACTACGAAGCTAAGACGTTTATGACGCGTCAGCCTAAGTTAGGGGTCAGTGTAGTCTTAATGAATTCCTCTACAAAGGGCCCCTGATGCTGGAAGATCTGGCCACTCCGCTCATGGCTTTTAGAATACACCGTTATGGCATTGTAGCTGATATTGAGGAAGCGTTTTTACAAATCGGACTACAAAACGTAGATAGAGTTGTTACCAGATTTTTGTGGCTGAAAGACATAAAGGAGGAGTCTTCCGACAGTAACCTCCTAAATGTCCGATTTTGTAGAGTACCTTTCGGCGTTGTGTCTAGCCCATTTCTTTTGGCTCCAACAGTGAGGTTTCATCTGTTTCATCTAAGCTCTCTCCACTTTACGATCACGTAATCATCTTGGGAGACCTCAACACCAACATGCTAGAGGATTCGGCATATTCTCGCCAGCTGTCTACGTTATTGAAATCCCAGAGCCTCCAGTACCTACCCTCAAAAGCGACACACCACACCACACACTCAAGCACTCTACTAGATCTCATCATAGTAAGCGACACGAACTTTGTTGCAAACCATGGACTAACGGCTGCTAGCGGGTTGTCTAGACATGATCTCATATACTGTAGCTTGATCCTAAAATCCTCCAAAACTGATTGAGGATTTATAACTATACGTGACACGAAGAATTTCGACGAGAAAGCCTTTATAAACGATGTGAAATTGACAGATTGGAGAAATTTGTACAATGAGAAGAATATTGATAATAAACTTGAAATTTTCAACAAAATAATAACAAATAAATTAGACGAGTACTGCCCCTGGATGAAGATCAAACCAAAACATCGGCCAGCACCCTGGATCGATCAGGAAATGAAAGCAATGATGAAGGATCGTGACATTTTATTCAGACAATTTAGCAAATCCAAAGACAAAGAAATACATAATAAATACAAAAAGTTGAGGAACAAAATACAACAAACTGTGAGAAACGCAAAAACCAAATTTTATAACAACTTATTCAAGACTAATGGTCAATCCAACGATTTTTGGAAAATTATTCGAAGCCTGGGGATCAACGCCAAAAAAAAAAACAAACAAGACGAAACATCAGCAGTGCCACTGGATTCACTAAACAACTACTTCTGTAAAACTCAAGCTTCACCTTCTCCCCCCGAGACAATAGATTACTACAGAGGCTTACCGAGACCTCTTCGTGAACCTTTTAGTTTCCAATCATTAACAGAAGAAGCAGTGAAAAGAGCACCATTTTGCGGTGAAGTCGAAATCTGTTGGCGCTGACGAGATCTCCGTCGAACTACTTCACCTATTGGTCAACACAATCCTCCCCGTTCTCACTCATATATACAACCACTCCCTCTGTCACGGCGTCTACCCTTCTATATGGAAGAAATCCATAATTAAGCCCATTCCCAAAGTAAAAAAACCCACAAGCGAAAAAGACTATAGAGCAATTTCCCTACTATGCGCTATGGGAAAAGTTCTGGATAAGATCGTCTACAATGAGCTCAGCTGGTATGTAGAGTCTAACCAAATTCTAGATCCACGACAATCAGGATACAGGGTTGGATTTAGTACCGAAACAGAACTTGTTAGAGTACTGGACGACATACGAGGGGGTATGGACAAGAGGAAAGTCACGATCCTGATCCTAGTAGACTTTTCGTCTGCTTTCGATATGATTCAAATTGAAATTCTGCTTGCCATCCTTGAGTCCATCGGAATTTCGGGCGTATCCTTGTCCTGGTTCAAATCGTATCTAACCGATCGGCAGCAGCGAGTCAAAGGACCTAAAAAATCATACTCGTCCTGGAAAAACATTGTATTGGGGACTCCCCAGGGCTCAGTTCTGTCAGCACTTGTCTTCATTCTTTACATCGCATCTTTAACCAAAATTCCGTCACCAGGATCAAAATACATACTATATGCTGACGACTTCCAACTCTATAGAATCTGCGATGTCATGGATATCAATGAAACGATCAACCTCCTCAATTGCGAACTCCGGAAGTTGGTAACATGGTGCGCATCTCACGGGATGGAAATTAACGAACAAAAAACCAAAGCAATGATTCTGGGGTACTCAAAGATTCGGTCAAAGATTGACCCGACCACTGTTCCCTTTTTGAAGTATGCTGAAGTCCCCTTAAATGATGTAAACGAAGCAAGAAACTTAGGCATCGTCTTCCAGAGTGCCCTGTCGTGGGAAACGCAAGTCAACGACATGTCTAATAAAATGTATCGAGGCCTTTACCAACTTAGGAGGACAGCCATTGATTTTCCAACATACGTGCGTCAGCGTCTCGTTCAGTCCCTCATTTTTCCTGTACTTGACTATGCGTCAGTAGCCTTAAGCGACCTTCAAAGTAAAGAACTCGACAAGCTACAAAGAGCTCAAAGTGCTGCAATGAGGTACATCCTGAGGCTGAAAATTGATGAACACATAACACCAGCATACAATAAATTGGGCGACCTGAAAAGGCTCCACATCGCGACGATGGCGTTCAAAATCTTGAAGTTTGGCCGATCGTTCAGTGATTTTCGAACGATCATTTGTGGTGCAAGCATCGCGAGTATATAACGAAAATATAGAGTTCTTTAATCTATGTCAAAAGACAGAAACATTTAAAATGAATTTTAAGAAAAAACTGTTAGAACAATATCAGTGACACCAATTCGTATCTATATATTTACCTTTCTTCCCTTTTTATACGAAGGAATCCATTATTTTTCTTATATTTAATATCATCAAAACTTGAAACTTATCTGTACGATTGCAAGAATCTTTCAAATTGTACCCAAAAATATCCAGGGTAGATGGTAGAGAGGGCCATTAGGCCCTAATCTACCCTGGTAAAACTCTTAGGCACATTTTCCTCCAACAATATGCGATTGTAGACGACGAGTAGTTCGACCAACAGAGATTCCGGCGCATTTTTGAAGAACTCCGTCGGCACTCCATATCCATTCCCGGGGCTTTATTATTTTTTGCTTTGCGGATACAGGACTGTAGCTCACCTAACGTGAATTCTTTATCTAGTTCATCCAACACGATCCGGGGTTCGGCATATTGATGTGACTCGGCTCCCACAGGGACGTTGCAGTGTGTATCAAAATACTGTACAAATTCATCCAACGCGACTCCTCCATTTACTACATTTTTCTTGTTACTGAGCGTCTTGACGGCAGCCCAAAAATCCGAAGAGTCCCTAGCATTTCTTATGCAGCTTAAGGGGGAAGTGGACGGGCCCTTAGTATGATTCTGGGATAAGAGATGGCGTTACTGACGCATCAAAAGTTTTTGCAATCTCATTTTGGAACCATCCAATTTATAACAGTTTGGGAAACGCAGTTTGCCTTCATACGCCCCTACAAGTTGCTGCATCAATTCATTTAATTTTTATACAAATTTAAAATTGGAAAATTTGAAAATTTTGAGGTTTAGAGGTTGAAATTTGGAAAAAGCCGGTGCAAGCCCCCTTCCCAATATGGCTGGATGGGTTTTGAGAGCATCATTTCAATGATTGCGTAAATATACAAGACGTAAAACGAAAAATGGTAATGTTGGTTTTGAAGGAAAAAAGAATGGCTGCAGACCCCAATTCGGCGCTCAAGGTCACCACGCTCGCTTTCCTCGGTAGCCATTGTGTCAATCCGTTCTCTTGAACCACTCCTCTCTCCATCCGTCTCTCTTCGTGGAAACGATAACCCTACAATAGCATCAAATGGGCAAAGTCCTCGCGTATGTACATTAAGTCGCCCCCCACCCTTCGCGGTCTCGAACCTCTTATCTCCGATCTTCGGTAGGCTTGCTCATACATTCATTTCAGCTTGCATCGCTCGTACTAGCGCCTCATTTTTGGTTTATTATCTTCGATAATGAACCATTGGAATCGCCCAAAGAAAAAAATTTTTTAACCCCCCCCTCAAAATTTGTTGGTTTACGTTTCAAGATACGTAGATTCAGAAAATCGAATAAAAAAAAATCCGTCCGTCCGCCGTCCGTGCCACTTTGCCCAGTTAGCGTTGAGCTAAAATTACGAAATTTGGTTTCTGGGTTTGGACCAGCCCCACAATGATCCTCGAAACTTTTCATAACCCTAGGTCAAGGGGAAGGGGTTCAAAACGAAATTTAAAATTTCGACGATGTCATATCTCAAAATATTCAACTGAACCGTGTAATTTTTAGTTCACTTTTGAATGACCTGAAAAATTACGAATCTTTTAAGACCAATTGGATTTTTGTGC
Organism: Stenodema calcarata; assembly: GCA_963920205.1. NCBI lineage: Eukaryota > Metazoa > Arthropoda > Insecta > Hemiptera > Miridae > Stenodema > Stenodema calcarata. The sequence continues at coordinate 35,136,996 of OY986048.1, read as the reverse complement.
GACCAGCCGTTCGTTCACAGTCAGCGCGCAAAGGTCTAGGAAAAACACTAAACTTTCGCGTCGAAAACGGTCGTCATGTGGGTCAACCGCCAGACGCCCAGAATAAAACTACCTTTTTTCATCTTCCCGGTAAACTACAGTCTAGAAATTTTAACCGTGAGTCGGGGATAGACCACATTGCAATATTCACTCGGTTTCTCATCTGTAAAATTGTTTAAATAATACCTTTTTGTAATAATACAAATTAAATTTTGATGATGAGCTATTGACTTGAAATTTTAAAAATAGTTCAGAACTGGATCACAATGCAATATTCACTCGGTTTCTTGTCTGTAAAATTGTTTAAATAATACCTATTTGTTTAAACAAATTAAATTTTGATGATGAGCTAGATACTTGAAATTTTAAATATAGGTCAGAAATGGATGACATTTCAATATTCACTCGGTTTGTATGACATGGTATGAATATGGTATGGTATATTATTGTATGTATGATTTGGTATAGTACAATATGGTATGATAGGAAAGAAATTCGTATGATATGGTATGAGTACGGTGAGAATATGGTATGGTGCCTCTTTTGTGTAAGATTTGACTGTTCTAATAACAGTCTCCTCTACCTCAAAGGTTCCATTGGAAATGTCTGCAATGTTGGACGAATGGGAATAGATTCAGCTCACTCACCTTCATTACAGTCAGAAGTGCTACCTGTCAAATCTCGGACTCATCACCTTTCCTATGAATGATTGACGCAGCAGATTCACAGTCTAAAAGGGGAGATGAAAGCTGCTATCACTGACTCTTATTTTTCGTTTTACGATCGTGCTATTCATCGCAGAATTTTGGTTCTTGGCAATTTGAAATCAGGAAATTCTCAAAAATGGGGCTGGAACCAAGTTTTTTTTTTAAATTTAAAATTGTCCAAAATTCTTTTTCTAAAATTTGAATTTGAAATTTTTTTCAAATTTTTTTTTGATGCAGCATTTTGTTTAGGAAAACTATGAACATAACTTTTTTCAGATTGAAAATCGCTCAACCGGCTGTTGAAATATTTTGCATAAACTTTTGGTGTCTTCTCTCTCTCTCGCACACTTGTCGTCCACTTTCCCCTTAAGATCTCGTCATTAAACCCTTTTTTCTTTTTTTCACATAAGGCTTTGTACGACTGATTTACATCTGCATATTTTCTCTTGATGATCTCTGATCCAGTCCTTCTCCACAGGTTAAGGAGTGCGAAGCTACACTTTCTGCCTTCCCAGCATTTTTTGTCAAACCATTTTTCCTTACCTGTCCCTGTCCAACCTTTTCCTTTCGAAAGCCCTTCGCCTCTCGCTGCATCTTTAATGATTTTGATTACTTCATCCAGGTGTTCTTGTATAGGAATCCTTCCCTCGTTCAACTTTGTGCATTTAAGTTTATTATCAATGTATTCACAACATTTATTTTTACACGTATCATTCCAGAGTAGCTTAGGGAGCAATGGTGTTACTTGGCTCCGGGTATGGCCACGCTCATTTCTCTTTAGTGTTAATACGATAGGCATATGGTCGGAGAAAATCTCTGTCTCGACTTCAAAGTGTAGTTGAGTAAATATTTTACAAATTGTTTTTACCTTTTAACCCTCTGTCAGTCTCGATAATATTACGAACTCACCGGTACCAGCGAATACTTGAAATACTTGAAACGCCGCTCACGAGTCGAACTCACTTCCACTTTTTTCTGTTTTTGATAAGAGTTGAGAAAACGTCGAAAATACAGACAAAACGTGTAGTTGAGTGAATGAATGAATGAAAGGATGTTTATTATTACAACACATGCATAAAATTAGTATTTCAGGAAACAAAAAACATCGATTTAGTGGCAATGATACACCGTCTGCCACGGGTTTCTCCTCCTACTAGAAATATTCTCCGTGTCTTACGTACTTATATTTTAACATTATTACTTGTATTTTAACATTATTACTTATATCTTAACATTTTTACTTATATTTATCATTTTATTTACATGCATTTTGAAGAAGAGGCAAGAAAAATGCAGTTATAACTTGGGTAGATAGGCGCCTATTTCAAAAATAATCGAATTGCTCAATCAGGAACCTTCTATATGCGCCCGCTGTGGTTATAAAATTACTTAAACCCACCCAGTTCTCTCCGTTCAAAAAGGCTATCAGTTCGGCCCTGCTCAGCCTGGGCCTCCCAAAACATTTGCACCTTTGCTCCACCAACACAGGGCACACCGCAAGAAAATGCTCCACGTTCTCTGGCGTCATCATGTTGCACATGGATCAATTGAACTGCCTATCTGCTCTACACGGCATAGTGTTTAAGCTGAGCATCTCGCTCCTAGCCCTCATTATGTTACCTACGACGCGCTGATCATATATTTCTAAATAGCTGTTCTTGTCGTGATCGAGAGCCGCGTACAGAAGGTGATGGGCAGAGTTTCTCGCTTGCTCAGCAATTTGCTCCTTCTCATATCTTTCCATTTTTTCCAGAAGAGCCTCGCCGCTTTGCACTATTTCTTCCAATTGTGTGAAGCTTACGTCTTCGCCCATATATTTACGCCACAGTCCAGACCAGGACCTCGCCCATTCCCCTCCAGTCCTACACATCTCCCTGGCAACAATATTGGGCAGTCGTTCGGAACTCATCTTGGAAACCTTTTTCAGATATCGCAGCTGTAGTCCAAATGTGTGTACAAAAATCTTGTTCACACCTAGCTCTCGGTACACAAAATAGTCCGGCGTGTTCATAGGGATCTTAGTGGTTCTTTTCACAAAGTACTTGAGGAGCTTCTCTACTTGTTCAAACTGCTGGTACCCCCATGCCTGAGCCCCATACGTCATTACTGTCTTCATTGCAGCTTGGAAAATATCCATTTTCGCCTCAAACGGAATCTTGTTCTTGTAGTATTAATGAATAAAAGGTTTTAGTTTAAATTCAGACGACGATTTAAATAACTGGTTTTAATAACGGTGATTGAACGATAGACAACGAGAGATAAAAGCCTGATCAGAAGATAACAGTCTTGTATGCGAAACTGGGGGCGTTTGTGCAACCTGTGGAGTCTGAGCAAGACTGGGAACTGCTGCCTGTGCAGGGGCAGGGGTTTTTGTGGGTTCTGACGCTGGTTTGGGGGCTGGAGGTGGTACTTGAGCAGCGTCTTTCATTATAGGAGGAGGTCCCAGTGATGAAGGTGCAGGAGCGGCGTCCTGTGGTGTGGCCGTGCTTGGAACAGCCTCAAAGGGTACACTGGGTAGTTTCTTCTCTTAGGCTCGCTCTGGTGGTGACGGCTTCACTTCTTGATTAGCAGCTGGGCGAGCTGCCACAACATTAGTTGCTCCAACTGCTCCTCCTGGAACAGGTGGCGGTACTGAAGCCACCTATGTAACAGAGACTACTTCTTTTGGAGGTGGAGGAGGTTCTACTGGAGTTGTTAACAGTGGAACCGCAAGAGGCAGCGACGGCTGAGACATTGAGACCCCGAGTTCGCAAAGACATTGAGGGAGTGAGGGTAATACCTAAGTATTTGTACCGGCTCACTACTTCTAGCCCTTCACTACTTAAACCCTTTTTTCTTTTTTTCACACAAGGCTTTGTACGACTGATTTACATCTGCATATTTTCTCTTGATGATCTCTGATCCAGTCCTTCTCCACAGGTTAAGGAGTGCGAAGCTACACTTTCTGCCTTCCCAGCATTTTTTGTCAAACCATTTTTCCTTACCTGTCCCTGTCCAACCTTTTCCTTTCGAAAGCCCTTCGCCTCTCGCTGCATCTTTAATGATTTTGATTACTTCATCCAGGTGTTCTTGTATAGGAATCCTTCCCTCGTTCAACTATGTGCATTTAAGTTTATTATCAATGTATTCACAACATTTATTTTTACACGTATCATTCCAGAGTAGCTTAGGGAGCAATGGTGTTACTTGGCTCCGGGTATGGCCACGCTCATTTCTCTTTAGTGTTAATACGATAGGCATATGGTCGGAGAAAATCTCTGTCTCGACTTCAAAGTGTAGTTGAGTAAATATTTTACAAATTGTTTTTACCTTTTAACCCTCTGTCAGTCTCGATAATATTACGAACTCACCGGTACCAGCGAATACTTGAAATACTTGAAACGCCGCTCACGAGTCGAACTCACTTCCACTTTTTTCTGTTTTTGATAAGAGTTGAGAAAACGTCGAAAATACAGACAAAACGTGTAGTTGAGTGAATGAATGAATGAAAGGATGTTTATTATTACAACACATGCATAAAATTAGTATTTCAGGAAACAAAAAACATCGATTTAGTGGCAATGATACACCGTCTGCCACGGGTTTCTCCTCCTACTAGAAATATTCTCCGTGTCTTACGTACTTATATTTTAACATTATTACTTGTATTTTAACATTATTACTTATATCTTAACATTTTTACTTATATTTATCATTTTATTTACATGCATTTTGAAGAAGAGGCAAGAAAAATGCCGTTATAACTTGGGTAGATAGGCGCCTATTTCAAAAATAATCGAATTGCTCAATCAGGAACCTTCTATATGCGCCCGCTGTAGTTATAAAATTACTTAAACCCACCCAGTTCTCTCCGTTCAAAAAGGCTATCAGTTCGGCCCTGCTCAGCCTGGGCCTCCCAAACATTTGCACCTTTGCTCCGCCAACACAGGGCACACCGCAAGAAAATGCTCCACGTTCTCTGGCGTCATCATGTTGCACATGGAGCAATTGAACTGCCTATCTGCTCTACACGGCATAGTGTTTAAGCTGAGCATCTCGCTCCTAGCCCTCATTATGTTACTTACGACGCGCTGATCATATATTTCTAAATAGCTGTTCTTGTCGTGATCGAGAGCCGCGTACAGTAGGTGATGGGCAGAGTTTCTCGCTTGCTCAGCAATTTGCTCCTTCTCATATCTTTCCATTTTTTCCAGAAGAGCCTCGCCGCTTTGCACTATTTCTTCCAATTGTGTGAAGCTTACGTCTTCGCCCATATATTTACGCCACAGTCCAGACCAGGCCCTCACCCATCCCCCTCCAGTCCTACACATCTCCCTGGCAACAATATTGGGCAGTCGTTCGGAACTCATCTTGGAAACCTTTTTCAGATATCGCAGGTGTAGTCCAAATGTGTGTACAAAAATCTTGTTCAAACCTAGCTCTCGGTACACAAAATAGTCCGGCGTGTTCATAGGGATCTTCATGGTTCTTTTCACAAAGTACTTGAGGAGCTTCTCTACTTGTTCAAACTGCTGGTACCCCCATGCCTGAGCCCCATACGTCATTACTGTCTTCATTGCAGCTTGGAAAATATCCATTTTCGCCTCAAACGGAATCTTGTTCTTGCTCAAGAGCCTTGACCACACACTTCCTATTGGGAATTTGGCCACTTTCAGTTTTTCGTCCATTTGAGTTCGCAAAGACTGGGGGCGTTTGTGCAACCTGTGGAGTCTGAGCAAGACTGGGAACTGCTGCCTGTGCAGGGGCAGGGGTTTTTGTGGGTTCTGACGCTGGTTTGGGGGCTGGAGGTGGTACTTGAGCAGCGTCTTTCATTATAGGAGGAGGTCCCAGTGATGAAGGTGCAGGAGCGGCGTCCTGTGGTGTGGCCGTGCTTGGAACAGCCTCAAAGGGTACACTGGGTAGTTTCTTCTCTTAGGCTCGCTCTGGTGGTGACGGCTTCACTTCTTGATTAGCAGCTGGGCGAGCTGCCACAACATTAGTTGCTCCAACTGCTCCTCCTGGAACAGGTGGCGGTACTGAAGCCACCTATGTAACAGAGACTACTTCTTTTGGAGGTGGAGGAGGTTCTACTGGAGTTGTTAACAGTGGAACCGCAAGAGGCAGCGACGGCTGAGACATTGAGACCCCGAGTTCGCAAAGACATTGAGGGAGTGAGGGTAATACCTAAGTATTTGTACCGGCTCACTACTTCTAGCCCTTCACTACTTAAACCCTTTTTTCTTTTTTTCACACAAGGCTTTGTACGACTGATTTACATCTGCATATTTTCTCTTGATGATCTCTGATCCAGTCCTTCTCCACAGGTTAAGGAGTGCGAAGCTACACTTTCTGCCTTCCCAGCATTTTTTGTCAAACCATTTTTCCTTACCTGTCCCTGTCCAACCTTTTCCTTTCGAAAGCCCTTCGCCTCTCGCTGCATCTTTAATGATTTTGATTACTTCATCCAGGTGTTCTTGTATAGGAATCCTTCCCTCGTTCAACTTTGTGCATTTAAGTTTATTATCAATGTATTCACAACATTTATTTTTACACGTATCATTCCAGAGTAGCTTAGGGAGCAATGGTGTTACTTGGCTCCGGGTATGGCCACGCTCATTTCTCTTTAGTGTTAATACGATAGGCATATGGTCGGAGAAAATCTCTGTCTCGACTTCAAAGTGTAGTTGAGTAAATATTTTACAAATTGTAACAAACGACAAAACTCACCGGAAACGTCTCGATTTTTTGTCTTTCAAGACGTTCGTCGTCGAAACTTTCGGAAAGTTTCAACTCGACAACAAATCGACGTCCAAATTGAAGTCGAAAAACAGAATTACACAAAAACACGACTCGAAGAAGGCGGTAGTGGTCGAAACACTCGTTCTTTTCGTTTTCGGTTCGTACTTGGCGTCGAAACGGTTCGTACGAAAACTTCGAACAAATTTCACACAAAAAAAAAAAACTGGAACTCGACATGAAAATTTCTGACACTTTCCAAAAAAATTTCGACGAACGAACTCGTCGATTCGTCGTTGACGTCTTGTCGTTCGTTTTCGTCTTCAGTTCATTCGTGAGTCGGTTTCGACCCATTGGAAAAGTGTTCGCCGCGATACGAAAAGTCGAAATCAGTTCGTCGAGTAACCCAAAAAAAAACAGGGCAAAATACTCAAAACGTAAAAGGGAGAAAAACGCTTATTTTTCACACAAATATGGCGTCTTCGTTCCGGGGAGGGTTCGTATGGTTGGGCGGGTGGCGGTGGAGGGGGGCGAGTATTTCGCAGTGTTGCCGGTGGTGTATAATTTATAATAATTTTAATAATAATAATAATTTATAATCATAATTTTAAAAATTTATAATAATAATTTATTTATCCATACGGCTCCAAATAGCATCCACTCAATGTTTTTGTCCAATGTTCGATCTGTTCCAATGTCCAGTATTCACATTTTGGACGGTTGATCCGCTAGATCGCGTCTTTTCGTCCAATGTTCGTTACGTACCAATGTCCAGTATTCACATTTTGGACAGTTTGATCCACTCGATCTCGTCTTTCTGTCCAACAAGTGCAGTACCTCCTGAATTTCGCCGTCTTTTTGTCCAATGTTCGTTGTGTTCCAATGTCCAGTATTCACATTTTGGACAGTTTGATCCACTCAATCTCGTCATTCTGTCCAACATGTGCAGTACCTACTGAATTTCGCCGTCTTTTTGTCCAATGTTCGTTATGTTCCAATGTCCAGTATTCACATTTTGGACGGTTAATCGCGTCATTCTGTGCGTTTCCACCGGGCGAGCGAAGGAATAATTTATTTATTTATTTATTGTGTTCACACACCATAGGACCAAGGCCCCCCCCCCTAGCGCCCTGTACATATGTATTGGTAAGATATAATTAATTAAATGGCCGTCAAAATACAATTGAAATAAAATTTACTTGATTATCAAAAAAAAAAAAAAAAAAAAAAAACTTACATCACAGTTTTTTTTTTAACTGGTAAGAAACACAAAATTTACTCAAAGAAGAGATTTGCTGGAGAGAAACCAGAAGGAAAGAGAAGAACAAGAGAAGAGGGAGAAGAAAATGAAAATGGTGTAGTCATAAATCAGCAAAATGTGCTTTCAGTTCCGTGCTGAATTGCCGGAAAGAGGAGATAGAGCGTAAACGAAGAGGGAGACCATTCCAAAGTCGCGCTGCTTCTACAGCAAAGGAATTGTGCGTTCACTCAGTGGGGCAACGCAGGTTGGCAACCGTTTCCACCGGCCGTGCAAACGTTTGGTCCACTTGTGTTTGGAATCCCGAACAAACAAAATTTGTTTAATGACGACGCCAAAGAAACATTCGCTCTAGGGATGTCCGATTCTCCAAAATGGATCGATTAAAATCGAATCGATTTTTTAAAGTATCGAGATTATTTGTTCAAAAAGAATCGATACATCTGAGAATCGATTCTTTTTTGTCAAAACGTAGAAAGTGAAGAAACATTAGGTACATTATGAAACCTGAATTCCAGTACCTACAATTACCTTCCAGTACCTATAATATGAGTAGGTACTGGAATTGGATATATTATATATTGGATATATTATTATACCCAGCTCCAGCACAATCCGTTTGACGTTTACGCTCTATCGGATATACCTTGAACTACGAATACTAGGCCGAGTGATTCAAGTGTACAAACAGTAGCCGCGTTATTTCAAATACATTGAAAATGCGGCACACGGTGCCGCTATGAGTGTAGATAAGGGTTAAGGGTATTGCCAGACCCCTCCAATACCAGACCCGAAGAGTCATGCCAAGCAAAAGTATTCCCTCCAATCCCCAGCTTATCCGTGCGTAAAAAGTTTTCTAAATTTGGGTTATGTTTCCTTATCTCAGATCTTATTCGGAGCAACTTGTTTCTTTCAAGTCGGACGTGGTATGCGAAATCCTGAGAAATGCTGTACCCAGTACCGTAGACTTCTGTATTATTTTCTATTTATCTCTAGAACTAACAAGTGCTACCATTAAAATTCCGTTTTTCGATGCCTGAGGTCCAAGACGTTGCACTGAACTCAACTGGATGTTCTCCTCTGTACCAAGCACTTGGGCAAAAAATCTTCCGACCACCGCATACAAGTCATCCTTTGTAGCGCAATTTAGTCCGCGAAGTATCAAATTATTTTTCCTCCACAAAATCCAAACGTTGGTCCCTTCTAGCTTCATCCACCCTCATTCTCTCAATCGCCCCACGCAGCTCCTCATTCTCCTTTCGAAGGCTCATTATTTCATTTTTCACTTCGTTTCGGAGCTCCCGAAAATCATCCTTTGTGGGCAAATTTCCCATCTTCCTATCCATAATTTTCTCAAAATCTGAGAGAAGTTTACTATTATCTTCTTTCCCGTTCCCCATTATTATTCTCTTTTTACAACCCGACTCAGAAATATCCGGAGAACTTCGAGCCCGCTTAGGTGTAATTTATTAGAAGATCATTTAATCATCCAATTCAACAACTCTTTGAAAGAAAGCGTGTCCAGAACTTGTTTATTAATAGCCTAACCTGTACTAATACAGTAGTGATGATAATCGACAATACGAAATACTCGTATATTCGTGAAATCAATATATTATTGATTATTATATTATACGATGTTGCAGGGTTGTCCACAATATTTCTATGACTCCGGTGAATAAGTGTTTAACTCAAATTTTCCCATTTTACAGGGGAGCATTAATAAAAGTTGAACCTTCACCTAAAATCAGGATTTTGTCGTAGAAGGTTGAAATTTGGAATGAATCACTGTAATGTTGTCTACAATTCACTGTTACAACAACGATTCATTGGGGTTTACTGGGAATGAGATATTGAAGTTGACCCTCAATTAGGAATGAAATATTCAAGTTGACCATATATTCACCGACAACTTGGCACTTAGGTACTTGACCAATTATTCACTTCTTCTAATCAATATTGTACATCATTTGTGTCTTTATACTTCTTAATTTTGGGAGTCAGTAAATGAAAAACAAAAACTTACTCAAAAAACTCGTTCTATTTAATAATAAAAATTACAAAAATCCCAAAGTTGACATAGTTTACTTGAATAAAAATTTAAAAACTTGAAGTAACATAATATTAACAAGAAATTGAAATTATGTTCAAAATCATATGGACATCAAAATTACAATTACAAATTCCAATTACAAAATAAAATTACAATTACAAAATACAATTACAAATTACAATGTAAACTAGTTAGGTACTCGAATTCTGAGCTGAACTTCAAACTATTTTAATACCTATGGACCATACATAGGCTATGGTCTACAGATTTTCTGAGACGTCGTTATTTTCCTCATCTGGATCCCATTCTATTAAATCAGGGTCAGTAGGAGGAGCATCTTTTGTCTTTAAATTCATATAGAAACTTTTAAATGGAGCATCAATCAAAGGTATCAGAGTTAACAAATCTTTCTTTTTTTCGGCTGATATTGGTAACTGGTAATTTGACATATTTTGTAATGCAATAAAACTTGGACGCCCTCTACGTAAGAAATTAATTATTTTGAATGCATCTGATTCATTCTATGAATGTTTGAAAGAAATATATCCCTCTCCCGTTCCATATTGCAACCATTGAACTGGCTTCCACAAAAACTTATCTCCGTTGTCATCTTTCTTTTTAATTATGTAAGGCCCTTTATTTTTTACTAACAGGCCGAAGTTATAAAATTGTCCCCTATTCAGGGCAATAACATGAAAAGGATTTTTCTTTTTAGCTGTTCTAACCAACTGAATCCAATCATTAACACGTTCGACGCTGGCCCTGCCACTGCGCCAACCCCCAGGACTGGCCCAACTTTTTTCAACTTTTTTTCATACTCATGTTTGAAATGCCTTAAAACCACGTTTGTTGGCGATTATAATTGAAAAACTCATTATTTTCCAAGTTTTTAGAGCGCGTCATGTATGTCATGACGCCAGTCCACGGTAACGCTCAGGGTATACTAACCCTCCATACACTACGAAATAATGAGTGCCTACCACTATTATTTTGGTATTGTAGCGATTTATTCTGAGAACAGCTACAGGAGGATCACAAATACATAAATCATACCAATCACCACGCCAATTTCTAAAATATATCAATCAAAAATGTCAGTTTCTAGAAGCACAATATTGTGCGAAATCAAGAAGATCGGTATGTATCGCGTTATCGTAGGAGAGAGAGAGAGAGATTTATTCAAACATTATACTCGTACAAACAGCAATACAAACATTATACAAACATCAATCAAAGAAACTGAAAAAAATACAAACTTCTGTTAAAAAAAAATACAAACTTCTGTAAAAAAAAAAAATATATATATATGAACAAACAAATTATTGAATTTCAAATCCTAACGCGATGTGGAAATTTACAAAACAATCTTTCAAACAAAGACCCGGGTTTTCCGGGCACGCTGGACAAATTATTGTAACCATTCGCCTGATTTTACGTTTTGAGCACTCTCGGCATCGTACATATTTTTTTGATGGGTTGTCTATAGGGAAATGTTTTGACATGATCGGTATGGACTTGGGTGGGGTGACAATAGGATGTTGAGGGTCACCGCAGAGGTAAAGGACAATGGCTAAATGGAAGTCATACAGCTCTAGTTTTTTTGAGGAGATAGAAAACCTTTTGTATAACAAATACGCGTTCAACAACATGAGCTCAAAGATGTGAAACGCCAGTTTCTTATACCATTTCGAGGTCCTCTGGTGGTTTATATAATAGGAAAGATACTGGTCGAGACGATCTATCCCTCCCATGTACTTGTTGTACTCAACTAGAACTTCAGGTTTCTGCAATATTCTCCCCCCTCGCCCTTCAGTCTGAACAATGTTTGGGGAAAATTGGGTTGATATCATCAGCACTTCTCTTTTGTCCTTCCACTTGGCGACCATTATCCCTTCTGCTGACCAACGTTGGACTACTTCACCCTTCTTTGGTTTTGATTTGACCACTTCTTGTGGGTTCTGAGCACGATTTCCCCGGAGGGTGCCAGTTACATGGGTAGGTATATTTATCCAAGAGCGAGGCAGCTAAATTCACACTATTGTAATAGTTGTCAATAAACAAACATCGGCCCTCCCCAAGGAGGCCATCCATCAACTTCATAACCACTTTTGTCGCATGCCCCTGACAACCCACATCAGGGTCTTGCGCCCCAACGTAAATTATGAAGCGATGAAGTAACCCATCTGGTTCTGTGAGCATGTATATTTTTATTCCATATTTGTGGCTCTTCAGCGGGAGGTATTGCCGAAAATGAACCCTTCCTCTCCAAGGAGCCATTGATTCATCTGCACTCACTATTTGCCGAGGCTCTATGATAGAGAACATCGTTCCGTGAAAATAATCTAAGAGAGGGGGGATTTTATATAATGGATCGTCTGGTCTTGGATCATCCTCTGCAGGGTTTGGAGCAACATGAAAACATTGCTGTAGCAACATCCATCTATCTCTCGACATGTGTTTTTGGAAGAAGGGAATATTGAAAAGTTCGTGGGTACTCCAATAATCACGTTGTTTGCTTAGTTGTATAGTTCCCATATGGAAGGTGAGTCCTAAAAACTTTTTTACCTCCTGAACGTTGGTTTCTTTCCAAGTGCCAATGCGAGCATGTTCTTTATGCCCTTTACGAAATAATGATTCAACAGCATAATGATTGGTTTCGGACGCAATTAGCTGGAAAAACTGTTCAGAGAACACTAAATCAAAAAAATCTTTGGGCTCACATCCATGTCACGGTCATAGTCATGCGTCCGATCGTGAACTCACGGCAATCGAAGCAGTCAAATCAACTTGCCCTATTCATTTTCAGTGAACAGGGTTGAGCTCTTTGATACACAACCTGGTGCACTTGCATTGTACCTTTGAACAGAGGGATTTTTGAGGGAATTATATTCTTCATAGACTGAATTTCACGATCGTGCACCTCGATGATCTCAACATTCCGGACATTGTCTCGTAGGATGTCCACGAATTTTGAATTGGTCTTCTCTCTCCTCCTGGCCGCTTCCTTCCTCTTTGCCTTTCTTTCTTCTTACGTATTGTGTATTATTTTCTTGAATAAAAATTGAATTGAATTATAACAAGTACTGGAATGGGGTTAAATTCGTAGTACTACTCATGCTAAAGCTCTCATAACCTAACGCCGCCAAACACCTCACGCGTCTCTCAAAGTCAATCTCAGGGTATCACATTTACTGGATAAAAATTCCCAGAAAGGTACCTGGGGAAAGGATCATGAGATGTTGTGATGTAATTAGAGTATCCAAAAAAGTGGCGAACGATTTTCCTGCTACGAAAACTAAGGGAGGTACAATTCGCTAGTAACGCATCGGTTTGAAAATCATGACGTTTTAGTATAACACTATATCCCGGAAACCTATAAAATAATAATTAAGGTAAATCGATACCTTACTTCACAAAGGGAATATGTCCTTAATAATGTATTATGGACATATTCCCTTTGTGAAGTAAGGTATCGAAATGTTCCTTTAATGAATTCAATAAATGCTCCGTTCTATACTTGGCTGAGAGTTCTAATTGAATGTCGTTTCTGATACTTGGGTGTGACTTCCAATCGAATTCGTCCACCCTCTGATTTACGTTGATATTGAACAATATTGAAACTGAGTAAGAAATGACAATAAACAAATTTGAAAAGAGTGCTAGTCTCACGAGTAGGGACGTTGCAATACTTCCGATGTAAGGACTTAAAATTTATCGGGGTACCGATACTTTTCTTCCGATACCATCGATATTTGAATCGATACTTTGCATCCGATATTATCGTGGTATCGATACTTTCTCTCGATATTATTGGAAGTATCGATACTTGGCGAGCGATATCACCCGATACTTCTCAAATATTTGGGAACAGAAAAATGTTCCTACCACAGACCCAGGTAGTGAAAATATCCGTGATAGTAACTATCACTATATAATGGCTATAGGTACATTAAATGTATAACTACGCAACAGAATCAAGCCAGACAACCGGTTGCTTTCTTGCATGCTTGGGCATTAAGATTTGGGAAAATTGTTTGTTTTATCCATTGAAATTTGTTTTATCCATCATCTGCAAACCCATTTTGTTCGCAGATGATGGATAAAACAAATTTTGGATAACAAATTTTGTTCTCAGATGATGGATAAAAAAGCATGCAAGAGGCTCGTGGTGATGGCCACATCTGTTCTCTGTGAACTCTCATTCTCAAAAGGAGGGCGAATTAATTGCCAATCGCGCCAAAATGGGTTTTCGCCCAAATACTTGCCAAAACTTCTTTTTCTTGGCAGTATTCCCGATGAAGATTTTTTCAAGTAATCCATGATTTTAGCGAATTTTCGAAGAAAATGTACCTAGCTATTGTTCTCGGTCTAAAATTTTTAATACTCGAATTTTCGAAACATTTTCATACCGAAATCCGTTTCAGACCATCCTGAATCCACTGCCAAAAGACACTCTTCAGGAGTCTCCAACACTGAGAAAGTTGCTGCCAAGTCTTCCTGGGACATGGTGTCTGAATTATCACTCACGATTACTTCTAATAACTTTTAATACGAACGTAAGAAAGCTTCCATAACATCAAGGTTCTCCGGTTCAATATCGACCCCGCTCCAACATGGCCTCCTCCACTCCTTGAGTCCCATCCCCTCCGGGGCGCTACCTGGTAGCATGTGATATGAAAATCCAGTCACGTACCTTTAGTACTGGACGATGGGGTGAAGTAATAATATACTCCTCAATAAGGACAGTATCCCCAACGGCAAATTGTTTGGCCTTATGCCTTTGATCATAGTGGTGTTTCCTTGATGAACGAGCGTTTTCCATATTAATCGGGGCTTGTTCCCACAGGGCAGTTGTTTGTTGAGGACTAGTGGGTGGGTGGCTTGGTGGTATGTCCCATGCCAACTGTGAGGGTGTTGCGATTTCGTGACCCAGGAATAGACGTGCTGGAGTGGGCTTCGTACTTGTGTGGCGCACTGAATTAAATCCCATTTGAAAGAAGGGCAGATGCGTATCCCAATCTTGTTGACGTTGGGCATGGAAGGCTGTTATTGCCGACTTTAGCGTACGTATCTGCCGCTCTGCGATGTTGGGAGTGGGGTAATAGCGGGTGGGGGGGGGGGGGGGGGGGTATATTTAGGTGTCATACCATGCGTTTTCAGGAAGTCTGTGAAAAGATTGGATTTGAACACTGATGCATTGTCGGTGCATACAACCTGCCAGTACCCCACCGTTGCACATATAACCGTTTGGAGGGAATGGATGATTGCTGCACTTGTGTGTTTGTGGAGAGGTATGAAATATGTAAATCGTGTAAATCCATCTACGGCTATCACTATGTGTGTATGGTTATTACGGGAACGTGGTAGGGGGCCTGCAACGTCCAAAAAGAGGGTCTGCATAGGGTACTGTGGGTTGGCGGAAGATAGTTCCCCAAATGTTATCTGGGCGTGTTTACTACGTGCGCATGTGATGCACGCTCGAATACAGGCACGTACCCGAGAGTCGGCCTGGGGGCAATGAAACTGATCTTCATGATCTTGAAAATGTTAATAGTGTGCAATAGAGAGGAATCTGTTAATTAAATGAAACACCCCGCACTTGGCAAGAGACGGCGATAATCGAATCTCAACGCACACACAAAGGAAAATGTTCACAAAATCTTATGATGTAATGGGAATTGGGCGGGCTGGTTTATGATTAAACAGCGGTAACATTGTTTATAGAAAATGTTAATAGTGTGCAATAGAGAGGAATCTGTTAATTAAATGAAACACCCCGCACTTGGCAAGAGACGGCGATAATCGAATCTCAACGCACACACAAAGGAAAATGTTCACAAAATCTTATGATGTAATGGGAATTGGGCGGGCTGGTTTATGATTAAACAGCGGTAACATTGTTTATAGAAAATGTTAATACATAGTGTGCAATAGAGAGGAATCTGTTAATTAAATGAAACACCCCGCACTTGGCAAGAGACGGCGATAATCGAATCTCAACGCACACACAAAGGAAAATGTTCACAAAATCTTATGATGTAATGGGAATTGGGCGGGCTGGTTTATGATTAAACAGCGGTAAGACGGAACACGTGCATCACAAATTAGGATTGAATTAACCGTTACGTTCTGCTATCTGGTGTTTTTGTGCGGCTCGAAATAATTAGGGTTACGGGTTGCGTCTGAAAACGACGAATTTATTTAGATTTCTATCTGCACTCATAATTACAAAATCACGCTAATAATTACACGATTATAATTTACCTGAAAACGACGAATCCACAATATAAGCACTTATTCCACCGTCACCATAAATACTCGTATCTGTCTTTTCACCTTACGCACTAGACATGAACTGACCCGACACCAACCGAACGCAGTCGGCCACAGAGTCCCGTTATCAGCGAGGAGCGATAAGGAATGTAGATATCGCTCCTTTTATATACAGGTGATAACAAATTCAGGGGTGGAGGAGTTAGATTTAATTTAAATTGCTGAATGTATAAAAAAAATAGCTGATGTAGAATAAAACCCCGGCGAGCGCCCTGCGGACCCTCGCCGCTTAGGAAGATTGTACGGACAGTCTCGAGCTGCCCTTCTTCGAGTGTATTTCTCTGTCGCACGTTATAAATTTGTGATTTAACTCATATAAACTTTTTTTTTTAACTAAAAAGTGGAAACGAGTTATTTAACTTATATACAGGGTGTATCAGATAAGGTGCGCAGTACTTCACCCACGTATTCTACAACCAATTTCCAACAAAAAGTGCCTCTTAGCAATTTTTTTTATCTCGCTTAGTTTTTGAGTGATTTCACTTCTAAGATTTTTTTTCGTGTTTTCCACCTTGTCTCAGCAAAATGGCTATAACTCACATACAGTATTATGTAAAGTAAAAGTTGAGGATACCGTTGGAAAGTGCGTTAAATTTCCTATCTTTCAAGCGCCAAACGAATTTTTTCTGCTCACATCAAGTTGGCGAAAAATCACTCTACAAAGCAAACTTCAAGAAAATTTGAAAAAATAAGGTTTTTCAAACGTCCATTACTCCACTCCAATCTGCATTTGACCAGGTGCCTGTGGCTTAACCCTTTTCCTGGCAAAAACAGAATTACTCGGAAATGTTGCAAAAAAAATGCATCGAACTTGTTATTAACTCTTTATTATTAACGAAATGACGATTCATAGTCGCCAAAAATGGTTTTTATAAATTTTGTAGCCAATTTAGAAAAAGGGGAACTACAGTTCCCCTTGCCATGTTACCGGTAAGTGAGCGAGGGAACTACGGTTCCCCTTGCCATGTTACAGGTAAGTAAGCGAGGGAACTACAGTTCCCCTCTGCCATGAAGTCGATAAGTCAAAAAAAGGAATTCAGAAATGAAAGTCTCGGATAATCTGTTCAAAAAAATACGTGTTTATTATAAATTGGTAAAACTTAGAATTATTCGCGTTAGGTGAGGAGAGAACAAACGAGACGGAGATCTGAAATGTTCATGAAATGAACATGTGCTAACTTCAAAATTCACAAAATTCAAAATGTAATTATACTAAAAACCTCTTTGGCAAAAAATACGCTCGAAGAAGGGCAGCTCGAGACTGTCCGTACAATCTTCCTAAGCGGCGAGGGTCCGCAGGGCGCTCGCCGGGGTTTTATTCTACATCAGCTATTTTTTTTTATACATTCAGCAATTTAAATTAAATCTAACTCCTCCACCCCTAGAATTTGGCATCACCTGGAAGGTTGATGTCAATACAAGTCCGAGGTTCTACCTGAGGAGAAATCGTTAATTCTTTTGAATTATAATTATTAACACATTTCCAAATTGAATAAAAAGTACATAACTTATTAGTATGCTATATAATACAACAGTCCTACCACTAGGAATTAATATGTGTGAGGAATCGAAAGACTTTATTTTTTGTCTGCGATTCAATTTAATATCTTTGAGATTAATATCTTTATGGTTTAACACAACATTTGGAGGATGGTTTCATTTCATATATATTTTAATATCCGGAATAATTTTAGGTTGACCTTCTGAAAAGCTAGAAGCTATTAGTTGATTATTTCTGAAATAGATCGTCTTCTCTTCGTCTCTTATCAAATACATCCCTTCTAACGTTGTGACTTAAGTTTCCTGTTTCCTTCGAATTTCTATACTTTCTTCCTTTACACATGTACCAAGGTATTGATTAATTTCAGGAATAAACTCAATGACGTTATCATCGACTTCCACTTTTACATAGTGACAACGTTTTGGAGTTCGACCCAGAAGAATATCTTTCTCGCACGTACTATTGCTCGTTGAAAGTAATTGACTTGAACACAGATGCGTGTTGCCTGATGTGCATGACCCTTTAAGAGGTTTAACTGTGGAATTATCTTTGCTTTTTAATAGGTATGCAAATTCTGGTATGATGGATAAAAGTCCGTCACTTGATTCGGAAGGAATGGGTCTCAAATAATATAATTCTAACTCTTCTGGATTCTGCATTGTGGCAGTGATAAGAAATAAACTATTTCGTCTGGTCGAACTTTACAGTTGACTTTAATTAACGATTCTAGTTCTAACATATTTTCGTATTTAATTTCTAGAGGCAACTTCTTCTGATAATGATTCTCTAATTTCTTGAGTTCTTCATATAATTGTTTGGTGGTTAATATACTTGGATGGAGAGAGCCAATTTTATAAAAAGTCAACGAGTTCTCTACGTCTTGCACAACGTTTAAGATTAAACTGAAAACAAGCTGCAAATGGTTTACTAGTTCCTTAATCGTTTCCATTTCAATGTTCAGTGCATTTGTTCTAATTATGCTATTGATTTCTATTACTTTGTCCTGTATTTCTTTCTGGAGTTTTGATATCACAAATTGTTTCCGTGGTCCTACCGACTGCGCTAGTTAAATAACTCGTTTCCACTTTTTAGTTTAAAAAAAAAAAAGTTTATAACGTGCGACAGAGAAATACACTCGAAGAAGGGCAGCTCGAGACTGTCCGTACAATCTTCCTAAGCGGCGAGGGTCCGCAGGGCGCTCGCCGGGGTTTTATTCTACATCAGCTATTTTTTTTTTTTTTATACATTCAGCAATTTAAATTAAATCTAACTTATATAATGAACTTGAATGAATATACAGGAGGAAGAAAATTATAGAAAACCCTTACGGAAAATATCGCCAAGTTTTTCCAAATTTCCGTAAGTGTTTTCTATAATTTTCTTCCTCCTGTACATTCATTCAAGTTCATATTTCACGCGAGTGTCTTTATTTTCACCAATCCATCTTATGTATTTAAATATACTCGTATATATATTTACATCATTCTATCAAATGGGGCTTCGACATAATACACATACCAAATCGGCGTCCACCTCAAGGAAAAGAGTTTACCCCCCCAAAGGTCTACTTTTCGCTCAATATTCAAAATTTTGACTTTGGACCATAGATAAAGCCTTATTTTCACTAAATCAATCTTCAAACGGAAAAAAGGATCAATCTTCAAACGGAAAAAAGGATCAATCTTCAAATAAGAAAAGTTAATTTTAAAAAAATAATGACAGTTGGTCAGTTTTTCCTGACCAACTTGTCAGAAATTTGTGTCGTCAAAATACTTGCAATTTACTTTCTTGGGTGGAAAATTACTATTATTTTGACATGTATTTGTCTAAAGGAACACTAGACGCTATCATTTTAGTCATCCAAAATCCGGTATGAAATTCCATACAGCGGTTCAAGAAGCTTCTTAACACTTGTTCATTTTTTCCTCTCTAATTCCCACACTTTCGAGTTTTTCATTAAAAATTTGAAAGAATATTATTAAAAATTACTTTAACGCAGTTATTACGCACTTTATTTTTTGAAAATGAAGTTGAAAAGAGGGTAGAGTAAATAGGAACAAAAACATAGTATGAGGTCAATATGAGAAAGGGGACCATAAAGAGCACTCATAATCAGTCTGAATCATCATCGGAAACTGATGGTTCTGGTAGTCTGTCAACTTTATTTTTCAATGACGGTATTTCCGCGTACCACTTGTGGTATTCGGATGGGATCGCTCCTGTACAGCAGAGTTTCAGAAGATCTCTCTTCTTTGCTTCTGATATGGGTATTGGTTTCTTGTAGCAATGCGTAAGGGAGGTGGGCAAAGCATGGATCACTCGTCCTCCGTTCTTCTTCCACGTCACATCCAACTCTTTATACTCTCCTTTGTAGTCATAAGAGAAATAAATTGTGGTTGGAATACCTTTCTGGAACTTGAAGCGTTTTATCTTCAGCCAGTTTATTTTGTTGCCGTCTGAATCTATGTGTCCGTTCTTTAAAAGCTGCGAGGAGAGCTTCTTCAGATCAACAAACTGTGAAAAATTCAATTCACTGACAATGTACGGCGTTGCAAGTTTGTTTTTTCTAGTTGATCTTGCCATTCTCATAATAGTGAGCCAGTCTTGTACCGTGTAAACTTGTACATGTTTTTTTGGCAGACTCAATGGCGCTATGCATGGAATCTGCCTCCATGTGGGTATGCCCACTTTCAAGGAACTTGTGCTCGATCGTTTCCACATGTAGTTTATTCACGAGGTACAACATTAGGCTTGCCGTGTGCTGGTTTCGGTTTTGTCCCCCGTAAGTATCAGAGAACAACGAGACATGGCGTACGTGAGGTGGGAGGCCATTGATCCAGAGCATTAGTGCAGTGCCGATTTCAATACTTCCTCTTGCCCCATTGATCTCAGTCCATGTGTAGCAGTAGGCATTGTTTGGCTTGGCCCCTTCGTAAACCGATAGATTGGCATTTAGTTTACAACTGTAGTACATGGCCGATACGTCAGATGAAGGAATCTGTAATACACTCTGCAAATCGAATGTGGCAGTTACGAAATGAGGTTCTTCATTAGCTCTGCTTCTGCTTTTCTTTCCAGGTGATTACGGTATTCTTCCTCGAGGTTTTCTTTTTCTTCTGAGGATGCTTTCGTATACGAAGTGCAGCGATGACATTGGTCCTTTTTAGGCTGGAAGAACGAAAGATTACGCTCCTCGCAGAAAATCCTTCGATACGTTACCTCCGAAACCATCTTGAGAGTAGGTTTTTCGGCCACCTCGTTTTGATTTTCTTCACAATTTTCAATACGGTTTTCTTTTCTTCCTTTTTCCTGCATCCACTCCTCCATCATTCTTTCAAAATCATTCATCGCAACAGTCTTGAAGAGCTGATACATTTTCGTTATAGAGAGTGTAGGATCCAAGTACTTTCTAGACGACGATTTCCTGCAATAATGACCCTCATAATTTCCTGCAATAATGTCGTTGGATAGCTGTCAATGTGATCTAAAACAAACTCTTTCACATCCTCTCTTGTTTTGTTTCCAGGTTGTTTACGCCCACGACGATCGTCACCATTGAAAACAGGACTGCCTTCATTTTTGTTCCTGAGAGCTGTGTCTATAGGGCCATGGCTAATCGTCAGCGTTTTTGTAAAAAACTGTTTGCAAACCCTCTCTTACTTGTCCCCAAGTGTGAGAAAATATTTCCTGGCTCCTGACTTTCCTCCTCTTTTAGACGCCCTTTTTCTCTCAACCTCGCTCACTTCTACTGATGACAACAAGAAATCTTTCTGCCTTTTGAAATCCATCCCATGATAGGCCTTGCAAAGCTTCGTTCGTTGTTCTTCAGTGAATTTTGAAGAGCACTTAAAATAGCACTTGTTGCAGGAAACTGTTTTCGGTACCTTTCACATTTACTTGAAGCATTTCCAAAGTCAAGCACCCTCAAAGACCAGTTGGTAATTTTTTCCTGGAAGAAGTTCATAGTTTTCAGATGTGATTGCCAAAAGTAAAATTGATCAATTAACTTGGCCAAGTTTACTTGCAACATGTTATTTCTGGATAAAGTTCCCAAATGCCACTTGGTCATCAGAGGAACAAATTTCTTTTCGCTTTTTCCGGCAAATTCATCCAAAAACTACCAAACTTTATATTTTTAGGTTAAAGATAGCGTCATTACCTATTGGAGTAACCAAAAGTTGGAAAAATGTCCAACTGTCACTTGGTCAGTTTTACCTTCCAACCGACGATATATATTATATATTTTCACATAATATAATATATTATATTATGTGATGGTGATATATGTCATCAAAGTAAAAGTATTTTACACTTTTATCTAATTGATGAATTGGATTGGAAAGTACCTATCTGTAATATCACTAGAATAATTATAAAAGAAAAAGGAAGGAATTTTTTTTCTGACAAATGGAGAGGTTGAAATATTATTTCACACTTATGAAGTGTTTTCAACATTCTTTATTCTATCATTCTTATATAACCCGCAGCTTAATTAATTCAATAAAGATAAAGAAAAAGTTAACTATAATGCAAACAATATGAAGGGTACAGGGGAAGAAGGTAGGGGTCTAACAACAAAAAGATCAAGTTACCTGTACGTAGAAATGTTTTAAAAAAAAAAGTTATAATATGTCAACTTAAGGAACCAAAATATTCAACATTGGGATCCCGATGTCAACTTAAGGTTCCAGTACGCTGATTTGAAAAATTCAATAGTCTCAATATACTACGAAATTATTTAAACCCAAATATCACCTTGGCAACCTGATCAACATTTTCCCCTAATGTTGACACAGGTGTCAACATTAGGACACACGCCCATTTCATGAAACCCTAATGATGACACCCCAACTTAACCATCTATTTCAACGAAATTCAGGGGTTTAATGCTTACAAATTCTTCCTTACGCTATTATTAGGGCAGGCAATATGATATATAACTCATTACTCATAATATTTGACTTGAAAAGTCTAATTTTGTTGACTTACCTCACTAACCTGCGGGATAGCGATGGCGTCGCTGGGTTGACTGATCCAGCTGTCACCGGCTTCAATATTAGCCGGACGTTCGATATGGGTAATAATAACTAGTGGAGCCCGGCCTACCTCAAATCTCATATCCTTATCAACAGAATGACGCCAATTCCGAGTACCTACAGTGTCCCAATACCTTATTTTTACGTTTTGAAATTGAAGTGTCAACATTAGGATAAGTGTCAACATTTGGTGGTTTTACCCTAGTGGTTAAAATAATAAAGATATGCATCGTCAAAAACTTCACAACGATTTATTAAATTAAAGTGCAAAAATGGAACAAGAAAAATCGAATTTAGAATACATCAAGCTGTGGATGGTTATTATTTTTGTTGTTGTATGAAACCCTCTGAAACAATCGATACACAGTCCGACTTTGCAAGTGTCACACACTGTAATCACGCTGGCATTTATCCCCAATACATCTACGCCGCTTCTTCCCCTCTGAATGTGTCACTAAATGATTTCCGGTATACCTTATGTCGTCAGAAATTCGGGATGTTCCCGAGGCGTCCTTTGACAGCGGTGGTCGACCTGAACTTTTTCGTGGTTGCCCATTCGTAGCCATATATGCTTGGGATAATTCCCTCGTGAATTGTAGCTGGGTTATGGAAGGATGATTTTTTTTTTAACAATAAATAACTGTTATTGCGAGCTGCGTCCAATAACCATGTAAAAATCGACCACCACCATTTGTTTCCATGGATGCTACAGCGGTAGCAAGCAATATTTTGGTCCATCTGGTCTATTCCCCCGATTCTTGTAACACCCAATAACTTTGGGCTGAAACACTGGAATTCTTCTTTTCCTGATTCGAGAGTAACGCTGCACTGGTTTCCCACCAACTGCACCCACATCAGTCGAAAGAGTGGTGACAACAGCATTATCATACCAACGACAGTAGAGCAAACCATCCTACTTATGGATTGCTGTCTCATGACTTCCTCTTTCTATCTTCGCAAACATTTTCTTCTCAGTAAGAGGACACCCTGGTGGAATCCTGTTATCTCTTATTGTGCCAACTGCCGAATATCCACAATCTTTTAAATATGCAAATAGGTTACTCCCAGTAAATAGATTATCCATGTGACATCTGTACCTCAAGGACTTGTTTAGTAGCTCCTCTATCATCATGATCAGGGGGAAGAACTCTTTCCGAAAATGTTTTCAATATTGGGGTCACCCGTCGGATTTTTTCCCTGATAAAGGTCAAAATTAATCAAGTACCCATCAGATGTATTTAGGCACCACATTTTATATCCGAATCTGATGGGTTTCCCCCGAATGAATTGCTTACAGCTGTGAGGATCAAAGTACCGAATCATGAATTCATCGAAACTCAAATTTTGTTGTGGTACAAAATGCAAAAGAAGTTGCACATCGCCGAAGTTGCACATCGCCGAATAACTCATGGTCGATTAGCCCTTCCATTCAGTACCTAAAACAGATTGTATCACATTGTAGGTGGTGAGGCGCCTAGCGTTACGATAACGTAACATCCAACATTTGAAGGGTACAGCAGACATACAGGGAGTGCTCTAAATGCCGAAAGTATCCATAACCATTTGTTATTCATATCTGAAGATAATTCTAGATGATTAACCTTCCGGCGGGCGCGCCTCGAAGATCAGGTGGGTGTGTGTGTGGTGAGATTTCGAGATAGAAACTATTTAATTTCCATCCAAGCTGGTTGCTACTTCTATTGTCTCCGTCTGAAACCTTCATATCAATCTTTGGGAGTCTTTCTTTCTGATGCTGTTCAACTGTCGATAGTCAATGCAGAATCAAGTAGACCCATCTTTCTTTGGTACCAGTACAATTGGACTGGCCCATGCACTGCATGTGCATTGACGACCCTTACGTCTTCAATGGGAGTTTGATTCACACCAGCATACAACGTTCCTTCCACATAAGTTTGTTTGTTTATTTTTTTAATTTCCATTTCAAGTACAAAATAATTACAATAATAAAATAAAATATATTTCAAACATAAATGTACGCTTATATCATATTGTAGACTGGAAAAATTACTCTCTCTGAAAGGTTAAAACCCGCGCATAGAGAGAGGAGTCAGCAATACAAATCCAGGTAAACTCTGCCTCTTGTTTGTTCAAAAAATAAAATAAAAAATAGTAGAAGTATAATATAGAAGTAGAAGTATAATATAGTAAAAAAGGTCAATTAAGTTTGTTGGAAGATAGGGGAAAGAACAATTTGTTGATGCCTAATAATAATGCTAGAAGAAGAGACAGTGGATTTTTTTTTTTAATTGTTAGTTTCATTAGTTGTAGTAAATTAGTGGAGCTGAACATTGTTTGAAATGAGATAGCTAGTGATTAGAGACTTCCAATTAACCTGAACCACAGATTGCCTGAGACTAGTAGGAAAAGTATTGAATAATCTACAGCCTATAGAATTATACTGTCGATGAAAGAAACTGGTATTGCTTTTAGGGATTTGGCACATCAATTCAACCTGCGCTCTGGTAACTTTTGCATGGTTAATTGCAATTATTTTCTTTTCTTTCTTAAGTTGTAAGAGAGACACCTTTATAAATAATTGGCCCACTGTACAGAATTCAAGTTTCTTGAACAGTGGAGCAGTATGTGTTCTACTACGCACATTTTCCATAACTCGAATTAGTGCTTTTTGAGCTCTAAAGCTCTAATAAGTGGCAGCATAGTAGTTTTCACTGCTGAGCCCCAGCCTACAATCCCATACTGCAGAATCGATTGCCCTAAGGCAAAATAAACGGATCTTAAAGTGGTAATACTTAAGCAATTCCGCAGACGAGCAAATATATAAAGCAGTTTACGTGCCCTAGCAACCACATTATTAATGTGGATATCCCATTTTAAGTACTGATCAATGTGTACCCCCAAATATCTCATAGACGACACTTTATCCATCTTAGGACGGTCATCACACAGATACGAGACACGAGATACGAGATAGTAAAAGTTTGAGCTACTTAGGTTACTTTGCACAAGGTTCAGTCTTCGAAAAAAATATTGAGCTACCTATCGAAATATAATCAGTTAACTGATAAATTCTCACAATAGTAAAAGTTTTAGCTATCATAATCCGGTAACTAACTTTGCACAAGGTTCAGTCTTCAAAAAAAATATTTAGGCAATTTTATCACAAATATTGATAGTAGAAGAAGGAATCATTTTGTATGGGATTCACTAAAACAACAATGGAATTATTCCTCCTGTCATTTATGCATAAATGCACATTGCACTTCAAACACATTATGTGAGTTTTATTATCACACCCAACCTTTTTACACCGAGTTGGTAACTTCCTGTCGTCATGGTGGGCCAAATGTCCAATGCTGTCAAAAACCACTTCTTCGTAAGGGCGTTGCTCAGATCCAGGTATTTTTTTTTTACGGTATCCAAGGCTCCTCTGCAGACTTTCGGCCTCTTTTTGTCTTCTTCTCAGCAGAAGAGCGTATCTGCTGGTCAGCCAAGCGCATCCTGAATGCTAGCAGGTCATGCTGCTGGTTTGCAGGGACATCAGACTGGGCTGCCAGCTGCTTATACTCCTTCCAAGCACAGATGATGGCCAGGTCAAAGGCATGGAACATCAAGCGGAGAGTCCACTTTTTGGAGCGTATATTTTGGAGTGAGTTCTTCTTCTGCGCAATCATTCTGGATTTCTTTGATGGAAGTACGAGGGCTATCATTTTCAATTTGTGAACTTTTCTTCTCCCACTGAACAAGGAATAATTTCTTCTGCCTACCTCGAGTCACAATACTTTTCTTCATAGACTTCATTTCACTTCAGAAAAGTAGGCGGTAATCAAATCATTGAGGTCAGAATCTGGAATGTGGAGGTCTTGTAGGTTGAAGGTCGTAGATGATTGGTCAGAAGTTGATGGCTCGTCATCAAATGTGGGTTCGTCAGTTTCAGTCTGATTCCGCCCAACTTCATCTCCTTCAACTGTGACGCGTTGCGTGTCGTAACCATTGAAGTCAAGTTCTTCTATGTTTTCTTCGTTATCTTCATCTTCGATATCGGAGTTTGCTTTCAAAATTTCGTGTAGCATGTCGACGTCTTCCTGTCTACCGTAGTCAAAGTACATTTTTACTGCCATAAAAACAATGAAACCAGCCATAAGGAGGCAATCTCATACAAGAAGAAAACCAAGTAGGCATTACATTACAATACTATAATGTTCATGTAGTACACTAGATAGATAGATGAAGCGTTTATTAATACAAAAAAAACATTGTTATACAATGGGATATACATATTTTGAACACGCTTATACTGCGTAATCTTTTGATTGTCGCAGGAAGTCTGCTCGGTTAAACACTAACCCTATAGGTACTTCATTATTATTATTATTAATTTATTTATTATAATTTTTTCAATTTACAAGATTAATACCGTTGTACATTCAGAACATATAATATTGTAGTAAATAATGAAAAACAACTCCAAAACAACAATAATGAAAACAACTCGTGACCCGGATCCCCGAAACCCTGCAGCCCACCCCCACACTATCTCACACATACGTGCATGCGCAGGTAGTGAACATTAAACAACTGCAGAAATAGCCATTCAGTAGACATAAAGCATTCCCTATAAGCAATTTTCATAGATATTTTATATTTTATAAATATTTTACAAGACATTTTAAATGAACATTTCCATTTACCGTTCTATTCGTCTAAAATTATTCAATATTACATGAATTGCTCTTTTTTCGAATTTACAAATTCACTTTACATTTATCACGAGTTGGTGCATTCCGTGTAATTAAACTCTCCTACCAGAAACCTCCTATACCTTCCAGCTTCTCTAATGTACCGCACCATCGCTAGCAGCAGCTCATTTCCATTTAGTATTTCAATCAACTCCTGCCTCAACAGCCTTGGACTTCCGAGGTAAGCTGCACGAAACTCGCTTATGCCGGGCAAGTCGCCAAAAAATGAAGTGTGGTTTCCTCTCTCTCAAGTTACACATCGAACAACAATTCACTACCCCCTCCCACCACCACCTAAAATTTACGTTCAACATCTCAGATCTCGCCCGGAAAACAGCACGCGTGATGTGTTTGTCATGTGATGTGCTTGAATTTCTCCACTTTGACATTCAGAGCACTGGGCAGAAATCACAATGCGTCAACACCCTTTTATTCCCCGATAAGTCTCGACTGCCAGAGCCAGTGGCCAGTGGCTCAATTTCCTTTTGAACCAATGAAGCGATGAGTCACCTCCTCCTCCTCGCAGCTTGTAATGCGGGTATATCTTGGGATTGGTCGCCTTTAGAAGATGATTGAGCTCATCAGCATCTGTTGATAAGAAAACTCTTCCGTCGACCTCTCCTAATGACAGCATGTGGAGGGTAGGTACGTAGTCTGGGTGGGCAGCAGACTCCGAAGGCGAACCTGTAATAAAGTGAAAACTGCACAACTTTGCATTTGCTGGCACTGACTGCATTTGCTGATATATTATCTGCAAATGTCTTGTATGAAACGTACTCAATTTGTCATGCTGCTGAATGCTAGCAGGTCATGCTGCTGGTTTGCAGGGACATCAGACTGGGCTGCCAGCTGCTTATACTCCTTCCAAGCACAGATGATGGCCAGGTCAAAGGCATGGAACATCAAGCGGAGAGTCCACTTTTTGGAGCGTATATTTTGGAGTGAGTTCTTCTTCTGCGCAATCATTCTGGATTTCTTTGATGGAAGTACGAGGGCTATCATTTTCAATTTGTGAACTTTTCTTCTCCCACTGAACAAGGAATAATTTCTTCTGCCTACCTCGAGTCACAATACTTTTCTTCATAGACTTCATTTCACTTCAGAAAAGTAGGCGGTAATCAAATCATTGAGGTCAGAATCTGGAATGTGGAGGTCTTGTAGGTTGAAGGTCGTAGATGATTGGTCAGAAGTTGATGGCTCGTCATCAAATGTGGGTTCGTCAGTTTCAGTCTGATTCCGCCCAACTTCATCTCCTTCAACTCTGACGCGTTGCGTGTCGTAACCATTGAAGTCAAGTTCTTCTGTGTTTTCTTCGTTATCTTCATCTTCGATATCGGAGTTTGCTTTCAAAATTTCGTGTAGCATGTCGACGTCTTCCTGTCTACCGTAGTCAAAGTACATTTTTACTGCCATAAAAACAATGAAACCAGCCATAAGGAGGCAATCTCATACAAGATGAAAACCAAGTAGGCATTACATTTCAATACTATAATGTTCATGTAGTACACTAGATAGATAGATGAAGCGTTTATTAATACAAAAAAACATTGTTATACAATGGGATATACATATTTTGAACACGCTTATACTGCGTAATCTTATGATTGTCGCAGGAAGTCTGCTCGGTTAAACACTAACCCTATAGGTACTTCATTATTATTATTATTAATTTATTTATTATAATTTTTTCAATTTACAAGATTAATACCGTTGTACATTCAGAACATATATTGTAGTAAATAATGAAAAACAACTCCAAAACAACAATAATGAAAACAACTCGTGACCCGGATCCCCGAAACCCTGCAGCCCACCCCCACACTATCTTACACATACGTGCATGCGCAGGTAGTGAACATTAAACAACTGCAGAAATAGCCATTCAGTAGACATAAAGCATTCCCTATAAGCAATTTTCATAGATATTTTATATTTTATAAATATTTTACAAGACATTTTAAATGAACATTTCCATTTACCGTTCTATTCGTCTTAAATTATTCAATATTACATGAATTGCTCTTTTTTTCGAATTTACAAATTCACTTTACATTTATCACGAGTTGGTGCATTCCGTGTAATTAAACTCTCCTACCAGAAACCTCCTATACCTTCCAGCTTCTCTAATGTACCGCACCATCGCTAGCAGCAGCTCATTTCCATTTAGTATTTCAATCAACTCCTGCCTCAACAGCCTTGGACTTCCGAGGTAAGCTGCACGAAACTCGCTTATGCCGGGCAAGTCGCCAAAAAATGAAGTGTGGTTTCCTCTCTCTCAAGTTACACATCGAACAACAATTCACTACCCCCTCCCACCACCACCTAAAATTTACGTTCAACATCTCAGATCTCGCCCGGAAAACAGCACGCGTGATGTGTTTGTCATGTGATGTGCTTGAATTTCTCCACTTTGACATTCAGAGCACTGGGCAGAAATCACAATGCGTCAACACCCTTTTATTCCCCGATAAGTCTCGACTGCCAGAGCCAGTGGCCAGTGGCTCAATTTCCTTTTGAACCAATGAAGCGATGAGTCACCTCCTCCTCCTCGCAGCTTGTAATGCGGGTATATCTTGGGATTGGTCGCCTTTAGAAGATGATTGAGCTCATCAGCATCTGTTGATAAGAAAACTCTTCCGTCGACCTCTCCTAATGACAGCATGTGGAGGGTAGGTACGTAGTCTGGGTGGGCAGCAGACTCCGAAGGCGAACCTGTAATAAAGTGAAAACTGCACAACTTTGCATTTGCTGGCACTGACTGCATTTGCTGATATATTATCTGCAAATGTCTTGTATGAAACGTACTCAATTTGTCATGCTGCTGAATGCTAGCAGGTCATGCTGCTGGTTTGCAGGGACATCAGACTGGGCTGCCAGCTGCTTATACTCCTTCCAAGCACAGATGATGGCCAGGTCAAAGGCATGGAACATCAAGCGGAGAGTCCACTTTTTGGAGCGTATATTTTGGAGTGAGTTCTTCTTCTGCGCAATCATTCTGGATTTCTTTGATGGAAGTACGAGGGCTATCATTTTCAATTTGTGAACTTTTCTTCTCCCACTGAACAAGGAATAATTTCTTCTGCCTACCTCGAGTCACAATACTTTTCTTCATAGACTTCATTTCACTTCAGAAAAGTAGGCGGTAATCAAATCATTGAGGTCAGAATCTGGAATGTGGAGGTCTTGTAGGTTGAAGGTCGTAGATGATTGGTCAGAAGTTGATGGCTCGTCATCAAATGTGGGTTCGTCAGTTTCAGTCTGATTCCGCCCAACTTCATCTCCTTCAACTCTGACGCGTTGCGTGTCGTAACCATTGAAGTCAAGTTCTTCTATGTTTTCTTCGTTATCTTCATCTTCGATATCGGAGTTTGCTTTCAAAATTTCGTGTAGCATGTCGACGTCTTCCTGTCTACCGTAGTCAAAGTACATTTTTACTGCCATAAAAACAATGAAACCAGCCATAAGGAGGCAATCTCATACAAGAAGAAAACCAAGTAGGCATTACATTACAATACTATAATGTTCATGTAGTACACTAGATAGATAGATGAAGCGTTTATTAATACAAAAAAAACATTGTTATACAATGGGATATACATATTTTGAACACGCTTATACTGCGTAATCTTTTGATTGTCGCAGGACGTCTGCTCGGTTAAACACTAACCCTATAGGTACTTCATTATTATTATTATTAATTTATTTATTATAATTTTTTCAATTTACAAGATTATAACCGTTGTACATTCAGAACATATAATATTGTAGTAAATAATGAAAAACAACTCCAAAACAACAATAATGAAAACAACTCGTGACCCGGATCCCCGAAACCCTGCAGCCCACCCCCACACTATCTCACACATACGTGCATGCGCAGGTAGTGAACATTAAACAACTGCAGAAATAGCCATTCAGTAGACATAAAGCATTCCCTATAAGCAATTTTCATAGATATTTTATATTTTATAAATATTTTACAAGACATTTTAAATGAACATTTCCATTTACCGTTCTATTCGTCTTAAATTATTCAATATTACATGAATTGCTCTTTTTTTCGAATTTACAAATTCACTTTACATTTATCACGAGTTGGTGCATTCCGTGTAATTAAACTCTCCTACCAGAAACCTCCTATACCTTCCAGCTTCTCTAATGTACCGCACCATCGCTAGCAGCAGCTCATTTCCATTTAGTATTTCAATC
Source organism: Stenodema calcarata (assembly GCA_963920205.1). NCBI lineage: Eukaryota > Metazoa > Arthropoda > Insecta > Hemiptera > Miridae > Stenodema > Stenodema calcarata. Next base: position 35,105,427 of record OY986048.1, on the reverse strand, counting down.
AACTCCTGCCTCAACAGCCTTGGACTTCCGAGGTAAGCTGCACGAAACTCGCTTATGCCGGGCAAGTCGCCAAAAAATGAAGTGTGGTTTCCTCTCTCTCAAGTTACACATCGAACAACAATTCACTACCCCCTCCCACCACCACCTAAAATTTACGTTCAACATCTCAGATCTCGCCCGGAAAACAGCACGCGTGATGTGTTTGTCATGTGATGTGCTTGAATTTCTCCACTTTGACATTCAGAGCACTGGGCAGAAATCACAATGCGTCAACACCCTTTTATTCCCCGATAAGTCTCGACTGCCAGAGCCAGTGGCCAGTGGCTCAATTTCCTTTTGAACCAATGAAGCGATGAGTCACCTCCTCCTCCTCGCAGCTTGTAATGCGGGTATATCTTGGGATTGGTCGCCTTTAGAAGATGATTGAGCTCATCAGCATCTGTTGATAAGAAAACTCTTCCGTCGACCTCTCCTAATGACAGCATGTGGAGGGTAGGTACGTAGTCTGGGTGGGCAGCAGACTCCGAAGGCGAACCTGTAATAAAGTGAAAACTGCACAACTTTGCATTTGCTGGCACTGACTGCATTTGCTGATATATTATCTGCAAATGTCTTGTATGAAACGTACTCAATTTGTCATGCTGCTGAATGCTAGCAGGTCATGCTGCTGGTTTGCAGGGACATCAGACTGGGCTGCCAGCTGCTTATACTCCTTCCAAGCACAGATGATGGCCAGGTCAAAGGCATGGAACATCAAGCGGAGAGTCCACTTTTTGGAGCGTATATTTTGGAGTGAGTTCTTCTTCTGCGCAATCATTCTGGATTTCTTTGATGGAAGTACGAGGGCTATCATTTTCAATTTGTGAACTTTTCTTCTCCCACTGAACAAGGAATAATTTCTTCTGCCTACCTCGAGTCACAATACTTTTCTTCATAGACTTCATTTCACTTCAGAAAAGTAGGCGGTAATCAAATCATTGAGGTCAGAATCTGGAATGTGGAGGTCTTGTAGGTTGAAGGTCGTAGATGATTGGTCAGAAGTTGATGGCTCGTCATCAAATGTGGGTTCGTCAGTTTCAGTCTGATTCCGCCCAACTTCATCTCCTTCAACTCTGACGCGTTGCGTGTCGTAACCATTGAAGTCAAGTTCTTCTATGTTTTCTTCGTTATCTTCATCTTCGATATCGGAGTTTGCTTTCAAAATTTCGTGTAGCATGTCGACGTCTTCCTGTCTACCGTAGTCAAAGTACATTTTTACTGCCATAAAAACAATGAAACCAGCCATAAGGAGGCAATCTCATACAAGAAGAAAACCAAGTAGGCATTACATTACAATACTATAATGTTCATGTAGTACACTAGATAGATAGATGAAGCGTTTATTAATACAAAAAAAAACATTGTTATACAATGGGATATACATATTTTGAACACGCTTATACTGCGTAATCTTTTGATTGTCGCAGGAAGTCTGCTCGGTTAAACACTAACCCTATAGGTACTTCATTATTATTATTATTAATTTATTTATTATAATTTTTTCAATTTACAACATTAATACCGTTGTACATTCAGAACATATATTGTAGTAAATAATGAAAAACAACTCCAAAACAACAATAATGAAAACAACTCGTGACCCGGATCCCCGAAACCCTGCAGCCCACCCCCACACTATCTTACACATACGTGCATGCGCAGGTAGTGAACATTAAACAACTGCAGAAATAGCCATTCAGTAGACATAAAGCATTCCCTATAAGCAATTTTCATAGATATTTTATATTTTATAAATATTTTACAAGACATTTTAAATGAACATTTCCATTTACCGTTCTATTCGTCTTAAATTATTCAATATTACATGAATTGCTCTTTTTTTCGAATTTACAAATTCACTTTACATTTATCACGAGTTGGTGCATTCCGTGTAATTAAACTCTCCTACCAGAAACCTCCTATACCTTCCAGCTTCTCTAATGTACCGCACCATCGCTAGCAGCAGCTCATTTCCATTTAGTATTTCAATCAACTCCTGCCTCAACAGCCTTGGACTTCCGAGGTAAGCTGCACGAAACTCGCTTATGCCGGGCAAGTCGCCAAAAAATGAAGTGTGGTTTCCTCTCTCTCAAGTTACACATCGAACAACAATTCACTACCCCCTCCCACCACCACCTAAAATTTACGTTCAACATCTCAGATCTCGCCCGGAAAACAGCACGCGTGATGTGTTTGTCATGTGATGTGCTTGAATTTCTCCACTTTGACATTCAGAGCACTGGGCAGAAATCACAATGCGTCAACACCCTTTTATTCCCCGATAAGTCTCGACTGCCAGAGCCAGTGGCCAGTGGCTCAATTTCCTTTTGAACCAATGAAGCGATGAGTCACCTCCTCCTCCTCGCAGCTTGTAATGCGGGTATATCTTGGGATTGGTCGCCTTTAGAAGATGATTGAGCTCATCAGCATCTGTTGATAAGAAAACTCTTCCGTCGACCTCTCCTAATGACAGCATGTGGAGGGTAGGTACGTAGTCTGGGTGGGCAGCAGACTCCGAAGGCGAACCTGTAATAAAGTGAAAACTGCACAACTTTGCATTTGCTGGCACTGACTGCATTTGCTGATATATTATCTGCAAATGTCTTGTATGAAACGTACTCAATTTGTCATGCTGCTGAATGCTAGCAGGTCATGCTGCTGGTTTGCAGGGACATCAGACTGGGCTGCCAGCTGCTTATACTCCTTCCAAGCACAGATGATGGCCAGGTCAAAGGCATGGAACATCAAGCGGAGAGTCCACTTTTTGGAGCGTATATTTTGGAGTGAGTTCTTCTTCTGCGCAATCATTCTGGATTTCTTTGATGGAAGTACGAGGGCTATCATTTTCAATTTGTGAACTTTTCTTCTCCCACTGAACAAGGAATAATTTCTTCTGCCTACCTCGAGTCACAATACTTTTCTTCATAGACTTCATTTCACTTCAGAAAAGTAGGCGGTAATCAAATCATTGAGGTCAGAATCTGGAATGTGGAGGTCTTGTAGGTTGAAGGTCGTAGATGATTGGTCAGAAGTTGATGGCTCGTCATCAAATGTGGGTTCGTCAGTTTCAGTCTGATTCCGCCCAACTTCATCTCCTTCAACTCTGACGCGTTGCGTGTCGTAACCATTGAAGTCAAGTTCTTCTATGTTTTCTTCGTTATCTTCATCTTCGATATCGGAGTTTGCTTTCAAAATTTCGTGTAGCATGTCGACGTCTTCCTGTCTACCGTAGTCAAAGTACATTTTTACTGCCATAAAAACAATGAAACCAGCCATAAGGAGGCAATCTCATACAAGATGAAAACCAAGTAGGCATTACATTTCAATACTATAATGTTCATGTAGTACACTAGATAGATAGATGAAGCGTTTATTAATACAAAAAAACATTGTTATACAATGGGATATACATATTTTGAACACGCTTATACTGCGTAATCTTATGATTGTCGCAGGAAGTCTGCTCGGTTAAACACTAACCCTATAGGTACTTCATTATTATTATTATTAATTTATTTATTATAATTTTTTCAATTTACAAGATTAATACCGTTGTACATTCAGAACATATATTGTAGTAAATAATGAAAAACAACTCCAAAACAACAATAATGAAAACAACTCGTGACCCGGATCCCCGAAACCCTGCAGCCCACCCCCACACTATCTTACACATACGTGCATGCGCAGGTAGTGAACATTAAACAACTGCAGAAATAGCCATTCAGTAGACATAAAGCATTCCCTATAAGCAATTTTCATAGATATTTTATATTTTATAAATATTTTACAAGACATTTTAAATGAACATTTCCATTTACCGTTCTATTCGTCTTAAATTATTCAATATTACATGAATTGCTCTTTTTTTCGAATTTACAAATTCACTTTACATTTATCACGAGTTGGTGCATTCCGTGTAATTAAACTCTCCTACCAGAAACCTCCTATACCTTCCAGCTTCTCTAATGTACCGCACCATCGCTAGCAGCAGCTCATTTCCATTTAGTATTTCAATCAACTCCTGCCTCAACAGCCTTGGACTTCCGAGGTAAGCTGCACGAAACTCGCTTATGCCGGGCAAGTCGCCAAAAAATGAAGTGTGGTTTCCTCTCTCTCAAGTTACACATCGAACAACAATTCACTACCCCCTCCCACCACCACCTAAAATTTACGTTCAACATCTCAGATCTCGCCCGGAAAACAGCACGCGTGATGTGTTTGTCATGTGATGTGCTTGAATTTCTCCACTTTGACATTCAGAGCACTGGGCAGAAATCACAATGCGTCAACACCCTTTTATTCCCCGATAAGTCTCGACTGCCAGAGCCAGTGGCCAGTGGCTCAATTTCCTTTTGAACCAATGAAGCGATGAGTCACCTCCTCCTCCTCGCAGCTTGTAATGCGGGTATATCTTGGGATTGGTCGCCTTTAGAAGATGATTGAGCTCATCAGCATCTGTTGATAAGAAAACTCTTCCGTCGACCTCTCCTAATGACAGCATGTGGAGGGTAGGTACGTAGTCTGGGTGGGCAGCAGACTCCGAAGGCGAACCTGTAATAAAGTGAAAACTGCACAACTTTGCATTTGCTGGCACTGACTGCATTTGCTGATATATTATCTGCAAATGTCTTGTATGAAACGTACTCAATTTGTCATGCTGCTGAATGCTAGCAGGTCATGCTGCTGGTTTGCAGGGACATCAGACTGGGCTGCCAGCTGCTTATACTCCTTCCAAGCACAGATGATGGCCAGGTCAAAGGCATGGAACATCAAGCGGAGAGTCCACTTTTTGGAGCGTATATTTTGGAGTGAGTTCTTCTTCTGCGCAATCATTCTGGATTTCTTTGATGGAAGTACGAGGGCTATCATTTTCAATTTGTGAACTTTTCTTCTCCCACTGAACAAGGAATAATTTCTTCTGCCTACCTCGAGTCACAATACTTTTCTTCATAGACTTCATTTCACTTCAGAAAAGTAGGCGGTAATCAAATCATTGAGGTCAGAATCTGGAATGTGGAGGTCTTGTAGGTTGAAGGTCGTAGATGATTGGTCAGAAGTTGATGGCTCGTCATCAAATGTGGGTTCGTCAGTTTCAGTCTGATTCCGCCCAACTTCATCTCCTTCAACTCTGACGCGTTGCGTGTCGTAACCATTGAAGTCAAGTTCTTCTATGTTTTCTTCGTTATCTTCATCTTCGATATCGGAGTTTGCTTTCAAAATTTCGTGTAGCATGTCGACGTCTTCCTGTCTACCGTAGTCAAAGTACATTTTTACTGCCATAAAAACAATGAAACCAGCCATAAGGAGGCAATCTCATACAAGAAGAAAACCAAGTAGGCATTACATTACAATACTATAATGTTCATGTAGTACACTAGATAGATAGATGAAGCGTTTATTAATACAAAAAAAAACATTGTTATACAATGGGATATACATATTTTGAACACGCTTATACTGCGTAATCTTTTGATTGTCGCAGGAAGTCTGCTCGGTTAAACACTAACCCTATAGGTACTTCATTATTATTATTATTAATTTATTTATTATAATTTTTTCAATTTACAACATTAATACCGTTGTACATTCAGAACATATATTGTAGTAAATAATGAAAAACAACTCCAAAACAACAATAATGAAAACAACTCGTGACCCGGATCCCCGAAACCCTGCAGCCCACCCCCACACTATCTTACACATACGTGCATGCGCAGGTAGTGAACATTAAACAACTGCAGAAATAGCCATTCAGTAGACATAGAGCATTCCCTATAAGCAATTTTCATAGATATTTTATATTTTATAAATATTTTACAAGACATTTTAAATGAACATTTCCATTTACCGTTCTATTCGTCTTAAATTATTCAATATTACATGAATTGCTCTTTTTTTCGAATTTACAAATTCACTTTACATTTATCACGAGTTGGTGCATTCCGTGTAATTAAACTCTCCTACCAGAAACCTCCTATACCTTCCAGCTTCTCTAATGTACCGCACCATCGCTAGCAGCAGCTCATTTCCATTTAGTATTTCAATCAACTCCTGCCTCAACAGCCTTGGACTTCCGAGGTAAGCTGCACGAAACTCGCTTATGCCGGGCAAGTCGCCAAAAAATGAAGTGTGGTTTCCTCTCTCTCAAGTTACACATCGAACAACAATTCACTACCCCCTCCCACCACCACCTAAAATTTACGTTCAACATCTCAGATCTCGCCCGGAAAACAGCACGCGTGATGTGTTTGTCATGTGATGTGCTTGAATTTCTCCACTTTGACATTCAGAGCACTGGGCAGAAATCACAATGCGTCAACACCCTTTTATTCCCCGATAAGTCTCGACTGCCAGAGCCAGTGGCTCAATTTCCTTTTGAACCAATGAAGCGATGAGTCACCTCCTCCTCCTCGCAGCTTGTAATGCGGGTATATCTTGGGATTGGTCGCCTTTAGAAGATGATTGAGCTCATCAGCATCTGTTGATAAGAAAACTCTTCCGTCGACCTCTCCTAATGACAGCATGTGGAGGGTAGGTACGTAGTCTGGGTGGGCAGCAGACTCCGAAGGCGAACCTGTAATAAAGTGAAAACTGCACAACTTTGCATTTGCTGGCACTGACTGCATTTGCTGATATATTATCTGCAAATGTCTTGTATGAAACGTACTCAATTTGTCATGCTGCTGAATGCTAGCAGGTCATGCTGCTGGTTTGCAGGGACATCAGACTGGGCTGCCAGCTGCTTATACTCCTTCCAAGCACAGATGATGGCCAGGTCAAAGGCATGGAACATCAAGCGGAGAGTCCACTTTTTGGAGCGTATATTTTGGAGTGAGTTCTTCTTCTGCGCAATCATTCTGGATTTCTTTGATGGAAGTACGAGGGCTATCATTTTCAATTTGTGAACTTTTCTTCTCCCACTGAACAAGGAATAATTTCTTCTGCCTACCTCGAGTCACAATACTTTTCTTCATAGACTTCATTTCACTTCAGAAAAGTAGGCGGTAATCAAATCATTGAGGTCAGAATCTGGAATGTGGAGGTCTTGTAGGTTGAAGGTCGTAGATGATTGGTCAGAAGTTGATGGCTCGTCATCAAATGTGGGTTCGTCAGTTTCAGTCTGATTCCGCCCAACTTCATCTCCTTCAACTCTGACGCGTTGCGTGTCGTAACCATTGAAGTCAAGTTCTTCTATGTTTTCTTCGTTATCTTCATCTTCGATATCGGAGTTTGCTTTCAAAATTTCGTGTAGCATGTCGACGTCTTCCTGTCTACCGTAGTCAAAGTACATTTTTACTGCCATAAAAACAATGAAACCAGCCATAAGGAGGCAATCTCATACAAGATGAAAACCAAGTAGGCATTACATTTCAATACTATAATGTTCATGTAGTACACTAGATAGATAGATGAAGCGTTTATTAATACAAAAAAACATTGTTATACAATGGGATATACATATTTTGAACACGCTTATACTGCGTAATCTTATGATTGTCGCAGGAAGTCTGCTCGGTTAAACACTAACCCTATAGGTACTTCATTATTATTATTATTAATTTATTTATTATAATTTTTTCAATTTACAAGATTAATACCGTTGTACATTCAGAACATATATTGTAGTAAATAATGAAAAACAACTCCAAAACAACAATAATGAAAACAACTCGTGACCCGGATCCCCGAAACCCTGCAGCCCACCCCCACACTATCTTACACATACGTGCATGCGCAGGTAGTGAACATTAAACAACTGCAGAAATAGCCATTCAGTAGACATAAAGCATTCCCTATAAGCAATTTTCATAGATATTTTATATTTTATAAATATTTTACAAGACATTTTAAATGAACATTTCCATTTACCGTTCTATTCGTCTTAAATTATTCAATATTACATGAATTGCTCTTTTTTTCGAATTTACAAATTCACTTTACATTTATCACGAGTTGGTGCATTCCGTGTAATTAAACTCTCCTACCAGAAACCTCCTATACCTTCCAGCTTCTCTAATGTACCGCACCATCGCTAGCAGCAGCTCATTTCCATTTAGTATTTCAATCAACTCCTGCCTCAACAGCCTTGGACTTCCGAGGTAAGCTGCACGAAACTCGCTTATGCCGGGCAAGTCGCCAAAAAATGAAGTGTGGTTTCCTCTCTCTCAAGTTACACATCGAACAACAATTCACTACCCCCTCCCACCACCACCTAAAATTTACGTTCAACATCTCAGATCTCGCCCGGAAAACAGCACGCGTGATGTGTTTGTCATGTGATGTGCTTGAATTTCTCCACTTTGACATTCAGAGCACTGGGCAGAAATCACAATGCGTCAACACCCTTTTATTCCCCGATAAGTCTCGACTGCCAGAGCCAGTGGCCAGTGGCTCAATTTCCTTTTGAACCAATGAAGCGATGAGTCACCTCCTCCTCCTCGCAGCTTGTAATGCGGGTATATCTTGGGATTGGTCGCCTTTAGAAGATGATTGAGCTCATCAGCATCTGTTGATAAGAAAACTCTTCCGTCGACCTCTCCTAATGACAGCATGTGGAGGGTAGGTACGTAGTCTGGGTGGGCAGCAGACTCCGAAGGCGAACCTGTAATAAAGTGAAAACTGCACAACTTTGCATTTGCTGGCACTGACTGCATTTGCTGATATATTATCTGCAAATGTCTTGTATGAAACGTACTCAATTTGTCATGCTGCTGAATGCTAGCAGGTCATGCTGCTGGTTTGCAGGGACATCAGACTGGGCTGCCAGCTGCTTATACTCCTTCCAAGCACAGATGATGGCCAGGTCAAAGGCATGGAACATCAAGCGGAGAGTCCACTTTTTGGAGCGTATATTTTGGAGTGAGTTCTTCTTCTGCGCAATCATTCTGGATTTCTTTGATGGAAGTACGAGGGCTATCATTTTCAATTTGTGAACTTTTCTTCTCCCACTGAACAAGGAATAATTTCTTCTGCCTACCTCGAGTCACAATACTTTTCTTCATAGACTTCATTTCACTTCAGAAAAGTAGGCGGTAATCAAATCATTGAGGTCAGAATCTGGAATGTGGAGGTCTTGTAGGTTGAAGGTCGTAGATGATTGGTCAGAAGTTGATGGCTCGTCATCAAATGTGGGTTCGTCAGTTTCAGTCTGATTCCGCCCAACTTCATCTCCTTCAACTCTGACGCGTTGCGTGTCGTAACCATTGAAGTCAAGTTCTTCTATGTTTTCTTCGTTATCTTCATCTTCGATATCGGAGTTTGCTTTCAAAATTTCGTGTAGCATGTCGACGTCTTCCTGTCTACCGTAGTCAAAGTACATTTTTACTGCCATAAAAACAATGAAACCAGCCATAAGGGGGCAATCTCATACAAGAAGAAAACCAAGTAGGCATTACATTACAATACTATAATGTTCATGTAGTACACTAGATAGATAGATGAAGCGTTTATTAATACAAAAAAAACATTGTTATACAATGGGATATACATATTTTGAACACGCTTATACTGCGTAATCTTTTGATTGTCGCAGGAAGTCTGCTCGGTTAAACACTAACCCTATAGGTACTTCATTATTATTATTATTAATTTATTTATTATAATTTTTTCAATTTACAACATTAATACCGTTGTACATTCAGAACATATATTGTAGTAAATAATGAAAAACAACTCCAAAACAACAATAATGAAAACAACTCGTGACCCGGATCCCCGAAACCCTGCAGCCCACCCCCACACTATCTTACACATACGTGCATGCGCAGGTAGTGAACATTAAACAACTGCAGAAATAGCCATTCAGTAGACATAAAGCATTCCCTATAAGCAATTTTCATAGATATTTTATATTTTATAAATATTTTACAAGACATTTTAAATGAACATTTCCATTTACCGTTCTATTCGTCTTAAATTATTCAATATTACATGAATTGCTCTTTTTTTCGAATTTACAAATTCACTTTACATTTATCACGAGTTGGTGCATTCCGTGTAATTAAACTCTCCTACCAGAAACCTCCTATACCTTCCAGCTTCTCTAATGTACCGCACCATCGCTAGCAGCAGCTCATTTCCATTTAGTATTTCAATCAACTCCTGCCTCAACAGCCTTGGACTTCCGAGGTAAGCTGCACGAAACTCGCTTATGCCGGGCAAGTCGCCAAAAAATGAAGTGTGGTTTCCTCTCTCTCAAGTTACACATCGAACAACAATTCACTACCCCCTCCCACCACCACCTAAAATTTACGTTCAACATCTCAGATCTCGCCCGGAAAACAGCACGCGTGATGTGTTTGTCATGTGATGTGCTTGAATTTCTCCACTTTGACATTCAGAGCACTGGGCAGAAATCACAATGCGTCAACACCCTTTTATTCCCCGATAAGTCTCGACTGCCAGAGCCAGTGGCCAGTGGCTCAATTTCCTTTTGAACCAATGAAGCGATGAGTCACGTCCTCCTCCTCGCAGCTTGTAATGCGGTTATATCTTGGGATTGGTCGCCTCTAGAAGATGATTGAGCTCATCAGCATCTGTTGATAAGAAAACTCTTCCGTCGACCTCTCCTAATGACAGCATGTGGAGGGTAGGTACGTAGTCTGGGTGGGCAGCAGACTCCGAAGGCGAACCTGTAATGAAGTGAAAACTGCACAACTTTGCATTTGCTGGCACTGACTGCATTTGCTGATATAGTATCTGCAAATGTCTTGTATGAAACGTACTCAATTTGTCATGCTGCTGAATGCTAGCAGGTCATGCTGCTGGTTTGCAGGGACATCAGACTGGGCTGCCAGCTGCTTATACTCCTTCCAAGCACAGATGATGGCCAGGTCAAAGGCATGGAACATCAAGCGGAGAGTCCACTTTTTGGAGCGTATATTTTGGAGTGAGTTCTTCTTCTGCGCAATCATTCTGGATTTCTTTGATGGAAGTACGAGGGTTATCATTTTCAATTTGTGAACTTTTCTTCTCCCACTGAACAAGGAATAATTTCTTCTGCCTACCTCGAGTCACAATACTTTTCTTCATAGACTTCATTTCACTTCAGAAAAGTAGGCGGTAATCAAATCATTGAGGTCAGAATCTGGTCTTGTAGGTTGAAGGTCGTAGATGATTGGTCAGAAGTTGATGGCTCGTCATCAAATGTGGGTTCGTCAGTTTCAGTCTGATTCCGCCCAACTTCATCTCCTTCAACTCTGACGCGTTGCGTGTCGTAACCATTGAAGTCAAGTTCTTCTATGTTTTCTTCGTTATCTTCATCTTCGATATCGGAGTTTGCTTTCAAAATTTCGTGTAGCATGTCGACGTCTTCCTGTCTACCGTAGTCAAAGTACATTTTTACTGCCATAAAAACAATGAAACCAGCCATAAGGAGGCAATCTCATACAAGAAGAAAACCAAGTAGGCATTACATTACAATACTATAATGTTCATGTAGTACACTAGATAGATAGATGAAGCGTTTATTAATACAAAAAAAACATTGTTATACAATGGGATATGGGTAGTTCTTCAAAAATTGGGCATTTCGACTTCTGTTTGTGATCAATACAATTCATCATTTTTTTGCGAATTTTTTTTACGATTCGTCTTCTTTACAAACTTACCTGTATATAACCATAGTAAATCATTCATTTACTTGCTTAGTATAGCTTATATTGCACATGTTTATGATTACTATGGACAAAGGAGTGAAGCAATGGACAAAGGAGTGAAAAATAGATTGGCTTTTTGTAAAGAACTCTATTAAATGTATTCATAAACTCTGAATATTAGCAGTTAATAACGTTATAGAACTCTTAAAGTACAAAATAACAGGTATCAAAGTAACAGTTGTCTGGAACACTGTTGAAACCAACCAATTGTCAGTCTTTTCAATGTAGCTGTAGGTAACCAAAATGCCCTGGGTATTTTTTTCTCAACTTCTACCTAAAACCTACGTAAAATCTTAATCACAATATTCACTGAACGGTTTTAAAAACATCGATCAACATCACTAAACAACTTAACTTTATTCAAAATTTGCTACAATAAAAAAACTGTTGCTGACTAACTTGAAGCTTGACAAGAACTAAAAAACTTTTTAAAAAATTATCACATAAACGGAATAGGTAAATAGGTAAATATTCACAAGTTTGTCTGAAACCCATATAGGCATACAAGTCTACTTATTTCTCTCTTATCTGAACAGAGCAAGGAAAAATGTACCTGGTGGATTTTCTTTTCAAAATCTTCATTTTTGGTGCAGGTAAGATTTGTAAAATGTCGGTATTTTCAATGCTGCACTTATCATTTTCACAGAGTGTAAATTCCTTAAGCGAGCCAGCAACACTTCGTAGTCCTTGGACTCTCAAACCACATTCTTCAGATTCTTCCAAGATGCAGCAAACATACTGGTAACTTTGAGAGGAGGATTTGTTTGCAAACGAATCAAACCTGACCAATAAGAAAGTCCCAGGTTTCAGAACGCTGTAGTCAATGGAACCACTGGGGATAATAGGAGAAGCTGTTGCCACTGTGCTGGAGCTTGGATTAGTGTAAGAAACATTTTCGCACAAAACCACAGTCAGTTGGTCTTCAACGTGTTGCAGCGGTTCTGCTGAAGGCTGTGGAAATTTGAGAACTCCCAATGAAAATTTATCACAATGCAGACATTTCAAGCAGCTTAATGATTTCATTGTAAGGCAATTTGGTGAGCAATCTGAATAGACGACCTGTTGCACTTGCATGGTCCCTTTGAATGCGAGGATTTCTTCAGAAGGAAGCATTGTTTTCATCCCAGTGATCTCACTCTCATCCACTACGTAAAGTTGAACATTGCGTACAGAAGCTTGCAGTGTGGCCACAAAATCTTCAAAACGTGCAATGTCAACTCCTTGAGCAACTAACCGGTCTGCAGTCCTCTTCAGTGTCCCTCCGATCCCATCCGGAGCGCCCTTTCCATGCCCGGCTGCGCTGTAATTCCAAGTCGCCATTTTGACTGGTGGAAATAGTGCTTTCAGCGAATGTGCAAGCAGATAAAACAGCGTTTTGTTGCGGTATTGGGTGCTTGGGCTGTCAGAAAGGAAATGAAGCACTTCCACTTTGGGGTTAGTTTGTTTCAAGAAATCCAGTATGGGGCGTAAATGGGCCCAAATTGCCGGAGCACTATGGTCATTACACTTTGATAGAGTACACAGTGATTTGGAGGTCAATTCAGAATAACCATCTTTTCTATAGTAAACTTGGACAGTATGAAGGGTACACTGTCCTCTGCTGCCTCCAAAGTGGAAGGACTGAACCTCCTCAGCAAATTTCATAGCGTAATTTTCTGAGAAGTCACAGTGCACTATTGCTTCAGTTTCAGGGAGCGTCTTCTTCAAAGTGTCCATTTCTCGGAATTGATGAATCATGATACCTTCGTGGTTCATGTATTTTTTCATTTCTCCTTCAAAGAGATCAATGGTGTCCATTATAGTTGATTGAACTTGGTCTTTGGTTGTGTGAACTACAGTCTTTGACGATTTTCCTGGTAGTGAAATTTCTTCTTTTTTGGTGATCCACTTCTTGTAGGTGACAGGCTGGGATTCATCGTATTCTGAATATGGTATGATGGAGTTGATGCAAGCAGAGCAACGGCGTTGCAAACAGGCAACACTGTTTGCATCACAGCACATGTAAGCTGCAATTTCTTTAGGTGTTTTCTTGTCAATTGCCCCAACACCATGCAATGAAGCAGTCAAATATTCAATGTTGGCATGAATTTTGCATGCACACGTTTCACGATCGGTTACTTTTGGGATGCAAACCCAGAAGGGTTTCAAACTGCAAAATGTTGAATAATGAACTTTAAAAGTGCTGGACTTACAGAATTTCTGGTGAAGGGATTTGAGAGATCCCAGAAGAAATCTCTTCTGTTTTTTGATTTTTTTTAATGTAACGCAGTCTTTCTTCCCTGGGCACATTCTTGAAACATCGTCACTCTCAAAATAGCGTTCAACCTCTTGTTTAACTGTCTTGTGTACCATTTTCATCCTTGAGTCATTTTTCTGGTAAGTGAAAGCTTTTGAGAACAATTTTGAAGATATATGGTTGAATTGATTGATCAGACCATATTTTTTTAGTCTTTGAGCATTCCTTGTCAACACTCCTTGAATCAAACGTTTATGATCATGGCTTTTCAACTGTTTGTAACCATTTTCCAAAGATTCCTTGACCACTTCACCAAACAGCAACTTTCTAGCAATGATTTTTGAGTTGCCCCTCTTCATGATTTTCCTAATTTCACTCCTGGGACTGCGTGAATCAGTCATTCTATCCAATCTGCGCTTTTCTTTCTTTCTCAAGCTATTAAGCTTCCTTTCAAGTGAAAGGATCTTTTCCTTGTGTTTTTTGTTTTCTTTTACCAAATCTTCCCGATTTTTCTTCCTCTTCTTTTTCCCAAGCTCACTCAGGAAGATTTGTTGCCGAGTACAACTGGCACCAAGAGGAGCTGATGTTGTACTGGAGGTGGTGGAGTTGTTTGAGTCCAAGCTGCTTGCTTCTTGTAATTTTTTTGCCTTCAGGGATGACTGCTTGCGTATGCGCCACTTTTTTCTTTGAGAGCGATGTTCTCGAGGCGTCATGTCAGCAACGAGCTTGACTTGTTGTTTAGCCTTCTTCTTTGCATACTGAAGCTGTTGTTTTTCGCACTCCATCTTCCATAGAATGGGGTCATTTTTTATCCTTGCGCGGCGGAGTTTTGCTGCCTCTCTCTTCTTTCTTAAAATTTCCTCGCGAGTTTTGGCCATCACACTATACAAACAAAGGAAAAATGAACATACTTAACAGGTTTTACCAGTAAAAGAAGGGTTGGCAATGGAGAAAAACCCCTCTTATTTACCCAGCAATTATCAACTATCAACATTAAAAAAAAGAATGGATTGTTAGAGCATTGCTTCCACATCATGAAGGTTGGAGGATCTAGCCAAGAAACTGCAATAAAGAATTCCAGGGCTTAACATTTTTATCAACAGTGAACTTTGCCACATAGTGCTGTGATGGGTCAAACTTGGGTGATATTCTTGCCAAAAATGAGCTTTCAATATTTTAATCTAAAAAAAAACCCTCAAAAAATGGAATATGTTCACTCCGATGCCAATGGATTCACTCCTTTGTCAAGGCTGGAACAAAGGAGTGAAGCACAAAGGAGTGAAATTTTCGAAGTAAACAAGTGATAACGTTGGTCCTCTTTCATATAAAAAATACAGTTTCTGGACTATTCCATGACAATACTCAATATCTAGTTGCTAAGATAATTACTAATGTAAAATTGCTTACCAGGCGGTTGTTCTGATGGGAACGGGAGTGAACTGAAATGAATACACAACTTCACTTTTCACACATCATGATGACTTGTAAGCCACTAAGCTCTTATCAGGAGAGTGGCAGAATGGTCGATGGTTTTGACGCCATTGAGCAGTGTTGCCAACCCACTGCTTGATTTTACAGAACTCAACGCCTGTTGTTGGTGGTCAATTCAAACTTGAACAAAGGAGTGAACTGCAAAAGTAGGGACACTCATACTTGGGACTGTAAATCAGTCTAATGAAAGCAATACATTTTTCGTTTTCCTCTTATCGTGTACAACCTCTCTCTACTGAATAAAAATCACGAGGAAAAACTCTCAGAGTCACTCCCCTTTTCCTCCCCAAGACCTAGAAGTGAGAGAATCGTGGTTAGGGACATGACAAAGGAGTGAAATTTAGGTACTTCATAAATTCGGTTTATGGGTCAATTTTGATTATTTTCATATGAGAAATGACCCATTTGTTAGGGGAAAACACAACCTTTAATAAAAAAATGTGAAAACCCAAAAAAATTACAAACTGACACCTCAGGACTCGTAAGACATGGAATGCCCTATTTTTGAAGAACTACCCATATACATATTTTGAACACGCTTATACTGCGTAATCTTTTGATTGTCGCAGGAAGTCTGCTCGGTTAAACACTAACCCTATAGGTACTTCATTATTATTATTATTAATTTATTTATTATAATTTTTTCAATTTACAAGATTAATACCGTTGTACATTCAGAACATATAATATTGTAGTAAATAATGAAAAACAACTCCAAAACAACAATAATGAAAACAACTCGTGACCCGGATCCCCGAAACCCTGCAGCCCACCCCCACACTATCTCACACATACGTGCATGCGCAGGTAGTGAACATTAAACAACTGCAGAAATAGCCATTCAGTAGACATAAAGCATTCCCTATAAGCAATTTTCATAGATATTTTATATTTTATAAATATTTTACAAGACATTTTAAATGAACATTTCCATTTACCGTTCTATTCGTCTTAAATAATTCAATATTACATGAATTGCTCTTTTTTTCGAATTTACAAATTCACTTTACATTTATCACGAGTTGGTGCATTCCGTGTAATTAAACTCTCCTACCAGAAACCTCCTATACCTTCCAGCTTCTCTAATGTACCGCACCATCGCTAGCAGCAGCTCATTTCCATTTAGTATTTCAATCAACTCCTGCCTCAACAGCCTTGGACTTCCGAGGTAAGCTGCACGAAACTCGCTTATGCCGGGCAAGTCGCCAAAAAATGAAGTGTGGTTTCCTCTCTCTCAAGTTACACATCGAACAACAATTCACTACCCCCTCCCACCACCACCTAAAATTTACGTTCAACATCTCAGATCTCGCCCGGAAAACAGCACGCGTGATGTGTTTGTCATGTGATGTGCTTGAATTTCTCCACTTTGACATTCAGAGCACTGGGCAGAAATCACAATGCGTCAACACCCTTTTATTCCCCGATAAGTCTCGACTGCCAGAGCCAGTGGCCAGTGGCTCAATTTCCTTTTGAACCAATGAAGCGATGAGTCACCTCCTCCTCCTCGCAGCTTGTAATGCGGGTATATCTTGGGATTGGTCGCCTTTAGAAGATGATTGAGCTCATCAGCATCTGTTGATAAGAAAACTCTTCCGTCGACCTCTCCTAATGACAGCATGTGGAGGGTAGGTACGTAGTCTGGGTGGGCAGCAGACTCCGAAGGCGAACCTGTAATAAAGTGAAAACTGCACAACTTTGCATTTGCTGGCACTGACTGCATTTGCTGATATATTATCTGCAAATGTCTTGTATGAAACGTACTCAATTTGTCATGCTGCTGAATGCTAGCAGGTCATGCTGCTGGTTTGCAGGGACATCAGACTGGGCTGCCAGCTGCTTATACTCCTTCCAAGCACAGATGATGGCCAGGTCAAAGGCATGGAACATCAAGCGGAGAGTCCACTTTTTGGAGCGTATATTTTGGAGTGAGTTCTTCTTCTGCGCAATCATTCTGGATTTCTTTGATGGAAGTACGAGGGCTATCATTTTCAATTTGTGAACTTTTCTTCTCCCACTGAACAAGGAATAATTTCTTCTGCCTACCTCGAGTCACAATACTTTTCTTCATAGACTTCATTTCACTTCAGAAAAGTAGGCGGTAATCAAATCATTGAGGTCAGAATCTGGAATGTGGAGGTCTTGTAGGTTGAAGGTCGTAGATGATTGGTCAGAAGTTGATGGCTCGTCATCAAATGTGGGTTCGTCAGTTTCAGTCTGATTCCGCCCAACTTCATCTCCTTCAACTCTGACGCGTTGCGTGTCGTAACCATTGAAGTCAAGTTCTTCTATGTTTTCTTCGTTATCTTCATCTTCGATATCGGAGTTTGCTTTCAAAATTTCGTGTAGCATGTCGACGTCTTCCTGTCTACCGTAGTCAAAGTACATTTTTACTGCCATAAAAACAATGAAACCAGCCATAAGGAGGCAATCTCATACAAGAAGAAAACCAAGTAGGCATTACATTACAATACTATAATGTTCATGTAGTACACTAGATAGATAGATGAAGCGTTTATTAATACAAAAAAACATTGTTATACAATGGGATATACATATTTTGAACACGCTTATACTGCGTAATCTTTTGATTGTCGCAGGAAGTCTGCTCGGTTAAACACTAACCCTATAGGTACTTCATTATTATTATTATTTATTTATTTATTATAATTTTTTCAATTTACAAGATTAATACCGTTGTACATTCAGAACATAATATGTTATATTGTAGTAAATAATGAAAAACAACTCCAAAACAACAATAATGAAAACAACTCGTGACCCGGATCCCCGAAACCCTGCAGCCCACCCCCACACTATCTTACACATACGTGCATGCGCAGGTAGTGAACATTAAACAACTGCAGAAATAGCCATTCAGTAGACATAAAGCATTCCCTATAAGCAATTTTCATAGATATTTTATATTTTATAAATATTTTACAAGACATTTCCATTTACCGTTCTATTCGTCTTAAATTATTCAATATTACATGAATTGCTCTTTTTTTCGAATTTACAAATTCACTTTACATTTATCACGAGTTGGTGCATTCCGTGTAATTAAACTCTCCTACCAGAAACCTCCTATACCTTCCAGCTTCTCTAATGTACCGCACCATCGCTAGCAGCAGCTCATTTCCATTTAGTATTTCAATCAACTCCTGCCTCAACAGCCTTGGACTTCCGAGGTAAGCTGCACGAAACTCGCTTATGCCGGGCAAGTCGCCAAAAAATGAAGTGTGGTTTCCTCTCTCTCAAGTTACACATCGAACAACAATTCACTACCCCCTCCCACCACCACCTAAAATTTACGTTCAACATCTCAGATCTCGCCCGGAAAACAGCACGCGTGATGTGTTTGTCATGTGATGTGCTTGAATTTCTCCACTTTGACATTCAGAGCACTGGGCAGAAATCACAATGCGTCAACACCCTTTTATTCCCCGATAAGTCTCGACTGCCAGAGCCAGTGGCCAGTGGCTCAATTTCCTTTTGAACCAATGAAGCGATGAGTCACCTCCTCCTCCTCGCAGCTTGTAATGCGGGTATATCTTGGGATTGGTCGCCTTTAGAAGATGATTGAGCTCATCAGCATCTGTTGATAAGAAAACTCTTCCGTCGACCTCTCCTAATGACAGCATGTGGAGGGTAGGTACGTAGTCTGGGTGGGCAGCAGACTCCGAAGGCGAACCTGTAATAAAGTGAAAACTGCACAACTTTGCATTTGCTGGCACTGACTGCATTTGCTGATATATTATCTGCAAATGTCTTGTATGAAACGTACTCAATTTGTCATGCTGCTGAATGCTAGCAGGTCATGCTGCTGGTTTGCAGCTGCCAGCTGCTTATACTCCTTCCAAGCACAGATGATGGCCAGGTCAAAGGCATGGAACATCAAGCGGAGAGTCCACTTTTTGGAGCGTATATTTTGGAGTGAGTTCTTCTTCTGCGCAATCATTCTGGATTTCTTTGATGGAAGTACGAGGGTTATCATTTTCAATTTGTGAACTTTTCTTCTCCCACTGAACAAGGAATAATTTCTTCTGCCTACCTCGAGTCACAATACTTTTCTTCATAGACTTCATTTCACTTCAGAAAAGTAGGCGGTAATCAAATCATTGAGGTCAGAATCTGGAATGTGGAGGTCTTGTAGGTTGAAGGTCGTAGATGATTGGTCAGAAGTTGATGGCTCGTCATCAAATGTGGGTTCGTCAGTTTCAGTCTGATTCCGCCCAACTTCATCTCCTTCAACTCTGACGCGTTGCGTGTCGTAACCATTGAAGTCAAGTTCTTCTATGTTTTCTTCGTTATCTTCATCTTCGATATCGGAGTTTGCTTTCAAAATTTCGTGTAGCAAATCGACGTCTTCCTGTCTACCGTAGTCAAAGTACATTTTTACTGCCATAAAAACAATGAAACCAGCCATAAGGAGGCAATCTCATACAAGATGAAAACCAAGTAGGCATTACATTACAATACTATAATGTTCATGTAGTACACTAGATAGATAGATGAAGCGTTTATTAATACAAAAAAACATTGTTATACAATGGGATATACATATTTTGAACACGCTTATACTGCGTAATCTTTTGATTGTCGCAGGAAGTCTGCTCGGTTAAACACTAACCCTATAGGTACTTCATTATTATTATTATTAATTTATTTATTATAATTTTTTCAATTTACAAGATTAATACCGTTGTACATTCAGAACATATACTGTAGTAAATAATGAAAAACAACTCCAAAACAACAATAATGAAAACAACTCGTGACCCGGATCCCCGAAACCCTGCAGCCCACCCCCACACTATCTTACACATACGTGCATGCGCAGGTAGTGAACATTAAACAACTGCAGAAATAGCCATTCAGTAGACATAAAGCATTCCCTATAAGCAATTTTCATAGATATTTTATATTTTATAAATATTTTACAAGACATTTTAAATGAACATTTCCATTTACCGTTCTATTCGTCTTAAATTATTCAATATTACATGAATTGCTCTTTTTTTCGAATTTACAAATTCACTTTACATTTATCACGAGTTGGTGCATTCCGTGTAATTAAACTCTCCTACCAGAAACCTCCTATACCTTCCAGCTTCTCTAATGTACCGCACCATCGCTAGCAGCAGCTCATTTCCATTTAGTATTTCAATCAACTCCTGCCTCAACAGCCTTGGACTTCCGAGGTAAGCTGCACGAAACTCGCTTATGCCGGGCAAGTCGCCAAAAAATGAAGTGTGGTTTCCTCTCTCTCAAGTTACACATCGAACAACAATTCACTACCCCCTCCCACCACCACCTAAAATTTACGTTCAACATCTCAGATCTCGCCCGGAAAACAGCACGCGTGATGTGTTTGTCATGTGATGTGCTTGAATTTCTCCACTTTGACATTCAGAGCACTGGGCAGAAATCACAATGCGTCAACACCCTTTTATTCCCCGATAAGTCTCGACTGCCATAGCCAGTGGCCAGTGGCTCAATTTCCTTTTGAACCAATGAAGCGATGAGTCACCTCCTCCTCCTCGCAGCTTGTAATGCGGGTATATCTTGGGATTGGTCGCCTTTAGAAGATGATTGAGCTCATCAGCATCTGTTGATAAGAAAACTCTTCCGTCGACCTCTCCTAATGACAGCATGTGGAGGGTAGGTACGTAGTCTGGGTGGGCAGCAGACTCCGAAGGCGAACCTGTAATAAAGTGAAAACTGCACAACTTTGCATTTGCTGGCACTGACTGCATTTGCTGATATATTATCTGCAAATGTCTTGTATGAAACGTACTCAATTTGTCTTATGATTGACCAAGTACGGTTTGTGTGGCTTCTGAATGATTCGATCACTAAGCGTCAGAGCAATTTGGGAATGATCTGAACTCAAATCATGGCTTTCCTCTACAAGAAGGTAGTTTGCTGATATATACAAAGAATGTGACACTGCGGTAGAACGACGTTCAAAAACCTTGGAGGGCAGTGGGCGGAGGCTGATTGGCCGATATGAAGAGACTAAGTGGGAGGAGGTTAATCCGGTTTATGGATTGAACGGGGGAATGTTTCCTCTGGCTTAGGGCAGCGTCCTAATCTTGCACACCGTGTTAAAGTGAGGGCGAATAACTAAACAAACTCAATGAAAAAAAAAAAAAAAAAAAAAAAAAAAACGCCGGAAGGACGGATTTCATTTCATTGCCTTTCGGATTTTACGTATGTATCTTGAAATGTGAACTAACCAATTTCAAGGAAGGATTGGAAACAATCGATTTCTCAGTTCCAATGGCTGATTATACCAAATAATAAACTGATAAGAACAAGAAGGTTAAAGAATCAAAGAGTAGGGGTAAAAAGGGGCATCTGGCGCAGGGGGCAACAACGGACAGGGTGGGTATACTAACCCGCACGACACAAACGTTTGTCAGTTTTCCGTCTATGTGGCGCAGAGGCTAATGAAGATAACCTGAAATAGCTGAGAACGGAAGGTAACAGTAGTTGTAATCTTCCTCCGATACTGATTCGAGTAGACCCGCTAATTTCAAAACTCTTGGACGGATGGTGGATATTGATACTAATTATCAGTGAAATTGTTCTTGAGCTACTTGAGCGAAAGTTTCAATTGTGTCTATTGAATGTAGTTTGTGGAGTGTTTTCATTTTACAACGTAGGGAGGTCTGGGGTGTCAGGTGGAGCTGGCGGAAGGTTTCGTTTGTATGACATACAAATTTTCACATACACATTGTGAAAAATGATACCTTTTGTCTTGACTGTGTTGACTTCAATTTTCCGTCGTTCGAGACGGGATATGATGAGATGGGCTGCGTTTTGGAGCCTGTTGAAGGCTTTAGCAGGGGATGATCTGGTGGAGTAGATCGCCAGGTCGTCGGCAAACCCAGTAATCGAGATGTTTCGTGGCATGTCTTTAAAGACGTCTGCCATGTAGTTGTTAGAAAGGATGGGGGAGAGGATAAAGCTTTGTGGTACTCTGGCAGTGATGGGGTCAGGAGTGGAGGAAGAGTTGTTGATCTTGATACTGGCACTGGTATTAGGCTAAAAATAAATTGTTGAAATAAATAGACGATTAGTTCACATTTTAGTATAACATTGAAAATATCATAAAATAAAAAATAAACATCGCCTTAGCAAGTTATTAGATAATATTGCAATTAGAGGAGTCTTTAACCAGCTTTTGGTAATATATCACTTATACCACGCGAAATGATGACTATTTCTTGAGCTAATAATCTAAACTTCTCAAAAATTGTGAAATGGAGCGTCGTCGCTAGATAAATCTTCTAAAACGTGGTGTATAGTGGCGACTCAAGAACCTAGTTGTTTATGGGAGGTACATAATTTTATCAGAAACCTCAAGGTACCTAGCATGTGCTGAGTGGCAGTCATGTTCGCATATGTTATACAGATGTACCTTTCTTAGTTGAAAGCTCCATCAGTAGCTATGGCCATCTATGGAAATGTTCTTACCGAAAACACGGCGTCCCCATCAGTCCTTAATTTCGCCCGAAATGGTATAACTATTCCTGAGAAACGCACCTACCGGAAACACGGCAATCCCTTACTTCAACGCCCACAATGGTAGGTACGGCTATATCTATGGAAATGTTAGAAGCTCCATAAGTAGGTAAGGCCATCTATGGAAATGTTCTTACCGGAAACACGGCATCCCCACTAGTCCCCAATTTCGCCCAAAATGGTATAACTATTTCTTAGAGACGTACCAACCGGAAACACGGCATATCCCCCACTAACATAGAAAAATTGAATAATTATTTTCAGAGATAGACTTGTACGAATGGGCTCTAGCGCAGTCGTGAATACCCCCAAGCAGTATGAATGTTTAGTATGCAACTAGGACTCCATCGAAGTGTCTTCACCTTGACGTTCAACAATTTATTCGTAGCTAAATATATATATTAGTGCCAGTATGACCTGTGGTATAGTATTAAGATCAGAAATTATCATGATCAACAACTGGGTTTGCCGACGACATGGCGGTATACTCCATCTGCCCATCCCCTGCTAAAGTCTGCAACAGGCTCCAAAACGCAGCCCATCTCATCATATCCCGTCTCGAACGACGTCAACACATAGCAGCAGCGGCCTCTTCCATTTACACGGTTTACAGAAGTGGAAAACCTACACAGCAAATTAGCGGGTCTACTCTAATCAAGAAATTATCTCATATACTTGATAGTACGCATTTGGACTAGTGGTTATGAGTCCAGATTATACCCACATTGACATTATTATACTCACAAAATTGACAAAAGTTTGTATCGTGCGGGTTAGTATACCGTGTCCCGCGCTGGCCCCTGCGCCAGATGTCCCTTTTCGCCCCTACTCAAATGCATGGCAATGTAGGGGTTCGAAGCCACTTGGCGACTCGCAAAACTAGTTCACATAATGTAGCGAATTAAACGAATTATTCAAAGTTAGCAGAAATAGAATTGATACTCTCGGATCCCCTTAACGTTAACATCAGCGTCCACCCTGCCTATCTTTCCACACTGATGGGTTGAGCTTTATAGGGCTGCCGTAGAGTGCCCAAGCGGTTCTTGTTAATGGGCCACCTATTGTAGGAACTGAAGGCCCTGAAAAATTAAAAATATTTGCGAAATTGACCAGATACACTTGCTCATGACTTATTTTTCAGTGTTGATAACAATTATGACACAAGAACAATAAGTCTTTCATTTCACCACACTCTTCATGTGACCACAGGGAGCACTGTGCCCACTTTTCGCCGTGGTCTTCAGTGAACAACCCGGAGCATAATGGACATTCTACTCATCAGCTTCCAAGTCTTCTGGGTCCATGTCATCATCTGTATCAATTAGAGGGGGCTCAGTCACATCCTCAGAACTGGAATCGCTGCGGAATTGTAGTTTTTTCATCCTAACATTTCTGGTGCGAGGCTGTGAGCATTTCTTGCTGCCAGGTTGCTTGATAGGAGCAACACCTCTGTTTTTGATGGGTTTGCTTTGAGATTGTTTTTAACGTAATGACAGGTAAGCTTCACTGTTCAGAGACGTCCAGATGTCAGTTGTAAGGGACACGTAGGACACTTGATCGAACTCCTCAGTCAGTGTTGTTTTTTTTTCGTCATAATATGCAGGTATCAGTTTTTTGACAAGTGTGTACCTGGATGGCAACTTGAATCGGGGGTCAAAGGCTGTCAACATCTTCCTGACTGCTTCAACATCTTCTATCAGAGAGAATGGTTGAAAGCTTTGGCAGAAGAACTCGATGACCTTTCTGAGCGAGTCGGCATATCTTTTCGGTGTTTCTCATATTATTGTTACAACTTAGATAGTAACTGATACCTCTAGGAGCAACAGCAGCAGCTGTTATAGGTTCTAGTTCCGAACTAGGCTCTCCGTCTTCAGGAACGCCGTCAGTAGGGTCGGCATTTTCCCGGAGCAGGTGTTTGTGTTTACGCTTTAAATGGTCCCGAAGATTTGACGTGTTGCCGCTTGTGGAATATTCCAACTTGCACAGTTTGCATCGGGCCTTTCTCTTTGACAATACTTCATCACACCTGATTTTTGAACTTTTGTACATATCAGGTACAGTGGCGGTGAGTGGGCGCTGAAAATGGTGGGCCACCAAATTCGGAACACAAATTAACAGCTTTTTCTACAAAATACTCGTACCTGTAAATGTTTTCCAGCAGGAGTCTTCTTATGAGAAATGGGTGTATTTTAATCAACCGCAGCTCTTGGCAAGTCAGAATGTAAGCTCTGTGTTCACAGTAGTTCTGACCAGTACCCGGGATCACCAGAAGCTATAGCTTCATACGAGGAGGTGGCTGCAGGGCAAAATCCAGCCTTCGTTCTTTTAGAGATGAGAAGTACCTACTCTATCACTTTCTTATTGAAATCAGAAAA
The DNA here is from genome assembly GCA_963920205.1 of Stenodema calcarata. Classification (NCBI taxonomy): domain Eukaryota; kingdom Metazoa; phylum Arthropoda; class Insecta; order Hemiptera; family Miridae; genus Stenodema; species Stenodema calcarata. Next base: position 35,080,093 of record OY986048.1, on the reverse strand, counting down.
ATTAGCAATCATTTCCTTCACTCCGTCCAATTGATCTGTTGTTCTCAGCGGCCTATTTAGCTCAATGTGTGTTGATATGTGTGTCCTGAAGTCCTCCCAGTTTGTTTGATGATTAACAAGCCAGGGTACTTGTTCTTTGTTGATGACGGATTCACTTGAAGTTAGTACGGCAGCAGAGTGGTCTCCTGACAAGCCGGCACTTGCCCACATCATTCAACAGTGCAGATTGGGTACTTTTCAGGCGCAACGGTCCGCAAGGATTGGCCTTCTTAAGTGGAGCGGTAATTCACCCGATTCGGACAGTAGGACATCCACAGGAGTTGTCGCTAGCATCCCCAAACAAGCTCTTAAACATTTCAATTGTAAACGAGTCACTTTAATTAGATGGGTACGACAAGCTTGCCCGTAAAATATGCTACCAAAGTCGATAATCGACCTCACAGTGGCTTTATAAAACATCAAAGCAACCATGGGGTCTGCACCCCAGTGCCTATATATAATCATTCTCAATACGTTAAGATATTTTTCACTCTTTGCTAGGATATGGTCTACATGACATTTCCAAGTTAACGATTTTTCAATATATAACCCTAAAAATTTAATTTCTCTCCTAACTGGAAACTGACATCCCCCTACAATCGTCCTCTCTCCCAGGTTGAGCTTGCGCTTACGTGTAAACGGAACCAAGACAGATTTGTCTACTGATATAGACAGACCCATCTGTCAAGACCAAACGAGCAATCGCTCTACAAAAACGCCCAAAAGGTCTCTACCATCCTGAATCTCATTGCATTCTACATAAACACAGACATCATCCGCGTACTGCAAAATGTTAACACCTTCCGGGATTGTAGACTCTAAAGTTCCTACGTACAGGGCGTACAACAAAGGGCTCAGAATCCCCCCCTGCGGGAGGCCCTGATACACAGCCCGGGGCCCATAATGATCATTATTTACCCATAACACAACTTCTCTGCATGAGAACAAATGAATAATACTTTTACTACATGTCGGAGGTACCCCTACTTGCAATAAACGCTGATGTAGTATATAAAACTGTATGTCGTCATAAGCACGGGAGATATCAAGAAACAGTGCCAGGGTAATCCTACTACTTTGCAGAGAGTCCTGAATACTGCAAACCAATTTGGTCATACAATCATACACAGACCGATTTGCCCGGAAACCATACTGACTCTCTGGTAATATACCATTAGATTCCACCCACCATTCCAATCTGTTCTTCACCAACGGTTCAAAAGTCTTTTGAAAACAGGAGGCTAAAGATATTAAACGAATACGTTTAATTAATACGTTCCAATTATCCGGATACGTATCCTCAGCCCAGAATTTATTGAATAGTGATAGAAGGGAAAGTTTACAGTCATCAGGGAGTTGCATTAGTATGGGATACGTCAATTTATCTAGTCCTGGGGCTGTATTATTGCGATTGCTAAGTGCTACTTTAAATTCTTCGATATTAAACGGGTTGGTCACAAAATGAGGGGGGTTTTCGTTAGTGATTACATCAGAAGAAATGAAACAGATCTCGCTAGGCACAAAAGGCGGTGCATAGGTGTCCAGTAGATCGTGTACCTACCTACCCACTCCCCTGCTATCAATGGAAGTGAATTTGAGGTTTTCGATTTTTTAAACGTTTCAATCGTTTATATATTTCCCTGACTGGGGTAGATCTTGACAAAGAACTGCAATACTGTTTCCAAGACTCTTGTTGAGCTTGTTGAGTAACTTTGCGGAACATTCTGTGTTTAATTTCATAATTTTCGTAATTAGTCCGATTTGGTAAATTTTTATATTTAGCAGCCGCCCTCTTACGTTCATCCAGTGCTCTCACGCACTCTGGTGGCCACCATATTGCTCCAGCGCACGCCGACGAATAAGGTTTGCATTGTGACATGGCCATTTCACAAGCTGAGTTGATATTTGTTACCACCTGTGAATAGGTTTCTTCCAGCGTATTCACCTGACGAGATTCATCCATACATTCTCGAAATTTACCCCAATCAGCTGTCTCAGTTTTTCACTTCCTTGTCGGAAATCTAGTTCGATTAGATAGAGTATGAGACTCTGAATTGAAAATAACCGGATAATGGTCTGAACCTAAAGGGTCAGTACACACCTTCCACTCGAAATGCGAAGCAAGGGTTGGGGAAACAAGAGTTATGTCCACTGCTGATCGTGAAGATGAATTACACCTACTAATAAGAGTAGGTTCACCCGTGTTCAAATATACCAGACCACACGTCGTTAGTGCATCTACAAATTTCTGTCCTTTTGAAGTGGTATACGATGAACCGAAACAGTTATGATGCACATTGAAATCCCCTGCAATAATTCTGGGTGAAGGAATTGAATTGAAAAAACGTTTCCATTCGTGAGTATCAATAGGTTATCGTTCATGATTGTATACACTAACTAAATAAATAATTGAGCCATCGCCTAATTTGACCTTTGCTCCTACACACTCAACACCAGACAATTTATGAATACCGGCGGTTACATCCTCATAATAAATTTGGTCGTCGATGAGAAGGGCAACCCCACCCCACCCATCATCCCTATCATATCTTAAAATATTATATTGATAAAAATTCACTGTCCTAGTTGGGTCGAGCCAAGTTTCACTTAGGAATGCAACTTTGATTCTGTGTGAGAGTAAGAATTGCTGCAATTCAGCCTTTTTCGACGATAGTGACCTGACGTTCCATTGAACGCAATTTAGACTTATGCTAGAAATATAAGACATATTAAAAATACATTGACTAATTTACATTATTTACTGCTTAGCTTGAAGAGTAGACTGAAATTGTATATAATTAAGGGGATTAGACTACATTTTAAATTTCCCAGAGGCGCCACTGTTTCACGAATGATATTTTTTATAGTGGTTTCACTGCACTCTCTATCATTTAAATCTCTTATAGCCTTCACAACAGATAATGTTATATTGCACACGTCTTCGTAGTTGATAGTGGTTTGAAAAGAAGATGAGGGCGTCGGAGTAGGGTTTTGATAAGTTCCAAACTGCAATGGTGGACGATGAGGGGTATTCGAGATTATTCCACCAGGGGTATTCTACCCAACTTGTTGTGAAAGATATAGATCTGAAGGAATTTTGAAAGCAGTGGGGGGTATCGGGTACTTGCGTCTTTTTCCGCCTGTAGGATTGGGAGCAGCAAATTTTCTCTCACGAAGGTATCCGGGATCGGGGGAAAATTCTCAAACGAATTGGCGGGAGGAACAGAATCTTTTTGAGGTACTACGTTTGCCCACGAAGATCCAGTTATAGCATTCTTTGCTTCCCAATACGACGAATTGTTGTCTGACATTTCTTGTTTAACCAATTTCTCTAACTTATAGTGAGGGCAGTTCTGTCTATCAGTGGCAATATGAGGACCCTTACAATGTAGGCACTTGAGAATTTTAACCTCACATGTATCTGGTTTGTGGTTTTCGTCGCACTTGTTTCCGCATTTTTTGCACGTTAAGGAACCTTTGCACTGGTCCTTGAAGTGGCCATATCTCAAACAATTCAAGCATTGCACTACGGTTTGAACAAATGGACACTTCACAGATAACATGCCATATCTTAACATAAGGTGGTAAAGTTTGACCTCGAATCGTATGATGATGTAGGGATGCGGTTAATTGAATTATCAGCCGACGAAACACGTCTCGACAAGCGTCGCACTGATATCACTTCAATATTTTCTCCATTACAACCTTGGATATTTTCCATGATTTCCTGTTCTGGGATATTCGGCTCTACCCCGCGGATCACTCCTTTCCTCTATAATAAGTAAGACGGAATATAAGATCGAAATTGATGAGTTTTTAACTGTTCGTGTTCAATCAAAATATTAGCTGAGGATGCAGTCCTAAAGCTAATTTGTAACTTATTTTTCCCACATTTCTGAATACCAGTAATGCCGTCGTTTACTGGTGGAGATAACTTATGAAGCATTCGACCAACTCCCATAGGATGTATACGACTAGCACCGTTTTTATCTTCGTTCGTATCTTATGAAGCATTCGACCAACTCCCATAGGATGTATACGACTAGCGCCGTTTTTATCTTCGTTCGTTACTTATGAAGCATTCGACCAACTCCCATAGGATGTATACGACTGGCTCCGTTTTTATCTGAGAGGTTTGAAGGCAATGATCTCTTCCTAAGTTGATGGAGATGTCTAGTCCATGTTGAATTTAATTCAGGAATGAAAACTTTTAACACGCCTGGGACCTAGAATTCTCTCAGTTACTCCAGCCAACCACTGATCTTCGTTTTTACGGTAGTTTTTTGCCCAAACTAAATCCCTAGGACTCCAAGCCTCCGCCTAAACGCCACCATGACCATCCACTTGCTTCCATTCTCTATCCAATACTCTCTCTTGAGTGGAAGGAGGACGGAGCAAGTCTAGCCTATTTCTGATGTGTCTGCCTAGTAGGGACTCAGCAGGTGAGATACCCGTGGTTAAGTGCTTAGAGTTCCTGTAATCTAACAAAAATCGTTGGAGTGCTACCTCCAGGCCTGCACTACCACTTGCCTTGCCTAATGCTGTAACAAGTGCACGTTTAACTGAACGAACCGCATTTTCAGCAGCACCGTTGGTCCGAGGACTGTAGGGTGCCCCTGACTTAAATTGGATTCCATTCAAATTCAAGAATTTTGTAAATTTGTCGGAAACAAATGCTGAATAGTTATCGGCTACCAAAATTTCAGGAATACCGAATCTAGCAAATATTTCCCTCAACAGCCTTATCGTGGCAGAGGATGTCACGGATTTCGTTGGAATGGCTTCCAGCCACTTTGAGTGACTATCCACAACTACCAGGAAGTAGTGATTATAAATTGGACCCATGTAATCCATGTGTAAACGCTGCCAGGGCCGCGAGGGCTACTCCCAGGGAATCAACACATTTTTCGCTGGGTTTTCCTTGTTTTGCCCACAAGGAACACAGCTGTTGACCAAGTTTTCTATGTTGGTCAATATGAGGCCACCATACGTATGCACGGGCAAGCGCCTTCACCTTTACTATTCCCAGATGGGAATCATGCAATTCAAGTAGGATTTGGTCACGTAATATCATGGGTATTACTACTCGATAACCTCTTAATAGAACATCCTTATCTACATGTAATTCCGTCCTACATCTATGATAAGGTACTATATCTTTATCAACCATAACATCGGGCCAGCCGAACTTCACATACTGAATAACTTTCCTTAAAATTGGATCTTTTCTAGTAGCTACAACTACGTCCTTAAAATTTAAAGGTAAATGTTCATTTTCAAAAACATAATACAAGGTTGAATCGCTTGCATCATCAGGTCGGATTGTGTCTGTGAGGGGAGCTCTAGACAACCAGTCCGCTGGGTTTTTTGCGGATGCAACATACTCCATATCATAATTATAGTTTGATAGGAATACTGCCCAACATTGGAGCCTATTAGCCGCGAGGCGTGATCCGGTTCAAGTTGAAGTTGGTCATCTTTGTTGAGCAAGTAATTAAGTAATTGAAAGTTGTCATGTTCATCCGAAAATACTCGAACAACTTTGCCGGGTCTTCCTGGAGCTCTTGGAATAAACGGTGAAACTTACTGTGGTCACCTCGTTCTTGATTTATGAAAATTTCATCAATGGTCAACGTCAATACTCAATAAATACTACCTGATCTGTGAGCACCCTAAACGCAGTCGAGAGCTCTAGCGGCCATTTTTATGCGTCATGGATATCATTGTCGACTCTAGTCTCCATGCATTGCACGGTCGTGACGTCGAATATGAGATCACCTAAACTCGTGTCAATCGTGGGAATAGTCCGGACAAAAATCAGAAAAAAATTAAGAAGACCATCAACACCTCCCAACTTGAGACAAAGTCCCTGAAATGATTGAGATGTCACATTATAAATCATAGTCTAACCACAGTCTACAGTGGTTTTCTAATTTCTCACTCTTGACAACAAGATAACACTATCTTGTTGTTATTAACCGTTCGACTGTCTGATACAATTCAATTCCTCCTCACAAATAACTCGTCGAAGTTACCATTTTTGTGGACGTATTTGGTTCGCAAAGGACGAATTTGGTTAGGCCTAAAGAAGCAATTCTCTCTTTGCCTTCTTTGGTCCAAGGGGCAGGTGCAGGATCGTCTCGACGAAGAAGATACCGCCACACCTTGATTCCACTCCTTCCTTTGACCGTGTAATATTTTACCACTTTATAGATACCGTCATACCTATTTCCATCAATAGGAGCAAACTTCGAATGCTTAGCCAACTTATAGTTTCTCACTACTCTAACTGGTGTTTGTAAGCCTTCAACTTACGAGGGGGTTGAAGTGGCCTTCATTCCGTAGATGGAGACTGATTTTTTTTTTTTTTTTTTTTTAATCAATACATCAATGGTGTATTTGAAGATCGAATCTTGATTTTGACTCAAATGTAAGGACAGTAATTAACATTAAAAGTGAATTAATTACAAAGTAATTCACATTATCAAAAGTAATTTACACTGGTAGAGCCATGGTCATTATATCTGGAACCACAGGAATGATGCACACTGCCATGGGAGCTGGTTGGTTCTCTGTACGGATTTGGGGCACAATGACACGTTCGGTGTTCAGTATGCAAACAACAATATCGGTCGGTAACGCTTGGTGGATGACTGTTAGAGTGGCGTTCTGAATGGTGAGAACGCTGCGACTTATTATGGTGTGAAGAATGGGGAGAGCAGGATCCCTTCGAAGGATCACTGGTTTTAGAAGTGCGTGAATCCCTGAAAGTAACGTTACTGGTCCGATGCTTGGATCCCAAGTTTTTTCTCGTATCAATCCAAGTAGATGGTGGAGGCATGTTGCATCTGTCATCACTACCTCTTGACCTATCGTAAGTACTGGTAGAGGGGAGTGGCTGGGGGAGCGGATGGCTGACGATTTTTTTGATAGATTGAACTTTTAATGATGTCAAGCTCGATGAAACAGAAGCAGGGCGCCCCGCCATCTTAATATAATTGGTATAATATAATCTTGGTATAATATTTTACCACTTTATAGATACCGTCATACCTATTTCCTTCAATAGGAGCAAACTTCGAATGCTTAGCCAACTTATAGTTTCTCACTACTCTAACTGGTGTTTGTAAGCCTTCAACTTACGAGGGGGTTGAAGTGGCCTTCATTCCGTAGATGGAGACTGATTTTTTTTTTTTTTTTTTAATCAATACATCAATGGTGTATTTGAAGATCGAATCTTGATTTTGACTCAAATGTAAGGACAGTAATTAACATTAAAAGTGAATTAATTACAAAGTAATTCACATTATCAAAAGTAATTTACACTAGTAGAGCCATGGTCATTATATCTGGAACCACAGGAATGATGCACACTGCCATGGGAGCTGGTTGGTTCTCTGTACGGATTTGGGGCACAATGACACGTTCGGTGTTCAGTATGCAAACAACAATATCGGTCGGTAACGCTTGGTGGATGACTGTTAGAGTGGCGTTCTGAATGGTGAGAACGCTGCGACTTATTATGGTGTGAAGAATGGGGAGAGCAGGATCCCTTCGAAGGATCACTGGTTTTAGAAGTGCGTGAATCCCTGAAAGTAACGTTACTGGTCCGATGCTTGGATCCCAAGTTTTTTCTCGTATCAATCCAAGTAGATGGTGGAGGCATGTTGCATCTGTCATCACTACCTCTTGACCTATCGTAAGTACTGGTAGAGGGGAGTGGCTGGGGGAGCGGATGGCTGACGATTTTTTTGATAGATTGAACTTTTAATGATGTCAAGCTCGATGAAACAGAAGCAGGGCGCCCCGCCATCTTAATATAATTGGTATAATATAATCTTGGTATAATATTTTACCACTTTATAGATACCGTCATACCTATTTCCTTCAATAGGAGCAAACTTCGAATGCTTAGCCAACTTATAGTTTCTCACTACTCTAACTGGTGTTTGTAAGCCTTCAACTTACGAGGGGGTTGAAGTGGCCTTCATTCCGTAGATGGAGACTGATTTTTTTTTTTTTTTAAATCAATACATAAATGGTGTATTTGAAGATCGAATCTTGATTTTGACTCAAATGTAAGGACAGTAATTAACATTAAAAGTGAATTAATTACAAAGTAATTCACATTATCAAAAGTCATTTACACTATCCTTAAAAATAGTATGAACACCGGACATTCGTAGACGGATGTTTCGTCATCCGACGGATATTCGCAACTGTCGCTCGAGTCACCATCGACTGTTTGCTCATTTTCTTCTACAGACATGACGAAGAAATGATTGTGCTGCCTGTGATCGATCTCAAGAGACCAGCAGCCAGGTTGTCGAAGGAATGGAAACCACGAAGATTTTACAACAAGAGACTTCACAGTTTACCGATTTTACAATTTGCTTTTGGGACTTTACAACAACCATGTGATTCCCCTTTGACCGTGTAATATTTTACCACTTTATAGATACCGTCATACCTATTTCCTTCAATAGGAGCAAACTTCGAATGCTTAGCCAACTTATAGTTTCTCACTACTCTAACTGGTGTTTGTAAGCCTTCAACTTACGAGGGGGTTGAAGTGGCCTTCATTCCGTAGATGGAGACTGATTTTTTTTTTTTTTTTTTAATCAATACATCAATGGTGTATTTGAAGATCGAATCTTGATTTTGACTCAAATGTAAGGACAGTAATTAACATTAAAAGTGAATTAATTACAAAGTAATTCACATTATCAAAAGTAATTTACACTAGTAGAGCCATGGTCATTATATCTGGAACCACAGGAATGATGCACACTGCCATGGGAGCTGGTTGGTTCTCTGTACGGATTTGGGGCACAATGACACGTTCGGTGTTCAGTATGCAAACAACAATATCGGTCGGTAACGCTTGGTGGATGACTGTTAGAGTGGCGTTCTGAATGGTGAGAACGCTGCGACTTATTATGGTGTGAAGAATGGGGAGAGCAGGATCCCTTCGAAGGATCACTGGTTTTAGAAGTGCGTGAATCCCTGAAAGTAACGTTACTGGTCCGATGCTTGGATCCCAAGTTTTTTCTCGTATCAATCCAAGTAGATGGTGGAGGCATGTTGCATCTGTCATCACTACCTCTTGACCTATCGTAAGTACTGGTAGAGGGGAGTGGCTGGGGGAGCGGATGGCTGACGATTTTTTTGATAGATTGAACTTTTAATGATGTCAAGCTCGATAAAACAGAAGCAGGGCGCCCCGCCATCTTAATATAATTGGTATAATATAATCTTGGTATAATATTTTACCACTTTATAGATACCGTCATACCTATTTCCTTCAATAGGAGCAAACTTCGAATGCTTAGCCAACTTATAGTTTCTCACTACTCTAACTGGTGTTTGTAAGCCTTCAACTTACGAGGGGGTTGAAGTGGCCTTCATTCCGTAGATGGAGACTGATTTTTTTTTTTTTTTTTTTAATCAATACATCAATGGTGTATTTGAAGATCGAATCTTGATTTTGACTCAAATGTAAGGACAGTAATTAACATTAAAAGTGAATTAATTACAAAGTAATTCACATTATCAAAAGTAATTTACACTAGTAGAGCCATGGTCATTATATCTGGAACCACAGGAATGATGCACACTGCCATGGGAGCTGGTTGGTTCTCTGTACGGATTTGGGGCACAATGACACGTTCGGTGTTCAGTATGCAAACAACAATATCGGTCGGTAACGCTTGGTGGATGACTGTTAGAGTGGCGTTCTGAATGGTGAGAACGCTGCGACTTATTATGGTGTGAAGAATGGGGAGAGCAGGATCCCTTCGAAGGATCACTGGTTTTAGAAGTGCGTGAATCCCTGAAAGTAACGTTACTGGTCCGATGCTTGGATCCCAAGTTTTTTCTCGTATCAATCCAAGTAGATGGTGGAGGCATGTTGCATCTGTCATCACTACCTCTTGACCTATCGTAAGTACTGGTAGAGGGGAGTGGCTGGGGGAGCGGATGGCTGACGATGTTTTTGATAGATTGAACTTTTAATGATGTCAAGCTCGATGAAACCGAAGCAGGGCGCCCCGCCATCTTAATATAATTGGTATAATATAATCTTGGTATAATATTTTACCACTTTATAGATACCGTCATACCTATTTCCTTCAATAGGAGCAAACTTCGAATGCTTAGCCAACTTATAGTTTCTCACTACTCTAACTGGTGTTTGTAAGCCTTCAACTTACGAGGGGGTTGAAGTGGCCTTCATTCCGTAGATGGAGACTGATTTTTTTTTTTTTTTTTTAATCAATACATCAATGGTGTATTTGAAGATCGAATCTTGATTTTGACTCAAATGTAAGGACAGTAATTAACATTAAAAGTGAATTAATTACAAAGTTATTCACATTATCAAAAGTAATTTACACTAGTAGAGCCATGGTCATTATATCTGGAACCACAGGAATGATGCACACTGCCATGGGAGCTGGTTGGTTCTCTGTACGGATTTGGGGCACAATGACACGTTCGGTGTTCAGTATGCAAACAACAATATCGGTCGGTAACGCTTGGTGGATGACTGTTAGAGTGGCGTTCTGAATGGTGAGAACGCTGCGACTTATTATGGTGTGAAGAATGGGGAGAGCAGGATCCCTTCGAAGGATCACTGGTTTTAGAAGTGCGTGAATCCCTGAAAGTAACGTTACTGGTCCGATGCTTGGATCCCAAGTTTTTTCTCGTATCAATCCAAGTAGATGGTGGAGGCATGTTGCATCTGTCATCACTACCTCTTGACCTATCGTAAGTACTGGTAGAGGGGAGTGGCTGGGGGAGCGGATGGCTGACGATTTTTTTGATAGATTGAACTTTTAATGATGTCAAGCTCGATGAAACAGAAGCAGGGCGCCCCGCCATCTTAATATAATTGGTATAATATAATCTTGGTATAATATTTTACCACTTTATAGATACCGTCATACCTATTTCCTTCAATAGGAGCAAACTTCGAATGCTTAGCCAACTTATAGTTTCTCACTACTCTAACTGGTGTTTGTAAGCCTTCAACTTACGAGGGGGTTGAAGTGGCCTTCATTCCGTAGATGGAGACTGATTTTTTTTTTTTTTTAAATCAATACATAAATGGTGTATTTGAAGATCGAATCTTGATTTTGACTCAAATGTAAGGACAGTAATTAACATTAAAAGTGAATTAATTACAAAGTAATTCACATTATCAAAAGTCATTTACACTATCCTTAAAAATAGTATGAACACCGGACATTCGTAGACGGATGTTTCGTCATCCGACGGATATTCGCAACTGTCGCTCGAGTCACCATCGACTGTTTGCTCATTTTCTTCTACAGACATGACGAAGAAATGATTGTGCTGCCTGTGATCGATCTCAAGAGACCAGCAGCCAGGTTGTCGAAGGAATGGAAACCACGAAGATTTTACAACAAGAGACTTCACAGTTTACCGATTTTACAATTTGCTTTTGGCACTTTACAACAACCATGTGATTCCCCTTTGACCGTGTAATATTTTACCACTTTATAGATACCGTCATACCTATTTCCTTCAATAGGAGCAAACTTCGAATGCTTAGCCAACTTATAGTTTCTCACTACTCTAACTGGTGTTTGTAAGCCTTCAACTTACGAGGGGGTTGAAGTGGCCTTCATTCCGTAGATGGAGACTGATTTTTTTTTTTTTTTTTTAATCAATACATCAATGGTGTATTTGAAGATCGAATCTTGATTTTGACTCAAATGTAAGGACAGTAATTAACATTAAAAGTGAATTAATTACAAAGTAATTCACATTATCAAAAGTAATTTACACTAGTAGAGCCATGGTCATTATATCTGGAACCACAGGAATGATGCACACTGCCATGGGAGCTGGTTGGTTCTCTGTACGGATTTGGGGCACAATGACACGTTCGGTGTTCAGTATGCAAACAACAATATCGGTCGGTAACGCTTGGTGGATGACTGTTAGAGTGGCGTTCTGAATGGTGAGAACGCTGCGACTTATTATGGTGTGAAGAATGGGGAGAGCAGGATCCCTTCGAAGGATCACTGGTTTTAGAAGTGCGTGAATCCCTGAAAGTAACGTTACTGGTCCGATGCTTGGATCCCAAGTTTTTTCTCGTATCAATCCAAGTAGATGGTGGAGGCATGTTGCATCTGTCATCACTACCTCTTGACCTATCGTAAGTACTGGTAGAGGGGAGTGGCTGGGGGAGCGGATGGCTGACGATTTTTTTGATAGATTGAACTTTTAATGATGTCAAGCTCGATAAAACAGAAGCAGGGCGCCCCGCCATCTTAATATAATTGGTATAATATAATCTTGGTATAATATTTTACCACTTTATAGATACCGTCATACCTATTTCCTTCAATAGGAGCAAACTTCGAATGCTTAGCCAACTTATAGTTTCTCACTACTCTAACTGGTGTTTGTAAGCCTTCAACTTACGAGGGGGTTGAAGTGGCCTTCATTCCGTAGATGGAGACTGATTTTTTTTTTTTTTTTTTTAATCAATACATCAATGGTGTATTTGAAGATCGAATCTTGATTTTGACTCAAATGTAAGGACAGTAATTAACATTAAAAGTGAATTAATTACAAAGTAATTCACATTATCAAAAGTAATTTACACTAGTAGAGCCATGGTCATTATATCTGGAACCACAGGAATGATGCACACTGCCATGGGAGCTGGTTGGTTCTCTGTACGGATTTGGGGCACAATGACACGTTCGGTGTTCAGTATGCAAACAACAATATCGGTCGGTAACGCTTGGTGGATGACTGTTAGAGTGGCGTTCTGAATGGTGAGAACGCTGCGACTTATTATGGTGTGAAGAATGGGGAGAGCAGGATCCCTTCGAAGGATCACTGGTTTTAGAAGTGCGTGAATCCCTGAAAGTAACGTTACTGGTCCGATGCTTGGATCCCAAGTTTTTTCTCGTATCAATCCAAGTAGATGGTGGAGGCATGTTGCATCTGTCATCACTACCTCTTGACCTATCGTAAGTACTGGTAGAGGGGAGTGGCTGGGGGAGCGGATGGCTGACGATGTTTTTGATAGATTGAACTTTTAATGATGTCAAGCTCGATGAAACCGAAGCAGGGCGCCCCGCCATCTTAATATAATTGGTATAATATAATCTTGGTATAATATTTTACCACTTTATAGATACCGTCATACCTATTTCCTTCAATAGGAGCAAACTTCGAATGCTTAGCCAACTTATAGTTTCTCACTACTCTAACTGGTGTTTGTAAGCCTTCAACTTACGAGGGGGTTGAAGTGGCCTTCATTCCGTAGATGGAGACTGATTTTTTTTTTTTTTTTTTAATCAATACATCAATGGTGTATTTGAAGATCGAATCTTGATTTTGACTCAAATGTAAGGACAGTAATTAACATTAAAAGTGAATTAATTACAAAGTTATTCACATTATCAAAAGTAATTTACACTAGTAGAGCCATGGTCATTATATCTGGAACCACAGGAATGATGCACACTGCCATGGGAGCTGGTTGGTTCTCTGTACGGATTTGGGGCACAATGACACGTTCGGTGTTCAGTATGCAAACAACAATATCGGTCGGTAACGCTTGGTGGATGACTGTTAGAGTGGCGTTCTGAATGGTGAGAACGCTGCGACTTATTATGGTGTGAAGAATGGGGAGAGCAGGATCCCTTCGAAGGATCACTGGTTTTAGAAGTGCGTGAATCCCTGAAAGTAACGTTACTGGTCCGATGCTTGGATCCCAAGTTTTTTCTCGTATCAATCCAAGTAGATGGTGGAGGCATGTTGCATCTGTCATCACTACCTCTTGACCTATCGTAAGTACTGGTAGAGGGGAGTGGCTGGGGGAGCGGATGGCTGACGATGTTTTTGATAGATTGAACTTTTAATGATGTCAAGCTCGATGAAACCGAAGCAGGGCGCCCCGCCATCTTAATATAATTGGTATAATATAATCTTGGTATAATATTTTACCACTTTATAGATACCGTCATACCTATTTCCTTCAATAGGAGCAAACTTCGAATGCTTAGCCAACTTATAGTTTCTCACTACTCTAACTGGTGTTTGTAAGCCTTCAACTTACGAGGGGGTTGAAGTGGCCTTCATTCCGTAGATGGAGACTGATTTTTTTTTTTTTTTTTTAATCAATACATCAATGGTGTATTTGAAGATCGAATCTTGATTTTGACTCAAATGTAAGGACAGTAATTAACATTAAAAGTGAATTAATTACAAAGTTATTCACATTATCAAAAGTAATTTACACTAGTAGAGCCATGGTCATTATATCTGGAACCACAGGAATGATGCACACTGCCATGGGAGCTGGTTGGTTCTCTGTACGGATTTGGGGCACAATGACACGTTCGGTGTTCAGTATGCAAACAACAATATCGGTCGGTAACGCTTGGTGGATGACTGTTAGAGTGGCGTTCTGAATGGTGAGAACGCTGCGACTTATTATGGTGTGAAGAATGGGGAGAGCAGGATCCCTTCGAAGGATCACTGGTTTTAGAAGTGCGTGAATCCCTGAAAGTAACGTTACTGGTCCGATGCTTGGATCCCAAGTTTTTTCTCGTATCAATCCAAGTAGATGGTGGAGGCATGTTGCATCTGTCATCACTACCTCTTGACCTATCGTAAGTACTGGTAGAGGGGAGTGGCTGGGGGAGCGGATGGCTGACGATTTTTTTGATAGATTGAACTTTTAATGATGTCAAGCTCGATGAAACAGAAGCAGGGCGCCCCGCCATCTTAATATAATTGGTATAATATAATCTTGGTATAATATTTTACCACTTTATAGATACCGTCATACCTATTTCCTTCAATAGGAGCAAACTTCGAATGCTTAGCCAACTTATAGTTTCTCACTACTCTAACTGGTGTTTGTAAGCCTTCAACTTACGAGGGGGTTGAAGTGGCCTTCATTCCGTAGATGGAGACTGATTTTTTTTTTTTTTTAAATCAATACATAAATGGTGTATTTGAAGATCGAATCTTGATTTTGACTCAAATGTAAGGACAGTAATTAACATTAAAAGTGAATTAATTACAAAGTAATTCACATTATCAAAAGTCATTTACACTATCCTTAAAAATAGTATGAACACCGGACATTCGTAGACGGATGTTTCGTCATCCGACGGATATTCGCAACTGTCGCTCGAGTCACCATCGACTGTTTGCTCATTTTCTTCTACAGACATGACGAAGAAATGATTGTGCTGCCTGTGATCGATCTCAAGAGACCAGCAGCCAGGTTGTCGAAGGAATGGAAACCACGAAGATTTTACAACAAGAGACTTCACAGTTTACCGATTTTACAATTTGCTTTTGGCACTTTACAACAACCATGTGATTCCCCTTTGACCGTGTAATATTTTACCACTTTATAGATACCGTCATACCTATTTCCTTCAATAGGAGCAAACTTCGAATGCTTAGCCAACTTATAGTTTCTCACTACTCTAACTGGTGTTTGTAAGCCTTCAACTTACGAGGGGGTTGAAGTGGCCTTCATTCCGTAGATGGAGACTGATTTTTTTTTTTTTTTTTTAATCAATACATCAATGGTGTATTTGAAGATCGAATCTTGATTTTGACTCAAATGTAAGGACAGTAATTAACATTAAAAGTGAATTAATTACAAAGTAATTCACATTATCAAAAGTAATTTACACTAGTAGAGCCATGGTCATTATATCTGGAACCACAGGAATGATGCACACTGCCATGGGAGCTGGTTGGTTCTCTGTACGGATTTGGGGCACAATGACACGTTCGGTGTTCAGTATGCAAACAACAATATCGGTCGGTAACGCTTGGTGGATGACTGTTAGAGTGGCGTTCTGAATGGTGAGAACGCTGCGACTTATTATGGTGTGAAGAATGGGGAGAGCAGGATCCCTTCGAAGGATCACTGGTTTTAGAAGTGCGTGAATCCCTGAAAGTAACGTTACTGGTCCGATGCTTGGATCCCAAGTTTTTTCTCGTATCAATCCAAGTAGATGGTGGAGGCATGTTGCATCTGTCATCACTACCTCTTGACCTATCGTAAGTACTGGTAGAGGGGAGTGGCTGGGGGAGCGGATGGCTGACGATTTTTTTGATAGATTGAACTTTTAATGATGTCAAGCTCGATAAAACAGAAGCAGGGCGCCCCGCCATCTTAATATAATTGGTATAATATAATCTTGGTATAATATTTTACCACTTTATAGATACCGTCATACCTATTTCCTTCAATAGGAGCAAACTTCGAATGCTTAGCCAACTTATAGTTTCTCACTACTCTAACTGGTGTTTGTAAGCCTTCAACTTACGAGGGGGTTGAAGTGGCCTTCATTCCGTAGATGGAGACTGATTTTTTTTTTTTTTTTTTTAATCAATACATCAATGGTGTATTTGAAGATCGAATCTTGATTTTGACTCAAATGTAAGGACAGTAATTAACATTAAAAGTGAATTAATTACAAAGTAATTCACATTATCAAAAGTAATTTACACTAGTAGAGCCATGGTCATTATATCTGGAACCACAGGAATGATGCACACTGCCATGGGAGCTGGTTGGTTCTCTGTACGGATTTGGGGCACAATGACACGTTCGGTGTTCAGTATGCAAACAACAATATCGGTCGGTAACGCTTGGTGGATGACTGTTAGAGTGGCGTTCTGAATGGTGAGAACGCTGCGACTTATTATGGTGTGAAGAATGGGGAGAGCAGGATCCCTTCGAAGGATCACTGGTTTTAGAAGTGCGTGAATCCCTGAAAGTAACGTTACTGGTCCGATGCTTGGATCCCAAGTTTTTTCTCGTATCAATCCAAGTAGATGGTGGAGGCATGTTGCATCTGTCATCACTACCTCTTGACCTATCGTAAGTACTGGTAGAGGGGAGTGGCTGGGGGAGCGGATGGCTGACGATGTTTTTGATAGATTGAACTTTTAATGATGTCAAGCTCGATGAAACCGAAGCAGGGCGCCCCGCCATCTTAATATAATTGGTATAATATAATCTTGGTATAATATTTTACCACTTTATAGATACCGTCATACCTATTTCCTTCAATAGGAGCAAACTTCGAATGCTTAGCCAACTTATAGTTTCTCACTACTCTAACTGGTGTTTGTAAGCCTTCAACTTACGAGGGGGTTGAAGTGGCCTTCATTCCGTAGATGGAGACTGATTTTTTTTTTTTTTTTTTAATCAATACATCAATGGTGTATTTGAAGATCGAATCTTGATTTTGACTCAAATGTAAGGACAGTAATTAACATTAAAAGTGAATTAATTACAAAGTTATTCACATTATCAAAAGTAATTTACACTAGTAGAGCCATGGTCATTATATCTGGAACCACAGGAATGATGCACACTGCCATGGGAGCTGGTTGGTTCTCTGTACGGATTTGGGGCACAATGACACGTTCGGTGTTCAGTATGCAAACAACAATATCGGTCGGTAACGCTTGGTGGATGACTGTTAGAGTGGCGTTCTGAATGGTGAGAACGCTGCGACTTATTATGGTGTGAAGAATGGGGAGAGCAGGATCCCTTCGAAGGATCACTGGTTTTAGAAGTGCGTGAATCCCTGAAAGTAACGTTACTGGTCCGATGCTTGGATCCCAAGTTTTTTCTCGTATCAATCCAAGTAGATGGTGGAGGCATGTTGCATCTGTCATCACTACCTCTTGACCTATCGTAAGTACTGGTAGAGGGGAGTGGCTGGGGGAGCGGATGGCTGACGATGTTTTTGATAGATTGAACTTTTAATGATGTCAAGCTCGATGAAACCGAAGCAGGGCGCCCCGCCATCTTAATATAATTGGTATAATATAATCTTGGTATAATATTTTACCACTTTATAGATACCGTCATACCTATTTCCTTCAATAGGAGCAAACTTCGAATGCTTAGCCAACTTATAGTTTCTCACTACTCTAACTGGTGTTTGTAAGCCTTCAACTTACGAGGGGGTTGAAGTGGCCTTCATTCCGTAGATGGAGACTGATTTTTTTTTTTTTTAAATCAATAGATAAATGGTGTATTTGAAGATCGAATCTTGATTTTGACTCAAATGTAAGGACAGTAATTAACATTAAAAGTGAATTAATTACAAAGTAATTCACATTATCAAAAGTCATTTACACTATCCTTAAAAATAGTATGAACACCGGACATTCGTAGACGGATGTTTCGTCATCCGACGGATATTCGCAACTGTCGCTCGAGTCACCATCGACTGTTTGCTCATTTTCTTCTACAGACATGACGAAGAAATGATTGTGCTGCCTGGTGATCGATCTCAAGAGACCAGCAGCCAGGTTGTCGAAGGAATGGAAACCACGAAGATTTTACAACAAGAGACTTCACAATTTACCGATTTTACAATTTGCTTTTGGGACTTTACAACAACCATGTGATTCCCCTTTGACCGTGTAATATTTTACCACTTTATAGATACCGTCATACCTATTTCCTTCAATAGGAGCAAACTTCGAATGCTTAGCCAACTTATAGTTTCTCACTACTCTAACTGGTGTTTGTAAGCCTTCAACTTACGAGGGGGTTGAAGTGGCCTTCATTCCGTAGATGGAGACTGATTTTTTTTTTTTTTTTAAATCAATACATCAATGGTGTATTTGAAGATCGAATCTTGATTTTGACTCAAATGTAAGGACAGTAATTAACATTAAAAGTGAATTAATTACAAAGTAATTCACATTATCAAAAGTCATTTACACTATCCTTAAAAATAGTATGAACACCGGACATTCGTAGACGGATGTTTCGTCATCCGACGGATATTCGCAACTGTCGCTCGAGTCACTATCGACTGTTTGCTCATTTTCTTCTACAGACATGACGAAGAAACGATTGTGCTGCCTGGTGATCGATCTCAAGAGACCAGCAGCCAGGTTGTCGAAGGAATGGAAACCACGAAGATTTTACAACAAGAGACTTCACAATTTACAGATTTTACAATTTGCTTTTGAGACTTTACAACAACCATGTGATTCCCCTCTGACCGTGTAATATTTTACCACTTTATAGATACCGTCTGACCTATTTCCTTCAATAGGAGCAAACTTCGAATGCTTAGCCAACTTATAGTTTCTCACTACTCTAACTGGTGTTTGTAAGCCTTCAACTTACGAGGGGGTTGAAGTGGCCTTCATTCCGTAGATGGAGACTGATTTTTTTTTTTTTTTTTTTAATCAATACATCAATGGTGTATTTGAAGATCGAATCTTGATTTTGACTCAAATGTAAGGACAGTAATTAACATTAAAAGTGAATTAATTACAAAGTAATTCACATTATCAAAAGTAATTTACACTAGTAGAGCCATGGTCATTATATCTGGAACCACAGGAATGATGCACACTGCCATGGGAGCTGGTTGGTTCTCTGTACGGATTTGGGGCACAATGACACGTTCGGTGTTCAGTATGCAAACAACAATATCGGTCGGTAACGCTTGGTGGATGACTGTTAGAGTGGCGTTCTGAATGGTGAGAACGCTGCGACTTATTATGGTGTGAAGAATGGGGAGAGCAGGATCCCTTCGAAGGATCACTGGTTTTAGAAGTGCGTGAATCCCTGAAAGTAACGTTACTGGTCCGATGCTTGGATCCCAAGTTTTTTCTCGTATCAATCCAAGTAGATGGTGGAGGCATGTTGCATCTGTCATCACTACCTCTTGACCTATCGTAAGTACTGGTAGAGGGGAGTGGCTGGGGGAGCGGATGGCTGACGATTTTTTTGATAGATTGAACTTTTAATGATGTCAAGCTCGATAAAACAGAAGCAGGGCGCCCCGCCATCTTAATATAATTGGTATAATATAATCTTGGTATAATATTTTACCACTTTATAGATACCGTCATACCTATTTCCTTCAATAGGAGCAAACTTCGAATGCTTAGCCAACTTATAGTTTCTCACTACTCTAACTGGTGTTTGTAAGCCTTCAACTTACGAGGGGGTTGAAGTGGCCTTCATTCCGTAGATGGAGACTGATTTTTTTTTTTTTTTTTTAATCAATACATCAATGGTGTATTTGAAGATCGAATCTTGATTTTGACTCAAATGTAAGGACAGTAATTAACATTAAAAGTGAATTAATTACAAAGTAATTCACATTATCAAAAGTAATTTACACTAGTAGAGCCATGGTCATTATATCTGGAACCACAGGAATGATGCACACTGCCATGGGAGCTGGTTGGTTCTCTGTACGGATTTGGGGCACAATGACACGTTCGGTGTTCAGTATGCAAACAACAATATCGGTCGGTAACGCTTGGTGGATGACTGTTAGAGTGGCGTTCTGAATGGTGAGAACGCTGCGACTTATTATGGTGTGAAGAATGGGGAGAGCAGGATCCCTTCGAAGGATCACTGGTTTTAGAAGTGCGTGAATCCCTGAAAGTAACGTTACTGGTCCGATGCTTGGATCCCAAGTTTTTTCTCGTATCAATCCAAGTAGATGGTGGAGGCATGTTGCATCTGTCATCACTACCTCTTGACCTATCGTAAGTACTGGTAGAGGGGAGTGGCTGGGGGAGCGGATGGCTGACGATGTTTTTGATAGATTGAACTTTTAATGATGTCAAGCTCGATGAAACCGAAGCAGGGCGCCCCGCCATCTTAATATAATTGGTATAATATAATCTTGGTATAATATTTTACCACTTTATAGATACCGTCATACCTATTTCCTTCAATAGGAGCAAACTTCGAATGCTTAGCCAACTTATAGTTTCTCACTACTCTAACTGGTGTTTGTAAGCCTTCAACTTACGAGGGGGTTGAAGTGGCCTTCATTCCGTAGATGGAGACTGATTTTTTTTTTTTTTTTTTAATCAATACATCAATGGTGTATTTGAAGATCGAATCTTGATTTTGACTCAAATGTAAGGACAGTAATTAACATTAAAAGTGAATTAATTACAAAGTTATTCACATTATCAAAAGTAATTTACACTAGTAGAGCCATGGTCATTATATCTGGAACCACAGGAATGATGCACACTGCCATGGGAGCTGGTTGGTTCTCTGTACGGATTTGGGGCACAATGACACGTTCGGTGTTCAGTATGCAAACAACAATATCGGTCGGTAACGCTTGGTGGATGACTGTTAGAGTGGCGTTCTGAATGGTGAGAACGCCGCGACTTATTATGGTGTGAAGAATGGGGAGAGCAGGATCCCTTCGAAGGATCACTGGTTTTAGAAGTGCGTGAATCCCTGAAAGTAACGTTACTGGTCCGATGCTTGGATCCCAAGTTTTTTCTCGTATCAATCCAAGTAGATGGTGGAGGCATGTTGCATCTGTCATCACTACCTCTTGACCTATCGTAAGTACTGGTAGAGGGGAGTGGCTGGGGGAGCGGATGGCTGACGATTTTTTTGATAGATTGAACTTTTAATGATGTCAAGCTCGATGAAACAGAAGCAGGGCGCCCCGCCATCTTAATATAATTGGTATAATATAATCTTGGTATAATATTTTACCACTTTATAGATACCGTCATACCTATTTCCTTCAATAGGAGCAAACTTCGAATGCTTAGCCAACTTATAGTTTCTCACTACTCTAACTGGTGTTTGTAAGCCTTCAACTTACGAGGGGGTTGAAGTGGCCTTCATTCCGTAGATGGAGACTGATTTTTTTTTTTTTTAAATCAATAGATAAATGGTGTATTTGAAGATCGAATCTTGATTTTGACTCAAATGTAAGGACAGTAATTAACATTAAAAGTGAATTAATTACAAAGTAATTCACATTATCAAAAGTCATTTACACTATCCTTAAAAATAGTATGAACACCGGACATTCGTAGACGGATGTTTCGTCATCCGACGGATATTCGCAACTGTCGCTCGAGTCACCATCGACTGTTTGCTCATTTTCTTCTACAGACATGACGAAGAAATGATTGTGCTGCCTGGTGATCGATCTCAAGAGACCAGCAGCCAGGTTGTCGAAGGAATGGAAACCACGAAGATTTTACAACAAGAGACTTCACAATTTACCGATTTTACAATTTGCTTTTGGGACTTTACAACAACCATGTGATTCCCCTTTGACCGTGTAATATTTTACCACTTTATAGATACCGTCATACCTATTTCCTTCAATAGGAGCAAACTTCGAATGCTTAGCCAACTTATAGTTTCTCACTACTCTAACTGGTGTTTGTAAGCCTTCAACTTACGAGGGGGTTGAAGTGGCCTTCATTCCGTAGATGGAGACTGATTTTTTTTTTTTTTTTAAATCAATACATCAATGGTGTATTTGAAGATCGAATCTTGATTTTGACTCAAATGTAAGGACAGTAATTAACATTAAAAGTGAATTAATTACAAAGTAATTCACATTATCAAAAGTCATTTACACTATCCTTAAAAATAGTATGAACACCGGACATTCGTAGACGGATGTTTCGTCATCCGACGGATATTCGCAACTGTCGCTCGAGTCACTATCGACTGTTTGCTCATTTTCTTCTACAGACATGACGAAGAAACGATTGTGCTGCCTGGTGATCGATCTCAAGAGACCAGCAGCCAGGTTGTCGAAGGAATGGAAACCACGAAGATTTTACAACAAGAGACTTCACAATTTACAGATTTTACAATTTGCTTTTGAGACTTTACAACAACCATGTGATTCCCCTCTGACCGTGTAATATTTTACCACTTTATAGATACCGTCTGACCTATTTCCTTCAATAGGAGCAAACTTCGAATGCTTAGCCAACTTATAGTTTCTCACTACTCTAACTGGTGTTTGTAAGCCTTCAACTTACGAGGGGGTTGAAGTGGCCTTCATTCCGTAGATGGAGACTGATTTTTTTTTTTTTTTTTTTAATCAATACATCAATGGTGTATTTGAAGATCGAATCTTGATTTTGACTCAAATGTAAGGACAGTAATTAACATTAAAAGTGAATTAATTACAAAGTAATTCACATTATCAAAAGTAATTTACACTAGTAGAGCCATGGTCATTATATCTGGAACCACAGGAATGATGCACACTGCCATGGGAGCTGGTTGGTTCTCTGTACGGATTTGGGGCACAATGACACGTCCGGTGTTCAGTATGCAAACAACAATATCGGTCGGTAACGCTTGGTGGATGACTGTTAGAGTGGCGTTCTGAATGATGAGAACGCTGCGACTTATTATGGTGTGAAGAATGGGGAGAGCAGGATCCCTTCGAAGGATCACTGGTTTTAGAAGTGCGTGAATCCCTGAAAGTAACGTTACTGGTCCGATGCTTGGATCCCAAGTTTTTTCTCGTATCAATCCAAGTAGATGGTGGAGGCATGTTGCATCTGTCATCACTACCTCTTGACCTATCGTAAGTACTGGTAGAGGGGAGTGGCTGGGGGAGCGGATGGCTGACGATTTTTTTGATAGATTGAACTTTTAATGATGTCAAGCTCGATGAAACAGAAGCAGGGCGCCCCGCCATCTTAATATAATTGGTATAATATAATCTTGGTATAATATTTTACCACTTTATAGATACCGTCATACCTATTTCCTTCAATAGGAGCAAACTTCGAATGCTTAGCCAACTTATAGTTTCTCACTACTCTAACTGGTGTTTGTAAGCCTTCAACTTACGAGGGGGTTGAAGTGGCCTTCATTCCGTAGATGGAGACTGATTTTTTTTTTTTTTTTAATCAATACATCAATGGTGTATTTGAAGAACGAATCTTGATTTTGACTCAAATGTAAGGACAGTAATTAACATTAAAAGTGAATTAATTACAAAGTAATTCACATTATCAAAAGTAATTTACACTAGTAGAGCCATGGTCATTATATCTGGAACCACAGGAATGATGCACACTGCCATGGGAGCTGGTTGGTTCTCTGTACGGATTTGGGGCACAATGACACGTTCGGTGTTCAGTATGCAAACAACAATATCGGTCGGTAACGCTTGGTGGATGACTGTTAGAGTGGCGTTCTGAATGGTGAGAACGCTGCGACTTATTATGGTGTGAAGAATGGGGAGAGCAGGATCCCTTCGAAGGATCACTGGTTTTAGAAGTGCGTGAATCCCTGAAAGTAACGTTACTGGTCCGATGCTTGGATCCCAAGTTTTTTCTCGTATCAATCCAAGTAGATGGTGGAGGCATGTTGCATCTGTCATCACTACCTCTTGACCTATCGTAAGTACTGGTAGAGGGGAGTGGCTGGGGGAGCGGATGGCTGACGATTTTTTTGATAGATTGAACTTTTAATGATGTCAAGCTCGATGAAACAGAAGCAGGGCGCCCCGCCATCTTAATATAATTGGTATAATATAATCTTGGTATAATATTTCACCACTTTATAGATACCGTCATACCTATTTCCTTCAATAGGAGCAAACTTCGAATGCTTAGCCAACTTATAGTTTCTCACTACTCTAACTGGTGTTTGTAAGCCTTCAACTTACGAGGGGGTTGAAGTGGCCTTCATTCCGTAGATGGAGACTGATTTTTTTTTTTTTTTTTTTAATCAATACATCAATGGTGTATTTGAAGATCGAATCTTGATTTTGACTCAAATGTAAGGACAGTAATTAACATTAAAAGTGAATTAATTACAAAGTAATTCACATTATCAAAAGTAATTTACACTAGTAGAGCCATGGTCATTATATCTGGAACCACAGGAATGATGCACACTGCCATGGGAGCTGGTTGGTTCTCTGTACGGATTTGGGGCACAATGACACGTTCGGTGTTCAGTATGCAAACAACAATATCGGTCGGTAACGCTTGGTGGATGACTGTTAGAGTGGCGTTCTGAATGGTGAGAACGCTGCGACTTATTATGGTGTGAAGAATGGGGAGAGCAGGATCCCTTCGAAGGATCACTGGTTTTAGAAGTGCGTGAATCCCTGAAAGTAACGTTACTGGTCCGATGCTTGGATCCCAAGTTTTTTCTCGTATCAATCCAAGTAGATGGTGGAGGCATGTTGCATCTGTCATCACTACCTCTTGACCTATCGTAAGTACTGGTAGAGGGCAGTGGCTGGGGGAGCGGATGGCTGACGATTTTTTTGATAGATTGAACTTTTAATGATGTCAAGCTCGATGAAACAGAAGCAGGGCGCCCCGCCATCTTAATATAATTGGTATAATATAATCTTGGTATAATATTTTACCACTTTATAGATACCGTCATACCTATTTCCTTCAATAGGAGCAAACTTCGAATGCTTAGCCAACTTATAGTTTCTCACTACTCTAACTGGTGTTTGTAAGCCTTCAACTTACGAGGGGGTTGAAGTGGCCTTCATTCCGTAGATGGAGACTGATTTTTTTTTTTTTTTTAATCAATACATCAATGGTGTATTTGAAGAACGAATCTTGATTTTGACTCAAATGTAAGGACAGTAATTAACATTAAAAGTGAATTAATTACAAAGTAATTCACATTATCAAAAGTAATTTACACTAGTAGAGCCATGGTCATTATATCTGGAACCACAGGAATGATGCACACTGCCATGGGAGCTGGTTGGTTCTCTGTACGGATTTGGGGCACAATGACACGTTCGGTGTTCAGTATGCAAACAACAATATCGGTCGGTAACGCTTGGTGGATGACTGTTAGAGTGGCGTTCTGAATGGTGAGAACGCTGCGACTTATTATGGTGTGAAGAATGGGGAGAGCAGGATCCCTTCGAAGGATCACTGGTTTTAGAAGTGCGTGAATCCCTGAAAGTAACGTTACTGGTCCGATGCTTGGATCCCAAGTTTTTTCTCGTATCAATCCAAGTAGATGGTGGAGGCATGTTGCATCTGTCATCACTACCTCTTGACCTATCGTAAGTACTGGTAGAGGGCAGTGGCTGGGGGAGCGGATGGCTGACGATTTTTTTGATAGATTGAACTTTTAATGATGTCAAGCTCGATGAAACAGAAGCAGGGCGCCCCGCCATCTTAATATAATTGGTATAATATAATCTTGGTATAATATTTTACCACTTTATAGATACCGTCATACCTATTTCCTTCAATAGGAGCAAACTTCGAATGCTTAGCCAACTTATAGTTTCTCACTACTCTAACTGGTGTTTGTAAGCCTTCAACTTACGAGGGGGTTGAAGTGGCCTTCATTCCGTAGATGGAGACTGATTTTTTTTTTTTTTTTAATCAATACATCAATGGTGTATTTGAAGAACGAATCTTGATTTTGACTCAAATGTAAGGACAGTAATTAACATTAAAAGTGAATTAATTACAAAGTAATTCACATTATCAAAAGTAATTTACACTAGTAGAGCCATGGTCATTATATCTGGAACCACAGGAATGATGCACACTGCCATGGGAGCTGGTTGGTTCTCTGTACGGATTTGGGGCACAATGACACGTTCGGTGTTCAGTATGCAAACAACAATATCGGTCGGTAACGCTTGGTGGATGACTGTTAGAGTGGCGTTCTGAATGGTGAGAACGCTGCGACTTATTATGGTGTGAAGAATGGGGAGAGCAGGATCCCTTCGAAGGATCACTGGTTTTAGAAGTGCGTGAATCCCTGAAAGTAACGTTACTGGTCCGATGCTTGGATCCCAAGTTTTTTCTCGTATCAATCCAAGTAGATGGTGGAGGCATGTTGCATCT
This sequence comes from Stenodema calcarata, assembly GCA_963920205.1. Classification (NCBI taxonomy): domain Eukaryota; kingdom Metazoa; phylum Arthropoda; class Insecta; order Hemiptera; family Miridae; genus Stenodema; species Stenodema calcarata. The sequence goes on along the minus strand of OY986048.1, from coordinate 35,053,381 downwards.
GTCATCACTACCTCTTGACCTATCGTAAGTACTGGTAGAGGGCAGTGGCTGGGGGAGCGGATGGCTGACGATTTTTTTGATAGATTGAACTTTTAATGATGTCAAGCTCGATGAAACAGAAGCAGGGCGCCCCGCCATCTTAATATAATTGGTATAATATAATCTTGGTATAATATTTTACCACTTTATAGATACCGTCATACCTATTTCCTTCAATAGGAGCAAACTTCGAATGCTTAGCCAACTTATAGTTTCTCACTACTCTAACTGGTGTTTGTAAGCCTTCAACTTACGAGGGGGTTGAAGTGGCCTTCATTCCGTAGATGGAGACTGATTTTTTTTTTTTTTTTAATCAATACATCAATGGTGTATTTGAAGAACGAATCTTGATTTTGACTCAAATGTAAGGACAGTAATTAACATTAAAAGTGAATTAATTACAAAGTAATTCACATTATCAAAAGTAATTTACACTAGTAGAGCCATGGTCATTATATCTGGAACCACAGGAATGATGCACACTGCCATGGGAGCTGGTTGGTTCTCTGTACGGATTTGGGGCACAATGACACGTTCGGTGTTCAGTATGCAAACAACAATATCGGTCGGTAACGCTTGGTGGATGACTGTTAGAGTGGCGTTCTGAATGGTGAGAACGCTGCGACTTATTATGGTGTGAAGAATGGGGAGAGCAGGATCCCTTCGAAGGATCACTGGTTTTAGAAGTGCGTGAATCCCTGAAAGTAACGTTACTGGTCCGATGCTTGGATCCCAAGTTTTTTCTCGTATCAATCCAAGTAGATGGTGGAGGCATGTTGCATCTGTCATCACTACCTCTTGACCTATCGTAAGTACTGGTAGAGGGGAGTGGCTGGGGGAGCGGATGGCTGACGATTTTTTTGATAGATTGAACTTTTAATGATGTCAAGCTCGATGAAACAGAAGCAGGGCGCCCCGCCATCTTAATATAATTGGTATAATATAATCTTGGTATAATATTTTACCACTTTATAGATACCGTCATACCTATTTCCTTCAATAGGAGCAAACTTCGAATGCTTAGCCAACTTATAGTTTCTCACTACTCTAACTGGTGTTTGTAAGCCTTCAACTTACGAGGGGGTTGAAGTGGCCTTCATTCCGTAGATGGAGACTGATTTTTTTTTTTTTTTTTTTAATCAATACATCAATGGTGTATTTGAAGATCGAATCTTGATTTTGACTCAAATGTAAGGACAGTAATTAACATTAAAAGTGAATTAATTACAAAGTAATTCACATTATCAAAAGTAATTTACACTAGTAGAGCCATGGTCATTATATCTGGAACCACAGGAATGATGCACACTGCCATGGGAGCTGGTTGGTTCTCTGTACGGATTTGGGGCACAATGACACGTTCGGTGTTCAGTATGCAAACAACAATATCGGTCGGTAACGCTTGGTGGATGACTGTTAGAGTGGCGTTCTGAATGGTGAGAACGCTGCGACTTATTATGGTGTGAAGAATGGGGAGAGCAGGATCCCTTCGAAGGATCACTGGTTTTAGAAGTGCGTGAATCCCTGAAAGTAACGTTACTGGTCCGATGCTTGGATCCCAAGTTTTTTCTCGTATCAATCCAAGTAGATGGTGGAGGCATGTTGCATCTGTCATCACTACCTCTTGACCTATCGTAAGTACTGGTAGAGGGCAGTGGCTGGGGGAGCGGATGGCTGACGATTTTTTTGATAGATTGAACTTTTAATGATGTCAAGCTCGATGAAACAGAAGCAGGGCGCCCCGCCATCTTAATATAATTGGTATAATATAATCTTGGTATAATATTTTACCACTTTATAGATACCGTCATACCTATTTCCTTCAATAGGAGCAAACTTCGAATGCTTAGCCAACTTATAGTTTCTCACTACTCTAACTGGTGTTTGTAAGCCTTCAACTTACGAGGGGGTTGAAGTGGCCTTCATTCCGTAGATGGAGACTGATTTTTTTTTTTTTTTAATCAATACATCAATGGTGTATTTGAAGAACGAATCTTGATTTTGACTCAAATGTAAGGACAGTAATTAACATTAAAAGTGAATTAATTACAAAGTAATTCACATTATCAAAAGTAATTTACACTAGTAGAGCCATGGTCATTATATCTGGAACCACAGGAATGATGCACACTGCCATGGGAGCTGGTTGGTTCTCTGTACGGATTTGGGGCACAATGACACGTTCGGTGTTCAGTATGCAAACAACAATATCGGTCGGTAACGCTTGGTGGATGACTGTTAGAGTGGCGTTCTGAATGGTGAGAACGCTGCGACTTATTATGGTGTGAAGAATGGGGAGAGCAGGATCCCTTCGAAGGATCACTGGTTTTAGAAGTGCGTGAATCCCTGAAAGTAACGTTACTGGTCCGATGCTTGGATCCCAAGTTTTTTCTCGTATCAATCCAAGTAGATGGTGGAGGCATGTTGCATCTGTCATCACTACCTCTTGACCTATCGTAAGTACTGGTAGAGGGCAGTGGCTGGGGGAGCGGATGGCTGACGAAATTCCTCGGGCAAACTGTACAATAACATTGTAGAGAGTAAGTTGTCAGGTATTGCAGTGCCCATATCCACAAGGCTGCTTGCTGTATCAAAGTATTCTGCTACATGATTGCGTACATCGCCTCCTGACTTCATCTTGCATAGAACGAGTCGTTTAAGCAGTGTTGCTGTTCTTGATGGACCTCGGGATTGGTAGTGCTCGTGTAGTTTATTCCATACGTCATGGGAAGTTTTGCATCCTTTGATCACTTTTAGTTCTGATGCCCCGATTGCGAGTGTTATGTCAGATTTCGCTCTCTTATCCTTTCTTTCCCATTCCTTCCTATTCGCTTCGTTATCTTCAGCCCCTTCAACGGGAACTGGCTTCTTGATTGTTCCATCTGCATATCCCAAAAGTTCATTCCGTACCAAGAGAGCATTATCCATGTTTCGAAGTTATGTCTTCCGAGGGGAGCAACTTTAACGTCGATGCTTTCCATGGTCTCCTGTTCAATATGCTGGGCCCATAAGTGAGTTTGAGTTTCTTCTTGGGGTGCTTTGTACAGAATTGGTCGCACTTCAAAAGTCCCTGTTGGAGTAAGTGATGGGTGAAGGTGGCATTGTTCTTTTGTAAAAGTATTTTAATTTTGTTTCCGACCAGTCTTTGTTCTGTAGCCGCTACGGCATGAGTGAAGGTTTCTACACTCAAGTTGGTTCTGGCCATGACCAATAAAGACGGGTAAGTTGTCTCTTGAATTCCATCTTTTTCTGTTTCTACTTTAGCACCAGGTACGACCACAGGCAGTTCATACCTCGAGTTTATCGCAGTCTGTGGACCTTGTATTCGTACAGTCGTCCAAGGCGTTGACGACGACGGTGTTACAGACGGAGGTTGACTAACGACAATTTTCATGCTTGGGTCGACCACAACGAACCTGCTGTGTGAACTTGTCGTCAGAGATGAATCTACCTGCACTCGAATACCACTGTCTTTACCCAACGATTCATTCTGTAAATAAGGATGCAACGCCTTAGCAAACGTTGAATTTCCACTACGTGGAGTTACTCAAAAGTACCTTAGCAAAAGTACCAACTGTTGGTACTTCAAGATCCTTGTGAAGCTCTTCATTCCTGATGTACCAGTCTGCCCCAGTGATCATACGTAGGATCCGATTCTGCAGCACCTGTACTCTGTTGATCTGGGTATCTGATCCAGATGACCATAGACCACCACCATAGCACCAAATCGGTTTGATCATGGAGTTATAAATCAGAAGTTTATTTCTAATGCTGAGATTTTTGTTTGTGAGGAGTGGTTTCAGCTGACGGATTCTGTGGCGAATTCTACCGGCTATGTCATTGATGTGATCCTTCCATGTAAGCCGTTGATCCATGGTCAGTCCTAGGTATTTGACGTGCGACTTCAGTTCGAGAGTGGACCCACCCATTACCACAGGGGGGCAAGTAAAATTACGCTTGTAGGTGAAGATACCCAGGTTTGACTTGGAGGCATTAATTTTAATTCTCCATTTTTTTGCCCATTCGCTGACACCGTTAGCGATCGTTCGTATCGATTCAGATGCTTCCTCGCCGGTGGGGTGTTTGGTTAAATAGGCACAGTCGTCGGCAAACTGTGCTGACATTGTTACTTCGTCATTGTATATTGGCACGTCATGGATGTAGAATATGTATAGTAAAGGCCCAATGACGCTGCCTTGCGGAACAGATGAGTGAATCGGTAGTTCCCCAGAGAAGGCATCCTCCACACAGACTCTGTACGTCCTGTCTGTAAGAAACGATTGTACCAATCGGAAATAGGTGTCAGTGAGATGGGGCTTTAGTTTGGCTAAAAGCCCAGCATGCCAGGTTTTGTCAAAAGCCTTTTCAACGTCTAGAAAAAGGCCCAGAGAGATTTCTTTGTCCTCATACGTCTTCAGTATACGATCTAGGAAACGATGGAGCTGCCACGGGCAAGAATGTGACTTCCTGAATCCAAATTGGGTTGACGGTAGCAAGTGTTCAATTTGATTGAGAATGTGCGGGTAGATGAGCCTTTCCAGGATTTTTGAGAAAATAGACAATAGACTAATGGGTCTATATCCACTGACATCGTACGCTCTCTTTCCAGCCTTGTGAATCATTATTATTTTTGCAATTTTCCACTTCCGAGGGAAGTATGCAGTCCTTAGTATTGCATTATAAATATGCGTCAGCAGTACGAGAGTTTTCTCGGGATGTGCAAGAGAAGTTTTTTGTTTATTTCGTCAAATCCGGGAGATTTTTTCTTTTTCAGTCTTTTTATTTCTTTATGGACGTCATTTGGGGAGAAAAACTGTGAGAATGGGGATAATTGTAATGGTTCTTGAAGGATTTCGGAGACTTCTTCATCGAATGTAGGATCCTCTGATGGGTTAGGAGAAAATTGCTGCTGTAGAGCTTGGCCAAACATATCAGCTTTTCCTTGATTCGTCGTTACCCAACGATTATTGGATTTCAAAGGAGGAATGGACCATCTTTCCCTAGTTAAACTTTTTGCCTTGAGCCACAATGAACAGTCCTTAGTATTCAAATGCAGCACCTCCTGCTCCCTCTCATGATCGCGCCGGTTTTTCAGGGCATTTCGTAATTTTTCTGTAGCTTTGTTATAGGCTCGCTTGTCAGTGGCGAGCTTTGTGAAGTGCCAGACATTCCTTGCTCTCCGCTTTTCAGCGACAAGGTCCAGAATTTGGGTTGGCGTGTTTTTGAATCTGTTGGGTTTAACTTGTGTTCTCTCCGCCATAATACCAGCGAACTGTACATTATTTGTCAACATAGTTACAGCCAAATCTATGTCAGCACGCGTTTTAAGCGGCCTACTCAAATCGGTCAGTAGGTCCAACGTATTGCTGTATAGCACCCAATCCATTTGACCAGTAGCAAGCGAATTGCTATGCTTTTTTAGCTCCGCTTCCGTATTAAACATTATTATGACTGGCATGTGATCTGAGGACAGTTCAGGGATGACCTCGGCGTCGGTGGCTTGTAGTGGTAGATTTTTCACTAAAAAGTAATCCAGCACATCTGGTCTAACTCCTGTCTGTTCAGGGTAATGAGTAGGCTCCCGCGGATGCAGTACAGTCATTCCTAGGCGATGCACCTCGTTGGCTAACATATTTCCCCTTGGGTTTGCTACAGCCGAGCCAAAAATACGATTTTTGGCATTAAAATCACCACCGATGATGAAGCGGGTACCAAGTTCATGTGTGAACGCCCAGACATCACTCGCACGAAGTACGAGTATATTTGCACCAGCTGAGTAGAATGCGGCTATCTGCATGGTCATGCCACCAATGCGAATTTCAATTCTCGCTATTTGCATTTCAATTTCAGTTATTGGAAGAAGAGGTTGGTGTTTGATATCACTTCGTATGAGCAGTGCAGCGCCACCCTTATGGCCATCGTCAGGATGGTCTGCTCGATAACAGTTATAACCACGGATGAGAAACGGTCTGGTTGAATATAATTTAGTCTCCGAAGCCAACAAAATATCGATTTTATGAGTATGGAGGAATTTCTCTAACTCATTAACTTTGCCTGCTATGCTGCGTGCATTCCATGTGCCAACTTTGAGAGGGTAATTGTTTGACCGGTTAGCCATTGGTATTTAAAAGCTTGGGTAAGATTTGTGCCAACGCTTGAACGAGTGGTTGTAACGTAGCCAACAAGGAATCAATTCTGCCCATCAGGCTTGCCATCATATTGCCATCATTATTCGCATAAGGTGAGATCTCATCATTGGGCTGAGGACGTAAGACAGAGGCGTAGGAACGATTACCATAATTAGGAGACGGTGTGTTGGCAATTGGCCTACTAATGAAATTCGGATTATTCTGTGAGAAACCCAGAGACTCGTTCGGTTTTTGAGAGTTATTATTGCTTGGATTGAGACGAGCTGACGGCGGACCAAACCTACCTTGCTGGTGAGCTTTGAGGACGGGACATCCCCTATAGTTCGCCGTGTGCATCCCTCCACAATTAACACATTTTGGCTTAGCAGTTTTGCTTTTGGGACTTTACAACTACCATGTGATAATAAGCAACAGTTGATTATTTTCCCGCGCTAAGCTGAAGGGTGCGTCTCTAAACCCGAAACTTCGTATGGAAGATCTTGAGCACTCTGGCGGAACTCTATAATAAACCACGCTCTGCTACCAAAAAATGTTGTAGCGGAGTAGGGGCCGGATAGATTCCGAATGAAACGCCCTATTTCTTCCGGTTCAACATATTTATTCTTTATAGAGAGCCTCAAATTGACGACGAAAATGGTAAAAGAAAGAAAATTGGAGTAAAATGAATACAATTTTTAAGGAGCTCCTTGCCCTAATTATGAAAGATTTGTACAAAAATTAAAAATATTTTGTCGAAAATAATGAGTTTTAACTTCTTCAAAGAGTGTTCATGAAGGTGGAGTACGTTCGAGGGGAAAATTATTAGGTAGATCACGGCTTACCTCTGATCTCCTATTTACCCAGTAGTAGCAGGCAGAAAACACAGCGAGAATGAGGTCGATGTACGTGGCGTGTGTGGGTGATGTACTCGAAGATGTCCTTCCGCAGATGCATAAAGAAGCAATTCTCTCTTTGCCTTCTTTGGTCCAAGGGGCAGGGTCGTCTCGACGAAGAAGATACCGCCACACCTTGAATCCACTCCTTCCTTTGACCGTGTAATATTTTACCACTTTATAGATACCGTCACACTTATTTCCTTCGATAGGAGCAAAGTTCGAATGCTTAGCCAACTTATAGTTTCTCGCTACTCTAACTGGTGTTTGTAAGCCTTCAACATACGTGGGGGTTGAAGTGGCCTTCATTCCGTAGATGGAGACTGATTTTTTTTTTTTTTTTTTTTTTTAATCAATACATCAATGGTGTATTTGAAGATCAAATCTAGATTTTGACTCAAATGTAATGAAAGTAATTAAGATTAAAAGTGAATTAATTACAAAGTAATTCACATTACCAAAAGTCATTTACACTATCCTTAAAAATAGTATGACACGTATAGAGTACCTATTGGGACTGGACAGGAATGCTGGATACAGATGTCTATTGTTCAAGGTAACATTATTCAATACCCTTGGATCTACAATCTCCTAGGAGTCGTCACTCATATAAGATGGTGATTTCGTGGGACTTAAGAAAGTTATAGTTTCTCACGACTCTAACTGGCTTCCCCTTCATCCAGTTACGCGATTCTCCTCCATTTTCATTGAGTTTAGTATTGCAATGTATTGCTGAAGCTCTGTTCATTCTGGTGAGTAGTTGGTCAAAGCTCTGTTCAGCTGTCCTTTTATTCCCCGATAAGTCTCGACCGCCAGAGCCAGTGTAAAGGAATTCCTGGCCATTATCTCATTTTTTTTAAACTTTTTTGAGGTTTTTTATTCAAGACCATTACACTGTTATTGATCATGGTCTGATGAGACGTCTTGATGTGGGTGGTTGAAAGCTTTCACTTACGAGGGGGTTGAAGTGGCCTTCATTCCGTCGATGGAGACTGATTTATTTTATTTTTTTTTTTTTTTCAAGGTAACATTATTCAATACCCTTGGATCTAAAATCTCCTAGGAGTCGTCACTCATATAAGATGGTGATTTCGTGGGACTTAAGAAAGTTATAGTTTCTCACGACTCTAACTGGCTTCCCCTTCATCCAGTTAAGCGATTCTCCTCCATTTTCATTGAGTTTAGTATTGCAGTTTATTGCTAAAGCTCTGTTCATTCTGGTGAGTAGTTGGTCAAAGCTCTGTTCAGCTGTCCTTTTATTCCCCGATAAAAGGAGTGTTTTTTATTCGAGACCATTACACTGTTTTAGAGTGAGTTAAAACTTCTCTAATTTATGATCTTGGTCTGATGAGACGTCTTGATGTGGGTGGTTGAATGCTTTCACTTAGAGGGGGTTGAAGTGGCCTTCATTCCGTCGATGAAGACTGATTTTTTTTTTTTTTTTAATTAACATTAAGTACCAGTCTTTATACAATGCAATTAACGAATAGAACTTTAAAGAAGATTAAGGTATTAGAAGTGTTCCGATATATAAAATAAATATTCAAACGTCCAAATAGTAACGAGCAAGATTTGTTTACAAAAACCATAATATTTCTCTGAGTAAAGAAAAGCATACAAAAGTAAGTAGAGACATCATTATCCTGGTAGTTAGTGTCTAACACGTATAGAGTACAACACGTATAGAGTACCTATTGGGACTGGACAGGAATTTGAATACAATACCCTTGGATATACAATCTCCTAGGAGTCGTCACTCATATAAGATGGTGATTTCGTGGGACTTAAGAAAGTTATAGTTTCTCACGACTCTAACTGGCTTCCCCTTCATCCAGTTAAGCGATTCTCCTCCATTTTCATTGAGTTTAGTATTGCAGTTTATTGCTAAAGCTCTGTTCATTCTGGTGAGTAGTTGGTCAAGGCTCTGTTCAGCTGTCCTTTTATTCCCCGATAAAAGGAGTGTTTTTTATTCGAGACCATTACACTGTTTTTGATCTTGGTCTGATGAGACGTCTTGATGTGGGTGGTTGAAAGCTTTCACTTACGAGGGGGTTGAAGTGGCCTTCATTCCGTCGATGGAGACTGATTTTATTTTTTTTTTTCAAGGTAACATTATTCAATACCCTTGGATCTACAATCTCCTAGGAGTCGTCACTCATATAAGATGGTGATTTCGTGGGACTTAAGAAAGTTATAGTTTCTCACGACTCTAACTGGCTTCCCCTTCATCCAGTTAAGCGATTCTCCTCCATTTTCATTGAGTTTAGTATTGCAGTTTATTGCTAAAGCTCTGTTCATTCAGGTGAGTAGTTGGTCAAAGCTCTGTTCAGCTGTCCTTTTATTCCCCGATAAGTCTCGACCGCCAGAGCCAGTGTAAAGGAATTCCTGGCAAGTATCTCATTTTTTTTTTAAACTTTTTTTGAGGTTTTTTATTCAAGACCATTACACCGTTTTTGATCTTGGTCTGATGAGACGTCTTGATGTGTCCCCAAATATCAGAGTGTATAATATCTAGAACTCGTGTGTCTCTTTTGCTGCTTTTGGGAATAGGCATTTGACTCATCTTTCCTAGTGTACAAATTTTGAATTGTGGAAGATTCTCAGCTATGTTGAAATTCATTCCTAGAGCCCCTTTTGTTTTCATGAGGGTTTTCAGATCTTTTTCATTCAAGTGTCCGTATCTTCGATGCCATAATCCTAATTTTGGATCAGACTCCTTGATGACGTATGACTTATGGTTAATTTCTCTAATATAGTACAGACCATTCTCCCTTGTAGCAGTACAGATTATCTCATTATTTCGATCTATAATGTCAGCTTTATTCTTCGAAAATATTACTGTGTAACCGTTTTCAGTAATTTTTCCAACTGACATTAAATTGCTTCTAAGGTCCGGAACATATAATGTATTACTTAAATGTAACTTCCAATTCTTACTGCCAAGGCGAGATGATACGGTCACTGTTCCCTTTCCAGTTACACTGGTGGATGACATGTTGGCGAGTTTGAGCTTCCCATTTTCGCCGGGTACTAGTTCATCAAATTTGCTGGCATTTCCACACATGTGAGACGTGGAGCCACTGTCAAGACACCATTTGGTTGGTTCTTCATGGCACAGAAAAGCGGCATGATGGCTTGATTCATCTGAGTCATCTTCTTTTGCTGCTCTTGCATTTTCCTTCGGGGATGGGCACTTTTCTGCAAAATGCCCAACTCCTCCGCAGTTGTAGCATTGCAATTTCGTATTCTTATGCCTGTTGTTTCTCATAAATGTCTGATTCGTCTGATGTTTTTTCTCGATATTTGTTATTGAATTGTTTGTAGTTTTTCTTGGCCAACAACGCATTTTGGTCTTCATGTCGTCCTAGATTATTTCGAGCATCATTTTCCTCTAGTATCTTTGTTGTCAGTTGCTCGGAGTTTGGTAAATCATCTCTCGATTCAATCGCTACTCGAAAATTTTCAAATTCCTCGGGCAAACTGTACAATAACATTGTAGAGAGTAAGTTGTCAGGTATTGCAGTGCCCATATCCACAAGGCTGCTTGCTGTATCAAAGTATTCTGCTACATGATTGCGTACATCGCCTCTATCTTGCATAGAACGAGTCGTTTAAGCAGTGTTGCTGTTCTTGATGGACCTCGGGATTGGTAGTGCTCGTGTAGTTTATTCCATACGTCATGGGAAGTTTTGCATCCTTTGATCACTTTTAGTTCTGATGCCCCGATTGCGAGTGTTATGTCAGATTTCGCTCTCTTATCCTTTCTTTCCCATTCCTTCCTATTCGCTTCGTTATCTTCAGCCCCTTCAACGGGAACTGGCTTCTTGATTGTTCCATCTGCATATCCCAAAAGTTCATTCCGTACCAAGAGAGCATTATCCATGTTTCGAAGTTATGTCTTCCGAGGGGAGCGACTTTAACGTCGATGCTTGCCATGGTCTCCTGTTCAATATGCTGGGCCCATAAGTGAGTTTGAGTTTCTTCTTGGGGTGCTTTGTACAGAATTGGTCGCACTTCAAAAGTCCCTGTTGGAGTAAGTGATGGGTGAAGGTGGCATTGTTCTTTTGTAAAAGTATTTTAATTTTGTTTCCGACCAGTCTTTGTTCTGTAGCCGCTACGGCATGAGTGAAGGTTTCTACACTCAAGTTGGTTCTGGCCATGACCAATAAAGACGGGTAAGTTGTCTCTTGAATTCCATCTTTTTCTGTTCCTACTTTAGCACCAGGTACGACCACAGGCAGTTCATACCTCGAGTTTATCGCAGTCTGTGGACCTTGTATTCGTACAGTCGTCCAAGGCGTTGACGACGACGGTGTTACAGACGGAGGTTGACTAACGACAATTTTCATGCTTGGGTCGACCACAACGAACCTGCTGTGTGAACTTGTCGTCAGAGATGACTCTACCTGCACTCGAATACCACTGTCTTTACCCAACGATTCATTCTGTAAATAAGGATGCAACGCCTTAGCAAACGTTGAATTTCCACTACGTGGAGTTACTCAAAAGTACCTTAGCAAAAGTACCAACTGTTGGTACTTCAAGATCCTTGTGAAGCTCTTCATTCCTGATGTACCAGTCTGCCCCAGTGATCATACGTAGGATCCGATTCTGCAGCACCTGTACTCTGTTGATCTGGGTATCTGATCCAGATGACCATAGACCACCACCATAGCACCAAATCGGTTTGATCATGGAGTTATAAATCAGAAGTTTATTTCTAATGCTGAGATTTTTGTTTGTGAGGAGTGGTTTCAGCTCCTGGTCATGATTTTATCGAGAAAGGAAAGGGTGGCGTATTTCGAGTTTATCATGGCGCACCCAGTGGTGGTGCCCGAAAAAATTAATCTTCATTGCTTACCTTGTTGATGAGGGTGAGTGAATGAAGTTCAATTAAAACACGCGTACGTTCAGCTGAACACTTTCTCGCTCATAGGTCTGTAGGTACCTAGCTGGCGTCTTCGAGTGGAGCGAATGATCAGCTGATAGACGCGCGTTTGCCCTGAAATTCAGTTTCCCGCGAAAATAACGCGCTTCCCGCCATAAACGGAGAAAATCTACCGAGGTGAGTGAATGAATCAAGAAGCTCGGACACAGCCTTGAAAATTCACTGCTTTGATAGTGAATGATTGTAAAATCTGTACCATTCCATTTTGCGATCTAGAGGTATCATCGAATTATGCACATTTTTTTAAACAGCAGAATCAATGTCAATAAATGACGTAGTGAAAGTTGAAGTTGGGAACTTCCAGTTTGGACAAGGTGAGTGAATGAAAAATTCAGTATTCCAAGATTTCTTAACAATAAATAGAATTATTCTATCATTTCCACTAGATATGGATATTAATGAACAGACTATCTTGTTTTTTATGCATTTTTTTTTAGAACCATAAATGCAACACAAAAGGCACAAAGTCTTCTGGACAGCGATTCTAGGTTTCTAGGAGAATGACCCACTTCACAAACAAACCGAAAATTGTGGACAGACAAACTTTGGAAGGTTATAACCTGATTCTGGGGTTTAAACTTCTTCTTCCTTTTCGGTGTTTATGGATATTTGAAGAAGTCGTCTCGACGAAGAAGATACCGCCACACCTTGAATCCACTCCTTCCTTTGACCGTGTAATATTTTACCACTTTATAGATACCGTCATACCTATTTCTTTCGATAGGAGCAAACTTCGAATGCTTAGCCAACCTATAGTTTCTTACTACCCTAACTGGCTTCCCCTTCATCCAGTTAAGCGATTCTCCTCCATTTTCATTGAGTTTAGTATTGCAGTTTATTGCTAAAGCTCTGTTCATTATCTTTTTTTTTTTTTTTTTTGACTTTTTTGATGTTTTTTATTCGAGACCATTACACTGTTTTAGAGTGAGTTATAACTTCTCGTGTGCTGACGGTGGGAATAGAAAGATCGGCATCTTCATCTAGGGAGTCAAACTCTAGGCCCAAGTTTTCTCTCCTCACTTCTACTTCAACGTTGGTCCTCAGAAGCTTACCTGGTAAATGGTTAAAATCAAATTCCTCATCATCCCCACTCTCTTCATCGGTTTCCTGACCATAAACTCTCTTCAGGGGGAAAGAGAGTTATATGGAGATCATCGATGTCTGCTCCTTGCTCCATTAGTTGGATTACGTCATCTAATGGAACCCTGTGATGAGAAAAAAGGAGTTATTCATCTCGGATTTCAAATAAAAATCATTTTAAGTGTATGCAAAACAATCATATTGGAATACCAGGAGAGTCCTGAAGTTTTCTCACTTACCTACAAGTCGATACTATAAGTTTGTAGGTGTTTACGCTTACCGTATTTTTTTTTTTTTTTTTTTTTTAGGTACCAATATTTTTAATAAACAAAAAAATATAAACAATCTCGTTAAAAAAACCTACATAGAGCGCGCTGAGTAGGTAAATAAATAAAGGTACGCAGGAACGTTTGAATCGTCCAGGAAAGATTTTTTTTTACAACGCCAGGTTTTGAGGGTAAATTCTCACGACGTTAATAGTGGATTTATAAACAAATTTTTTTGTTGTTGTTTGAAACGATTTAAGCGTGGACAAAACGTTTGAGAAAAAACATATTCTTCTTCCACCTAAGCTTTTTCAGTCTTATTTTGTTCCACCATAGCTATCGACTTCTCACTTCCATGGAACACCCGTCTTTCGATCTATATGTACCCAACTCTATTCATGGTTACCTCTAAATAATAACAGATCCGATAACGGAAATAACTGAAAATTCAAAAAACCATCAATTTTTAATATTGGGAGGAGAATTTGGTTTAGAGTACCGCATTGCAACTAGTAAACGTAGATTGTTTTGCGCCGAAAAGTTCAGAAGAACGTAGATTTCTGACGTGGCGTGATTTCAAAGTGAAGGTAAGGTAAGGTTGATGATCGAACGGAGTTTGTCGAAAAAAAAGGTCTCGATGTGTGATTTTTTTGTAGTTTTTTTAAATTTTTTGTATGAGGAGGAAGTGGTGGCTCCTACGAAGATGTTCACCTGAATTCGTAGATCTGAGTGCTGTGTTCTGGGACATGGCTCAGCTTCAGGGACTGGTACCTGAAACAAAGGGCAATTATTTCTGAGCTTCGGTGGTAGTAATATCCTTCAATGGTGGCCGTGCTCTTCTGGAAACATATGTAGTAGAAGCCGGCGAAAGACGCTCCGTTGATATCTCGAATCGTGTGGTCGGGAACGAGGAAATGCTCTTTCCATCTCATGAACACGAAGTCCGTCGACTTGATTTCATCATAGTCGAAACATAAAAGTTTAAAACATTAAACTTTCGGTGTTAAATGTTTTCGAATACTGGCAAAAAGAGGCGAACTTGCTCCAGTGTTTCTTGTCGACATCTTCGTCCGCTTCCCATTTTCCCGTGAGGAAGGGGTATTTCTTACTGATAATCTCTCCATCGAAAAAGGTAGTCAATGTGGGGAATTCGTCAGTCAGGCCTTTGATTTTGAGATACCGCACAGGTAGGAATTTTCTTCGTCAACGTACTGCAAAACAACTTCAACTTCGAAGCTGTTCCCTTTCGACTTTTGATGCCCTTGAAACCTGGATCCGTTGTACAGCAAAGACGGATTGACTCCCGGCTGTTTGGAGTTGGCTGGCGGAGGTGGATTCACGTCCGTGTGCCCATCGTCACCAACAGGTGACACTGTAACATTCAGCCACATTATTCGAATACCACAGATAGTTTTCACAAATATTTCGATAGATCTCGTTTACATAACTATCTAACTACACAAAAATGTGGAAGAACTTGGAATACATACCGTTTTTTGGGCATGATGAGCCGAAAACCATCACGACTTCACTAACACACCGAAAATTGTGGACAGACAAACTTTGGAAGGTTATAACCTGATTCTGGGGTTTAAACTTCTTCTTCCTTTTCGGTGTTTATGGATATTTGAAGAAGTCGTCTCGACAAAGAAGATACCGCCACACCTTGAATCCACTTTTTCCTTTGACCGTGTAATATTTTACCACTTTATAGATACCGTCATACCTATTTCTTTCGATAGGAGCAAACTTCGAATGCTTAGCCAACCTATAGTTTCTTACTACCCTAACTGGCTTCCCCTTCATCCAGTTAAGCGATTCTCCTCCATTTTCCTTGAGTTTAGTATTGCAGTTTATTGCTAAAGCTCTGTGCATTCTGGTGAGTAGTTGGTCAAAGCTCTGTTCAGCTGTCCTTTTATTCCCCGATAAGTCTCGACCGCCAGAGCCAGTGTAAAGGAATTCCTGGCCAGTATCTTTTTTTTTACTTTTTTTGATGTTTTTTATTCGAGACCATTACACTGTTTTAGAGTGAGTTATAACTTCTCCAATTTATGATCTTGGTCTGATGAGACGTCTTGATGTGGGTGGTTGAAAGCTTTCACTTACGAGGGGGTTGAAGTGGCCTTCATTCCGTCGATGGAGACTGATTTTTTTTTTTTTTTTTTTAAATTAACATTACCTGTCTTTATACAATGCAATTAACGAATAGAACTTTAAAGAAGATTAAGGTATTAGAAGTGTTCCGATACATAAAATAAACATTCAAACGTCCAAATATTAAAGAGCAAGATTTTTTTACAAAAACCAAAATATTTCTCTGAGTAAAGAAAAGCATACAAAAGTAAGTTTTCATTATCCTGGTGGTTAGTGTAGAACACGTATAGAGTATTTCTCTGACATTGTACTTTCACTGACTAAAGTTTCAGGAGTCCACCAAAAGTTTAATTTTTTATCCAAAAAGTGCCAATTTTTGAGTAACGTCTGCCAGTACTTTCCACCGGATTCCCATACAATGTTCAGCTCTCCACAAGTACTTTAATTTTTCCTTATTTTTGGGAATTTCAAATGGTCTGGAATGGCAGACGTGCAGTTATGAGTCCAAGTCGATGAACTCTGTCACTTTGCATCATTCACATTTATCTACCCGATACCACATCATTTTCGGGCTGGCTCCAGGACTTTTCAGACTGGCGTGAGCCAGGTCGGTTTCTATCCATAATATATTATAAAAAAATTGTATAATTGATTATTATTAAAATACTATATTGGCAGAAAATGTGATAAATTTATAATTTATTTATGTAATTTTTAATACAAATAGTAATATTTATTATTAATTTGTTGATTTTGTCGATTTTATTTTGATTTCTGTTGCTCTTGTTACTCTTTTAGAACGTATAGTTTTATGTTATATCCAGCTCCGCAAAGGTCCTAATAAAGTAGGTTTTATAGGATTGCTTCAACCTTATTCTGATGGGATTAAATTATTTTTTAAGGAGCAAACATTTCCCCTTTCATCTAATTTTATAGTTTATTTTATTACCCCTATTTTTATATTAATATTGTTAGGAGTTAGGGACTACCTAACTCCAGTGTATATAATGATTACCAGAGCCCGATTTGGAGGAGTAACTGATTTTTTCGCTGTCGGCCGGATGTTGGTCGTCTGTTCAACTTGTCTGGCTCTTGACTGAGCCATCGCCATTTGCTGCTGTGCAAAAGCTTGTTTCTGTTGTGCTAGCGCTTGACTCTGGAGAGACGAGGGAATTGGCACTTTCGGCCCAACCAGAGGTTTGGTAGGCACGGTTTCTACGGAATTGGCTGCGTTCTTCACATATATAGATCCTACTGAGCAGACTTGAAGACCTACAGATCTAGTAGCTTTAGGCGGAGCCAAAGTCTCATCCCACGTTTTTCGAGCCTGGCGATCCTCTATCAGTTTAGTCATTATGGCTTTAAAATCTTCTTTCTGTTTGTCGTAACTAGTTGTATTTGATTGAATTCTGGTCAACGCATTGATAGCCTTCGAAGAAAGACTAGCCGCCTCCCCAAGCTCGCTAAACGTTAATAAATATTGACTAACGTAAGTTTTCATTATCCTCGCGAACATCTTTCTGTTCAGAGTAATTTCTCGTTTCCCGTTGAAGAGAATGTCCAAAAAAACTCCTCGGGGTACTTGTACTCGGTTCTTCCTCTGTTGTTACTTCTGGTTGAGATTCACCTGCAGACGAACCTGCGCATACCTCTTTATCATAATCGTCAAGATCGATGACCATCACTGAATCTTCCTTGTCCTTAGATGGCTGTTCATCTTGAACAGTTTTAGTTCCAGTCTTGGGTATTGCAGCAACAGCTCCTAATTGCCTCATTTCCGCTGGCGTTACAACTGGCTCGTTCTCTTCTATCTCTACTGGTATGTCCGAAGGTTCCGAACTTAAATCTTCTATCTCGACTGGTATGTCCGAAGGTTCCGAACTTAAATCCTCTGTAGCTTCCCGCGGTAATTCCTCAAGAGATCCCAATATGTTGTCTAATGCTTTTGCATATCCATTCACATCTAGTGAAGACCGTCGGATCTTACGAGGTGGTGAACTCACATCGCCAGCGCTAGCTCTACGTTTCAGTTGTACTTCAACTGACGAAGAACCGCTTCCGTTGAGATTCTTTCTGGTTGAACTTTCCTCTGATATGTCATTGTCTGCAGTTTGACTGCTTTCCGGAACAAGTTGAGATGCCTCATTGTCAGCTGTATCTCGTTCTTCTTCCGAAAGAATATCGGCCTCTGACACGGACAGACGAAGATCCGGAGATCCCATTAGTATACGTAGTCCACCTGCCAATGAAGGCCTGGTTTGCACCTCCATGTCCGTCAGGTTAGACTCTTTTGGAAGAAATCAGCGACGGTGCGAGCTCAGCAGCACTGGGGAACGTCAGGTTTTGTTGAAGACGAGAGGGGAAGTGGAGTGCAATTCTCATCATTTTGACTCGATGCCTCGGTATTTTTTACGACCCAGATTACCTCAGTTGGCAGCCCTGAGGCGACGATTGGCGGGGGAGCGGTAGCTGATCAACCCAGTGCCCACTTCCCCAATGTCTTCCCCAATTTCAATTTCACTCCAGCCTTTCTCATTACATTCATCACCCTCCTCAGCCACTGCAGATGCTCCTCAAAGTCTCCATTGTCGACAAGCACATCGTCCAAATACACCTTCACACGGCCTTGTTAGTGTAAAAGGATTTGAAGGGCGAATTATAAAATAACAGAATCGGAAACAACTATCTTGCTTGAGATGCAAAACACAACAACCGTTTTTTTTTATATTTCGTGACAATCATCAACAATTCAATAACGTGGTGGGTAATCATTATATACACTGGAGTTTGGTAGTCCCTAACTCCTAACACTATCCTCCCTCTTCTTTAGTTCTAGACCATAACTGGCCAGATGATCTGCGTGGACTATCCTTGTCTTTCGATTTGGCAGTCGTATTCTGAAAACGACGTCGCTCAGGCTTTTCATGATCTGACAGGGACCAATCCAATTTGACTGAAGTTTTGGGCAGACACCTACTCTGCGTTGGGGCCAGAAATACCAGACCTTGTTTCCCACTGTGAACCTAGGTGCCTCTGCTCTAACATCATAACGCTTCTTGCTATCTCTTGCAACCTGCAATAACTGGTTCCGTGTCAGTTCGTGACTCTGGCGCAGCTTTTCCTGCAGCTGTTTTGCGTACATTGTTATTGGCACGTTCTCGTCTGGTCTTCCGTCAACCAGCAAGTGAACTGGTAGAGTCAATGCACGTCCTAGAGTCAACTCCGCTGGAGAAAAGCCTGTTGATGAATGTGCAGTTGCTCTGTAAGCAAGGAGCACACATGGTAGCCACAGATCCCATTCCCGTTGATTGTTCTCAATAGTTTTGGCGAGCATGTTCCACAAAGTCCTGTTGAAACGTTCAACGAGGCCGTCACTCTGGGGCCGACCTGGTGTAGTCCTCGTTTTGTGAATTTGGAGCATCTTCATCACCTCTTTAAACACTGTAGCTTCAAAGCCGGTTCCTTGGTCTGTGTGAAGCTCTCTTGGGACCCCAAATCTTGAAATTACGGTGTCTATCAATCCTCGAGCCAACGTATCTGCTTTGACGTCTGTAATAGGGAACGCTTCCGGCCATTTTGTGTAATAGTCAATAACTACAGCAATGTACCTATTTCCTCGATCCGTCACAGGAAGAGGTCCAATTATATCCATTCCTATCCGTTCAAATGGCGCACCACTGGTATGTGATTTCATTGGCGCTTTTCCTTTGGGATTGTGTCTTCTTCGACATGTATCACAAGTGGCACAGTGTAGTTTTACATCCTTCTGGAGGCCAGGCCAGTAGAACTTCGCTCGGATTACCCCTAATGTTCGCCTGCAACCAAAGTGTCCCAACCCATGGCTGGTACTCAGAACCTCCTCCTTTCTAGCATGAGGTACCACAATCTGCTCTAAAATCTGGGTGCCTGCATCATTTTCCCAAATCCGTACCAAGATACCATCTGAAATTTTAAGGCTTCCAAACATGGCCCAAAGGCTTTTTGAAACTGGTCCAAGAGGTGAGACAATCTGCCATGATGGCCGCTTACCCTCTTCAACCCAGGTGTACACAGGGCGCAATTCAGGATCTGCTTTCTGTGCGGTAATCCATGATTCACCTTCAACTTCCAGCCTTATTCTCTGAACAACAACTTGGCTGCCTTGTTTCATTTCCTGTCGGAGACAATTTTTGCACCCTACATCAGCACAAGGCCTTCTCGACATCCCATCCGCATTTAGGTGCTCCCTACCAGGTCGATGCACCATCTTGTAGTTGTATGGGGTCAAGATCTGTTGCCATCGTGCCAGCTGCCCATCAGGTTCCTTGAAGGTTTTTAGCCATAGCAACGAGGCGTGGTCTGTCCGAACAATAAATTCTTCCCCACTGTCAAGGCCGTACGACTGGAAATGATGAAGTGCTTTAATTAAACTTAACAATTCCTTCCGTGTTGTGCAGTAATTCCTCTCAGGTTTAGATAGACATTTGCTGAAATAAGCAATTACACGTTCATTGCCTTCCTGTAACTGTGATAGTACTGCTCCAACCGCTTTATCTGAAGCATCAGTGTCCAGAATAAACATTGCTCCCTGAACTGGATGGCTTAGAATTGGGGGTTTGGTAAGGACAAACTTGATATCTTCAAAAGCATTTTGACATTCGTAACTCCATTTGAACTCTGCCTTACCATCTTGCAGGGCATATAGTGGAGCAACTATTTTGGCAAAATTATCAACAAAACACCTATAATAGGAACAAAAACCAAGAAATGTTCTTACTTCCTTCACTGAAGTTGGGACTGGCCATTCAGCTACCTTTAATATTTTCTGTGGGTCTGCGGCTATACCCTGCCCTGAAATCACAAATCCGAGGTATTTTACTTCTCTGGCAAAGAGATGGCACTTCTTCGGGTTCAATTTCACTCCAGCCTTTCTCATTACATTCATCACCCTCCTCAGCCACTGCAGATGCTCCTCAAAGTCTCCATTGTCGACAAGCACATCGTCCAAATACACCTTCACACGGCCTTGTTGTATCTCCTCCTGCAGGATCCCTGACATGGCTCGCTGGAATGTAGCGGGTGCATTACACAGGCCAAATGGCATCTTTTTGAAATGCCAGAGACCCCGTGGCGTACAAAATGCCGTCTTCTCACGGTCAGAGGCTGTCATCGCTATCTGCCAATAGCCAGATTGAAGATCCAAGGTTGAAAACCATGAGCTGCCAGCCAGTCCACCAGTCAACTCGTCTATCTTCGGGAGAGGAAAAGAGTCTTTCCTGGTAACAGAATTTAACTGGCGGTAATCTATACAAAACCTTGTAGAGCCATCTTTTTTTGGAACTAATACGATGGGGCTTGCCCAGGGGCTTTGTGATGGTTCTATTACCCCCGTTTGCTGCATATCTCTGATCAGTTTGTCAATTTCTTCCAGACGATGTGGAGGGATTCTTCGTGGTGCTTGTCTTATGGGGGAGTGGTCTCCTACATTTACAGAATGTGTTACATTGTTGATACACCCCAAATCTGTTCCATTTCTAGCAAACACGTCCGAATAGTCTAACAAAAACGTTTTTATTTTATTTTTTTGCTCCACTGATACACCTTCAATTGCCAACTGCTGCATATGTTTCGGTAGCTCCCCTTCCTGTACTCCTGATTCATTATCATCGCAAATATTGTTGTCCAGTGGAGATAACTCGTGCGTACTGTCTGTATCTTCTTTTTCCACTTCCGCTCTTGCACTTACATCCAAGCATTCCAACCTCTGACCATCCACCAGCACAGCATTGTTGGCTGGGTCAATTACACACTGCTCCCGGCTCAAGAAATCCATACCAAGAACGCAATCCTCGTGTATATCTGCCACAAGAACATTGTGGGGTCGTTCCTTTCCATCTCCTAGGTCAAACAAGACTCGAGCCTGACCATGTACTGGAATAATATCCCCTGACACTGTTCTAATTGTTATTTTTCTATCCTTCTTTAATACAACTTGAGCCCTCTTTGTTACATTGACATTCAAAATTGTTCTTGTGGCACCTGTATCCACAACCAATTCACAAGCGCATCCATTAATAGTTCCGTACAATATTAGCGAGGATGTTGCCGCTCGATACACTACTCCCTCTAAAGCCAAGAGTGGAGCTTGTACTTGGGGCTCATTTCTAGACGTCGGTATGTGCCCCTTCATTCCGACTGTGATGCGTTTCCCGATCCGGGCAATGTAGTGGGTGGTTGACGAACCATCTGGTTATCCATTGGTCTAGTTTGCCATTGGCGTTGGGCTATACAGGCATTCGTGTTGGGTTGGGGACCTGTCCCAGCTCTTGGTGGATAAGAACATACCCTCGCCAAATGTCCAACTTGTCCACACCTCCAACAAACAAGAGGATTTGCCCTATAAAATCTTGGGTATCTGGGGGGCCTTGAAGTTGCGTCAGCTTTTTGAATTATATTAGGAGCTGATGGAGCCACTGCTCTCAAAACTTGGTCTTCCCCCCCAATGTCTTCCAGATGTCTCACTGCCTGTGGCCTTACTTGCTGTACCGTCTCCATTCTCAACGCAACTGCAATTGCCTCATCCATGGATTTAGGCCCTACAGTCAAGACTTTTTCTCTTAAAGCCTGATCCCTCAACCCCCTAACGAACAAATGTACCAGCATACTTTCTGCACCTGGTGAGATGTCAGGCAAGGCTCTTCTTGCCAATGTTTTGAGAGTTTGATGGAAAGCGCTTAAATCTTCCTTACTGTCCTGTACCCGAGACATGAGAAGGGTCATGAAGCGCTGCTCTTGGTGACTAAATCCAAACCTAGCTTCCAACGCTTTTATCAGTACATCGTATGAACCAGATGGGCCTACCTGAGCAAGGACTTCCCTCGCAGCTCCTGAGAGAACTGACGTAAGTGCAGCTGCCTTGTCCTGATCATTCCAACCATTTCTTTCAGCTATTGTTGAGAACTGGAGGTAATAAGATTCCCATTCGTCAGAACCATTGAAAGGCAAAGGCTTAAGTTTGATCGTTTGTCTATGTACTGTTGTTGAGTTGCATGATGTGATGGGTCTGGATGCAGTTTGGACATCCACATTGCTTGTCCCATGTACTAACCGCCCAAGCTCCTGGAGAATAGCTGTCTGGGTTTCAAGAATGTTTTGCATGACTGAGGTGAATGAACTCAATTGGTCTCTCAGCGCTGTCTCTGAATCTTTACTTTGCTGTTGAAGTATGTGACGAAGCTCACCTAAAAAGGCACCCCTCTCATCGTCCCAAAACTTCATCATCTGATCTAATGAACTGTCTAGGTTTCTGGTTGTGATGTCTATTGGGGCTGTCTCAGGATGTTGGTCTCCCAATTGTCCTTCTTGAGTGACTTGCTCCTGTAGTTCGTTACTTTCCAACTCCTCCGGACGGGAACGAACTGTTGATCTCGTGTCCATCCCACCGCTGTCACCAGTGTAAAAGGATTTGAAGGGCGAATTATAAAATAACAGAATCGGAAACAACTATCTTGCTTGAGATGCAAAACACAACAACCGTTTTTTTTATATTAAATATTTTCGTGACAATCATCAACAATTCAATAACGTGGTGGGTAATCATTATATACACTGGAGTTAGGTAGTCCCTAACTCCTAACAATATTATCATTTTTGGTTTATTATCTTCGATAATGAACCATTGGAATCGCCCAAAGAAAAAAAAATTTTAACCCCCCTCAAAATTTGTTGGTTTACGTTTCAAGATACGTAGATTCAGAAAATCGAATAAAAAAAAAAAAATCCGTCCGTACGCCGTCCGCCGTCCGCGCCACTTTGCCCAGTTAACGTTGAGCTAAAATTACGAAATTTGGTTTCTGGGTTTGGACCAGCCCCACAATGATCCTCGAAACTTTTCATAACCCTAGGTCAAGGGGAAGGGGTTCAAAACGAATTTTGAAATTTTGAAAATTTCATATTTCGAAAAATTCATATAGAACGGTATGTTTTTCATTTCATATTTAGATAGAGTTTGTTCCGTACAATTTTTTAAGACCATCCGCAGCTTTGTACGACCAGCCGTTCGTTCACAATGACGGCTCAAAGATTGTGCCTCACAACCCGATCGTGAATCAAACTGTTGAAATACAGGTCCATTTTCATACTAACAAGCTCTTTGGAACATCATGTGATGTCGAGTTTGTTGTTCTGAGGTGCGTTTCGTGCTACGGAAATGAAGGTAATTTCGAATGTTTGTTGGTAGGTACTTCTTTTATAGAAAAATGATTACCGACGTATTATTTAAAACCCCAGAATTATATCGTATTAATTAATCATAATTAATAATAATAATTATTAATAATAAATACAAATTATTAATACCTAACAATAAATTATAATAATTTTCACTAGGTAGGTACTTGATAAAATTGTTAATAATTAGTGATAATTGATAATAATAATTAATCTAACATTTAGGATCTAGACATTTAGACCTAGTGATCTAGACAGAAGGGTGATCTGTACAAAGAAGATAATGAACCGTTGTGTCAAGAATTTGCAGAGTTTTGTTATGAGTTCTTTTCCCTTATTTTATAAATATTTATAGTTTTAACTATGGTTTATTATTTTTTATATGTTGTACTGGTGTAGGAGTATGTAGTTCATTATTAGGTGGATGGTCTTCTAATTCTAATTATGCTTTATTGGGGGGTTTATGATCTGTAGCTATTTCTATGAGGTAAGAATGGTTTTAATTATTATTTGTTCTTTTTTATATATTTTTAGATGTAATATATTTGATTTTATATATTATCACAATCAAGTTTGGTTTTTTATTTTTAGCGAATTTTCGAAGAAAATGTACCTAGCTATTGTTCTCAGTCCAAAATTTTTAAAACTCGAAGTTTCGAAAAAATTTCATACCAAAATCCGTTTCAGACTATCCTGAATATGCTGCCAAAAGACACCAAAAACTATATGTATATAAATATAAATGATATCTCCATTTCATTATCTATTTGCAAAATAAATATATATATATTTAGGTTGTATTCAAATGACCAAGCTAGTCTTTTTTTCCGTGTTTATTTTCTCACGACGTTTCGGCAATGGAACAAAGCCCCATTCATGTATAGGGCTTTGTTCCATTGCCGAAACGTCGTGAGAAAATAAACACAGAAAAAAAGACTAGCTTGGTCATTTGAATACAACCTGCTTCTTCACATTAGTCAATCCCATCAACACTATATATATTTATATAGTAGCTTGCGGGTGAGGATGTTTCCTAGTCAAAAAAACCTCCACTATTTATATTTATATATATATTTATGTATGTGTCATTCCAGACGATAACTCTCGATAGGATTGAGATAAAAAGTTCAAATTTGCACAAAAAATGTGTCTTGGCAATCGACAGGCTAAGTTCGTAGATGGGCAAAATCGGACTACTCTAAGGGGGGGGGGAGTTTTAGGGGGGAACAATTCCTCATAAATTCCCAAGATAGAACATTGTGACAAGTGACACCTCATTTTAAAGGCCTTTTTATGCTAAACACGATGGTGAAATCAGCAATATCTCATTCCGTTCTCAAACTGGGGCACTTTGAATAGAAGGTGAAGGAACGTGGTTGTTACTTGATATGATCTTCATGTTTATTCTGCTCTAATCTGATGACGGAATACGATATCGCAATTCTGACTTCACCGTCGTCTTTAGTGTTGAAATATCCAAAGGCTGAGGGGGGTTTTGGTGATGTTGGGGGGAGGGGGGCGAGGGAGGTTCACCCATAAATTCCGAAAATGAAACGGTCTGTCAAGTGACACCTCATTTTAAAGGTTTTTACACGCTGAATAAGATGGGGAAGTCAGAATTGCTATATCTTATTCCGATCTTAAACTGGAGCTCTTTGAAGATGAAGAAACGTGGTTGTTACTTGAGATGTTCTTCATGGACATAATGTTCTTCAATGAAGACATTTTACATAAAACCAATTATTTCTTCGAAAATTCGCTCTTATAGGCATGACTGGGGATTTCTTTTCCTATTTTGTTTATGCTGATTTAGTTCATGTTTACCTGAGACAAATCGATCTCCTTTTGATTATGCTGAGGAAGTAACCGATTGGTTTCTGGTTTTAATGTTGAATATAGAAGAGGGGCTTTTGCTTTTATATATATATATGTCGCCTACAGATCAACGGGAAACGCCTTCACTATCAATGGGAAACACATTTGGTGTCTTCTTAGACGCTCGCTACAACCCCTGAGCAGTGGTTACTACTAGCGCCCAAGCGGGGCCTTCCAGAATTACCTGACAAGGACCTTTTCACAACAGTCTTGTGCGGTCGTCGTTGTGGATAACACGTAAACTGTATCTCAGTGCTGAACTGTTCTTATTTTGCTCAAAGGGGGGAGTGTCGGCCCATTAATGGTGATTTATCGTGATCTCTTCAATTGTTTTGCGTTTGTAAACTCATCCTGACGAAGACAGTTATTAAAAGGTAGTTTTTCAAGTGGAAGGGTTTATTTTCCCGACTCTGAACGAGAATGGATCCGCCCGAATATGAAGACGGCGAAATTATGGACGAGTTGGCCACTCTGCCCAACCCTCCCACGACATATATATATTTTTTTTTATCAGAATATATAAATATTATTTTTAAATCTATATTAACTTGTGTAATTTGTATAGGTTGTAATTGACGGTCTCACAGCAACATCCCATATCATCATTTTTGACGAAAATGAGTTATGCATCTGGATGGGTCTCATTATGCATCGAACTAACTAAGTAGATTTTACTCGAAATCCTTAGGGAGCGCGTTAATCGACTTTAAGTGAACACCCCGTATCGTCAACCCCTCACAGAATACCCCATATCATCAGTTTGATAAAGAGTGACCGGAGCAGCAGGACTGGAGCAAGAAAGTAAGGAAAAAGGAATGGATGCTTTTTACTTTAGCAACACCCCACATCATCACCATAAACTTCTTCATCCGAAAACCAGTCTAAAACAAGAAACATTTTCCCAACCCATGAGCTGAATTCCTAGGTTTTCGAATGAAGAAGTTTATGGTGATGATTGCTAAAGTAAAAAGGATCCATTCCCAGCCTTCTCCACCCCGAAATTAACCTGAAATTTGTAGAATTTGATGATGGATTGGCACAGCAAAAGTCAAAGATGGTTCTGGGATTGGATTTAGGCATTTTTGAAAACATAGAAATGGTTGGGCACAGCCTCCACAGGCAGATAGGTGAAGATAGAGAAGAAGCACGGATGCATTTCAAATTCATTTATTTTAGCTCCATAATAGGTATTAGGTACTCACATTTGCCATATAACTCACAAATTCAACTACTCCGATGAGCAAGCAGAATTGCCACAGCGCCCTCGACAAGTTAACGCAGTTCCTTCCTTTCCCGCATTGTTCAAAAAACCCTCGAAATAACTTAGGGCAAATATCTACAGAGATTTGCAAAGTTTGAAACCAATGTTACCTAAAGACGTTCACGCTTTCTACGATGATTTACCCCACGATCTCGCCTCTCAAAGGGAGGACAAAAGAAGGAATAATAAAACTTGTGATTCTGAGAAGGGACTGGTTTCAAAAAAGAAGAAACGCTGATTCTTTTAACCTTCGGGCGGGCGCGGCTAATCTATAAGATGAAGTACCTAGTTTTCATTGTGCGCAGAAGAGTACGTTTGGAGTACGAAGTCGGCGGGGTTAGTAGCTTCCTCTCTCCTCGCCTTCCACACATTGGCACCTTTGTCATATTTTCAGTAGCCTTCAGGTCTCCGTGGAGGACGCCTTAATGTCGTAGATGAGCTGCGCCCGATCATGTAAGTTTTTTTTATTTACGAATTTACAAATTTTTTGTTCATAAAACATTTTTGTACACATACTACAGTTCATATACTTATCTACCTAGTTCTTACTGAACGTCCTGATAGTTATTTGTCATCATAATCTGTAAGATGAAGTGCGCCCGTCCATGCTATGAATCAATAAATAATTTTGAAAAACAACTTCAGAGTAATAAAAAAATTTGGTAGGTACTGTTTCTGGTACTTGGTAGGTACTTGACTCACTACCTACCAACGAAACTTAAAAGACTGCCTAGGTTCCTACCTAGTCGTTATTGTGCCCTAAGAGTGAAATTCTGTGATTAGATCCTATTAGGTATGAAACAGCGATCTACATTTTTTAACTAAGTATGTATAAACCTGCCTGCGATTTAGTAATAACCTAAGATGAATCTTAAGATAAACTGTTACTGATTTTGTACCTCGTTATTTCGTTAATATTTTCTTGGCCTTTTGAAACTGAAAAAAAGTTCGTTTACATGAAGAAGTTTTATTTTGATTCAGCTCCAATCCAGAGAAACCCAACTCTCAATTATTAATTAATCCAGGTTTTTCTGGATTGTCACCGCTCTGAGGGTCAACACCCCCACATCATCACTTTTTTTGAGAATAATGATTTTTTTCTGAAATTTCTATCATTAAGTTCATAAAGGTGGGCATTTTTTAGGTGAAAAGTACCACAATTAAAAGAAATATTGATAATGGGAGGGGAGAATCATTGGATGGCGGTTTTGCAGCTCTCCTGAAAAGTTGCGAAAATAATGATATGGGGTGTTGCTGTGAGACCGTCGATATATTCTATTATATTTTTTCTAAATGGGGTTTTTTAATTTCTAAATTTGGTATTAAACATCAGAATAGTATTTTGTTTATAGGATAAAAATTTATTCTATGGGATTTATTTTTATTATTAACGAGTAAAATTATAATAATTAAAATAGATGCTACTATAGCAATTACTCCCCCTAATTTGTTAGGAATTGATCGTAAAATTGAGTAGGTATGCAAATAGGAAATATCATTCTGGTTGAATATGAATAGGGGTTACTAAAGGGTTAGCTGGAAAAAGTTTTCTGGATCCCCTAGTATTTGAGGCTCTCATAAGTTAAATAAAATAAACATTGATAATGTAATAATTATCAGTGTTTATCAAAATTTGCAGTAGCGTTATCAATTGAAAAACCCCCTCATAATCATTTTACTAGGTCTCGGTAAATTAATTATTGAATTATTTATAATTTTAAATAAGGGGTGTGTTTTTCGTATAGGTTTATTCATTTAGATTTTTATTTGTATAGGTCCTTCAAAAATGTTTACTAGATGGTTTGAGACAATTATTATTATTAGGATATATATAATTTACTATTGAAAAAACAATATACCTATATAATATATTATGTAAATTAAAACACATATTATGTTTTTTATATCAAATATTTTGTTTAATGAAAAATATCATTGTTAATTATTTCTATTCTTAAATAATTATTTTTTCACTTAAGAAAAGAAATGTTGTTCTTATTATTATTATATGAATAATAATATTATTATTTTTATATTTGTTACAAATTTTTCGTTTGTTGCAATTTACAAAACATTTTTTGTAATGTTTTCATTAGCGAATTCGAATGTCAGATCAATGCCGACTGAACAGGAACACCACTTTATTGTTAGTTACTAGTATTTAATAAAAACTATAAATAATGTATACATTTTATTTAATACGATCCGAAATTAATGATTTAGTTTGAGATTTCTATTAGTTTTTTTTTTTAATGTTTAGAATGTTAATACATTTTTTTCAAAATTCAGATGTTCAGAATGGTTCATGGACGGGCGCGTTCTGTTGACTCTTCTCACAGTACGAGTGTACCTTCCTCCACCGTACAACGTGTCATGGCACTGTTGTTCAAGACGTCACGCTAGCGTGTGAAACCTTTCCCTCTGTTACCCGTCATCTAAACGGATTTCTTTCAACATTTTAGTCATGGAAGCACGTGCATTTCAGTTGTACCACAGTATTTCACTTTTGATCAATTTTATTGTTGCATTTTACCCACCTATCCACCTTTGTAAATGACTGATTTAATTCTTCAACGTTTTCTACTTTTAAATTAGGATCGACTCGTGCTCGCAAGTGATTCCGTCATGAACCCAACCGCTTTTCTACAGATTTTAACGTGCATTTGTTCGTTCGCAGAACTCTGCTTTAGTCACAATATGTTCTGCGATTGGGAAGATCCTCACGATATATTCGGTAAAACCAAGTCCGTCTGCGGTACCGAGTTCGACACATGTAAAAACGATTTGCACCAGTGTCGAGATGAGCTGTACACGTTCATGCAGGAGAACCGCTGTAAAGGTAAATGATTCTACTTGATGATTTTACATCGTTGTAACTAACACTATGATGTTGTGGATGCCCACACGCCGGTAACATTCCCTAATTATTGGTGTTTTATTGGCTTGAGGGGGCGGGTGCAGGGGCACTTTGAAAGGCTCTGGACTCAAAACAGGAAGGGGTTGGCGCTTTCTTACCACTTCCTGCTTCTTGATTTCTTCTATTGGTTCTGGCAAATCAATTTGTGAATAAAGTGTAGGAGGACCATTGAATTCATCAATTCCTTCTTCTGTTTCTTGCACAACCTTTACTTGATCATCACGCCTTTCTCTTCTCTTCTTTTTCATCACAAATTTAGCTCTCGGTTTTTTCCTCGGCGGTTTATAATCTGGCATTTTGGTAGGCTTTCTTTTTTGTTTACCCACAGTAAGCGTCTGCTGCTGCTGCTGTTTACTATCTTCAAACCACCTCTCCAATTTCGTTCGGTCAATAACATGCATAAAGAAACACACTTTACTGTTCGTCCATGAGACTGCGCCTTCAAAAGGCTTCATCGCCGAGACATGCATGATTGTCCCGATATCCGTGAGGTTTCTTTTGTTTATGCGAAAATTAATGGCACTAAATTCTTTGGATGAAACTATTCGAACACCGTCATTCAAGTCGGCAAAGATCTCTTTCAAATGGTGATCGACTTCTGGTCCGAAAGCGAAATTATTGGCGAATATAATTGTCGATTTGAGAATGACGTCTCGATATGGTTTGTCAAGGAAATCACCTTTATAGAGGCGGAACTTTGAGTAATACTTCCCGTACCACTTCATCGTTTTATGGAATTCCTTCTCAAGTCCATAGGCGTATTCGCAAGGCACTTCGGACGTTTCAATACCGATGCAGAGTTTGACATTTGCTGCCGCTGCCATCTGAAGAACAACCTGACCCACACCTGATCCAAGATCTATAAAAGTGTCGTCTTGCCTTATGTCTAGTTGCTTTATCATGTGTGAGACCATTTTCGGGGACGTCTCGCCGTATACGTGAGATCAGCCTTTCCGGACATACCACGGATTTGTTGTACACTTGACCGATAATATGTTGGGCTTGTGGAAGGGATGCTCTGTTCTCTACGAATGATTTCCCTGCTACGTATTCGTCCACACACAAATTCCATTTATGACAAAGATCTTGGAGCTGATCGTACGTTCCAAGATCCTTGATCGGAGGTATTCTAAAAGGCAAGTCGGGATGGTCCGGCAGGACGGCGGATATCGTGTCCCGAATTTCCTCAGCCAGATCTTCCTCGGTGTATTTTTCATTGTCGTCTGTCGGCCACTTATATACCAGGTCGAATTCCCTACCGACGCCAACAGGACTATGCAATCGAAGCTGCTCCATAAGCGTGAACGGTAAGGTTAAACGGTACACTGCACTGATCACTACCGATATGAAATCCAAGTATAAAATAACCTTACTCTCAGCATCCGAAGGCAGTCACATAGTCCACAAACTACACAAGCCACACCGGAGAAGAAAATGCTGAAGTCCGCACCACCCCGCACCACTATCACAAATTCATAAGCACTTCCCTACCACCACTTCCACAAACCAAAAATTGGAGAGGTGGTTTGAAGATAGTAAACAGCAGCAGCAGCAGACGCTTACTGTGGGTAAACAAAAAAGAAAGCCTACCAAAATGCCAGATTATAAACCGCCGAGGAAAAAACCGAGAGCTAAATTTGTGATGAAAAAGAAGAGAAGAGAAAGGCGTGATGATCAAGTAAAGGTTGTGCAAGAAACAGAAGAAGGAATTGATGAATTCAATGGTCCTCCTACACTTTATTCACAAATTTAGCTCTCTGTGCGTGCCTCTAACCCTAAACGCTCTTCTATACGTAAGGATGTCACACCGCGAACGATTTCCGACTGCAAATTTTGTACTTTTAGTCATAACTATGGGCGGTGTCCAGCGTTTGGCAAGCCATGTCGGGCATGTGACCAGTTGAATCACTTCCAGGGCTCAGTCATATGCAAGTGGACTAAAAAGAAGGCCCGATCTACAGTTCATCAGGTTAAGATGGGGGGTGCAGAGGGCGATGGAAGTGACTCCGAATTTTTGTGTGACTCTATCTACGTTGGTGCTCTCAAACACACGGCAGGTATGAATTGGTACACTGTTAAACTTGTCATGAGGGGCCAGGGGGTGGAGCTGAAAGTTGACTCCGGAGCTGCATGCAATGTAATGGGATGGCCTCAATTTACCAGTCTAGGGTTTCGATCATGTAATTTGCGTAAGACTACATTAGTTCTTAAATCGTTTACTAACAATAAGGTGCCAGTGCTTGGTCGATGTGAAATTGATTGTACATATAAAGGTAAGCATGTTAAGATAGAATTTATGGTGATGAACGGAGATTGTCCTAATTTACTAGGTTTACAAACGTCCGAGCAATTGGGACTCATTGCTAGAGTACATGATGTGAATTTTGCCCAACTGCCGGTGCCAACTAAATTTGTGCATTTATTTGATGGATGTTGGCTGCATTGGCGGGCCGTATGTTTTGGTCTGAGATGTGGTGAGGACCTTCGGTAAAAACAGAACGGTCTTTTTACAAAATATAATTTATCTCGTTCGAGCTGACTCTCTTATGATTGTGTCATTTATGCTTCCCATTCATAAAACAATTGGGTTCCCTGTTAAGCCGCGTTTATACCGGAGTTTTTAACAAAAAGTTATTCACTTAACTGAATCGCCAAAAAATTTCTCTTAACAAAAGTTAATAACTTTTAACAGAAAATTCCTTGTTATTAACAAGATTTATGTTATCCATCAAGAGTCGGTAAAGATCAAAGGAAATTGTTATGTTTTTAACAAATGTTAATAGCAAAAGTTAATAGCCTCTTTTAGCGCGTTAACTTTTGTTAATAACAGGTTCCCTTCTTCCCCGCAACCCCCTCGCCCGGCATCCTGCTACACAGAGCTCGCCAGTCGTACCAACTACAGCAGCAGACGAAACATGTGGAGTCAGAGCGAGGTTAGTTAGTGTGTTTTGCTGCGATTTGTTATTTAGTTTATTTTTGACGTGAAGTGTTTTGTTTATTTTAATGATGGAAAGTGAATGGAATCAGGAGCAAGTGATCAATTTGATTGATCTGTATCGCGAGCCCCCAGTGTTGTGGGACCCAACCAATTTGTTTTTTCAATTTGTGAATTTGTGATTTCAAAGACAGAAACTTCAAAAAACTATGCTTGGACATTGCGGAGTGACTTTCAACTCTTGTTGATAACAACACTAGCAGCCAAAAGAAAATGTTATTAACATATATTAATGACTTTTGTTATTAACATTAGTTAATAACTAAAATGTTAAAAACTCGTGTTATTAACTCCGGTGTAAACCCGGCTTTACCAGCGCTTAAGCACTTGTACAACGAATTTTCACTGTTCCCTTATGTTGGACTGCTCAGTACAATACAATGACAAGTACCTACTGAGGGGAATCTTCGCAACTGACTGAATAGCTCAAGGGATACGTCCACAGGTGCCTTGACATTGTCAAGTTGGGGTTTTTCCGTACCTCACCACTAAGTTTTTCCTCATCACATACTCGGTGCAGGTTGAGAAAAAGCCGAATATTTCTGTGAAGCGCCAGCTGTCAAATTTGTTTGGTGACGATTGTCATCAATACCTGTCATTTTGAAGGTACCATAACTTGCATTACTTGTGCATTACTGGAACCTTGCAAGTACTTCCAGGATTTCTATATTCCCCTTGAAAATTGTAGATAATTGAAAGAAAAACGTCACATTGCAGGCCCTCGTGTGGTGAAGCAGTCGTCCGTTGCTGATCATTACCTGAAGCGATTCATCAACGTTCTTTTATCATCCGCCGATTTCAAGGTTTGTACCAAAGTCACATTAGACACTTGGTCTGAAAATTAACAGTATTGATGGTCACTGAGTAGGTAAAATGTATTGTGTGAAATGTTGTCATGATTTCATTTACGCTCGCCCTAGGTGATCAAGCTTGATTGAGCGTAGACACCGGCCTGGAAGGTTTTCATTCGAAAAAGCGTAAAATTTGCGATTTATTGTACTTATTGTCCTTAATTCGTTAGAATTATTCCTTCTACTTCTTTTAGTGCCTAGTGGCAGTTGTTGCGTATATGTTTGAATCTCGATTTCTGACCTCCTGTTGGATTCGAATTTGTGACGCCTGTTCGGCGAGCGGTGAAGAAGCGTACAAATCAAAGGGTACGATTTCTTATGGACTGGTGCTCAATACTGAGAGAAAAATAAGATTGTGAATGTCCGAAGTTTGTTCATCCCTTGTTATCAGATTCAATGACAACGTACTGTGGCTAGTCATGATGACCATAACATAACATCCATACAGGAACCCTGTCATGACTGTGACCTTCAAGGCAAAGCTACACACAGACATAAACTAAGAATCCTCGTGTGCTACGGAGCACACGAGGAAAAGCCCTGTACAAATGTACAGGGGGGATGAAAGAGAGGACCATATGGTCCTAATCCTTGTCCTGTTTATGTAAATAAAGCCATCAATCAATCTCTCAGGGTACCATTTCCCCTAATCATAATCACGAGTCTCTAGAGCTTTGTGGGCGAGTTAGAAGACCTAATGAGTTTCAATAACGTTATGCAGCCCATCATTGGCGTAACTAGGATGAAAGAGGGAGGGGGGGCTGTGCTACTTCCTCCAGTACAGAGAATAGAATACACCTTAGTTCGCAGGAGGGGGGTGAGGATGTCATCACCCTATATTCAGGAACTGACTATTTGTCCATAAATAACTATTAATCAACGGTGGTAGGAGTGTGACCAACTGGAGTGATCAGGCAAATCTCCATGTCCCAAGGTGGAGACGGTTGGTTTCCTTTTTTTCGGGTTTCTGGAGGATCGTGGTACTCCAAAAACTTTACAATTTCCGTTCAAAGAGGAAGAAAATCATTTCTTGATTTGTCACAGTTGTGGAACCTCCAAGACCACCTAGTGGACTTGATATATGATATTGTTTACTGGCAACAGTAGTACAAATAAAACGAAAAAAAAAGTAATAGAAAAAATTAAAATCAAACAATATTTGGCAAATAAAATGAAGTCGCCCACCAAAGATTAAGTTAATGTGAAATTGTGCTCTTCAGTGGAGTTCAGATATGCCTATTAGGTGTATAGAGCGGACAAATGCAAAAGCAAACTAATGAAAAAATGTCAGGAAATGAGATTTTTTGCTAAGAAATGAATTGCAAACAATAAACCTAGATATCAAAATAATTTGTAATTATTACAAATAAATATCCAATAAGAGTTGGTGGTTACGCAAAAGAAGGGCGTATCTCCGATTTTGGCGAATTTCGGGTTTTTGCATATGCATATCTAGAATCTTTGGAGTGTTCTGCACCTGATGCTACCTTGTTCATGTACCTACGGGTACCAGAAGGTACAAAAAAAAAAAAAACGCCAGTAAAAAAGTGAAAAATCCCTGAAATTTCTTTAAATCCTAAGGCGATTAGGCGTAGGCGGATATCATGCCGACTAACTTTCTCGACTAAGCAAGAAAGCCGCATCTCCTGAGATACGACTTTTTTCTTAGCAAAAATTCGAAATCATGTTCATGAGATCCGCCCATTTCGCTTAGCATCCCATATGCCTCAGTTAGGTAAACCGTCTGACGGGGCGTCAGATTATCTTCACGCTCGTCTGTTTGCTCAGGAAGTGCCTGGGGAAAATCATGCCTGGAGAGAAAATTAACTTTTGGCACGGATTGGAGGGTCCCTGGTAAATTTTAACTTTTTACAAGTTCCTTAATGAGTTCTTCTCTAGTTCTTTCACTAATCTGCTGTTCTTTTCCTTATTTTCTTCAAAATTTCAATAAAGTTTTAAATAACATCGTTCACTCATGTTTTTGGTTATTCCGGGTCTAAGTTTGTTTGGTTAAAAGTCTTGCTTGGTGATACAATCTGAGACCGTCACCTAACTTTTCCATATGATTAAATTTAATAATCAGCGTAAAAAAAGAAGTAATGTACAAAAAACTAACGAATCATGTTAAAACCCCGGCTAAAATATGCCAGGGAAATGCTTGGAATGCTTAGCAACAAAGGCGTTTGCCTCGAAAATCACCTTCATTTGCCAAGCGGAAAGGGCGTATCTCCTCTAAATTGGTTATGACGTGAACTTCCATGAAAAAATGACGCAGTAAGTCGTAGAATGATTAGATCTACCGTATGATGTCCCTAAAAGGGGGTAAAAGTATAATTAACTGGGCGGAAACTTGAAAAACGAAAATTGGTTGTACTGAAAATCTTGATTTTTGGAGATGCGCCCTTCTTGCTAAGGACGGCAGAGTTGTCCATAACAACTAAATGAATTCGATGTGCCTCTCCTGCACCAACCCTACTTTTACCAAGGCAAATGTATTCCATTGATTTTGACTCTTGTGTTTTAGCACAGAAAACTGGGCGAAGGCAACGAAATGCGAGTCAACCTGAATCTTTATTTTAACGCCAAAACGCTCCCCGTCCTGCAAGCTTACGCTTCTGATGATACAAACGGGCATTCCTTCCACGAGCTCGATCACGCCTTCTGCACCGTTTTCGCCGGGGATTCTGCATTCAGAGCTAACTACGCCAGTGAGTTCGCGTCTGAAGGGATATCATCAGGAACCTCTTGGAGCCTGGACACCTCCCACTTGGTATGTATCCAGGTCTTTCACTGATGATTTGGTTGCGTAGGAGCCTCATATCTGATAGTTGCTTCCTTCTTGTTACACATGCATCACGTCCTGTAACCACAAACACTCCGCTGGTGAGTCGCCCTGTTCTGTTGACGCCCTTTCAAGTGGGTAAGAGATTTGGATTGAGAAAATAATCATTCACCAAACCTGAACACTTTGAATAATATGGACATAGGCTTGTCTTTAGGGCTAGGGGTGATTCTAAAATCTGTATGGCGAAAAAATGCAACGTATTTTGGAACACTTCCCAGAGCTTACAAGTCTTGAAATGATATATGAATGCTCCGTTTGGAATTAAGTGGGCTGAAGATCCTCGCCTTCAAGATCGGACCACTATTAACTGTTGTTCAGAGAGAGGGTGAAATACAAAAACTCAAGTCCGGTCGATCTGTCGACTTGAAATTTAAACCACATATTCCTAGGATGATCTCATACGAATTAGGGAATAGGGTGCTCATGCTGAGTGCTCTACACAGATAACTTTATTGTTGTTCGACCTTACGACTTGAAATGTGAACCACAGCTTCCTTAGGAAGCTCCAACACATATGGGACCATGAAACCGCCGGATTTTCTGTAGTAATGAAATGAAAGAAAAGTTTATTTCTAAAGAACGAAACACAGCTTTGTACGACCAGCCGTTCGTTCACAATGACGGCTCAAAGGTTGAGCCTGTCAACACGATCGTGAATCAATCGGTTGAAATACAGGTCAATTTTCATACTAACGAGCTGTTTGGAACATCATATGGTTTTAATGATGTCGAGTTTTTTGTTCTGAGGTACGTTTCGTGCTACGGAAATGAAGGTAATTTCGAATGTTTGTTGGTAGGTACTTCTTTTATAGAAAAACTATTACCAACGTAGTATTAAAAACCCCAGTTTAAAGTTACTTGTTCATAGAGCCAGTGGTAATAAAACTGCAGCAATCTGTATGTTATTAGTGTATGTCCTTTCAACTATTTGATAGACATGAATTTTCATTAGAGACGACTATTATATCAATATGTATATTGTGCTTTCCAGACTGTCATCGTTGCTGTCGTCAGTTCAATCGGCTTCTGCGTAATTTGGATTTACATTATTGGCCGTTCTTTTAAATCCGCGTTATTCGTCGGCGGCGTGCTCATCGTCTCGTTCTGCTTTGGGTGGACTTGGTGGTCCGAAATCGAGGTATTTCCCTTTTTTGGTTTCTAGTGTTTTATTACTTCAGGGACTACTTGTTTGTGCGAGGAATTTCGACCTGAACTGAGTGAGACACCGCGTGATTTTCATAATCATTCATTCATACAACTGTCAGTGATTGTCTTGTATATGTCACGATTTAGGATCAAAGAATGAAATTCATGGTCGAGCTGAGCCAGTCGGGCAGCGAAGAGATTCCCGACTCTTGCAAGGACCCTTCCAGCGGATGGTTTGGGTGGCTTCTCAAATCTTCACGTAAGCTGCCTCCAAATACGTTAAAAACAAGTAGTGACAGTAGTAGGGTACTAATCCAAGAATCTAATTTTTCTCTGACGCTAAACGTATTTTTAAAAACGTAAAATCAGGCTCAAAGTACTAAATATTGTCGTGGAGCGCTCCAGCAGCTCCCGCCTCGTTTTGCTACGTCGTATTAAATACAACGCTCTAAATACGAGGCTCTAAATTTTAGAGCCAATCGTTTCAGCATCTGATTGGTTGAAGATTGACAATTTTACTTCGATTTCAAGATTACTGGCTTATTGCTAGGGCTTGACGATGGATTCACCAAATTTCTAGGTTTTTTGAGTGAATGGAACAATCGAGCTCGTAATAAGCACTGGACTGTCAAACATCGGCCAGAAAAGGCTCAATAATGTGTGCGCATAGGAAATCCCCTTTTGTTTCACCACAAATTCGTTTTTAGCGCCCTTAACAAACCACTTAGAACCACCAATTGTCTGGTCAAAACTCATTCTGGTTACAGTGAAAATTCACCAGAAGCGAGCGTTTGAAATATTTTGATTGTCAAGATTATGTGGGACAGCTGCAAATGACCTCAAATGAAATTGACCTTATATTATTTCGCCGTATTGAGTCTCGACTTAATCTACGTATCATCATCAACCTTTTCATGATCCAAATTCGTGAAGAATTTAGGGAGAACGATGGTAAAACTCCTCTTTTTGATCCTCTAAAGCCCATATTAGCAAGTACTTAATAGTAGTAGCTATAGTCGAACAATTTTTTCTATAAGGTTTAGTGTTGCTGCAGGTTTTTAAACTGTCAAGATAACACACCAAAAATACTTCTTAACTATGAGGGATTTCATTTTTATTTATTCGGACGGGTTTTAGTGTCTAACGTTTAGTTGTTTATTCCAGGCAAAGAGGACTGTCTGAAATATCTGACTGCGAAAAACGTTCATCCGATGGCAGCCGTCGATTTGTCTCAGGTTTTCTCCAAGACCCTGCAAACCCTGGCATTTTTCTGGATCCCCGCTCTTGCTAAAAGCGCTGGTAGCGCCATCGATTTATTCTTCGGTGAGACATCAATTATCAATATTCGTATTTCTTCTATATGTACTTCATTCGCCATTACGACTTTTTTTCAAAACATGTTCATGTAAAAAATCCCAAATGAACAACAGGTTTGGAACCTAAGTAGGTCTGTGGAAGGATTTTATCAATAGAACTGCACATGATCAGGCTTGCTTAGAAGGGTTTGCTCCAATCAAACGCATTTTGGACACTTTTGTGTGGTGATTTTCGCTTGACTAGATGCTCTTCATCCTCAACGCCTAACTTAACTACTCTGAACTTGTCTACTGACTGTTGAAATTATCCTTCAATGATATCTGTCCATCTGATTCCTCCTTGGTAAAGGGGTTTAATAACATAATTCGTACTTGGATCGCATCTTCTAATGCAATTTGAACAACGCCATAATATATATTATTCTTCTTAACAGGACATTCATGGTTTGGTTCATTCATGGGTGCCTCTGCACGAGTCGCTACTGGACCTCTGATGGTCACCACGATCTTACTGGGATTGACTGTCTACATGATCACCAGATCGGCATTCAAATTCAAGACATTATTTTGTGAAATTGACTACGGATCGACTCGACAACAGCCAGGTACCAGTGAGTCGCTAATTTAAAAAAAAAACCCATTGATTCCAAATTTTGGTTGTTGACAATTGAGTTGGGGAATAAAGAGTTCCGACTTTATAATTCATTTTCACTTATTGTTTGTTAGAACGATCTTATGTACAAGTATCTCAGGTCAAGATGAATCTGTATAGTGTCTACAGTCGAGTGAAGATGCAACTATACAACCTACTGTAGTCAACTTGGTGTAGTTGGCCTCAAGTCAACTTAGGTTTCACCAACGTAAGCGAAGTAGTTGATCTCGGTTCAACTCGTGAACAGATTGCCCGTCAGGTTGTTTCACCACGGCCGTTCAACCCTGAACTCATTTAAACGGGAGTTCAGTAGAGATGAGTATCGTTTGAAAAAACATCGATGTTTAGGTACTCATCAATGTTTTTTTCCGGCAAACATCGATGTCTAAAAAAATCGATGTTTTTTCAAAAATACCTTATTTACTGTAGGTAGCTGTCAATTTTTTTGGTAATTGTTGTTCTTATCTAAAACAAAATTAAACATGAAAAATGTACTAATTTACGTTAAAAATTTACTTATTTCCGAATATTTATTGTTGGCTTCTTGCAAAAAAAGCAGTTTTGCAGCCATATCTTCGGAGAGGGTTCAAAATTGAACCTGCTTGAGAAAAAAGCCTCTCTGCGGGCAGATAGCAGGCGATTGCACGTACATATTTAAATCGATAACTCCTATCTACAATCACTAACCGACTATCCGGCTGCGGAGAACCCCTTACCTGTGACCGCGCTCCCGAAAACCGCTCCTCACGCGCCACGCTGCGCAAAACCACAAAGTCTTAGGACAGTCTTAGGTTAGGCCGATTTTGAAAACGTCGTAGAAAACTCACAACGCCATTTCGGATTTTCATATTTTTACAGATCGAAGGCACGATAATGCTTTGTTGAAATAGGCAAAAAAGTCATTTTTGCCAAAATTGCCATTTAAGTGGTTTTGCGCAGCGTGGCGCGAGAGGAGTGGTTTTCGGGAGCGCAGTCACAGGTAAGGTGTTCTCCGCAGCCGGACAGTCGGTAAGTGGTTGTAGATAGGGGGTATCGAAATACTACTTCATAAAGGTTAGGGTTAGGTTATAAAGGTTAGGTTAAATACTACTTCATTGAAAATGATTCTATATAGTGCCTATAGATAGTCGAGTGAAGATGCAACTATAGGGCCTATAGTCAACTTTGTATAGTTGGGCTTGAATAAACTTGGTACTTTCGCTACTCTGATCCTAGAAACTCGTTTAACTTGGTGAAACCCAAAACTTTTCAAACTGAGATCAATCCATTCGTTACGTTAAGCTAGGCTTCCAATAAGCCGAGTTCACAAACTATACGTTTGAGTTTTTGCTTAACCCTTTAACGGGCAATGTGCCCTCCAGGTGCCTACTGAAACCTACTGCGCCATTTATGCATCAGATATTCCTCCTACTATAAATACAAATCCCCACCTTAAGTCAAGATGCATCTATATAGTACCTAGTCGAGTGAAAATGAAACTATAGGGCCTATAGTCAACTTTGAATAGTTGACTGAAGTCAACTTGGTACTTTTGCTTAATGTACTCGTAACTTACTCCGCCATTTATGCATCAGATATTCCACCTACTATTCACATGATTTTTCCCTTCTTAGGTCAAGATCAAATTCAGTATGACCAGGAGCCAAGCGCCCTCACCGCTAGATATTCACAACCTCTCAAATCGTTTAAAGTCAAAAGTGAGTCGAATTCATCTCAATATCTGTCACATCTTGTAAGATTGTCGTGGCCGAACGACAAAACAATCGGAATTCAGGAATGAGAAGAAAAAAGTTGTTGACTCTGAAAAACCATTTGAATTTTGGAGTTTTTGACGATTTCAATCGAGTCTCAGCGTTTCATGTGTTATTTCAATTCGAATGAGCACTTTGTCTAGTGGTTGTTGGAGTTATTGCGTTGTCAGTAAGTGATGTTCTTGTTGCTAAAACACTCCATGATTTAGAAAAGTTTGATTATCAAAAGACGGTTAAATTCCCACTGGCCTTCTCATTAGTCAAATACAGGTGAGCTCAAACAAACAGTGCAGTTTCAAAGGTGAGCTGTCTCCCTCTGGTGGGGGTTAATTTATTGAAGTGCATCCCCAGGAAGGGTGACTTGGATGACGAGGCACTACTGTTGTCATTGCGGCCTTCCTGACATTGTTTTTAGGACCCAGGAATCAAAATAGGGTGATGTATGACATTCAATAAAACCACCCGCATTCATCTAAGTTGCGCTGTTTTTAGCGAATTTTTGAAGAAATTCTATTGTTCTTGGTCCAAATCCATTACAGACCATCTTGAATTCACTGCCGAAAGACACCAAAAATAAGATATCGCCATTCTGACTTCACCATCGTGTTCAGCTTTGAAAATCTATAAACTGAGGTGTTACTTGGCAAAAAAGCAGACAAAATTGGGGAAAATTTTACATAAAATTTGTAATTTTTTCGAAAACTCGCTCGTACAGCCACGCTGCATGACTGTGGCTAAATCACCCTTTGAAACTGCACTGATCGTTTTGGCTCACCCTGTTTGATTAGGATAAGTACGTTCGTATAATAGGGTAAAGCTTCTAACTACTTCGGTTGAAAACATGTTGGAGAGCATAAAATATTTAATTCGTGTACCACCTTACCACCATCAAGTTTATGTTACTGTTTCAGAGGTTCTTACCAACAAATTTCGTCGCCCCAAACTGTCAAGATCAGTGTCGTTGCAGCCTCTCGCCGTCTCTCTCCCACTTCGTCAGTCAAGCCCCAAACCGTTGACCCATCGCCCGCTATCGTCTGTTGAGCCGTTGACGACCAAATCGCGTTCGGAAAATCGGTGGTGTCGCAAGTTGAGACGAGCATATTCGGTCGTCGAGCGTCCAACGGCGGATACTGACAAAAAGGTGATATCGACTATTGGATAGACGTGCAAAGAGACAGGAACGCGTCAATCGTGCTTAGGGTGTATATACAGTATGTGAGTTAACTCCAGGCTCTAAGCAAAGTGCCTAAAAACGCGGTACTTGTGTATTATACGGAGGCTACTAGTTTCCACCGCGCTGCGGCGGTGTAATTAGGATTGAGGATGATGTCCGGTGATTCGCACTTTCCTCCGCCAACACTGAGGAGTCCTGGGACCTCAAGTACAAAGACATTTTTGTGGAACCGAGAATCACTCCACTCCAGAAACGAAAACAGTTGAGTTGGTTGGTTATTTGTGTAACCAGTTGTTATCTCTTAGCAGCTTTTTGCTCAGGAACTCGTTCGAGAACCGTTCGGACAACTGGAGTTGGGACTAGCAGCCCTATCCCCTCCCCTTTTCAGTTTCTTTGGTTCTGGCTCGAGTCCAATCTGGTTTGGGGCTATCTCTCCAAACGAACCTTATGACGAGTTTTTAAAAAGATATTTGAGTGCTTGGCAACTGTGAACGAGCGAGCGAGTGAGCATTAATACTCTTTATTTATTAATGAACA
Organism: Stenodema calcarata; assembly: GCA_963920205.1. Classification (NCBI taxonomy): domain Eukaryota; kingdom Metazoa; phylum Arthropoda; class Insecta; order Hemiptera; family Miridae; genus Stenodema; species Stenodema calcarata. The sequence continues at coordinate 35,010,405 of OY986048.1, read as the reverse complement.
GTCATTATTATCAAGTATGGTGTTGGTAAGGCAAACCTCAGTCCTAATTACTCCGCCACATCGCGGTGGAAACCAGTGGCCTCCGTATACACTAGTACCAAAAAAACGCCACTCATCTTCTAGAACCTCATTTTTTTCCAACATACGATTAATTCACCCTAGCAACCAATTTATGTGTTCAATAGTGGATTAACTAGTGATCAAGGATCAATTAGAATTAACCAGGGAGCATCCCGACCTGATCTGTTCATGTTTACCAAAGAGTGGACTAAATTTACTGAAATCGCTCTTGGCTTGTTTACTTGGTGGAAACAGTTTGTCAGTTTGGTTAAATCCCCTCCGGCAGCGAATAATTGAATGGTTGGACGATGCAGTTTTATTTTTGGATCAGTTATACATCAAATGTTAATGAATATTGTTAATCCATGTATTACATTACCTCAGGGTGTTTTGATTTACCAAGTTGAATGCATTGTTACTCGTTGAAGCATCATTTATGTGCCATTTCCATGACAAAATTAGCCTGTAACTCGTAACTTCATCTGCTTTAAATAATTATCATCGTTGTCGTTTGAAAGAATTGAATCGTACTTCATCCTGGATCATGATTATTAGTACTGTATCCTGGTTTCGTGTTTCTTCAATGCCTGACAGGCCTGGGGACATACTGGCAAGCCCTAAGCCTTTCTGTTTTTAATCCTGCAGGAACGAAATAGTACACATCCTCGATTATTTACTTGAAGTTCTATTTCAGCTCTGTAAAATCAGAGTCATGTTATGGTCTGTGATTGAAACCTTTGTTGTGTTTTGTTGTAATTTTTTTATTTAGTTATTGAACGTTTTTGTATCCCGAACTCAAGAACAACTAGCTATGTTGAGAATATTGACCAGCCCGGATGAGTGTCCAATTGATCTTGATCTTCATTTTGACTCATTGTTGTTCATTATTCAGTAATAATTCATTAACTGCCTTCACGTAGAATTGATTGTCTTCCGTGCTTTGAAGATCTCTTGATATTTATGATGTGATTGGTTTGGCGATCTCCTATTTTATGTGTATTCGCACTCCGTGTCTTTTCTGTGATATTATAAGAATTGCCTTACACTGTTACGGATAATAAATTCGGCCTTGACTGATTTTTAACATGTTCCATCTTACCAGCTTTCCTTCCCTTATTTTTTATCTCTTGTTACTGACGAATCATTCAAAGGGGTATGAATTTCGTCCAAGCCGGCTGTTGTGGCTCGACATTCCCGTACAGCACCTCATGGCAAATCTCTTTAAAATATTATTCTACACTTCAAAAACCGTCAAATTGCATTGAATTTGAACGAAATACAACTCAAATTGAAGAGTCTTCTAAATGGGGAAATAACGACAAACGATCAATTATTTTACCTTCGTGTCAGAGAGAGGTGGAATGGGCTTATGAACAGAGGCGTCTCAATAAGTGGCTGTATTTGGCGGAGTAGATTATTGAATTGACAGAGTGTCTCTTCCTGATCCATCATTTCTTGAACTAAATTATCCCAATTCGATCTGAATTGTTAAACCTGAGTAAATAAAGCAAAATATCAGGTAAGTACACTATTCTATTTCCGATATCAAATTATAATGACATCGATGACTGGGAATCAATTAATATTTTCATTAACTAATCGGAAAGTCGAATAATCAACGTTAAAGAAATCGATTAACCCGATAAAACGATTAATTGACAACTTTTGGTAGAAAATCAAATTTTTAATTAAAATGTGGCTGCTAAATATCAAGGTCGTCGTGATTGTGTCAAATAATCGACAACTTTTAGAAATTTCGTACAGTTCTCTTTTGGTTTATTATCTTTACTAATGAACCATTGGAATCGCCCATGATTTTTCAAAATGCTCCCAGGCCGCATTTTTCGGAGGCATCACGAAACGAACAAAAAAGGTAGTAAATGTGAAGGACTGAAGCAGGTTATATGTTCCGCTAGATTACATTTATAATATTATAAGGTACATGTGAATACATGTAAATTTTATATGTTCTGAGGAAGCGAGGACGGGCAATAACTGACAAGTGTGTCAACAATATAATATATTATTATTCATATTATGTAGAATCGATTGTGGAAAAGCCAAACATTTGTGAATACATAAGTGAATAATTAGTCTAACTCTCACGTAAGTTTTTATCTCAAAGAACTTAATGTGAACTAAAAACTATACCGTTCCATTTGAATTTTTCGAGATATGAATTTGTCAAATAGCATAGGTTCTGCGATTAATCAGTTGACTTGGAAGGCCACTCATATGCAGAGGATTACGAGAATTTGCAACGTTTTTTGACTACAAGTTCTCAGAAACGCATATAAGTATTATGAGTCGTCTGGGTTTTCATGGGATTTAAGAAAGTCCATGTAAGGTAATGCGTCAGAAGTCGCTCCCGAAAAAACCGAAGAAAACATGCAATCCCAATAGGAAGGGAAGACGACTCCTCCAGTACACAGAGGACCGAGGGCTAAGGCTATTCAAGACGTAAGAAGTGGAGTAAGCATCAAGGAGGCGGCAAAAAACAACGATGTTCCTAGAACCACTCTACTTGGCCACTACTTTAAAGGCCAAAGTAGAAGATTCTCGGTCATAGGCTCTGACGTACTAGTTGGCCTCCTGCCAGCCGTCTGACGTCATACGCTCGTGCGTCATGGGCTCTGACGTACTAGTTGGCCTCCTACCAGCCGTCTGACGTCATATGACATAGGCTCTGACGTACTAGTTGGCCTCTTGACAGCCGTCTGACGTCATACGCTCGTGCGTCATAGGCTCTGACGTACTAGTTGGCCTCCTGCCAACCGTCTGACGTCATACGCTCGTGCGTCATAGGCTCTGACGTACTAGTTGGCCTCCTGCCAGCCGTCTGACGTCATACGCTCGTGCGTCATAGGCTCTGACGTACTAGTTGGCCTCCTGCCAGCCCTCTGACGTCATACACCATAGACTCTGACGTACTAGTTGGCCTACTGCCAGCCGTCTGACGTCATACGCTCGTGCGTCATAGGCTCTGACGTAGTGGCCCGCCGGTCGCTTGTGTTCTGACGTGATCTGAGGGAAAGGGTGAATCAAGGGAACAAATTTTTCCCGTTTCAGTTTATGTGCCAAAGCAAAGACATGAAAATGTCAAAAACTATGTAACTAGGTACCTAAGCCCAACTGTAATGTCAATTTTCTGACAATGAGTTTTCGACTATAGTTTTCATACCTTTTTACTTAAGTACTTATTGCAATTTGAGACTGATAATGAGCTGTTGGGCTACTACTTTCAAGGCCAAAGTAGAAGATTCTCAGCTGTGTTTTGTGAAAGATGTTACAGATAAATTAAACTCTGTATTGATTGGGGAAGACAACGATGAGGACAGGACATACATTTTGCCAAGTGATTTGGTTCATTTTGCAATAATAAGTTACCAACTTGTGATTTTAATTAAACATTTATCTTGTGATTTTATTTATTTCGTAATGTGATTTATTAATAGTGCACAGCTAGTGTGTAATGAATCGTGCAAAGTATTTCTCCAGTACTTGACAATACTTTTCTTGAAATTAAAACTGTGCTCTACATTTTGACATTTTATGTCTTTACTATGGCACATAACTCAAAAAGTGTGACATTACGGTGTGACGAAGAAAGCGTTATGAAAAATGTCTAATGATTTTCACGTACAACCGATTCGTTGCTACGGAGCTTTAACTTCGCCAGTTATCATCGTACAAAAATCGTTCACCACTCGTTGGATAGCTCTTTATTTACCTAACCATATTACGTTAACCACTGCGGAGTGCGTGGCAGACAAGCTGCGGTATGAACGTGAATGTCCCTCGTGGTTGCGTACTTGTACGAAAGCTGTACCCACCGTTTCCATTTACAGCAACACTGTGGTTCACAGTGGTTTTCGTTTGTTTTTTGTCGTCTGGTGGATATTTTTCGTGAACCACCAGCAGTAAATAAGACGTGGAAACAAGAGAATTCGGTCAGAATAAAAACAACTAGACATTTACACTTCAACATACCGTCACACAATCCGATCCCTTTCTTAAGATGTGAAATCACCAGCCAATTTTCACGTTCGATGTACAAAAAGAAGGTTTTCACTTGGCTGATTGAACGAGGCTCCACCAGCTGTAAGAACTTCATACGAGTAATATGTTTCTTGAAACTGAATTACTCGTATAATGGTAACAAATAGAATAAAATTGAAAATAAAAGTATTGTTCTTTTTCAGAGCTTATCATTTTTTCTTTCCGTCTTCCATGAAAAAAAAAAGAATAGAAATAAAATAAAAAATTGATTGAAAACCATCGATACAACGATGTTTTTTTTTTAAACATCGATGTTTTTTTCCATCGATGTTTTTGGGGTCCGATGTTTTTGGATCATCGATGCCGGCCTGTCGATACATCGATGTTTTCTTTTTTTTTTGCCATCCCTAACATTTTTTTGCCATCCCTAACATGAGATTCGCCATGTTATCAAACATTGAAATCTGCATGGAATTACTATGGAATCACCATGGAACATACTCAAGTCAGGATTTACCTTCTTCCATGGGGCCTGACTTGAGAATGTTCCATGGTGATTCCATGCAGATTTCTTCCAGGGAGGGTACACTCTACCAGGTTATCAAGTGTTTTAACCATATTTTATGAGTTTGTTTTCGCAGAGTTGTGTCAAATTACATACTACCTATGTAATTACTATACTAATTACCTACATTCTATGTAATTTGATAGCTCTTTAGTTTGTGACGTTAGTGTTGGACGTTTTTGCTCTTCAACACAATAGTGGAAACAGTCTTCAAACAGATTTTGACAATTTGTTGTGTGTTAAATGTGTTTTCCAACTTTATTCTTCGTTTGAAAAGGTATTCATCGAAGAAAGAATTATTAGATACTCGTAAATCGGAAAAACGAAGTAAATGGCTGAGCATTTTTTGATTGTTTACCTTTTACTATCTTACATTACTATTTTATTTTGGTTATTTCTAAACAATCTCCTCCATTATCCAACACAACCATTTTTACTTCCATTAACGTTATTCGATATTTTACCTAGCAAGAGTAGAAGAAAAATAATGGTGGAATCATAGTAAAAGGGAAAATATGTATAGTGGAGGGTGTAAGCTATTTATATCAAGGATGACTCACGTTATAAAAATACAGAAAATAGTTTCATTAAATATAAATAAAAAAAATATTGTACACCTGCGATATTGTTGAACTCGTTCAAATATTGTATGAAACAGCATTTTACGGAAAAAATCGTATTAGTGTAGATATTGTTGTGGAAGAAGCACTTACCTGTTCTTTTAAAATGTTTAGATAGCCGCATCAATATAACATAATTGTAAATCCTTAGAAAATAACTAGAAACAATAATTATAAATATATAAACAACTCTTCCTTCAGCACAAGCTATGCTTAAAGAGGGGAGTAGCATTGTAACTTACTTCTTAAGAATTATTGTAAAATAAAGATTGAAATAAATGCATTTAAAAATAATAAAAAATTTGGTTATTGCTAATAAATTCCTTAAAAAAGTGTGGTTCTTTTACAATTTATTTTGTCTACCTACCCTTTGGCAATGGCCGTTCAACAAAGATAAAATGTGTTTTTAGGCACATCATACAAGCAAGAGCTTCTTTTCAGGTTGTAGTTTTCTCGTAGTTCCTCACTGGGCTCAAATGTAACTCCTTTGCCAAGTAACACCACGCTCACGGCTGGAGGATTTGTAATAACAGCTCCGGACAAGTTTGTATAATCATCACATGGGGTATATGCAGCCGTGAGCGTGGTGGTCCTACTTGATCTAGCATGGTGTTGGATACACCAGAGGAACCAGTACCTGCAATATAAGTAAATGATAAGTATAAATGGAGAAGTGAAGGCTTTATTCAATTGAATTCATTTAGAAAACTGGCCATTTCGATGAGATAATTTGATAACCAATTAAACCAATAAAATAAACGTAGCAATGAATTCAGTTTTAAGAATAGCAACTAATGCAGATAAGCGTTGTAAAAGTAGGACTGTGTAAAAAACCTTCGATGTTCTCACCCCCTGAATAACTTACATCCATAGAATACCACAATCTAAGAATGATTTCTTCACTCAACAAATTCCGTGACTGGCTCCATCCCTATTTGAACAGTTACCGTTTTAAAAAAAATGGTTCTTGAATATTTTGAACTTGGAAATAGTGAAAGTAAAATTATTTACAGGCTTTTTGGGTAACTAAGATTATTAGTGGTTCTTCAAGGTGGATGTCGTACCTATATTTTTTTGCACCAATTGAAATAGACGTTTCAGATGCATCAGTCTTCCACTTATCACTCTTGTGGAGTGTGAGATGCAAGCGCTGTAGAGCGCTAGTAGTAGGATGAGATGAGGCCCTAGTTTCTTCGGGTATCCCTAGTTCCATGGTGAAATCGAGTTGGAAGAATCCATGCCCACTCACGCCAGACGTAGAACTATCCACTTGAGAAAGATATCGATAAGTACTTATATTCGATGTAATCGCTTGAAATCATGAATATTTTTTCAAAGTTGAATACTTTCCACAAAAGCGTTCCTTGATTTCGTACGTGTCAATGTAGAATCAGAGACCAGAGTAATTAAGCTAAACATAGCTAAACTAGTAGCGTAGTGTTACTTGAATAGAATTGAATCGATATACTATCGATGTCTGACATATCAGGACAGATAATCAAGCAGGTCTTTCACAGATGCCACAACCTTAATCAATTTTAGTTAAAATTTAAATCAAGTAGTGTTAAAATTTACTTTTGATTTTTATTGCAGTTATTTTCTTTTTTAAAAGAAATGCGATAAAATTAAATAAATATACCGATACATCGAATCAATTCGATATACCTCATGGCAAAGATCGAATGAATTCAATATATCGATGTTATAGCAGTCTGCGAGGTTAATTGACATTTTGGTTGAGTTGACTGTGTTTTGTATTTTCTAAGCATTTTTATTTGAATTTCAAGTTATTTTAGATTGATTGTGGGATTTCGTGTTCATAGATGAGCTACTCTGTTTGTGTTGTAGGATGATGTGCGTTGTGAAACTGTGGTAGTTTCTGGTCTTTCGAGAAGGAGACCGACTATGCGCCCGGCGTTCCGTCATCGCATTCAGTATGGAAATTGCGTTACTAATTTTTCTGGTAGGCGCTGCTCTCAGCCTCCCGCCTCCTCCGACTCCGAAAGTCTACGTCGGCAAGTGTTGCCCAAAGCTGGAGATCATGGTCGACGATGACTGTCGCCCTCTCAATGAAACTAGTCAAACAGAGTGGACACCGGATCTTCCCGTCGGCGTCGCTTATGTCATTGTTTAAGCGAAAATTAATGGCACTAAATTCTTTGGATGAAACTATTCGAACACCGTCATTCAAGTCGGCAAAGATCTCTTTCAAATGGTGATCGACTTCTGGTCCGAAAGCGAAATTATTGGCGAATATAATTGTCGATTTGAGAATGACGTCTCGATATGGTTTGTCAAGGAAATCACCTTTATAGAGGCGGAACTTTGAGTAATACTTCCCGTACCACTTCATCGTTTTATGGAATTCCTTCTCGAGTCCATAGGCGTATTCGCAAGGCACTTCGGACGTTTCAATACCGATGCAGAGTTTGACATTTGCTGCCGCTGCCATCTGAAGAACAACCTGACCCACACCTGATCCAAGATCTATAAAAGTGTCGTCTTGCCTTATGTCTAGTTGCTTTATCATGTGTGAGACCATTTTCGGGGACGTCTCGCCGTATACGTGAGATGAGAAGGCCGTGTATTGGTTCAGCCTTTCCGGACATACCACGGATTTGTTGTACACTTGACCGATAATATGTTGGGCTTGTGGAAGGGATGCTCTGTTCTCTACGAATGATTTCCCTGCTACGTATTCGTCCACACACAAATTCCATTTATGACAAAGATCTTGGAGCTGATCGTACGTTCCAAGATCCTTGATCGGAAGTATTCTAAAAGGCAAGTCGGGATGGTCCGGCAGGACGGCGGATATCGTGTCCCGAATTTCCTCAGCCAGATCTTCCTCGGTGTATTTTTCATTGTCGTCTGTCGGCCACTTATATACCAGGTCGAATTCCCTACCGACGCCAACAGGACTATGCAATCGAAGCTGCTCCATAAGCGTGAACGGTAAGGTTAAACGGTACACTGCACTGATCACTACCGATATGAAATCCAAGTATAAAATAACCTTACTCTCAGCATCCGAAGGCAGTCACATAGTCCACAAACTACACAAGCCACACCGGAGAAGAAAATGCTGAAGTCCGCACCACCCCGCACCACTATCACAAATTCATAAGCACTTCCCTACCACCACTTCCACAAACCAAAAATTGGAGAGGTGGTTTGAAGATAGTAAACAGCAGCAGCAGCAGACGCTTACTGTGGGTAAACAAAAAAGAAAGCCTACCAAAATGCCAGATTATAAACCGCCGAGGAAAAAACCGAGAGCTAAATTTGTGATGAAAAAGAAGAGAAGAGAAAGGCGTGATGATCAAGTAAAGGTTGTGCAAGAAACAGAAGAAGGAATTGATGAATTCAATGGTCCTCCTACACTTTATTCACAAATTTAGCTCTCTGTGCGTGCCTCTAACCCTAAACGCTCTTCTATACGTAAGGATGTCACACCGCGAACGATTTCCGACTGCAAATTTTGTACTTTTAGTCATAACTATGGGCGGTGTCCAGCGTTTGGCAAGCCATGTCGGGCATGTGACCAGTTGAATCACTTCCAGGGCTCAGTCATATGCAAGTGGACTAAAAAGAAGGCCCGATCTACAGTTCATCAGGTTAAGATGGGGGGTGCAGAGGGCGATGGAAGTGACTCCGAATTTTTGTGTGACTCTATCTACGTTGGTGCTCTCAAACACACGGCAGGTATGAATTGGTACACTGTTAAACTTGTCATGAGGGGCCAGGGGGTGGAGCTGAAAGTTGACTCCGGAGCTGCATGCAATGTAATGGGATGGCCTCAATTTACTAGTCTAGGGTTTGATCATGTAATTTGCGTAAGACTACATTAGTTCTTAAATCGTTTACTAACAATAAGGTGCCAGTGCTTGGTCGATGTGAAATTGATTGTACATATAAAGGTAAGCATGTTAAGATAGAATTTATGGTGATGAACGGAGATTGTCCTAATTTACTAGGTTTACAAACGTCCGAGCAATTGGGACTCATTGCTAGAGTACATGATGTGAATTTTGCCCAACTGCCGGTGCCAACTAAATTTGTGCATTTATTTGATGGATGTTGGCTGCATTGGCGGGCCGTATGTTTTGGTCTGAGATGTGGTGAGGACCTTCGGTAAAAACAGAACGGTCTTTTTACAAAATATAATTTATCTCGTTCGAGCTGACTCTCTTATGATTGTGTCATTTATGCTTCCCATTCATAAAACAATTGGGTTCCCTGTTAAGCCGCGTTTATACCGGAGTTTTTAACAAAAAGTTATTCACTTAACTGAATCGCCAAAAAATTTCTCTTAACAAAAGTTAATAACTTTTAACAGAAAATTCCTTGTTATTAACAAGATTTATGTTATCCATCAAGAGTCGGTAAAGATCAAAGGAAATTGTTATGTTTTTAACAAATGTTAATAGCAAAAGTTAATAGCCTCTTTTAGCGCGTTAACTTTTGTTAATAACAGGTTCCCTTCTTCCCCGCAACCCCCTCGCCCGGCATCCTGCTACACAGAGCTCGCCAGTCGTACCAACTACAGCAGCAGACGAAACATGTGGAGTCAGAGCGAGGTTAGTTAGTGTGTTTTGCTGCGATTTGTTATTTAGTTTATTTTTGACGTGAAGTGTTTTGTTTATTTTAATGATGGAAAGTGAATGGAATCAGGAGCAAGTGATCAATTTGATTGATCTGTATCGCGAGCCCCCAGTGTTGTGGGACCCAACCAATGGTGATTTCAAAGACAGAAACTTCAAAAAACTATGCTTGGACATTGCGGAGTGACTTTCAACTCTTGTTGATAACAACACTAGCAGCCAAAAGAAAATGTTATTAACATATATTAATGACTTTTGTTATTAACATTAGTTAATAACTAAAATGTTAAAAACTCGTGTTATTAACTCCGGTGTAAACCCGGCTTTACCAGCGCTTAAGCACTTGTACAACGAATTTTCACTGTTCCCTTATGTTGGACTGCTCAGTACAATACAATGACAAGTACCTACTGAGGGGAATCTTCGCAACTGACTGAATAGCTCAAGGGATACGTCCACAGGTGCCTTGACATTGTCAAGTTGGGGTTTTTCCGTACCTCACCACTAAGTTTTTCCTCATCACATACTCGGTGCAGGTTGAGAAAAAGCCGAATATTTCTGTGAAGCGCCAGCTGTCAAATTTGTTTGGTGACGATTGTCATCAATACCTGTCATTTTGAAGGTACCATAACTTGCATTACTTGTGCATTACTGGAACCTTGCAAGTACTTCCAGGATTTCTATATTCCCCTTGAAAATTGTAGATAATTGAAAGAAAAACGTCACATTGCAGGCCCTCGTGTGGTGAAGCAGTCGTCCGTTGCTGATCATTACCTGAAGCGATTCATCAACGTTCTTTTATCATCCGCCGATTTCAAGGTTTGTACCAAAGTCACATTAGACACTTGGTCTGAAAATTAACAGTATTGATGGTCACTGAGTAGGTAAAATGTATTGTGTGAAATGTTGTCATGATTTCATTTACGCTCGCCTTAGGTGATCAAGCTTGATTGAGCGTAGACACCGGCCTGGAAGGTTTTCATTCGAAAAAGCGTAAAATTTGCGATTTATTGTACTTATTGTCCTTAATTCGTTAGAATTATTCCTTCTACTTCTTTTAGTGCCTAGTGGCAGTTGTTGCGTATATGTTTGAATCTCGATTTCTGACCTCCTTTTGGATTCGAATTTGTGACGCCTGTTCGGCGAGCGGTGAAGAAGCGTACAAATCAAAGGGTACGATTTCTTATGGACTGGTGCTCAATACTGAGAGAAAAATAAGATTGTGAATGTCCGAAGTTTGTTCATCCCTTGTTATCAGATTCAATGACAACGTACTGTGGCTAGTCATGATGACCATAACATAACATCCATACAGGAACCCTGTCATGACTGTGACCTTCAAGGCAAAGCTACACACAGACATAAACTAAGAATCCTCGTGTGCTACGGAGCACACGAGGAAAAGCCCTGTACAAATGTACAGGGGGGATGAAAGAGAGGACCATATGGTCCTAATCCTTGTCCTGTTTATGTAAATGAAGCCATCAATCAATCTCTCAGGGTACCATTTCCCCTAATCATAATCACGAGTCTCTAGAGCTTTGTGGGCGAGTTAGAAGACCTAATGAGTTTCAATAACGTTATGCAGCCCATCATTGGCGTAACTAGGATGAAAGAGGGAGGGGGGGGGCTGTGCTACTTCCTCCAGTACAGAGAATAGAATACACCTTAGTTCGCAGGAGGGGGGTGAGGATGTCATCACCCTATATTCAGGAACTGACTATTTGTCCATAAATAACTATTAATCAACGGTGGTAGGAGTGTGACCAACTGGAGTGATCAGGCAAATCTCCATGTCCCAAGGTGGAGACGGTTGGTTTCCTTTTTTTCGGGTTTCTGGAGGATCGTGGTACTCCAAAAACTTTACAATTTCCGTTCAAAGAGGAAGAAAATCATTTCTTGATTTGTCACAGTTGTGGAACCTCCAAGACCACCTAGTGGACTTGATATATGATATTGTTTACTGGCAACAGTAGTACAAATAAAACGAAAAAAAAAGTAATAGAAAAAATTAAAATCAAACAATATTTGGCAAATAAAATGAAGTCGCCCACCAAAGATTAAGTTAATGTGAAATTGTGCTCTTCAGTGGAGTTCAGATATGCCTATTAGGTGTATAGAGCGGACAAATGCAAAAGCAAACTAATGAAAAAATGTCAGGAAATGAGATTTTTTGCTAAGAAATGAATTGCAAACAATAAACCTAGATATCAAAATAATTGGTAATTATTACAAATAAATATCCAATAAGAGTTGGTGGTTACGCAAAAGAAGGGCGTATCTCCGATTTTGGCGAATTTCGGGTTTTTGCATATGCATATCTAGAATCTTTGGAGTGTTCTGCACCTGATGCTACCTTGTTCATGTACCTACGGGTACCAGAAGGTACAAAAAAAAAAAAACGCCAGTAAAAAAGTGAAAAATCCCTGAAATTTCTTTAAATCCTAAGGCGATTAGGCGTAGGCGGATATCATGCCGACTAACTTTCTCGACTAAGCAAGAAAGCCGCATCTCCTGAGATACGACTTTTTTCTTAGCAAAAATTCGAAATCATGTTCATGAGATCCGCCCATTTCGCTTAGCATCCCATATGCCTCAGTTAGGTAAACCGTCTGACGGGGCGTCAGATTATCTTCACGCTCGTCTGTTTGCTCAGGAAGTGCCTGGGGAAAATCATGCCTGGAGAGAAAATTAACTTTTGGCACGGATTGGAGGGTCCCTGGTAAATTTTAACTTTTTACAAGTTCCTTAATGAGTTCTTCTCTAGTTCTTTCACTAATCTGCTGTTCTTTTCCTTATTTTCTTCAAAATTTCAATAAAGTTTTAAATAACATCGTTCACTCATGTTTTTGGTTATTCCGGGTCTAAGTTTGTTTGGTTAAAAGTCTTGCTTGGTGATACAATCTGAGACCGTCACCTAACTTTTCCATATGATTAAATTTAATAATCAGCGTAAAAAAAGAAGTAATGTACAAAAAACTAACGAATCATGTTAAAACCCCGGCTAAAATATGCCAGGGAAATGCTTGGAATGCTTAGCAACAAAGGCGTTTGCCTCGAAAATCACCTTCATTTGCCAAGCGGAAAGGGCGTATCTCCTCTAAATTGGTTATGACGTGAACTTCCATGAAAAAATGACGCAGTAAGTCGTAGAATGATTAGATCTACCGTATGATGTCCCTAAAAGGGGGTAAAAGTATAATTAACTGGGCGGAAACTTGAAAAACGAAAATTGGTTGTACTGAAAATCTTGATTTTTGGAGATGCGCCCTTCTTGCTAAGGACGGCAGAGTTGTCCATAACAACTAAATGAATTCGATGTGCCTCTCCTGCACCAACCCTACTTTTACCAAGGCAAATGTATTCCATTGATTTTGACTCTTGTGTTTTAGCACAGAAAACTGGGCGAAGGCAACGAAATGCGAGTCAACCTGAATCTTTATTTTAACGCCAAAACGCTCCCCGTCCTGCAAGCTTACGCTTCTGATGATACAAACGGGCATTCCTTCCACGAGCTCGATCACGCCTTCTGCACCGTTTTCGCCGGGGATTCTGCATTCAGAGCTAACTACGCCAGTGAGTTCGCGTCTGAAGGGATATCATCAGGAACCTCTTGGAGCCTGGACACCTCCCACTTGGTATGTATCCAGGTCTTTCACTGATGATTTGGTTGCGTAGGAGCCTCATATCTGATAGTTGCTTCCTTCTTGTTACACATGCATCACGTCCTGTAACCACAAACACTCCGCTGGTGAGTCGCCCTGTTCTGTTGACGCCCTTTCAAGTGGGTAAGAGATTTGGATTGAGAAAATAATCATTCACCAAACCTGAACACTTTGAATAATATGGACATAGGCTTGTCTTTAGGGCTAGGGGTGATTCTAAAATCTGTATGGCGAAAAAATGCAACGTATTTTGGAACACTTCCCAGAGCTTACAAGTCTTGAAATGATATATGAATGCTCCGTTTGGAATTAAGTGGGCTGAAGATCCTCGCCTTCAAGATCGGACCACTATTAACTGTTGTTCAGAGAGAGGGTGAAATACAAAAACTCAAGTCCGGTCGATCTGTCGACTTGAAATTTAAACCACATATTCCTAGGATGATCTCATACGAATTAGGGAATAGGGTGCTCATGCTGAGTGCTCTACACAGATAACTTTATTGTTGTTCGACCTTACGACTTGAAATGTGAACCACAGCTTCCTTAGGAAGCTCCAACACATATGGGACCATGAAACCGCCGGATTTTCTGTAGTAATGAAATGAAAGAAAAGTTTATTTCTGAAGAACGAAACACAGCTTTGTACGACCAGCCGTTCGTTCACAATGACGGCTCAAAGGTTGAGCCTGTCAACACGATCGTGAATCAATCGGTTGAAATACAGGTCAATTTTCATACTAACGAGCTGTTTGGAACATCATATGGTTTTAATGATGTCGAGTTTTTTGTTCTGAGGTACGTTTCGTGCTACGGAAATGAAGGTAATTTCGAATGTTTGTTGGTAGGTACTTCTTTTATAGAAAAACTATTACCAACGTAGTATTAAAAACCCCAGAATTATATCGGTACATTTTATTTGTAATTCATCTCTATCATTCAGGTTCTGCACAAAGCAACCCAGGCGATTCCAACAGCCGGATATCGTATTAATTAATAATAATTAATAATACCTGATTACTATTAATAATAAATATAAATATAATAATTTTCACTAGTTTTCATATAGAAGTTGGGAGTGGTGATAACTGGTGCACTGGTGACGATTGGTTGCTTGATCATTCGATCATCATTCGCCACTGGATCATTCGACCATCTTGTTGCATTTGGGAGGTAAGATGAGATTTCACTCTCTCCAGGATTGATGTGTTCACAAGCTGTAAGTAGACCAGGGATAAATGGTATACGAGAAGAGGAGTTTTCTTTTTCATTCGAGAAGACCTCCTCGAAAATGAAATTTCTGTCTGGTTATGTCGAGTTTTCCTACGTTTTCGAGTCTAATCTTGGTCTCATGAAAGGTTCAATTCATCTTAAATAAATACCTTAATTTGGATTTAAAGTTACTTGTTCATAGAGCCAGTGGTAATAAAACTGCAGCAATCTGTATGTTATTAGTGCATGTCCTTTCAACTATTTGATAGACATGAATTTTCATTAGAGACGACTATTATATCAATATGTATATTGTGCTTTCCAGACTGTCATCGTTGCTGTCGTCAGTTCAATCGGCTTCTGCGTAATTTGGATTTACATTATTGGCCGTTCTTTTAAATCCGCGTTATTCGTCGGCGGCGTGCTCATCGTCTCGTTCTGCTTTGGGTGGACTTGGTGGTCCGAAATCGAGGTATTTCCCTTTTTTTGGTTTCTAGCGTTTTATTACTTCAGGAACTACTTGTTTGTTCGAGGAAACTCGACCTGAACTGAGTGAGACACCGCGTGATTTTCATAATCATTCATTCTTACAACTGTCAGTGATTGTCTTGTATATGTCACGATTTAGGATCAAAGAATGAAATTCATGGTCGAGCTGAGCCAGTCGGGCAGCGAAGAGATTCCCGACTCTTGCAAGGACCCTTCCAGCGGATGGTTTGGGTGGCTTCTCAAATCTTCACGTAAGCTGCCTCCAAATATGTTTAAAAAAAGTAGTGACAGTAGTAGGGTACTAATCCAAAAATCTAATTTTTCTCTGACGCTAAACGTATTTTTAAAAACGTAAAATCAGGCTCAAAGTACTAAATATTGACGTGGAGCGCTCCAGCAGCTCCCGCCTCGTTTTGCTACGTCGTATTAAATACAACGCTCTAAATACGAGGCTCTAAATTTTAGAGCCAATCGTTTCAGCATCTGATTGGTTGAAGATTGACAATTTTACTTCGATTTCAAGATTACTGGCTTATTGCTAGGGCTTGACGATGGATTCACCAAATTTCTAAGTTTTTTGAGTGAATGGAACAATCGAGCTCGTAATAAGCACTGGACTGTCAAAAATCGGCCAGAAAAGGCTCAATAATGTGTGCGCATAGGAAATCCCCTTTTGTTTCACCACAAATTCGTTTTTAGCGCCCTTAACAAACCACTTAGAACCACCAATTGTCTGGTCAAAACTCATTCTGGTTACAGTGAAAATTCACCAGAAGCGAGCGTTTGAAATATTTTGATTGTCAAGATTATGTGGGACAGCTGCAAATGACCTCAAATGAAATTGACCTTATATTATTCCGCCGTATTGAGTCTCGACTTAATCTACGTATCATCATCAACCTTTTCATGATCCAAATTCGTGAAGAATTTAGGGAGAACGATGGGAAAACTCCTCTTTTTGATCCTCTAAAGCCCATATTAGCAAGTACTTAATAGTAGTAGCTATAGTCGAACAATTTTTTCTATAAGGTTTAGTGTTGCTGCAGGTTTTTAAACTGTCAAGATAACACACCAAAAATACTTCTTAACTATGAGGGATTTCATTTTTATTTATTCGGACGGGTTTAGTCTCTAACGTTTAGTTGTTTATTCCAGGCAAAGAGGACTGTCTGAAATATCTGACTGCGAAAAACGTTCATCCGATGGCAGCCGTCGATTTGTCTCAGGTTTTCTCCAAGACCCTGCAAACCCTGGCATTTTTCTGGATCCCCGCTCTTGCTAAAAGCGCTGGTAGCGCCATCGATTTATTCTTCGGTGAGACATCAATTATCAATATTCGTATTTCTTCTATATGTACTTCATTCGCCATTACGACTTTTTTTCAAAACATGTTCATGTAAAAAATCCCAAATGAACAACAGGTTTGGAACCTAAGTAGGTCTGTGGAAGGATTTTATCAATAGAACTGCACATGATCAGGCTTGCTTAGAAGGGTTTGCTCCAATCAAACGCATTTTGGACACTTTTGTGTGGTGATTTTCGCTTGACTAGATGCTCTTCATCCTCAACGCCTAACTTAACTACTCTGAACTTGTCTACTGACTGTTGAAATTATCCTTCAATGATATCTGTCCATCTGATTCCTCCTTGGTAAAGGAGTTAAATAACATAATTCGTACTTGGATCGCATCTTCTAATGCAATTTGAACAACGCCATAATATATATTATTCTTCTTAACAGGACATTCATGGTTTGGTTCATTCATGGGTGCCTCTGCACGAGTCGCTACTGGACCTCTGATGGTCACCACGATCTTACTGGGATTGACTGTCTACATGATCACCAGATCGGCATTCAAATTCAAGACATTATTTTGTGAAATTGACTACGGATCGACTCGACAACAGCCAGGTACCAGTGAGTCGCTAATTTAAAAAAAAAAAACCCATTGATTCCAAATTTTGGTTGTTGACAATTGAGTTGGGGAATAAAGAGTTCCGACTTTATAATTCATTTTCACTTATTGTTTGTTAGAACGATCTTATGTACAAGTATCTCAGGTCAAGATGAATCTGTATAGTGTCTACAGTCGAGTGAAGATGCAACTATACAACCTACTGTAGTCAACTTGGTGTAGTTGGCCTCAAGTCAACTTAGGTTTCACCAACGTAAGCGAAGTAGTTGATCTCGGTTCAACTCGTGAACAGATTGCCCGTCAGGTTGTTTCACCACGGCCGTTCAACCCTGAACTCATTTAAACGGGAGTTCAGTAGAGATAAGTATCGTTTGAAAAAACATCGATGTTTAGGTACTCATCAATGTTTTTTTCCGGCAAACATCGATGTCTAAAAAAATCGATGTTTTTTCAAAAATACCTTATTTACTGTAGGTAGCTGTCAATTTTTTTGGTAATTGTTGTTCTTATCTAAAACAAAATTAAACATGAAAAATGTACTAATTTACGTTAAAAATTTACTTATTTCCGAATATTTATTGTTGGCTTCTTGCAAAAAAAGCAGTTTTGCAGCCATATCTTCGGAGAGGGTTCAAAATTGAACCTGCTTGAGAAAAAAGCCTCTCTGCGGGCAGATAGCAGGCGATTGCACGTACATATTTAAATCGATAACTCCTATCTACAATCACTAACCGACTATCCGGCTGCGGAGAACCCCTTACCTGTGACCGCGCTCCCGAAAACCGCTCCTCACGCGCCACGCTGCGCAAAACCACAAAGTCTTAGGACAGTCTTAGGTTAGGCCGATTTTGAAAACGTCGTAGAAAACTCACAACGCCATTTCGGATTTTCATATTTTTACAGATCGAAGGCACGATAATGCTTTGTTGAAATAGGCAAAAAAGTCATTTTTGCCAAAATTGCCATTTAAGTGGTTTTGCGCAGCGTGGCGCGAGAGGAGTGGTTTTCGGGAGCGCAGTCACAGGTAAGGTGTTCTCCGCAGCCGGACAGTCGGTAAGTGGTTGTAGATAGGGGGTATCGAAATACTACTTCATAAAGGTTAGGGTTAGGTTATAAAGGTTAGGTTAAATACTACTTCATTGAAAATGATTCTATATAGTGCCTAGATAGTCGAGTGAAGATGCAACTATAGGGCCTATAGTCAACTTTGTATAGTTGGGCTTGAATAAACTTGGTACTTTCGCTACTCTGATCCTAGAAACTCGTTTAACTTGGTGAAACCCAAAACTTTTCAAACTGAGATCAATCCATTCGTTACGTTAAGCTAGGCTTCCAATAAGCCGAGTTCACAAACTATACGTTTGAGTTTTTGCTTAACCCTTTAACGGGCAATGTGCCCTCCAGGTGCCTACTGAAACCTACTGCGCCATTTATGCATCAGATATTCCTCCTACTATAAATACAAATCCCCACCTTAAGTCAAGATGCATCTATATAGTACCTAGTCGAGTGAAAATGAAACTATAGGGCCTATAGTCAACTTTGAATAGTTGACTGAAGTCAACTTGGTACTTTTGCTTAATGTACTCGTAACTTACTCCGCCATTTATGCATCAGATATTCCACCTACTATTCACATGATTTTTCCCTTCTTAGGTCAAGATCAAATTCAGTATGACCAGGAGCCAAGCGCCCTCACCGCTAGATATTCACAACCTCTCAAATCGTTTAAAGTCAAAAGTGAGTCGAATTCATCTCAATATCTGTCACATCTTGTAAGATTGTCGTGGCCGAACGACAAAACAATCGGAATTCAGGAATGAGAAGAAAAAAGTTGTTGACTCTGAAAAACCATTTGAATTTTGGAGTTTTTGACGATTTCAATCGAGTCTCAGCGTTTCATGTGTTATTTCAATTCGAATGAGCACTTTGTCTAGTGGTTGTTGGAGTTATTGCGTTGTCAGTAAGTGATGTTCTTGTTGCTAAAACACTCCATGATTTAGAAAAGTTTGATTATCAAAAGACGGTTAAATTCCCACTGGCCTTCTCATTAGTCAAATACAGGTGAGCTCAAACAAACAGTGCAGTTTCAAAGGTGAGCTGTCTCCCTCTGGTGGGGGTTAATTTATTGAAGTGCATCCCCAGGAAGGGTGACTTGGATGACGAGGCACTACTGTTGTCATTGCGGCCTTCCTGACATTGTTTTTAGGACCCAGGAATCAAAATAGGGTGATGTATGACATTCAATAAAACCACCCGCATTCATCTAAGTTGCGCTGTTTTTAGCGAATTTTTGAAGAAATTCTATTGTTCTTGGTCCAAATCCATTACAGACCATCTTGAATTCACTGCCGAAAGACACCAAAAATAAGATATCGCCATTCTGACTTCACCATCGTGTTCAGCTTTGAAAATCTATAAACTGAGGTGTTACTTGGCAAAAAAGCAGACAAAATTGGGGAAAATTTTACATAAAATTTGTAATTTTTTCGAAAACTCGCTCGTACAGCCACGCTGCATGACTGTGGCTAAATCACCCTTTGAAACTGCACTGATCGTTTTGGCTCACCCTGTTTGATTAGGATAAGTACGTTCGTATAATAGGGTAAAGCTTCTAACTACTTCGGTTGAAAACATGTTGGAGAGCATAAAATATTTAATTCGTGTACCACCTTACCACCATCAAGTTTATGTTACTGTTTCAGAGGTTCTTACCAACAAATTTCGTCGCCCCAAACTGTCAAGATCAGTGTCGTTGCAGCCTCTCGCCGTCTCTCTCCCACTTCGTCAGTCAAGCCCCAAACCGTTGACCCATCGCCCGCTATCGTCTGTTGAGCCGTTGACGACCAAATCGCGTTCGGAAAATCGGTGGTGTCGCAAGTTGAGACGAGCATATTCGGTCGTCGAGCGTCCAACGGCGGATACTGACAAAAAGGTGATATCGACTATTGGATAGACGTGCAAAGAGACAGGAACGCGTCAATCGTGCTTAGGGTGTATATACAGTATGTGAGTTAACTCCAGGCTCTAAGCAAAGTGCCTAAAAACGCGGTACTTGTGTATTATACGGAGGCTACTAGTTTCCACCGCGCTGCGGCGGTGTAATTAGGATTGAGGATGATGTCCGGTGATTCGCACTTTCCTCCGCCAACACTGAGGAGTCCTGGGACCTCAAGTACAAAGACATTTTTGTGGAACCGAGAATCACTCCACTCCAGAAACGAAAACAGTTGAGTTGGTTGGTTATTTGTGTAACCAGTTGTTATCTCTTAGCAGCTTTTTGCTCAGGAACTCGTTCGAGAACCGTTCGGACAACTGGAGTTGGGACTAGCAGCCCTATCCCCTCCCCTTTTCAGTTTCTTTGGTTCTGGCTCGAGTCCAATCTGGTTTGGGGCTATCTCTCCAAACGAACCTTATGACGAGTTTTTAAAAAGATATTTGAGTGCTTGGCAACTGTGAACGAGCGAGCGAGTGAGCATTAATACTCTTTATTTATTAATGAACAGTCATTATTATCAAGTATGGTGTTGGTAAGGCAAACCTCAGTCCTAATTACTCCGCCACATCGCGGTGGAAACCAGTGGCCTCCGTATACACTAGTACCAAAAAAACGCCACTCATCTTCTAGAACCTCATTTTTTTCCAACATACGATTAATTCACCCTAGCAACCAATTTATGTGTTCAATAGTGGATTAACTAGTGATCAAGGATCAATTAGAATTAACCAGGGAGCATCCCGACCTGATCTGTTCATGTTTACCAAAGAGTGGACTAAATTTACTGAAATCGCTCTTGGCTTGTTTACTTGGTGGAAACAGTTTGTCAGTTTGGTTAAATCCCCTCCGGCAGCGAATAATTGAATGGTTGGACGATGCAGTTTTATTTTTGGATCAGTTATACATCAAATGTTAATGAATATTGTTAATCCATGTATTACATTACCTCAGGGTGTTTTGATTTACCAAGTTGAATGCATTGTTACTCGTTGAAGCATCATTTATGTGCCATTTCCATGACAAAATTAGCCTGTAACTCGTAACTTCATCTGCTTTAAATAATTATCATCGTTGTCGTTTGAAAGAATTGAATCGTACTTCATCCTGGATCATGATTATTAGTACTGTATCCTGGTTTCGTGTTTCTTCAATGCCTGACAGGCCTGGGGACATACTGGCAAGCCCTAAGCCTTTCTGTTTTTAATCCTGCAGGAACGAAATAGTACACATCCTCGATTATTTACTTGAAGTTCTATTTCAGCTCTGTAAAATCAGAGTCATGTTATGGTCTGTGATTGAAACCTTTGTTGTGTTTTGTTGTAATTTTTTTATTTAGTTATTGAACGTTTTTGTATCCCGAACTCAAGAACAACTAGCTATGTTGAGAATATTGACCAGCCCGGCTGAGTGTCCAATTGATCTTGATCTTCATTTTGACTCATTGTTGTTCATTATTCAGTAATTATTCATTAACTGCCTTCACGTAGAATTGATTGTCTTCCGTGCTTTGAAGATCTCTTGATATTTATGATGTGATTGGTTTGGCGATCTCCTATTTTATGTGTATTCGCACTCCGTGTCTTTTCTGTGATATTATAAGAATTGCCTTACACTGTTACGGATAATAAATTCGGCCTTGACTGATTTTTAACATGTTCCATCTTACCAGCTTTCCTTCCCTTATTTTTTATCTCTTGTTACTGACGAATCATTCAAAGGGGTATGAATTTCGTCCAAGCCGGCTGTTGTGGCTCGACATTCCCGTACAGCACCTCATGGCAAATCTCTTTAAAATATTATTCTACACTTCAAAAACCGTCAAATTGCATTGAATTTGAACGAAATACAACTCAAATTGAAGAGTCTTCTAAATGGGGAAATAACGACAAACGATCAATTATTTTACCTTTGTGTCAGAGAGAGGTGGAATGGGCTTATGAACAGAGGCGTCTCAATAAGTGGCTGTATTTGGCGGAGTAGATTATTGAATTGACAGAGTGTCTCTTCCTGATCCATCATTTCTTGAACTAAATTATCCCAATTCGATCTGAATTGTTAAACCTGAGTAAATAAAGCAAAATATCAGGTAAGTACACTATTCTATTTCCGATATCAAATTATAATGACATCGATGACTGGGAATCAATTAATATTTTCATTAACTAATCGGAAAGTCGAATAATCAACGTTAAAGAAATCGATTAACCCGATAAAACGATTAATTGACAACTTTTGGTAGAAAATCAAATTTTTAATTAAAATGTGGCTGCTAAATATCAAGGTCGTCGTGATTGTGTCAAATAATCGACAACTTTTAGAAATTTCGTACAGTTCTCTTTTGGTTTATTATCTTTACTAATGAACCATTGGAATCGCCCATGATTTTTCAAAATGCTCCCAGGCCGCATTTTTCGGAGGCATCACGAAACGAACAAAAAAGGTAGTAAATGTGAAGGACTGAAGCAGGTTATATGTTCCGCTAGATTACATTTATAATATTATAAGGTACATGTGAATACATGTAAATTTTATATGTTCTGAGGAAGCGAGGACGGGCAATAACTGACAAGTGTGTCAACAATATAATATATTATTATTCATATTATGTAGAATCGATTGTGGAAAAGCCAAACATTTGTGAATACATAAGTGAATAATTAGTCTAACTCTCACGTAAGTTTTTATCTCAAAGAACTTAATGTGAACTAAAAACTATACCGTTCCATTTGAATTTTTCGAGATATGAATTTGTCAAATAGCATAGGTTCTGCGATTAATCAGTTGACTTGGAAGGCCACTCATATGCAGAGGATTACGAGAATTTGCAACGTTTTTTGACTACAAGTTCTCAGAAACGCATATAAGTATTATGAGTCGTCTGGGTTTTCATGGGATTTAAGAAAGTCCATGTAAGGTAATGCGTCAGAAGTCGCTCCCGAAAAAACCGAAGAAAACATGCAATCCCAATAGGAAGGGAAGACGACTCCTCCAGTACACAGAGGACCGAGGGCTAAGGCTATTCAAGACGTAAGAAGTGGAGTAAGCATCAAGGAGGCGGCAAAAAACAACGATGTTCCTAGAACCACTCTACTTGGCCACTACTTTAAAGGCCAAAGTAGAAGATTCTCGGTCATAGGCTCTGACGTACTAGTTGGCCTCCTGCCAGCCGTCTGACGTCATACGCTCGTGCGTCATGGGCTCTGACGTACTAGTTGGCCTCCTACCAGCCGTCTGACGTCATATGACATAGGCTCTGACGTACTAGTTGGCCTCTTGACAGCCGTCTGACGTCATACGCTCGTGCGTCATAGGCTCTGACGTACTAGTTGGCCTCCTGCCAACCGTCTGACGTCATACGCTCGTGCGTCATAGGCTCTGACGTACTAGTTGGCCTCCTGCCAGCCGTCTGACGTCATACGCTCGTGCGTCATAGGCTCTGACGTACTAGTTGGCCTCCTGCCAGCCCTCTGACGTCATACACCATAGACTCTGACGTACTAGTTGGCCT
This sequence comes from Stenodema calcarata, assembly GCA_963920205.1. NCBI lineage: Eukaryota > Metazoa > Arthropoda > Insecta > Hemiptera > Miridae > Stenodema > Stenodema calcarata. The sequence continues at coordinate 34,986,772 of OY986048.1, read as the reverse complement.
ACTGCCAGCCGTCTGACGTCATACGCTCGTGCGTCATAGGCTCTGACGTAGTGGCCCGCCGGTCGCTTGTGTTCTGACGTGATCTGAGGGAAAGGGTGAATCAAGGGAACAAATTTTTCCCGTTTCAGTTTATGTGCCAAAGCAAAGACATGAAAATGTCAAAAACTATGTAACTAGGTACCTAAGCCCAACTGTAATGTCAATTTTCTGACAATGAGTTTTCGACTATAGTTTTCATACCTTTTTACTTAAGTACTTATTGCAATTTGAGACTGATAATGAGCTGTTGGGCTACTACTTTCAAGGCCAAAGTAGAAGATTCTCAGCTGTGTTTTGTGAAAGATGTTACAGATAAATTAAACTCTGTATTGATTGGGGAAGACAACGATGAGGACAGGACATACATTTTGCCAAGTGATTTGGTTCATTTTGCAATAATAAGTTACCAACTTGTGATTTTAATTAAACATTTATCTTGTGATTTTATTTATTTCGTAATGTGATTTATTAATAGTGCACAGCTAGTGTGTAATGAATCGTGCAAAGTATTTCTCCAGTACTTGACAATACTTTTCTTGAAATTAAAACTGTGCTCTACATTTTGACATTTTATGTCTTTACTATGGCACATAACTCAAAAAGTGTGACATTACGGTGTGACGAAGAAAGCGTTATGAAAAATGTCTAATGATTTTCACGTACAACCGATTCGTTGCTACGGAGCTTTAACTTCGCCAGTTATCATCGTACAAAAATCGTTCACCACTCGTTGGATAGCTCTTTATTTACCTAACCATATTACGTTAACCACTGCGGAGTGCGTGGCAGACAAGCTGCGGTATGAACGTGAATGTCCCTCGTGGTTGCGTACTTGTACGAAAGCTGTACCCACCGTTTCCATTTACAGCAACACTGTGGTTCACAGTGGTTTTCGTTTGTTTTTTGTCGTCTGGTGGATATTTTTCGTGAACCACCAGCAGTAAATAAGACGTGGAAACAAGAGAATTCGGTCAGAATAAAAACAACTAGACATTTACACTTCAACATACCGTCACACAATCCGATCCCTTTCTTAAGATGTGAAATCACCAGCCAATTTTCACGTTCGATGTACAAAAAGAAGGTTTTCACTTGGCTGATTGAACGAGGCTCCACCAGCTGTAAGAACTTCATACGAGTAATATGTTTCTTGAAACTGAATTACTCGTATAATGGTAACAAATAGAATAAAATTGAAAATAAAAGTATTGTTCTTTTTCAGAGCTTATCATTTTTTCTTTCCGTCTTCCATGAAAAAAAAGAATAGAAATAAAATAAAAAATTGATTGAAAACCATCGATACAACGATGTTTTTTTTTTAAACATCGATGTTTTTTTCCATCGATGTTTTTGGGGTCCGATGTTTTTGGATCATCGATGCCGGCCTGTCGATACATCGATGTTTTCTTTTTTTTTTGCCATCCCTAACATTTTTTTGCCATCCCTAACATGAGATTCGCCATGTTATCAAACATTGAAATCTGCATGGAATTACTATGGAATCACCATGGAACATACTCAAGTCAGGATTTACCTTCTTCCATGGGGCCTGACTTGAGAATGTTCCATGGTGATTCCATGCAGATTTCTTCCAGGGAGGGTACACTCTACCAGGTTATCAAGTGTTTTAACCATATTTTATGAGTTTGTTTTCGCAGAGTTGTGTCAAATTACATACTACCTATGTAATTACTATACTAATTACCTACATTCTATGTAATTTGATAGCTCTTTAGTTTGTGACGTTAGTGTTGGACGTTTTTGCTCTTCAACACAATAGTGGAAACAGTCTTCAGACAGATTTTGACAATTTGTTGTGTGTTAAATGTGTTTTCCAACTTTATTCTTCGTTTGAAAAGGTATTCATCGAAGAAAGAATTATTAGATACTCGTAAATCGGAAAAACGAAGTAAATGGCTGAGCATTTTTTGATTGTTTACCTTTTACTATCTTACATTACTATTTTATTTTGGTTATTTCTAAACAATCTCCTCCATTATCCAACACAACCATTTTTACTTCCATTAACGTTATTCGATATTTTACCTAGCAAGAGTAGAAGAAAAATAATGGTGGAATCATAGTACTTAAAAGGGAAAATATGTATAGTGGAGGGTGTAAGCTATTTATATCAAGGATGACTCACGTTATAAAAATACAGAAAATAGTTTCATTAAATATAAATAAAAAAAATATTGTACACCTGCGATATTGTTGAACTCGTTCAAATATTGTATGAAACAGCATTTTACGGAAAAAATCGTATTAGTGTAGATATTGTTGTGGAAGAAGCACTTACCTGTTCTTTTAAAATGTTTAGATAGCCGCATCAATATAACATAATTGTAAATCCTTAGAAAATAACTAGAAACAATAATTATAAATATATAAACAACTCTTCCTTCAGCACAAGCTATGCTTAAAGAGGGGAGTAGCATTGTAACTTACTTCTTAAGAATTATTGTAAAATAAAGATTGAAATAAATGCATTTAAAAATAATAAAAAATTTGGTTATTGCTAATAAATTCCTTAAAAAAGTGTGGTTCTTTTACAATTTATTTTGTCTACCTACCCTTTGGCAATGGCCGTTCAACAAAGATAAAATGTGTTTTTAGGCACATCATACAAGCAAGAGCTTCTTTTCAGGTTGTAGTTTTCTCGTAGTTCCTCACTGGGCTCAAATGTAACTCCTTTGCCAAGTAACACCACGCTCACGGCTGGAGGATTTGTAATAACAGCTCCGGACAAGTTTGTATAATCATCACATGGGGTATATGCAGCCGTGAGCGTGGTGGTCCTACTTGATCTAGCATGGTGTTGGATACACCAGAGGAACCAGTACCTGCAATATAAGTAAATGATAAGTATAAATGGAGAAGTGAAGGCTTTATTCAATTGAATTCATTTAGAAAACTGGCCATTTCGATGAGATAATTTGATAACCAATTAAACCAATAAAATAAACGTAGCAATGAATTCAGTTTTAAGAATAGCAACTAATGCAGATAAGCGTTGTAAAAGTAGGACTGTGTAAAAAACCTTCGATGTTCTCACCCCCTGAATAACTTACATCCATAGAATACCACAATCTAAGAATGATTTCTTCACTCAACAAATTCCGTGACTGGCTCCATCCCTATTTGAACAGTTACCGTTTTAAAAAAAATGGTTCTTGAATATTTTGAACTTGGAAATAGTGAAAGTAAAATTATTTACAGGCTTTTTGGGTAACTAAGATTATTAGTGGTTCTTCAAGGTGGATGTCGTACCTATATTTTTTTGCACCAATTGAAATAGACGTTTCAGATGCATCAGTCTTCCACTTATCACTCTTGTGGAGTGTGAGATGCAAGCGCTGTAGAGCGCTAGTAGTAGGATGAGATGAGGCCCTAGTTTCTTCGGGTATCCCTAGTTCCATGGTGAAATCGAGTTGGAAGAATCCATGCCCACTCACGCCAGACGTAGAACTATCCACTTGAGAAAGATATCGATAAGTACTTATATTCGATGTAATCGCTTGAAATCATGAATATTTTTTCAAAGTTGAATACTTTCCACAAAAGCGTTCCTTGATTTCGTACGTGTCAATGTAGAATCAGAGACCAGAGTAATTAAGCTAAACATAGCTAAACTAGTAGCGTAGTGTTACTTGAATAGAATTGAATCGATATACTATCGATGTCTGACATATCAGGACAGATAATCAAGCAGGTCTTTCACAGATGCCACAACCTTAATCAATTTTAGTTAAAATTTAAATCAAGTAGTGTTAAAATTTACTTTTGATTTTTATTGCAGTTATTTTCTTTTTTAAAAGAAATGCGATAAAATTAAATAAATATACCGATACATCGAATCAATTCGATATACCTCATGGCAAAGATCGAATGAATTCAATATATCGATGTTATAGCAGTCTGCGAGGTTAATTGACATTTTGGTTGAGTTGACTGTGTTTTGTATTTTCTAAGCATTTTTATTTGAATTTCAAGTTATTTTAGATTGATTGTGGGATTTCGTGTTCATAGATGAGCTACTCTGTTTGTGTTGTAGGATGATGTGCGTTGTGAAACTGTGGTAGTTTCTGGTCTTTCGAGAAGGAGACCGACTATGCGCCCGGCGTTCCGTCATCGCATTCAGTATGGAAATTGCGTTACTAATTTTTCTGGTAGGCGCTGCTCTCAGCCTCCCGCCTCCTCCGACTCCGAAAGTCTACGTCGGCAAGTGTTGCCCAAAGCTGGAGATCATGGTCGACGATGACTGTCGCCCTCTCAATGAAACTAGTCAAACAGAGTGGACACCGGATCTTCCCGTCGGCGTCGCTTATGTCATTCAGACGGGTCTCCCTTTGTGCGGAGCTCGGCAGCTCTGGCCCGTGTATCACAACGGGTCCGACCGACTCCGTCTCCTTCCGGACGGCTCTCTCCGACACTACATAATCGAGGATCCGGCGCTCCTCGACGAAGAGATCGAGGATGAGTTGCATCTCCATCACGACTACACAGACGGTCTGTACTGCAGAGAAAAAGTGAGTCACACATCTCATAACAATTTCATTCACGTCACAACCCACTCCTGCATCCTTCATCCAAATTGGTTCTTCCCTGTTTCCATCTTCTGATTTGACTCGATGTTGACGGATCGCCCCCCCCCCCCCCTTGTTTTTAAACTTTACATGACACATGCGTGTTGGTGCAGTTGTCTAAAAACCAGTGTTCTTTTAATATAAAAAAGGATAACACATAAAGGATAATAAATATGGATAATATAAAGCATAATAATATGTGACTACAAGCTAAGCACTAATATCGCAGGTTGTCAGTAATAGGTGTTTATCAGTAATAGGATATCACAGAATTTGAGTGACGGTGGTCGCGGTGAGTTGTCTAGGATGCGAGCGATTTCGGGATTCTCTCGTCCAGCCATCCGTCTCATCAATGAGAGCCGTAACTCTTTTTGATGATTTCGCTGATCATTGGTAGTAGCTGATCACTGTGTAGCACACTGTTTCTAACATACCATGGAGCGCGTTAGTGATTAGGCGGAGGACCCGGTTTTGTGTCACCTGTATTCTATCTATGTGAGTAGCTGCTGCGGTACATACCCCACAGACCACAAGATTAGTACCAAATCGGGCGTAGTAGTGATAAATAAAGCAGACTCTTGATGGGAAGTGATAGGTTTCAGGCGTATCTTTCCAACAAGGTGCTTTATGTGTGCTGCCCATGTCTAATGGTGGTCGAGATAGAGACCCAGGTACCGAACTGTGTTGGTGGAAATGACTTGGCCATTATAATGCGGTGTATGGGAGTAGTTTAGACGTCTTAAGGTAAACGGTACGATTGTGGATTTTTGAGCATTCAATTTAACCCTCCACTTATCGCTCCATACATGGATTTGTTGGAGGTTGTCCTGTAAGGCACTGTGAGCGTTTTCTAATGTTTCTTTGGCGTGCAGCATTGCTACTTCGTCAGCATAAATAGCTGATGTTGACTGGGTAGGTAGAGGCAGATCGTGTGTGTATATTAGGTAAAGAAGAGGCCCAATTACACTGCCTGCGTGGATAGGTTTGGATTGCGAGATATAGGATTTGTATTTCACTGAAAAGGTTCGCCCTGTCAGGTAGGTATGACTGTAGCAGACGGTAATAGGTGTCTGGGAGGTGACATTTAATTTGCTCCGAAAACCTACGTGGTGCACTTTGTCGAAGGCTTTTTCAACATCGAGGTAGGCTCCAAGACATACCTTTTTTGTTCCAAACAGTTCTGAATGACATCAATCACGCGATGAAGCTAATGAGGGCAAGAATGGTGTGGACGGAAACCAAACTGAACCTTTGGGATAATGTGTAACAGATGTCCCAAAAGTATTGAAAGTAGTAATCTTACCTCCCTGAGGATTTAAATGAAGCCTGCAACGCCGAGCCCAACGACTGGTCGGAATTCACTTAATTGTGTCAATTTATTAATAACCGAAAGCATTGATAACTGGTTATCGATCAAGAACAGTCAGTGAAAGAACTGCGTCGTTGAAATAACTACAATGCTTATTTCCTGCTTCCGAGTGTTTTTATTGTGGTCAAGATCACTTAAACGGTGCGAGAGAAGTACGAGGCCTGTATGAAATGTATCCTGCGTTCATATTCTCAATGTTCACACACTTTTCGGCAGGATATCTCGATTTTTAAGATATTGAAACCTCCTAAACTTCGATGGGTTACTCATTAAGTCCATAATAAGGAGTTCGTCTTTGGTGCGCGGATAGTGTTTTATAAAACAATAAAAGAACCAAAATCGCTCAAAAACATTGATAACTTGTACTTAATAACTTGACAACTGATAACTTAACAACTTGTACATGTGAGGATCCTGACACCCCCTCCCATTATTAAGACATTGAAAAATATTGGAAAAAGTCCAAGGCTGTAAGACCGAATTTTAGAAGAAACACCTGATTCTATGTGAATTGTCTACATTTTACTGATTTTATAATAAATGTTGTTTCTATTTTTTGACGTGTAACACCCCAGTTTATAGGTTTTTCAACGCTGAACACGATGGTGAAGTCAGAAGTGTGATATCTCGTTCCTTTGTCAGATTAGAGCAGACGAACCATGAAGAGCATCTCAAGTAACAACACGTTTCTTTGTCTTCAAAGTGTTCCAGTTTGAGAACGGAATAAGATATCGCAACTCTGATTTCACCATCGTGTTCAGCATTTTAAAAAACCCTTTAAAATGAGGTGTCACTTGTTAGACTTATATTTTGGGAATTTATAAGTAATTTTTCGTACATAAAACTCCCCAAAACCCCCCTTAGAGTGGTCCGTTTCTGCCACACATGTATATAATATATGGTGTCTTTCAGCAGTCAATTCAAGATGGCCTGAAACGGATTTTGACATAAAATGTTTCGGAAATTCGAGTTTTAAAAGACCGAGAACAATAGCTTCCTTATCTTTGCAAATTCGCTAAAATCACGAAATTAAAAAAAAATCCTTTGAAAAATAATTTGTGTTGAAATTGGTTAAAAATCCTCTTTTTAGTGCCCTGTTTGTGAAAATCCCCCCTGCTTTTGGAACCTCCCCCCGAACGAAATTCCTGGCTACGTTACTGATTTATAAGCAGGAGTTACGTAAAAAATCAGTTATTGTCAGTGATACCCTAGACGCTCTATATGCAATAGAAAGAGTTAAATCACTAAAAAAAACTTAGGTAAGGTTAGGTTACTAACATCAACTTTTGGATCCGCCCCTGCATATCCCCGCTTTGGTGCAATTCTTCGTCTTCTGGGCCGTGACATCCTTCGAAGTAGTCCCCATTTGATTAACCACACGCTCCCATGTGGTGCTTCCACATGTAACTGCAGTTCTCGAACGCAAATTTTGGAATAGCCTTCAGCTTGCGCGTCGCATTACTCTGAATCGTTTCGATATCGTCGAACCGCTTTCGTTTGAGCTCCTTTTTCAAGCGCAAATGCCCTTAAGAAGGTTACAGGTAATGAATCATGTGTTTATGGTTACAGTCCAGAAACTGAATAGATTGGATGATGCAGTGAAAAGAAAACGACCGCTTCTTCACCACGATAACTCGGCAGGGCATCGAACCTTGTGCAGCAATTTTTGGCGAAACAATATTGTGCAGCCATCTCCCTCCGACTTTTGGATGTTCCCGAAATTGAAAAGGGCGCTCAAAGGAAAGCGGTTCGACGACATCGAGACGGTTCAGAGTAATGCGACGAGCGAGCTTCAAGATGTGGAGGCACAGCATGGGAGCATGTGGTTCAATCAAATGGAGACTACTTCGAAGGATGAAGGAGGCCGAGAGAGCGAAGAATAGCACCATTGCAGGGATATGAATACAGGCCCGATACATTTAGACAGGCCTCCTATTTTCTTTCTACAGAAATATCATTATCTGGCGCTAGAGCCAGTGTCCTCATACAAGAGTAGAGTAGACCTTCTAAGACAGCATAGGTAAATAGATTCAGATAATTTCCCACTCTCACAAATTAAAAAAAATAAGTGGGTTAGATAGGTAGGTTAGATGCTGATAGGTAGGTATGTAATCGCTTCAATTTGTGACATTCTATTGCTCATATATGCTGTGCAGTGAAGTGCTGCAGTTTACAAATCCTAGCTTGATACAGGGGTGAATACAGAGTAAGGGGAGGGGGCCATGGCTTTGGGTTTGTCGATTAATTGGTGAGATGAAAAACGTGGCGGCTTAGAGTGTGTAACCCTTGAAATGCGCCTGTGCAATATATTCAGCTTCATCAGTTTGACAGGCTCCCAAAATAGAGATTGCGTACTGCAGGGTGGTAGGTATATCAGCCTCAAACGCTCCCTAGGGACTGCTGACTGCTGATCTCACATTTTTCAATATTGGAATAACATTCCTGAGTTTCCATAAAGGTACTTGACGTGCTTGGTCCAGCTCTGGGACGTATCCAAGTATTAGTACGACGACACTCCTTCTAGGTACGGGCATCTACACTGACTAGTGCTAGGGGAGGTAACATTTCCACACTTTCCACACATACAGTGTATACCACACTTCAAAGAGAATTCTATTGTTTTCATTTCCTGGTAATGTACCGTGCTCCTAGTATATTCACCCAACCACTCGATACCTCTCTTGTGCCAGTTCATGCTACGGGCCTTAGCTGTCCTTGTGAGCAGTCATCCCCTAGTTCATATAACATATCAATGGGCCATACATTAACCCAGCTAATTCTGTTTTTTTCCTTTCTCCTTCAGAAAATCGATAGCCAAACGAAAGAAGTTATACAGTTTGCCATAGTGTGCGCACCCGATGTCCCTGTTAGCTGGAAGAACACGGATTTCATCATGAGACGAATCCTTGATCCCACCTTCCATGTGGTTTCAATCTTCTGTTACTTGACTGCTGCGATTATCCATTTCATCCTTCCCCAGTTGAGGGACATGATGGGAAACATCTTGTCCACAATGAGCGTCTGTCTTGCTATAAGCGAAGCTGCTGACATGGTCTGCATTTACACTGAATTCGCCAGTCCATCTGCATTTCTCACGGCAGGTATGTTATAATGCTGAATAGAGTTTGGCAGAATCAAGTTCTTGTCGTTTATGGATCCAGTATATCTGCTAAATCAATTTTTATAATAATTAAATCTAATTTACATTTTACAGATTTCGTGCTGTTCACCAGTTTGCTGGGTGCATTTTTGTGGCTCAACAGCCTGGGCTTCTACATTTGGAAAACCTCAAGGTATCAACTTAACTTTGTTTGTAATTCAAGATGTTCTTTTAGTGTGATTGTGATTCAGGAGTATCACAGTATGTGGATCTCCCCTTCACTTCCTAACTCTGAAACAGCTTTTTATTATTGATTCTTTTCCCACGAAAATTCGATAAATTCGCAATATGCGTGATTCGAACTCCAATCCACCATTCTCCAGCTATCATTGTCTCCACAGTACGCTGATTATGTACCTACTAGCTGCCACAAATACAAGTTTCAAAGTCGTGTTAACCAGCACACCTCAATGTTACGAGATCCACGAGCATTCCCTCCACAAATTCAGAATAAGAAATGATGTAGAATCTTCATTAGTATTCTGCTGAAGGGTTATGTTGTAGTATTCTAGAAACCATTGGTGTTTATAATTATTTGTTATCAGTAGCGTGAGAATAGTGTGTCTTGGAGCTTGAATTACTCATATGGTGAATTAGCACAAAAAGTAAATTTTGTTTTCTTACGTTCCTGATACAACTCCAATCCACCAATCCATTCTCCAACTCAACAGCGATATTATCATCATCTCCACAAACTTTTTCACTTTGCTTGATCTCTACGAATCTTCACTTATCAGATACCTTTAACCCCAAAAGCCCCTACGAAACTCCGAAAGGAAGACCAAAATAACGATAGTGTCTAGCATTCATCAGAGAAAAAAAATTGACTTTCTGTAATGCCTTATTATTATTTCATTTTTATGTCTAAAGTCATAATTTGATTTAAAGCTTCAATAAGTTACCCTACAATCATGAACTGTTGTGTGGACTGGCCGAGGAGCGTCATTCGTGGCTCCACTGTCCAACTGGCAACTAATAACTAGACGCGAAGTCTCCCTTGGACACCCAATTTCAATGAGAACAACTAGGGGCTATCCATGAATAAGGAGTATTGAAGCGTGAGATTGTAGCTTTCTTTTCATAGATCTTCTTGAACTAAGACCGGTTCTTTATTCATTATCGGTTTTCAGTCCTTCAGGTGAATGCTGTACACGATTTGATGCTAAAAAAATGCATGTTCCCATGAGAATTCCCAATTCAGGGCCTGGTAACCAATTTGGTTTGTTGAACCAATGTTGAATAATTATATAGCATGTTGAGTATAAAGTGCTGTAAAAGAATGTTGAAGTTCCAAGGGGTCCAGATATAAGCTTGGTGAGACGAAAGGGAGGGAGGGATGGATGTCAGTACGTCTCGCTTGGTTTGACCAAGATTGGTCCAATTTCACCTCGAAAATTTCTCCGTTTAGTAAGGCAAAGATCATTTTTAGTTCGAGAAAAGAAATGTGGAGATGAAGCGCTAGGCGAGAAAAGGGTCAGTGGTGTGGTCTTGCGTGGAGTGAAACATAACACTGCGCTCCACCACTTCTTACACACATACATGCAATTCTAGTAGTAATATTGATGGTTTGGCTCAAACATATCATGAGTTCACTTTTACTCCTTTTTTTTCTTTTCACAGGTCGCACAACGTATTTCTCAGAATCACCGATGGCAAGAAATATTGTTACTACTCCTACTATGTGTGGGGGTGGACCAAAGTCCTTACAGTGATTGCTATTATATCACACTTCTTCTTGGATGTGGATGCAGACTTTTCTGAGCATCATGGATTGATGCCAAGACAAGTTGCAGTAGGTGAGTCATCTGTTTCTACATTATTTCTATAAGATCCGGACAATTTCTTTAAATTTTGGAGATCAGAAATTGCCAAATGTTTTTGTTTTACCTACATACATTTGTACTCGAAAAATATTACTTCAAGTATCGAATATTTTCTTTATGTAGGGTAAAAGGTACTGTACTGGGCCCCCTACAGTAATGGGACACTTGTGTTTGATTATTATAATAAGCAGTAGTGCAATAATAGATCGTCGTACGTGTAAATTTGCACTGCTGCTTTATCTCGTCTCTAACTTTATGGTGACAGGCGGTCGCTGCTATGACCGTCAGCTGAACGCCATTTTCAGTGGAGTGAATGCGTCGACCGCTTTTCGCCTGGAAATTACACCATTTTTGCTAAGAATTATCGTTCTATTCTTAAGCTTCGTGTGACGTTATTATTCAATAGTTTTCAAGTTTTTTTTTTCTGATTCGTGAGGATCTGCTGTACTGATTCTATTCCTATTTCTTGAGAAACTATCCGTTTCTAACTCCAATATACTCTCTTTACTGTATTAAATTCTCCTCAAGACATAGTAATAGACATAGTAATGGGCGGGGGTGGCCATTACTATGTTTTTCTTGGATTGAAAATTAGAGAGGGTTTTCAGTGCCTCTGGAGAGGAAATTTCATGCTAATCAAGCCTGTATAAGAAATTAGTGCCCATTATGAGTCTAGGTAGTAAAAGGCGGGGGGGTGGGGGGCAAAATTACTATATTTGCGGGTGTCCCAATACTGCCTACCTATAGGTAGTAATATTTTCGACTACGAAAGAAAAAGGAAAACTATAAAAACCAATAAATTATGCTCTCACAGAAGAAGTGATGCCGGAGAGGAAGGGCAAGATAGTGGAGAGAACAAGTTTTGCAGTGACCTCAAATCCATTTCGAGAATCCCTCAAGAGGAAAAGCCGAGAAGAAAGAAAAAGAAAAGTGAAAAAAATCAGGGTTCAGAAGAAAGGGAGACATGGAAGAAGTTGAAGGAGAAAAAGAAGTGTGAAAAGTGCGGCAAACTGATCAGGGTTCAGGCTAAGCATCTGCAATGCTCTTCCTGCAAGTTTACTTTTCATGAGAGATGTATTCCAGTCTCTCACTAGCTCCATACACTCGATCCTGAGGACCATGATATGTTTCTTGGTGACGACGGTTTCACTGAACAGGACAGCAGTGACTGCTGAATAATTGTCACTGCTGTCCTGTTCAGTGAAAATTAGAAGCAATATTTGATTGATTGTGCTTCTCCTAGTGATGCCGACAGTGACGGAATGCTTTCAATAGAAGACATAACACCATACTGAGCATTTGTAATATTATCGAAAAATGCTCAGTTGGGTTTTTAGTTTTATTTCTACTTTTTGTCCAGGATTTACTCGTTTTATTTTTACTTTACATGTTCCTTCAAGTGTTCCTTGTTCAGTTCTTCTTCTGATTCATACCTATTAATCAGATGAATAAAAATAAATTTTTGATTCAAAAAAAGCAATAATGAGGAATAAAAAATGATTTGTTTACTGTATGCAGTAATTTACTGTATGATTTTGAGTGTAAATAGTGAAACAGTGATCGAGTAAACCTTCTTTTATAGCCTGAAACAGCTCTATACACATTTCATTGACCATGAGATGTTTCTTAACAACTAAAAACATGTGTCTCATTACTGAATGGAAGAGTACCATAATAGAATTACTATGTCCCATTACTATGTTTTTCGACTTTATGTAGATAAAATTAAATACCTATCTAAGGCACCAAACCTCATAATCATTCAAGAAATGGTATGAATCGAATCTGCAGATTTCAAGGTATAAATTGCAATTGTCAAGGCTTATGTACGGTAAATAGGAATCATACACCAAACTACCAAAGGCGACGAAATCCTTAACCGGCCCATTACTATACAGTTTACCCTACTATGCGTATTATGTTAATAAATGGCTTTATTGAAAAAAAAAGATTACTCAGTGTATGATTCTACGAGGTGTTACAAAATGGTTTGTGTTTCAGGATGGCTGGGAGTTGCTTTATTCTTTTTCCCTGTGGCTTGCACCATCTTGTTGGATCTCTATTTTTATCTATCTACAAAACAGGTGATGAGCAGCATAATAATGGCTGAATATGGCCACATTCACCATAAATTGAAGCACAGGTATGAACATTATCAGTCAGTTCTTACTATATATATATATTTTTTTTTTGTCACCCACTTCACATGGAAGCCAACCAGTTGCGCCCTATTCCCCATTAGTATATACCAATTGCGCCCCGAAAGTGAATTTACAACGTACCAGTTGCGCCCAGGATTGCACCCTCCTAATGAGAATCCTATATACCAGATGTGCCCCAGGAAAAAGTGCTAGAAACCAAAACACTTACGTGGCGTGTGTAATTACGTGTTTTATTCAGAATCATGTATTTCATCGGACAATCAGCCGGAGGGAGAGCAATCATTAGAAGGGATGGGTATCGAAGCAAAATTTATCGATATTTAGGATATCGATATAATTTTTGCGTTCATATCGATATGCCGATATATCGGCCGCCAAAATATCAACATATCGACAAATGGCAAAAATTTCTTATAAACCGTAGTTTATCGGGCATTGACCCAAAAATCATTGAAATTCATTTAAATAGCTCAGTATGGAGAAAAAAAGGTCGTTTGCCATAACATGGCATTATATTCCAACAACTAAAAATGTATCTTAAATATTATTTATGATACATTTTATATTTTTTTAAAATATATAAAAGAAGAAAATTGTAATTTATTGACAATGCAACGGATTATACATCAAAATAGAATTACGATTATAAGATACCTACATTTTCAATAGTTGAATATTGATAGAAAATATAGATACCTAATGAAATTGAAATTGGATTGAAAGAATTGGAATAATATCACGATTTTGTTATTATTTCAATCCAATTCACCAAAGGCTATTATCAGTATCCTTGAGGAAAAGCAGCTTATTGGCCATCTCCGATGTTAACCGGTTTCTTTGGTCCCTGAGAACAAAGCTGGCCAACAAACCTTCTTTTTCGTTTTTCCTATCTCGAATTGTGAGAAGGTGTGAGTGTGATTTTTTTCACATTTGCCTTCCGCCTTCAACAATATTGTCACAGTTTTATATAGTGGTTGATACTTGAGATGTTCTTCATGGACATCAATCATGTTCTTTAATGGAGACATTTTACATAAAACCAATTATTTCTTCGAAAATTCGCTCTTATAGCCATGCTGCATGACTGTTGATTTTTTTATTTATTCTTTTCTGAGCAGTCTATAGATAATATAATATCATTATGAATTGAAATATTTCAGGTGACAAGGCTGATAGTCTCGGCTTTGAAAAAACCGATATATCGTAGGAAAAATATCGATATCCGATATATCGGGCTCGTTCAATATCGATAAAAAAAATTATCGATGTTTTGAGGGAAAATATCGATATTTGATTTATCGATATTTCGCATAGTGACATTTCAGTATTTTCCCGCTTCTGTACAGGTCCAGTTAGGTTTCGACGTGCGGAATAAAAACATCCCCCAAGCAACTGAATAGTACCATATACGAGATAGATAGATAGATCAAGTGGACGGCGTTGCTGAATAAAAACATACCCCAATCAACTGATTAGGCTTTGACTGTGATTTCTTGATATAAATACTCTACCTGTAATTAAAGCACGAGTGAAAATATGTATTATTCTAAGTGATAGGTATTTTTGTATTTGTGTAGTGACATTGTGGTTATTAGACACCGGTAGGTTCCTTCTGCTAAGATACTTGTACTCAGGGTTCGTGCCGGTCAGGGAAGTCATGGAAAAGTCAGGGAAATATAAATGGGCACTGGAAGTCATGGAAAAGTCAGGGATATTGGATTTTGGTCAGGGAAAAATCTCAAATCGGGTGCAGAATTGCGAAAAATCCATGATAAGCGTCGAAAACCCCTTTACCAGTTGAATTTTCGCGCCGCGTTCTCGTCCTCGCAAAGGCTCGGTACCGTCCGGTACTTCATTTGCTTCGCCGCCAGCGCTGGCCGTCTGGCTGGCTGCCTGGCTGCTTATATTGTTTTTCTTCATTTGCGCATCTAAAATTTTCGATTCATGCAAAACGTTACTGTTTAAAGGATCCTGAAACGTTGTGAAAAGTCAGGGAAAAATCGAAATTTTTGGTCTGGAAATCAGGGAAAAGTCAGGGAAATTGAAAATTGAAAATCGGCACGAACCCTGTGTACTAGTCACTGTAACTGCCGGATTGGAACAGCAAAACATCGTCCCATAAGTTGGGCACAACTGGTATGTCGAATACTGGCGCAACTGGTAGGTACATCCTCCCAGACCAAACGGAGCGAATCTGGTATATGTACGGTGACCATAATTTTGAAACAAAAAAGGAGGACCCCCAAACAAAAACGCAGATAAAACAAATTTTAGAAACGTTAGAAATTAAATAATAAAATATTATCAAACTCTCACAGCAAGATAGGTAGGAAACTAAGATTAATTTTAACGTCCTCATTTTAACTTAAGACTTAGAAGAAGGAACTAAAAAAAAGAGAATTTTCAAAAAGTCGATCAAAAATTGCGTTTCAAATTGAATAATTTTAATTAAACTCTGACAGCTAGAAAGAAATTATGTTATCAAAACTTTATCACAGAATGCAATGAATATGAGTTTCATGAATGGGAATAACTTCTATAGTTCTTCATTAAAATGGCACTTTCTGCATCTTGGAAACAAAAATATGAAATCGTGGCTTGAAAAATGTCACGTCACAGAAATTTATAGTAAGGAACAAAAACTAGGTGATTAGTCGTATCACTGTGATAAACGATAACCCAAGTTCCGCTTCTTCTTCCACTTCACTCTCGTACAATGGAGCGGAATGAATGGAGTGGAAAACATATTATACCGATATCGATGTTGATGAAAGCCATCGATCCATATATTTATATGAGCGGCCAACAACTTAAAAGTAGGACCTTGGGAGTACCATTTCTAAAAACTCTGCAAATTCTTGACACAACGGTTCATTATCTTCTTTGTACAGATCACCCTTCTGTCTAGATCACTAGGTCTATATGTCTAGATCCTAAATGTTAGATTAATTATTATTATCAATTATCACTAATTATTAACAATTTTATCAAGTACCTAGTGAAAATTATTATAATTTATTGTTAGGTATTAATAATTCGTATTTATTATTAATAATAATTATTATTAATTATGATTAATTAATGCGATATAATTCTGGGGTTTTTAATACTACGTCGGTAATAAGTTTTCTATAAAAGAAGTACCTACCAACAAACATTCTAAATTACCTTCATTTCCTTATCACGAAACGCACCTCAGAACAATAAACTCGACATCACTTAAGCCATATGATGTTCCAAAGAGCTTGTTAGTATGAAAATGGATCTGTATTTCAACATTTTGATTCACGATCGTGTTGTGAGGCACAATCTTTGAGCCGTCATTGTGAACGAACGGCTGGTCGTACAAAGCTGCGGATGGTCTTAAAAAATTCTACGGAACAAACTCTATCTAAATATGAAATAAAAAACATACCGTTCTATATGAATTTTTCGAGATATGAGATTTTCAAATTTTCAAAATTCGTTTTGAACCCCTTCCCCTTGACCTAGGGTTATGAAAAGTTTCGAGGACCATTGTGGGGTTGGTCGAAACCCATAAAAAAAATTTCGTAATTTTAACTCAACGCTAACTGGGCAAAGTGGCGCGGACGGCGGACGGCGTACGGCGGACGGACGGTTTTTTTTTAATTCGATTTTCTGAATCTACGTATCTTGAAACGTAAACCAACAAATTTTGAGGGGGGGTTAAAATTTTTTTTTCTTTGGGCGATTCCAATGGTTCATTATCGAAGATAATAAACCAAAAGTAGGACCATATCTTCCTTTTCATGAGTTCAAAAATATGGGAGGACCCACAATCAAAAAGTAGGACCTGTACTCCCAAAAGGAAAAAAACCCAGAATATTTCAATCAAATCTCGCTCTTAAAATTTGACTGGTTTTCTTGTTGTAAGAATTTTGTCTTCAATTTCAATGTTTTGTACGTTACCTAAGTTGTTATTAATTTCATGAGATTAATTAGTTTGACTAAATTAGGACCATACAAATTGATTTCTGACTTGTTTCCTCAACTTACTCTGATTTCAGCAACAAGATATTCTTCAAGATTTTCTTAATCATGTGTCTCTACTGGAGTTTCCTGTTGGTTTCATGGCTTCCATTCAACGGGACCTATTACATGTTTGTGATTGGAAACGGATTCATTGCTCCAATATTTTTGTATGTGAGTCTACTCAGCCAAAAGCGTGTGAGGTTTTTGTTGAAAAAAGTATGTTGCTTTGAGAGATGCTGGTTTAGATGTTGTCGTCCAGAAAATCGAAATGATATTCCGGAATGGGGAGAAGAAATGTTGGCGATGTATAGGTAACTATTCCAAACTACTTAGCTATTTATTTTGAATTCAAACATTCCATGACTGTCGAGTATTTTTACCTAAAGAAATTCCAAGAGCTTTTTCCTATGCATTTTTTAGAAGTAGAATGTAAGTAATTTGGCCGCTTGCATAAATGCCGATGGATAGAAGTATTTCGAGGGTCTCACGGCAACTTCCCACATCGTCATTTTTGGCCAAAATGAGTTATGCATACCATTCGAAGCGTCTTCTCCCGGCGGATCCATCTAACTAAGTATAAGTTAGTTACCTAAGTTTGGTAACACTAAATCCCACGATTTATTTCACTGAATTACTCAGTAAACATAGTCATTGGCAGATGGTTTTTTGGCTCTGCTGAAAAGTTGCCGGAATGACGATGTGGGAAGTTTCCGTGAGACCTTCGATTTGTTCTTTATCTCAATTTTTTAAATTTAGGTTATCACTTGGTTTCATTTGGTTAATTCACTATCCATTTGGTTTATGTTTCATATTGAGTTAACATATACTTTGTAGTCATATTGAACATTTTCTTATGTTTTCTGAAGTAGGAGGGGGAAGAATGTCTTGAACAATTAGTTTTCCATCACTTTATCCTCGCAACTGTTGTGGTGAATCTGATAAATTTGGACAGAATTGGTATTCCATGCTCCTTGTCCGGGCAAATACGAGGGTCATCCCATAAGTAAGTTTCCCTATTAAGTTTTGGAGAAACAAGATAGCGATTAAACAACTTTAATGGTTGGAAAACATAGGATCGAAACTGTTTTTCAACGTAGTCCCCGAGTCGTTCCTGGCACTTCGAGAGGCTTGATGAGCGTTTTTCAAGCCACAGATGTACCACTGCGAGTCAAAATCGCACAGCCAGTTGTGAACGGCGCTCTTCACGTTCTGAAGTGTTGTGATGGTCCCAAGGTCTCCAGTCCCGATTCGAGCATAGCTTCATTGAGCTTCACTCTCAAGCATTTGAATTTGGTCGAGAATTTGACGCTGCTCCATCCAAAATTGCACTAACTGCCACAACTGCGTCTTAATGACATGACTTCGACAAGCGCCCATTGCGAGGCTTGTTGTGCACGGAGAAACGTCCTTCTTGGATTGTTCGCCTCTTCTAAACCATTTAAACACTCTGCTGTAAGCTTGCTGCTAGCTGCAGTAAATTTTGCCTGCAGTAACCCCTTCCCGAGTAAAACATTTGTTGATTACAACTGAATAGGTTATAAAAAATGCAACCTAGCTACCTGAAATTTCTAGTGTGACCTCTAGATACAAACCAAAATCTTGGGACCTTCCCCGGCTTTCTACTTATTTTGACTCTTGTACAGTAACGTGGGGAAACTTACTCATGTACCTGTTCGACCTTCGTAATTGTACAAAGACATTATTATCAAGTGATAACATTATTAATGATTAGTTGTAAGCCAACAATTCATTTGTTGCATAGAAATTCACGTTTTTTTGCTTTTTACAAATGAAAATTACGCACTAATACCTAATTATGAAAATTTTGTATTATGTACCTGTGCCTCAATAATTCAGGTAAAATTGGGCGAATACCAGACTGTTAGTGAAACAATAACTGAAGGCATTCTTGAATAAAATCAATGCATTTATCCTGAAAAGGTTAGAAGGCTAGTGATAATAATAGACATATTGCAGAAATTTATCAACTATGTAATATGTTGTTTCTGCTCACTTAGCTAAAAGTTCAATTTATGATAACTAAATCTAATTCCTCTCGCATTTTTCTGAATTTAAGACGCCGTTTTCATAAATACGTTATTACATTGGTGTGGGGTTTTTCACCTCAATCAAATTTTCTTGGTTTGGTTAAGAAACAATTCGCAATAATCTCTGCATCATGACTTTGGCATTTGTCGCTCAAAGGCAATGTGCTGAAAGTTGGAGAGCACAATTGCTTTAGTTAGTTACCCTGATGACATCGATTGGATGCCACTGGAACAACACTGCTGTATAGGGGGGTGACTTATTCTCTTAATTATGAGTTCACAAAGCCACAAGGCACCTGATATTGAATTATATTGAATCCTTTGTCCAAGTGGGGTCAAACACCAGTGGGTAACCTCTCTTGAGCTTTTATACAGTGACAATTGTAGTCATAGCCATACACATTCATTGTATCTTGGCTAAAGTACTTAATTCTGTAGCAATAATAACATTGGATTTATCTCAAAGTACCTGTATTATTGTACGCTTCAAGGGTGCATTGAAACTGCTTTGTCTCTAAGATCTTTTATTGGAACGTTTTGCTGTATTAATTGTGCCTTTTATGAATTCTGCAAAACTCGAGTTCAAAATGTTCATGATAATTTACTTTATCAATTATTATGATAATGTGATCCACTTATCCAAGAAATAATTATTATTATGATGAACTGTGTTCATCATTGCTATTTTTAATAATTGCATAATGTGATGTACTGTGACGATGAATTTGTCTGCCTTTTTATTATGCTATAGAATGTATAACAGGGAGGCTTAAGATTCCGCCCAGTGGGGCAATTAAAGGATCAGAGCAGCTTAATGGAACCTTAAGATTCCGCCCCGACTACCTGCGGGCAGTTTGGAGTATCCTTAAGATTCCACCCCTCCCCGAGAACATCTCCCCTGTGTACGGAAAACGCAGTTAGTAAAATATGGAAATGATATTTAGCAATTTATTAACGAAATTTGTCAACAAAGGTAACGTTCAAACATTAATTTCGTCCACTTGATCTATATGTCCAACTAATCTAAGTATATGGTACTAATCAGTTGATTGGAGGATGTTTTTATTCCGCAACCCCGTCCTCTTGATCTATATGTCCAACTAATCTATATGGTACTAATCAGTTGATTGGAGGATGTTTTCCGCAACCCCGTCGATGAGGGATGCGGCAAACACGGAGGTGCGGAATCATAAGGTTCGGGTTTACCTGGCCACTGATAGACCAGGCGGAGTCTTAAGGTTACTCTAAGCTGATGGGATTAGTGAGGTGCTCAAATCCGTCGAGCTAATGACAACACGGGGCGGAATCTTAAGGCTCCCGTATAACATTGCATATGGAGACTTATGCCCTTATGTCCTAAAGGTTGTCCACCACAGGTTCTGAGGAATTGAGATCAGGTGCTAACTCAAAATGACGATTTCAGCAGAAGAATCGCTTTTCTTGATGTGATTCAACAGAGCACTTATTGATCTGATGAGTCGCATTGGTACGTCGAAGATCTGATGTTGCTAAGTTGAAAATTATCAAAGAACTTCATCCATTTTTCTTCTGTCTATTTTTAGCTATTCTAACGGCTTAACAAAGTTTTATTACATGATTTTGAAATACATTCCTGGGTTACATGAATTCCAAATTTTCCCTAGTATTTAAGAAGTTTTTTAGAATTTTGTAAATGAAAAAATCATTTGATCTAAACCTGGAAAAAACATCAAATGAAAAGAACTGAGCAATCAAAATAATTAATTATTAACAATGAAGCTGTTGTTAGTTCAAACCTGCTACAGATTGGGAAAAACGTTATAAATAAAATGACAGTAAATGTATGCAATTAATTAAAGAAGTTAAGTGTTTTTATGGTTCAGTGACACTACATACTTCCTACCATTTGATAAAGTATTTCTTTCTTATTATTTTTCATCATTCAAAGTTTCTCCTTGCATAATATGCGTATATTATAGTCAGAGAAAGTCCATTTGTTGGCAAGTGATTACACGTTGTGAATAATAAAAGGGCCCAATGAAAGGTCGATTGCCTCAATCGAAGTTTTACTTTATACTTTAATACTTTACTTTTACTTTAAGTGACAAAACACTCACGCAATACATGTTGGTCTGAGCAAAATATTTTTGTGGCACATCTGCACATTACAAATAGAAGGTAGTACTAAAGAGATTTATGGTTTATTTCCATTGTCTGTTTATATTAAGTAATTTCTGAAATATGTTCTGAATTCCACTGTGAAGTCTAACTAAGTGACAATATGCTGAAATTGTGATAAAAATGATCTAATGAAGTGAGTTGATGACTCTATTTTTTTTTGTAGAACAGTTTGTACTTACTAATTTATTCTGCTTTTCTTATCTGTTTAATATTAATAATGAACATATTTTTGAGCAATGTGGTCATAATTTAATACAAACCTTCAGATGATCCGATAGCCAAGAACAAATAGGTGAGCTATCTCGAAAAAATGCCATTTTGAGTTTTTTGCATGAATCATCTTCA
Source organism: Stenodema calcarata (assembly GCA_963920205.1). Lineage (NCBI taxonomy): Eukaryota > Metazoa > Arthropoda > Insecta > Hemiptera > Miridae > Stenodema > Stenodema calcarata. The sequence continues at coordinate 34,965,087 of OY986048.1, read as the reverse complement.
AAATCCACCTACTTTCACTGTGCAAGGCCGTATCACGTTTACCTGAGCAGAACACCGCTAGACTGGGTGGGGGTGACGGTACTATCTTGAATTCCAGAGAGGAATTCCACAGTGCAAGAAGGTAACATCCCAGTTGAGTCACGTGTCTCTACGGGAGTGGTGTTTTCGTTCGGTGCAAGAGTGTATAGCGGAACGTACAAAGTAATTAATAATGACATTATCAGTAATGTCATTACTATTAACACTCCTCGTCATTCTCAAACCAACTTTACACCGTCATTCCACTGATCATGTTTAATGTCAATACTTTTCTTCAGTAAGCAGTGTGATTTCCGTGACAGAAGACGTTTTGTTTAATTGATCCTCGTGAACTCGCCTGTGTTGCTATATATAATTTTAGCACTAGCAACTCAAAAAAAAATAAAAATAATTAATAACGTATGAAATGTTCAAGATGGATAAAGGAGTGGCTGAAAAAAAAACATGAACAGTATTCTCACGTTATATTGTTGACTGAAATTTCAGACTCTGAGCCAGATGATTACAAAAACTATTTTCGTAGGAATGAAGCTACGTTTGTAATCCTACTCAATCTAGTGACACCTTTTTCAATCCGAAAAGATACATAATTGCCAACTTTTTCTACCTTACACGATCATTATTACTGTCATTTTGATGAGGTAATGTCATTATTACTGAGCGTGTAGGGGCCGCTTATCATCACAGGCATGGAAGAAGGAAAGGAACGCCCACTCTGTGTTAAAGATTGTGCTGGGAGGATACTATATACTACCTGCTGCAGGCAGATCGAACTATCCGTCATATTAAGTTAGTCACAAATATCATAGATAGCGCTGATCACAAAAGTTGGAAAATTCCCGCCAAAGTTCGAATAAATTATACCAAAAAGCTTTGCTGAATAATTCTAAATAGTTAGGTTTTAATAATTCTAATAATAGTTAGGTTTTAGGTTACTTGTAGGTACTTCTCGCACCTACATAGATTATGCGAAGGCGAGGAAAACACGATAAAATTATATAGTGAGGCGAATAAGATTGAAATATTTCAGAAATTGATCTCCCGATTTTATATTTACCTACTTGTAAACTTTGTGATAATGAATATTTCAATTCCTGTGTTTCATTGTATTACTTATTATTATAATCTGTCCCGAAGTCTACTACAACATAACATTGATTTTGATCATCCAGAAATGTGATAGCCTGCAAACAACGTCAGCTGATTAACTGTCCAACGACTGGCGCGTAAGTGTCCAAAGTTAGGAACATGTGTCCAATGACTGGCGATTTTCAAAAAAATACGATACCGTACTTTCAAATTAATATTATAATTCTAAATTTATCGCGTTTGCCCCGAGGTCAACAACTATGCCGAAAGTAGGAAAACGTTTCTGTCACGTAGAGATGGGGTGTGACAATAATAATTATTGCTAAATTAGCAATTATTGCTGTTGTCCGATTATCGAGCAGGTTTCCCATATAAAGTATTTAGGAGTTGTGATCGATGAATAACAATTATTGTTATTCATCGATCACAACTCCTAAATACTTTATATGGGAAACCTGCTCGATAATCGGACAAGAGCAATAATTGCTAATTTAGGAGTTGTGATCGATGAATGTTTGACATGGGAACCTCACATAAATGGTTTAATTAGGAAATTGCGCACACTGATCCCTCGCAATTTCTAGGCTTTTCTACTTGCGGAAGCTAACTTATGTATTTGTCAAACTCAAGCACCACTTGCCCTGTACTGCGCCCTTGCCCAGTCATTATTACTCTATGGCCTTCCCTTGTACGGGAGTGCTTACCAAGCTAGCCAGGATTGAGATTCTGCAAAAAGGACTATAAGTCTTGTCCGACTCACTTGAGATTCTGCAAAAAGAACTATAGTCTTGTCCGACTCACTTGCAAAGCCCCATACTTAGCACATACCCAACCTATCTTTAAACAGCTGAACCTCTTGCCTTTCAAACAATTATATAATTTATCCTCAGTAAAACTTTACCTAAAACTCCAAGAACCTAAATTACCGGATCACAATATACCTACTCGATCATCAGACACAAATATTTTGCTACTTCCTAAATACCACACCACAATAGCCCAAAAATACTACATATAGGTACCAATCCATCTTAACCATCAATCCTTATCCCGCGGATCTCAGGACTAGGTTACTACCAACGGTACAGAGCAACGCCATGAGTTAAACACTTGAAGATTATTATGGCGGCCTACAGAACAACTTATGATTTATTAATAATAATAAGTAGAATATATTGTACATACCAACCTGCTTATACAGTACTTTTAATTATTGTTTACATCCTACTAGAAGTTAAAAAATTTTTTTGGTTAAGTTCCTTTTTTTCTGTATCATATCTTGTTTGTTTCATCGGATCGATTTTTTTTTTTCAAAGCCATGGCATGGTGGACTCTTCCCCTACCACGGGCTGTAGCCCATATTGGGGAATCATTTCCACCGTACATTCTATGATGTATTTTTCTTCTGTTTGTCCTTTTGGAAATAAATTTATGAAAAAAAAAAAGAAAAAATTATATAGCCACTCCTTATGTACGGCGTCGTTACTTGGGGGATGGCTTTTGCAACTAAAACAACACCATTATTTGTCACGAAAAAATTATTGATAAAAATCCTACTAAAAAAACCTAGAAGGTATTTGTGGGCTTTCCAGTACTTAGCTTCGCTGATTTAACCGAAAAATGTACCCTGAGTTATGTCTATAAAATGTTTCTGGTTGGAGAGATATCGAAGGCACAAAACTCTAGAAGATCAGGAGACAGGATTACACAACTGAAATCCAGAATGAATACTGCACTAGGTACGAGAACTTATTTTACATGGGGGATTCAATATATAAATATATTGAATCCCCCATGTAAAATAAGTTCTCGTAAATTAAATTTAATAACCTACCGAAGAGATTGGTGGCAGATCAACTGTCCCTAGACAAATTCAAGATTAAAATAATAAAGGAATATTTTTCTGGCAAGTAGGTTTTACCATATCAGTAATGGTCTCTACAAATGATCAGCCATTGTATTCTATATACTGACGGATGTTTGGATATATGTTTTCAATTATGTATACGATGGATTGGTGAAACTAAAGACACTCGCGTGAAATATGAACTTGAATGAACGTACAGGAGGATGAAAATTATAGAAAACACTTGCGTAAATTTGGAAAAAGTGGAAATTTACGTAAGTGTTTTCTATAATTTTCATCCTCCTGTACGTTCATTCAAGTTCAATTATGTATATATATATTTTTTCTCTTCTCTTATTTATTCTGGATGTATGATATCAATTATATATGTATATATGTTTTCTCTTCTCTTATTATTTATTATTAGAGCGTCGAGAAAAGTTTATTCGAGAAAAGAAGTAATGTGATGACGTCAATTATTACGTTCATAGTTGACTTGAAGTTATTATGTAAAAATATAGTTTTTTCGAGTTTATGTTCATCCGAGAAATCCCTGAAATTATCATATGCAAGAGTTTTGGAAAAAGAATCGTTGAAATAATTTCATCCTTGAAATAATCTAATGCATCTTGGTATTGGGAAAACCCTCTGGGAATCGATAGAGAGTCCTATAAGATGATTTTTTGAACATTTCAGCTCAATTAGGCAAAACTAAAAACTTTGAACAGCTGCCCTGAAACGTTACGGGGGACCAATTTATTTTCATTTGGATTTTTGATGGTAGGGATAGCTGTTTATCTCCGTAACTTCCGTTACCTAAAAAACAAATTCAGATGGTAAAATTTACAGAAATGGAACATTAATGTTCTCGAGATGTTCAAATATATGTGATATTTCACACTTTTCATCAAATGGCACACTGAAAAGGCCCCTGGAATAAAGCTCAACAGTTTATTTCAGGGGCTTTTTCAGTCGAGATCCCGTTCGCTTTGAACACTTGACGACTTGCTGGTAGCCACCTGAATAAGGTGACCTCATTATCCGCTACTATCGGACACTGTAATTATCAGTAATTGCTCAATGCCACTAGATGGGTCTACGCGAACGCAGTCCCAACTGACTAAAAATGAGTGCCCGAAGTATCCACGTTAGGGATACTCACAGGGTTCAACCCGCCCGAACTGCAATGGACTGGTCTCGCCCTGGGGAAGCTGTGATATCATATCATCACGTCTAGCCCCACACAACAAGAGTATGTCAAAGGGAATTTCGGAGGAGAACCCTATGTTTCATGGTTTTACGAACAACTTGAGAAGGGAGACATTTCTTGGCCAGTTCCCACCAAACACCACGTTACAATGGACATAGACGAGAAAATACGACTTTATTGGTATTAACGAACCCAAATATTTGATTGAAGCAGTTTGCAGGTACCATTTGTACCAAAGTACCATTTGATTTTACCAAGTTCGAATGATTGGACGGGAAGAACGCAGTGGTGCTGTCATCTCGACGTGGCATGTGCAACTAATCAACACTCTTCGCGACGCTGCAGGAAACGTTAGAAAAGAAGACGTGAATAATTCGATCTGGCGTCAATACAACGGGGTAGGGATGGCAAAATTTTTCGATTTGTCGATATATCGGTTTTCCAATATATCGGAAGCAATATATCGATGTCTATGATATATCGACCCCCAAATATCGATATATCGGGTTAACGATATATCGAAAATTTTACTTCGCTTTTTGACAAAAAAAAACTCCTTATTGTAAGTTCAAATGTGCAAACACAGGGAAACCAGGGTACAAGTTTTTGTAATCTTCCCACAGTTCCAATGGATTTGCACGATGGTCAGCTGCCACAGGAGTCGAAAGATACATCGCTATTTCTGTATCAAGGTTCAAAGAAGAGGGCAGCCAACTGAAACGTTTGTAGACGAAAAGAAAAGAGAGATCATTTAAATAAAAAATAAAACCGCTTTAAAATTAGCGTATACCTACTTAAAAAATACATTCAAAATGTTATATGGGTTTGCGATTGGAACTTGACTTTCCAAGAAAATTACAAATAAAATGACAATTTTTGTCATTTTATGAATCCGATATATCGGACCAAAAATATCGATGTCTCCGATACTATCGGGATGAATTTTTCGATGGCGATATATCGGGCCCAGAATATCAATGTATCCAAAATATCGATATATCGTTGCCTACAACGGGGTCGCTTGTCATGTAGGTACCTTCAGACAGATGTCATTACTTCAGAATCAACATCACTAATTCTCATACTTCGTTACATGGTCACAAGATTGAAAATACCAGTAGACAAACTTGGAAATCTCGGAAGAATTAGGGCGTACCAATTAAACTACGACCGCCAGATAGAGATGGGCAGTACTGTGAATTTTCAGTAACAATAACGGTTCTGTGAGATAGTAATAATAAAATATGTGAGTTACATAATGAAACAGCAAAAGTGCAAAACCATGCATGTTGTTATTTGGAAATTTTACAGGAGTCACAAAAAACGTCTGTATTAGTTAGGTTAGTTACCTCATATCCGAGAAAATGATTTTTTTTTCTCACTCGAGCAACTGAGACCTTAGTCGAATAACCAAAGATAGACGTATACGTCCTTCTTGCACCTACCTCCTCAAATATCCTACTTTAGAATCGGAAATTTTAGGCTTTTGTAAAAGTACCATGTGCAACTTTGGTCCGTCTAGCTTCCGTATAGCGCCTTCTACTGGTCCGACGCCACCCGCAATACCTTTGTGTCGAGATGGGTTTGCTCCCCTTGCAAATCGAGTACCTACAACATTGGAATGGTTTGTGGTAGTAATTGTGGCGGGTCACTTCTGGATAAGGACGCAATCCGCTGTCTAACTTGCGATACAAAATTTCACTATGGTTGTGTTAACATTTCGGATGTCTATCTCCGCAAGATGAGTCAGTCTACCAGGGCGAACTGGAAGTGTTCTAATTGTAAGGCGTCCCCGCCCCCACCTCCTGACGGTGCGGATCACCCTGTCTCTAGATATGATCTTGAGGCCATGTTCCTTAGATTTGAACATAGCATCACTAATCGCGTGACTGAAAATATACGTACGGAACTAAATGAACGATTCAACCGTTTTCATGAGAGTATCCAGGCCTTGGAGGATGGTCAGTTCGCTCAAAACAGTGATTTTCAGCAGCAGATTGATCTGATTAGGGCTGACATCGATTCCATGAACGTTGATGCGGGAGCACGTACTTCAAATGCGACTTCTAGGGGGGTCTCAATTGGTGCTTTTTTTTTATGGCTGTTTATTTTTAAGACTATTACAAAAATAAATAGTCCTTATTGGCATGTAAATGAAATCACAGTATTAACTACTAGGTATTACCTTCCACACGCTTGGGGTTTGTAAGTGCTAATGACAATTTTACACAGGAGGTAGGAGTTTTACAGTTCTAGAAAGTCTAGTATATATACTAGACTTTCTAGAACTGTAAAACTGCTGTTCCCACCAACCGCCGCGGCGCGCCGCCTAACGACCCCCCATCATCTATGATGGGGGGTCGTTAGGCGGCGGTTGGTGGGAACAGCAAATCCTTCTCTGGCAGCACTGTTAGGATGGTCTCTATTGGAAGAGACGAATCGGGCCATCGTTTCGTGGAGGTGTTCCATTGGAGTGGCGAGTTTGAAATCGGCGTAAATGGTGTCATTGCGAACGAAGGGCGGAGAATGAAGCACATGTCGCTGGAGGGTCTTGTTTTGATGCTGTTCGATTACCCTGAACGCCGATCTGGAGCATGTGCCCCAAATTGGGAGCGCGGAAGTCCAGATAGGCCTGATAAAAACTTTGTACATCAAAATTTTATTGTCAAGTGACAGAGATGGATTATTTAGGAAATATTTGAGCTGAGAAGTCCGGTTGGTCAAGCGTTTTTTTAATAAAGAGATATGCTCCCTAAATGTGAGACGTTTGTCCAGGATTACTCCTGAATAAATGTGGGATGTAGCTGAAGGGATCTGCATGTTATTGAAGGCCACTGGAAGATCAGTGTAGTTTTTCTTGTATACGTGACTATTTTAGATTTATTAGGGTTGATTTTCAGTCGCCATTTATTGCACCATTGACTTAGGTTGTCTATGGAGGTTTGTAAACGACTAGCGACAACCGACGAGTCTGTTTCTCTAGCAGCATAGACTAAGTCGTCGGCAAATAGTCCCAAAAAGTCTGGAGCACTCGGAAGGGGCATATCATGGCAGTAAAATACATATAGGTATGGACCCCAGACGCTGCCTTGTGGAACACCTGATTTTATAAGTCTTCTTGACGAAAACGTGTTCTGAACACAGACTTGAAATGTCCGCCCGCATAGGTAGCTTGCTAATAGGGAGTACAGGTTGTTAGGGATGTAAGAGCGGATCTTTTTGAGAAGCCCTGTGTGCCAGCCCCTATCAAAGGCCTGCTCCGTGTCAAAAAAGGCTGCTCGACATACCTGCTTGTCGTGGAACGCTTGCTTCACAAGATGTGAACCGCTGGAGTTGAAGGGGGCAAGATAGGTTGTCTCTGAACCCAAATTGTTCGTGTGGTAAAAGGTGCTCGGTATATTGTAAGAAGCGTGGTAGGATAAGTCTCTCAAAGATCTTGGATAAGGTTGATAACAAGCTAATTGGACGATATGAATCGGTTCCTACTTTATCAGGCTTTGGAATCATAACAATAGTGGCATGTTTCCAACGTTTGGGAAAGTATCCAATACGAGCTGCTGCTGAATAAATGTGGGTGAGGAAAGTAATTAATTTTCGAGGCCCATTCTTGAGGAGAGGCTTTAATATCAAGTCAGGACCTGGAGATTTTCTTGTGGCCATATTCATTATAGCACGCTTAACTTATTTCGGACTGAAGAATAAGCTGGTGCTGATATCGAAGAAATTCTATCAAAGATGCGTGAACTCCAAATGAAGTGGTGGAATCATCCGCAGCTACTCCCTTGGCGAGAACAAATGAAGATTCCAATGTCATTCGTAAAGTTTTCTCGGATTTCTTCGTTGACTACGTTGATAATGTCAGCAAATTGATCCGGATCGGCAAACCTGATCCCATCAAACCCCGTCCCCTATTGGTTTGTTCTGCTTTGTTCTCCAAGATTCTGATTCAGAATCGAGCTGCGAACCCACCCCTTACAAGCAGGGGCGGCTCGTGGGCTCAGAAACTGGTGGGGCACCAGGGCAATATTTAGGTGCATACCTACCTATTAGGTACTCACTATAGGAACTAAACTCAAACTACCCTTACAGCTAAACTGCTTCATAATTAATGGTATGCAGCTCTTCGCAAGTCAGGAAACATCGTTCTCCAAAGAGTTCTCTTGAGGAGAGGGAAGATTACTGACCAGTATCCAGGATTACCGACGAGGAGGTGGCTGCAAGGCAATCCCACCTACCCACCCAAATAATTATCTTCAAAATGATAGGAAGAATAAAAGAGAAATTGTGACTGTACGAGTACTATTCAAAGAGTACATTATAAAGGTAGTCAAAAAATTATATTATTGGAGTTTCTATTACTGGGGTTTTTAAAAATTAGCAATCGCGACCATCTGCTTCCTAGCCGAGTGGTACCTTGAAAACCCCCTCTAAAAATGTCCTCTTATGCCCAGATTGCACATACGTTTTCTTATCCAATCGTATCAAAACATTTTGAGCGATCACAGAACAGCAAGATTGATTTCAACTAGCTTTTAGAGTTCGTTGGTTAGCTCAAACAAAGCTCGAGTCAACGAAGTCACCATCAGTTTCAGGGATAACAAATAAAACAGTATTCTCAACGGTTGGCTGAGCTACATAATAATATTATGTATATTACTGTTATTAACGGTTATTAACTGTTATTAACTTACAGAATGTAGAAATCAACAAATGAGATTCCCTTGGGCGAATAGTGATCCACGTAGTATAGTAGGGTTTTCTGTGGATCCACTTCAGTCTTGACGACTAGCAAAGCGTTCACGCGTTGCACGTGAGATATTAAATTTCAATGTTTAGTTGATTAATATTATGGAGACAATAATTCACTTTTACTATGATGAGTAAATACGAAGCTAAAAACCACCAGTCAATGCATTCAAAATAATATTATAACGTCAGGCAACGTTTTGATATCATTCTTAGAAGAAGAAGAAGAAGAAGAAAATGTGTTTATTGAAAGAAAATGGAGACTTCACAACATAATAATAGGACACCTCTAAACTAATAAGGATTTGGCAGATTTTGCCGTGAATCCGAGTTCGCCACCAAGAACGAAAAAGAAAAAAGGAAAAGTGGTACCTACATCTTACATTTACAAAATCCAACGAAAATACACATTACAAAAACAATTTACCTTGTAACGCCGGAAGGCTTATACAAATAAAACATTTCATTTCATTTCAAAAACAATTTACAAAATATATATAAGTTGTTGTGCGAAAAATAACTAGGTACGTATTAATCAATAGTTAAATTGTCCCACTAAAAAATTTCTATATGCTCTTGCGTCCCTTACAAATTTATAAAACAACAGCACCTGAGTGGATCCATTTATCATTTCCGCTACTTCTGGTCCATCAAAAAAACACTTATTAAAGTACTTTAGCCTAAATTCGCACAAAATTGGGCATCTACAAAGAAAGTGGAATATATCCTCGTTTTGTCCCGTGTTGCACATAGAGCACATTGCTTCCTGGGTACCCCAATTCCAAATTTTACAATTCAAATTCAGCTGCTCACATCGTACTCTCAAGATTAATTTCGCTACTGCCGGTTTCAGTTTCTTGTGCGTAATCACAAATGGGGCTTCCAAGCACTTGTACAGCAAATGATTGTTCGAACTCGTTGCCGCGTTGTCCCATTCATAGGTTTCCGACTCTTTTTCTTTTCTTAACAAAACATCTGCCAATTCATTAACTGATGCGGTGCAGAATTCGAAACCATTCAACATTATTCCATGTTTCACCGCCAAGTGCTTCCAACCCGTGAACCAAAAAGCCTCAAGCCTTACACACTCCCTCGCCATCTGCAACGGAAGCCTACCAGAATCCATCCGACTCACTCGTTTTAGGTAGCCAAAGTGTAGATTAAGAAAACTGATATATAGAGAACTGATCGCACACTCACGATGGATCATATAAGTCGGAGTGGACTCTGGCAAGCTCCAAACTCTTTTTAAAAAATAACGAATAAGCCGCTCCACTTCCTCGTACCTCCGAAAACCCCATACCTGTGCAGCATACCCGATCACACACCGTGAAGTAGCGTTAAACACTTTGCATTTGTTTTCAAATGAAATATCCCTTGCCATAAAATTCCTCCAGACACTATTAAGACCAAACTGCGCAGTTGCTTTTTTATTTGACAAATGAGTTTTCCAATCAAGAGACGGAGTGAAGGTGACCCCGAGATACTTATATTTCTTGACTATTTCGATAGGCTTACCATTCAGCCAGAAATTTTCGTGCTTTGCGTGCACACCCCCACCCTTTTTGAAGACCATTATTTTAGATTTATTCAGGTTAACCTCCAGATTTTTCCGCCGACAATATACTTCCAATCTAATAATCATATTTTTCAATGCTCGCGAGCTGTCAGCTACCAGAACAATATCATCTGCATACTTAAGTATCTTTACCTCAACCTGTCCTACACATACCCCACCACACATACTACTATCTATGTCATCCAAGTATAGGGCGAAAAGCAGAGGTGAAAGTAAACACCCCTGTCGTAAACCCATGCTACCGTCGAAAAAAGAAGATAATTTGTCATTTGTCCACACAGCAGTTTCCGTTCTAGCATAAATTGCTTCCAGCATGGTCACAAATTTAGTTGATACTCCCAACTCAAATAGCCTATATATCAGAGTTGACCTCTCTACCCTATCGAAAGCTGAGCAAAAGTCAACGTAAAACGCATACAATTTACCCCTTTTTCTACTCACTTTGATACTCGCGAGGCTTGCCAAAGTGAAAATGTGATCAACGGTTGAATAGCCTTTTCGAAATCCCGCCTGAGTCTCACTCATAATATTGTTTGCCTTCACCCAATTTTCTAGCCGCTTCAGTAAAACTCCCATAAAAATTTTGGCATTGGTGTTCATGAAACTAATCCCTCGGAAACTCGAGGCCACGTCCGAAGGACCCTTCTTATGTAAAGGAAAAACTATGGACTTTCTGAAACACTCTGGTACTTCTCTTCTCAAAAAAATGCTATTAAATGCGTACACTAGTTGATTCAGCAGACACTCCGGGGAACCTTTATAAAACTCATAGGGTACTCTGTCTAAACCCGGAGCCCTGGAGTTCTTAGCCCCGCATAGGAAAGCTTTAACCTCATCCAATGTTATAGGGCAATCCAGAATTCCCTCTTCCACCCTACCTATTAGGTACTCACTATAGGAACTAAACTCAAACTACCCTTACAGCTAAACTGCTTCATAATTAATGGTATGCAGCTCTTAGCAAGTCAGGAAACATCGTTCTCCAAAGAGTTCTCTTGAGGAGAGGGAAGATTACTGACCAGTATCCAGGATTACCGACGAGGAGGTGGCTGCAAGGCAATCCCACCTACCCACCCAAATAATTATCTTCAAAATGATAGGAAGAATAAAAGAGAAATTGTGACTGTACGAGTACTATTCAAAGAGTACATTATAAAGGTAGTCAAAAAATTATATTATTGGAGTTTCTATTACTGGGGTTTTTAAAAATTAGCAATCGCGACCATCTGCTTCCTAGCCGAGTGGTACCTTGAAAACCCCCTCTAAAAATGTCCTCTTATGCCCAGATTGCACATACGTTTTCTTATCCAATCGTATCAAAACATTTTGAGCGATCACAGAACAGCAAGATTGATTTCAACTAGCTTTTAGAGTTCGTTGGTTAGCTCAAACAAAGCTCGAGTCAACGAAGTCACCATCAGTTTCAGGGATAACAAATAAAACAGTATTCTCAACGGTTGGCTGAGCTACATAATAATATTATGTATATTACTGTTATTAACGGTTATTAACTGTTATTAACTTACAGAATGTAGAAATCAACAAATGAGATTCCCTTGGGCGAATAGTGATCCACGTAGTATAGTAGGGTTTTCTGTGGATCCACTTCAGTCTTGACGACTAGCAAAGCGTTCACGCGTTGCACGTGAGATATTAAATTTCAATGTTTAGTTGATTAATATTATGGAGACAATAATTCACTTTTACTATGATGAGTAAATACGAAGCTAAAAACCACCAGTCAATGCATTCAAAATAATATTATAACGTCAGGCAACGTTTTGATATCATTCTTATCGAACATGGAAGAATGAAACTCCGTTCTTCCTTGACAAGGAACGATTCAACGATCGATTGTTTTCGGCGTTCAACTTGATACGATATTTTGGCCACCGCCCAGAACGCCTCCTATCTCGGAACACAGAGTGCCTTCCCCCACCCCAGGAAGCGCCTATACCTTCAACATTGAGACTGGGGCACTTCTGGTCGATCCGATAATCGACTTTTTTAATCGATAAATCGAAACAAAATGCGACTCAGTGGAAGTGGGTAGTCATGGCGGAAGGGAGATCTCCCTTCTTCCATGGTGGGTAGTGAGGTAAGATTTTTTTCTCCTTGTTCTAAGTTTTTTCTGTTTTCCTTTGCAAATTTTTGGGTGGGGCGAGGGCCAAGGTGGCCTCATGGACGAGCCGCCACTGCTTACAAGATATCTCAGGATCGCACTGAAGTTAATAAGTTGGAGCGTTAGCACCTGACCGCCTTGAGGGATGAGCTTGGTGTGCGGAAGACCCGGGGTGAGACGAACATCACAATAAAATATGTCGGCGGCGCTCCAAAAATAGTACAACTGCCATCTCTTGCTTCTGGACAGGAGGATACATCAAAAAAACGGTGCATCACCAAAAACGTAGGTTCCTGACGGCTTTGTACCAGAATGTTCGAGGTCTTAACACAAAACTACCAACATTGCGTTCCACGGCCCCCAACTTATGTTACGATTTAATCTTTTTCTCTGAAACATGGTTGAGCAAACTGGTAGACAGGGGCGTTGCGTCCATAAGGCCACTTGGGCCACTGCCCCGGCATCCAGAAACACAAAAAACTCGACAAAAAAAATATGCCACCCAGTTGGCATTCGAATATCGTTCCGTATACTGCACCTAGCATTTTCACGAAGTCAAAGAGTTCTCTCTCTCTCTGTCCCAACCTATGTCCAGCATGGCTGCGGCCAAGACAAGTAACTGGGAAGAAGAAGAAGAAGAACGATATTCGATCATTCTATCAGAATATATCGACAGTAATCGATGTTTTGCAATCGAAATCGAAACCTACGCTTCAGGCCCTGGGACCGGGTATTGGCATGGAAACGGACACGACGCTTTACGAAGTGGCCTGCCTGCGCATGCTCAGTAGAGTAAAAATTCGGTAAGCCACGCCTCGTTCCGGCCCGGGCCACATTTCCATAAAAAAATCGTTTGTGTTCACAATCGATTCGATCGTTTCAATTCATCTTGTCATCTCGATAGTAAAACTTTCTGTTGAGTATTCAGTTTTCTGCTTAGGCATGGAAGAAGGGAGACTTCTTCCATGCTGCTTAGGTTATAATTTTGTATGTTCCCATTTGAATTCGAGCTCCCGTGACAGATTTGGATTTTTTTGTGGTAATTAAGTGCGTTGTGTCCTGTCTGTGGTCTTGTGGATTGATCAACGTCAACATTCACAGATAAGTACTGCAGTGGAGGTTTGTGATATTATCATACCTAGCTCAAGCTAGAGGCAGCTATTCGTTCAGGGGGCATTTGGCAGCTTCCAAACTGCTTGATACTGCAAGTTTTCCGAATTTTTCAAAATGTTTTCCAACTGAAGATTTTGAAAACACGGTCACTGCTTACGCTATCCTAGAATCTCGGAAACTTAAAACTGAATTGGTGACAATTTATCAGAGAACCGATTTTACTCATTTCACAGGGATTTCTGTTGTTTTTGCACAACAATAACTTAGTTGATACTTATTCTGAAAATGAGAAACTACTAACATTATTGATTACAATTCCAATGACTTCTGCAAAAGCTGAGCTTTGTTTTTCTACGCTTAAAAGAATAAAAACGTTTATTCGATCAACTATTACCCAAGAGAGACTTAATGCTTTGACGATGTTGTCAATAGAGAAGGAAATGATTGCTAATTTTTCTGATTTCAATTGCCCCGCCGCCACCTCCTCGTATGAAGCTATAGCTTCTGGTAATCCCGGGTAGGTACTGGTCAGAACTGCTGTGAACACAGAGCTCACATTCTGACTTGCTAAGAGCTGCGGTTGATTAAAATACACCCATTTCTCATAAGAAGACTCCTGTTGGGAAACATTTACAGGTATTTTGTAGAAAAAGCTCTTAATTTGTGTTCCGAATTTGGTGGCCCACCATTTTCAGAGCCCACGCACCGCTACTGCTGGTAGATGATCATGAACTTGGGTTTTCAAATTGTTCGCTGTACAGAAAGATTTTTCGGCCCTTCTTCCCTTCCGTCGCAGGATACTGGCGGCGCTGAACCCCCTTGATGATCTTTGGCTTTTATCATGTTTAAATTAATTTCAACTTTTTATACCTACAGTATCATTTATATTTTGCTAAGCAACCTTTTCAAATACACTTGGATATATTTATTTTTCATTTTTTATTACTTACTAAACTTAGATTTTTCTTGTAAATTGGGCATCTGCCCGTTGAATTTTGTAAATAAATAAAATAAAAAAGAATGCATTTTAAAATGAAACAATAAGGAGCTCTACTAACGGTTCGTGGGCCATGAGAGCAGCCATGTACGTAGCCAACTTCGGTTCACAATTTGAGCAATTTTTCGCGCGTCCTGCATGCGCGATTCGCGCATCAACTTTTTTTTTCAAATGGGAAACCCCTATTTTTTATCGCAGATTCTGATTCTACGCAAAATTTCATGCAAAGTTGACATCAAAAACAATGAAATTTCATGTGCCACACTTGGGGTCTACAGTAGACAACATTTTCGCGCAGTGTCAGGGTTGCGCGCTCGTAGAGTTACGCGCGGTCACAAAAAATAGATTGAGGTGTCAAATCTTCGTGAAATTTTGAGATTCCGAATCTGCGACAATGTGATACCTATTTGAATTTCCCCTGAAAAATTAAAGGGGGTACCTATTTGATTTTTTTGTTGTTGTTGTTAGGTTCGGATATTACGGAAATGAATGGCTGGCCTTATACATTGTGGCCACCCTTCATATTCAGAGGATCTCCTTATTTTTCGAATATTGTTCTATATAACCTGGTTCCGGGGTTTTTATAGAACCACTTCAAATTGGAGCAGTTCTGCTTAAACAGGTCGTCATCTCTTCCAAGCTGGGCAATAACGTTCCTTCTTGGGTGGGATACAGTAGAAGTCTTACTCCACTTACCCATGTGTTGCCAATAGCTTTACAAAATATTCTGAGGAATTCTTCCTAGTTCAGTGGTGCCAACTCTAGACAAGCCGGCGTCTATTCTACACATCAGTAAGCTAGCATACGTTTTTAACGCTGTCAAGTGGTAGGTAACCACAAATATAGTACACACCGAATGAATAGGTAGGTTAAGAAGGACAAACCATATACTATACTGACATTTATTAAAATATAATTTGTTGGATGTAACAATGAATTTATTCCCCTATTACTACACATTGTAGGAACGATTAAGAAATAGCCTGAATCAGCAACCAATTTTACTTTCAATAAGCAAGAAACAGCTGCTGAATTATTCACTTTAGATAATATCATTAAAATCGCTCCAACAATTTATTGTAATATACTTCAGTCAATGGACAATCATGAAAATGTGAGTATCCCACTGTTTACCATATGGTAATAGAGTTCAGTTGGTAAATATAACTTCACAAAGGAAACTGAAGTGAGAAATATGCTATGCCATTTATTATTTGATGCTCTATATTATTGATTTAAAATGTACATGTTATAAGGTTTGCATGTTAAATCTATCCATAAACATTACGGTATTTACAACTTGATGATAGCTATACAAAATTCTACCATTATGTATAAAATACACAAGTCCAAAATGACCACCCCTAAACCAGCCTTGCAACTTTACAGTTTTTCATATCCTCTAGTTCACTATTCCTACAAATACAAATAAAAGCAAACAGTTTTTACAAGGATCATTCTGGTAGGATGAGCAGTTGTGAACCTCCAAAAAATATTGGCTTTGTTGAATTATCTCAATAAATATTGCTTTGAATCTAAGGTAACCATTTCCTCATTGACACAGAAATATATCAGATGGTACAGAAAACGACATGTGATTAGTTCACTGACATCACATTGATATCACAACAACCAAAAATTAGTCGATTTAAACTTCTCTCTGTGTTTCAACTCCAATGGTGACTATAATGTTTTATTAGGAATAAAATTTTTTTACTTCAAGTTGGAAAATTCTTGCACCAGAAGTACATTAAAAGATTTCTTTCCTAGACGACCATTTAATAATATTCGAGGGATATTGGACTCATAATGATACCGAAAATGAACGCAAGAATAATTGCTAAAACACAGTTTGTATATTACAAGTTCTAAAAAATCATTAGCTCTGTTATTTACAGGTAAAATATAAACATATTAAATGTAAAAATAAATATTTTATTGGCCTTAAATCTAGGGGATTAAACCAACAAAATCAGTAAATAAAAATGGGTCAACATGCTTTTTCTCACATTCATACCAACACTTGAACTAACAAAGCTAAGTGTTCGACATTCAAAGCACTCCTCTTGAGTCACAAAACTTTACAGTGACTAGTACAAATAGAAATATTCACATTCATTTTTCAAGAGCACAAATGTGCTAAAGAAAATATTCTACCCTGTAATAGCGTAACGATTTGGTATGTCAACAGATAACTTACAAGCGAAAGGGGGAAAAATACATTTATTTTACATAGGCCGCTAACTCTTTTAAAATATAACATATGGTAAAATGAGAAGCAGTAACACTAGATTGTCTCTCCAAAGTTGCATTCTAGAGTGCAACAAAGTCCTGTTTATTTATTTCACTTCTTTTTACAAGGGTAAATGGTAACTAATACAATTTCTACAAGGTTGCATATTTCAGAACCTCAATATTGTGTTTCAATGTTTCATTAACTTCTAGTTCTAAAGTACAATTTACATAATATTACACACTTAATGGATTCATAAATGGTAGGTTTGACAACAGGGGTGCTAAAGAGGGATTCACGGAAATACATTGACCATTTATATGACATCAGATTTGGGGTCCTTGATAAGAAGTAGATGATTAAACACACATGGGTCAGAAGACAATTTCCTTATTAATTAAAATACAGACTATGATTTATGGACTAATATACCATGTCGTCAGAGTCATGGGACCAACGTCCAATGGCAATAGAGTCGTGTTTCTGGTGGATAAGGACCTCCAGTTGATATTGAACAAAAAGTTCTGGTGAGTATTTGCCAGGTGCCAGTATTCGAACTCATCGAAAGAAAGAGGTTTTTTTGTTTTATTTATTTATTTTTTTTTTATTTTTTACACAGAACCCCCATCTACTTTCAAAATATGTACACTCAAAAGTTTGGGTTTAAACCTATTCTCACAGCTCTTATGCATAGTTCGATTTTTGAACGTCATTTCACTGATCACTATATTTAGCATTAAAAAATATAGTACAAAAGTAGCGTATTCTCGTCAGTATGTTTTACTTATCCATGACTTTCTTGGTAAGTATTGTTAATGTATGATCGCACAACGCAATTTTGAAACAGCATACTACCATTGCTTTTTGACGTTTAATTTTAAATTAATGATGTGATATATGAGTAATGAAACGTTAAGAAACCATAGAAAATATATTTTACCATTCACCTGTGCTGGATGATAGCTACACCTAAGGAAAAGATGTTTCTTGATCACAAGCTACTCTAATACAGTAGGTTTCATTAAAGACACCCTGCTAAATGCTACAACTGCACAAAATGCAATTTATAGCACATAGCATCCCCATTCATTCAACTTATAAACATACAAACAGCATACAAATTTACAGTAAATATAGATTTAATTATTCGTAGAAAGGTATAATTAAATGTACATTTAGTATAAAACGTATAAGATAGTTTCATAAATCTATTTATGGAAGTTTAGCATAAGATATTTACAAAAAAAAGGAGAGAAAAGAAACCAAAAAACAATTTATAAAAATAAGCAATTGATTGCAATGATAGTTGAATAGAACACAAGTCGTTTTTTATCACAGTATTTACAGTCCTATGACATATTTTTACGTCGAATCATGATGGTGTGTTCTTCTTTTTCGCTTGTGTTTGGCATCATTACGAAATGTCACATTACCAGGGTCATCAGCTAACTGGGGATACCTTTGAATGCTATGTATGTCAACACCATCATACCCTTCTACTCTTCCTCTTAAGAGCAATTCCTCACGTTCTTCCTCAGTCCACTCTCCACGACCAGACAGACCTGAAGACACCAGTGTCTTTTCAATTTCCCACGCTCTTTCGACAGCTCGTTTATGAGCGTGTTTCAAAAGTCTGTGCCGTTCCTGAACAGGATCCGCGCCATAACGGATTGAAACAACGGCGTCTGAGCTATGGAGTCGCAGTTCCTTTCCATCAGCTGTTTCATGAGTGGAGACATTGAACATACCTCCAAGTCTCCGAAGTTCTTCTAAGTCGTCTCTCAATTTCAACGCATTATCCTGGAATTCAGAAAAATACCCGTGTCAATTCATGAACAATCAACAATCATCATTAACACTCCAGCTTCGTAATTCCATTGAAAACTTTCATCAGCGCCCAGACCTACCTTAACAAAGTAGAACATGTCTTGATCATGTTGAGTAAAGTGAAGATCCAGAAAATGAGAATTGTTAAAAACAGAGGTTACTACATCTTGAACCACTGTGTTAACTCCTTCAACAACTGATATCAGAGCTCTCCCGTTAGCTCGTGAAATGAGAACCCCTTCACCAAACACTGAACGACGATATGCAACTCTTGGGAGTAAGTTTCGTGTACGGGCCTCCATCTTGAGCAGCGGTTGAGGTACAAAGCCAAGAGCGCTGAATTTCTCTGAAACCTACAACAGAATACCAACAAATCAATAATAGATTCGCAATAGGTTACATGAGCTGTTCTTGAGAATGAAATATTATTTCGAACAAGCCTACTAATATCCTGAAAATATTACCAGACGTATTGATATGAGTTAATAACAGCTTATATTGTGTCTAAGAGTCTTGAACAGTCTTGAATGTATAGAACTTTTTGTACAGCAGTAAGTTGGCTGTACTGTAGGTACGTATCGATGTATGTAGGTCACATATCGAGTTGGGATGTATCGATTTAGGAAGAACGGAGTCAGTCGTAAATAGAGAATGAACAAGTGCAGCACGTGATTTGATTTTACCCCTTATTCGCTAGAGTACCACTTACATCACTTGAGACCCCAGGGAGCATGCTCCGCCATGCGAGGATAGAGTTAACAAGATGATAAGTTAGGAAAGCCACAATAAAATAAAACCTGATATGGGTTATGAAACTTCGTCCCAAAATATAAAATCGTATTATGCTGCTTCTGGTTTATCATTCTGCCCGTGTATCCCCCAAAAACAACTCCGTTGTAAAAACTGGCCCGCCAAAAAAGGAATGATATCCATTTTGCCCGCCAGCCACGTATATAGGATGCTCGGTGTTTCGCACCTCGCTGTTGAGTGTGCATATAGAAACCTGATCCTCCTACCCCTAACCTCCACCACCAATGTTTTCCTGTTCCCTGTCTTGTTCCCACAACCCCCCTATCACCCTCCTCTGTTGCACCTTACTACCTCCAACAGTAACAACGACGATTTGTCTTATTAAGCATGGAAGAAGCAGGGATCCTTCATTCAAGAGGTAGTAACAATAACAACGATGGTTTGTCTTAATTTGTATTAATCGATTAATCAGTAATAAGAATCTATTAATCAGTAATGATAATCGATTAATAAAAATAATCGGCAGCTAAACATCGATTAAAATTAATCGGGGTCAAATAATCGATTATTTATTTGCATCCCCATCTTGGAGCATTTAAGCAAAACAGGAAGTGACGCGTGTCACTCGCTAAACTACATTTTTCCTACTTTTATATTGCCAATATTGAAAGAGCTATATTACATTTCACGTGAAATGGTGAACTTCAGCAACTAAGAATTTCAAGAAAGTTAGTTGAAATTCTTCAAAAGTTGAAAACACGCCTAAAGTTGAATTAACAACGAACACTCCCAAATTCGGAAATTATAAAAATAGAAACATTTTAGAAACAATTTAGAAACATTTTTCTCAGAAACACCCTGACTGATAAATTAATTTAGTAAGTTGGCTAATTGTGCAATTGATTGACTTGATTGTTGGGTGTGAAATAAACGAGGTCATAAGGGAACCACACAAACAACTTGAATTTCCAGGTGATTCACAGTTATGTTTCAAACCTACAACCATACGAGTATCAGCAACTCGAATATGAAATTCAATTTCGAATGTGAAATTCAAGTTTGTGTAATTACTACTGAGTTTCACGTGAACATACAACTTTTTCATTGCAGTATTTTGATTCAGCGCTGAATAAAGTTCTATTAAATAATGAACAAGTAAGTATTAATAGCACATACGTAAGGACAATCTGCTGAGTTGTGAGGGGTTTCCCATTGTGGCTTTATAAAGTCACATTCAGTCATGCAATGCCATTTCAAATTAGTTAATGACAAATGTGCACGTATATGAATGAATACACAATTGGATGTAAAAGAAAACACAAAATTGTGATATCCAAAGTGGTATATTTGCCTTTTTGTAAGACCAAGGTAAGAGTTAATCTCATTCTCTTAGCTGAAAATCAAGAATACTTTGATGAAATGTCAAATGGGAAATTAGGAGATTGACAGAGACATGGATGGAACTGAGGTTGAACATGGTTGGAACATGGTTGAACCCTCTTGTGAGGATGAGGTGGGGTGGGTCTGTCTACTTCAAAAAACGGATGGATTTATGGAAGTACAGTGGTCAGCCATGAGAGAGGATGTTAGAGAAATCTCAACAATAATAGGGGTACCTATATGGGTAATCCTACCACTCGGCCAGCTATAGACCAAAAGCTCATAAAACAGTGGTTTTTGGAAAGCATCGCAGGAAAAGATCAAACAGCAAGATGGATTCACCAAAGAGGATATGGGCAAGGCGAGAGCGCTCCCCTTCTCAAGGGAACTGTGACTCTCGCAACAATTTCCCCCGTTAAGAAAATCGTCTGTGATCTATCCTACTGCGCAAGATCATCACATTTCGGTGGTTCCTCAAAACCAATAGAGCGTGCATTTTCAAGGCATTCTACTCTGATCCGAGGCACGGTCTATCCCTGCAGAAGCTCGAGGACAGGAAGAATCTGCCTAGGAGACTGATCAACCTCCGGGACTGGACACTAGAAGCAATCACCTACAGCTACCTGGTTCAGCTATCGGCCGAGCCAATTGAACTTCAAGCTGCCGCATCTTAGAGCTTAACCAGACAGCCAAAAGGAATTAAGGTGGGAGATTTTGCTATCTCTTTCCCCGCTAAAAGAACATCTCAACCCCTCAAGAACCCATCATCGAACCCTATTGCATGACTGGAACCTCCCATTTATCTCTTTTTTCCAGTAGATAAATCGGAGTGATGTATGACACTATTACCGTTATTTCAAAATTTGAAATACCTGGTAATTTAATGGTAACGGTAATTTAATCAGAAAACCTATGTCAGTTACACTTGACATACAGTGTCGTTATAACACCACAGAGGCTTGTGAACAGCAGTCAGAGGTTACTTTACAGTGTGATGTACTCAGTTACAATCAATAACATCTTGTTTTTGATAGTTGTCCTTACAAGGGAGAAGTCTGAATAAAAACTGCTAACTCCTGACCCTTGAGTATTCCCACTCTACTTCGCCAGCAATCGATCTGTCAAATGGAATAGGAACATCAGTAAAATACAAGTATGAACTTACCTTGTCTATAATACATTGAAGTCCAGACATTACACCAAAGTCTGGAGCTAATTGAGGTGATGTCACTTTGGCTGCAGGTTGGTAGACAATCTTCTTAGTGTAAGCTGATCCTAATATATTCTCTACGTCATAGCCATATAGTTTCAGCCAGCTACTCAAATCTGGATTAAAAAAAAATATATATATTACACCGGGAGTTAATTTCCTAGCACTGGTGATATAAGACATCACATCACATATTATGGTACATAACATTTGAGCTAGAAACTGATTCATTGATGAATCCAACTAAATTGAAACAGAAGACATCTCCACACTCGAACTGCCCATTACTGGTATGGGCGCATTTAAAAAGAGCAAAGCAACCTGTATAAATAATATTCAAGACGTACCAGTCATGTAATTCACAGTTTGCCCTCGTAATGGGTTGATTGGATCATTATTTTGGAACCGATAGATAAATATGTCAGTGGGTGAGGTCAATTGATTTGCAAGACGTTCCCAGTCTGGTGTTATCCACTGTCCAAACAGAGGGTCATACCATCTCTTTCTCAGGTAGAGGAAATTAGTATGAGGATCCGGAATCCCACCTTGGTAGCCAACAACAACAAAGAAATCAGGATTGGTATCAATGACCAAGTGTCCAAAAGGTGACCTCCTTATTTCTTTCACAATGTTGCCATTCGTGTCAAAGAACGCCAATGGGGAACCATTTTGGTCAGTAGCAACATAAATCCTGCAACAAAAACCCTCTTGGTCAGATAATTTGAAATCATGATAATCTACATGTATACTTATATTCAAATATTTTAGCATTGCATGCTCCAAATTTGAAAAAGAGTGGTTCACCTTAATTCAGTTGTTTCCATTGCCACTAAAACGTTCTTTTCATCATACAAATATCTGAATGTCCTGCTATTGGATGGGAAATGTAGATGAGTGACCAGATCAGGTCGCATTGGATCAGCGTAGAGCAGTTGGTAGGTGATGCCCTGAGCATTGTGGATAGCAATCAGCCTTCCTCTGTCATCATACCGGTACCATGCGGTAAAACGTTCGTTTTCGGTAGCACTGCTCAACTGACCCAGTTCATTGTACCTTAGTTTCGTTTCACCTCTTCGGACAACGAAACCTCTGGCATCATATCCGTTGAGTTCGACATCAGCAACCTGAAATGACGTATATAACAGTGATGAACAATGCTCAGTTGTACCCAGGCTGGGGAGCTCATAATTGTAGGTACAGTAAATGAAATGTAACGTATTATTACACAGAATGCTGGAATGGTTTCTGAGCGGCAGGGGGAAATGATTTTAAATTACTTCCTAACTAAATCTGGGCAGTTTGAAAACCATGTGGTCGAAATAAAACCGTCTATGATTGGTTTTCTACAATTCCCCAAGGGGTGGATAGTGATGAGATCAATGTACGTAATGATATATGAAGATGCATTGGCCTGTAGAAAAGCTCTTAAAAATAAGTGCTATATACAATACAGAAGATTAGAAACCATTTAACACCATGTTCCCATGTCTTCCTCCCTTATGACGCCTCCTGGGGTCTCATACAGTCACCATACAATGAACTTTTCCTTGATTTGGAGCGGGCCGACAAGATTTTCAAGCTCCATGTCAGGGACAAGGACACCTTTGTATCCTTAGACCGCCTCAAGCTGGCTCATGCACTTAATGAGTCGCCCTACACACTTGGCTCGGTAGAGCGGATGGAAGAAACCATTCATCACAAGCCAGGTAGCGCGCAACGAGTGCGGCTGTCGTCCAGGAGGAAGGGGAGAATCTGTAGCAGTAGTATCTTTTCATTTGATGTTTTTCCAATGAGTTTGAACTGAAACTTTATGCACTAAAAACCAAGTTTCAGGCCAACTTACACGTCACGTTCCTGGGTGAGATAACTGAATCGAGCTTGGCACTCGGTCATATCATTGGTGTTATATGCGTGCACTAAAAAACGTTACGACCAGGAATGTTTTCAATGTTTATGGCTCCCCTGTTGACATTACGTCTCAGCTAACTTTACGTACGTAGTAACCAGACCAAGCATACCAAATTACACATTTTACTAGCATTCAGTTCGAAAGGTGTTGGAAATTACCTGCACTACTCTATCGCCACTGTCGTAGCCCAAGGTGAGCTTTCGGCCCTTGTCCATAATACTGATGATGTTACCATTTTCATCATACACAAACTTCCACTCATTTTCTCCAAGTACTTCAAGTACATGACCATCAGCACTGTAGGTTATATGTTCTGTAGTTGTTGTACGGCTGGTGTGAATCTTCATTGAGCTGATTCTACTTCTAACATCATACTCCAGTTCCATCCTAAATAAAAAATTATGGAATGATGATGATTGTGGAATTATGGCTCGGTATATTTCACTAATTTTTATTGAGAAAAGAACAAGTAATAATGAGACAACAACAACAACAACAATGAATAAGTAGCGTTTTCTATCAATTTACCTGTACACATCAATACTTTTAATATTGACAAGGACTGTTTTGATCCTAGCATGCTCATCATATTCGGTTATTGTGAAGAACTGTTTTCCAGCATCTTGGATAACTGAGCGGTTGAAGCTGTTACGATGTATTCTCAAGTCACTTATCCCTTCCAGGACCCCAAGGTTTTGCGAATATTTAACCCTCAACTGAGGTAGCTCTTTACCATCAATGTCAACATCAATACCCGATATTCTGGCATTACCATCATACTGATACCTGCAATAACGTTTTGATTTTGATGATAAAAAATTCGAGATTAACTTCGTTTTGTGTCAAGTAATGAATATTTATTCACACATTTAATACTGGGTGTAACTTACTTGTAATGGGTATTTCTCAATCCAGATTTACTTCCAAATTTACACCGTTCATCCTTCAGTATTCCAATATGATAAC
The DNA here is from genome assembly GCA_963920205.1 of Stenodema calcarata. Taxonomy (NCBI): domain Eukaryota; kingdom Metazoa; phylum Arthropoda; class Insecta; order Hemiptera; family Miridae; genus Stenodema; species Stenodema calcarata. Next base: position 34,940,071 of record OY986048.1, on the reverse strand, counting down.
GGAACTCATGCTTCAATTCAAAACCAGGTTCGTTGATGTCAATATTTTTAACCAAGTTGCTAGTTTCTTGATATGTGTAGTGGATAGAGGAGAGCCCTGCAAACATTCAATGGTGTGTAAGGATGGCATCAAACATGACAGTTTCATGAAAGATTGAGGAAAACTAAAATTATGCAGATGCTTTTACCGGCCAAAACTGTGTCGAGTTTTCCAGCTTGATCATAAACGTAAGCGACGCGACCAGATTGATGTGGATACAGTTTCGCTAGAATTTGCCCATCGTCGTTGTATCTCAGTTCAAACGGATGCCGGTTCATAGGGGAGTAATACTGGTATTTATAAAAGCCCAAAGAGGTCTGAAGTGAGAATGCGTGAATGTGACCTCGAGGAGTGGTTAGGGATTGTAAGGCTCCAGCTTCATCGTATTGTAACAAGTAATCACTTCCTCTAGGAGTAGTAACTTTCAACGGCTGAAAAATATACAATTTGATCGTTAAAATATATCAAATATATAAACTGACCATGTTGTGACGACTTTTCTACTAACTTTCCACATTTGAAATTTTTAAATGTGGAAAGTTAGTAGAAAATTCGTCACAACATGGTCAGTTTGAAATGTATTATTGTGACCCCGGAACAAACCCAGACTAAAGGTAGGTACTTTTAATCATCAGTAGGTGTAATGAAACTTGATGTGCTTGAAATAGTATTAGGTACTGACTATGAGAACATACTAACAGACGTTCAAAAAGTTATACAAGTACCTACCATTCTAAGAACTTCGATTGGGCAGACGTTTTAATTGATAAGTACGAGTAGTAATAATACGTCTGGAGCTCCTCAAAAACATAATTGATATCATGATATTTGGAAGCTATAATAAAAAATTGTCCAATACTGCTTACCAAACTGCTAAACATGTCTTTGAATGCATAGAGAGTGGAGAATCCATCGGCGTATTTGATTTCAGACAGTCTTCCAGCTCGATCAAACTCGTAACTTTCACTAAGCCTTCCCCATTTCCAAGTACTGAGGCGACTGAATCTGTCATATTCCAGTTCTACTCCAGCGAAAATTCCGTTCCTAGAAAAAAAAAAAAGATCAACATTGTGTCATTCAAATTCGTTCTCTATACCTGACTCAGACAAGTGGAGGAGAGTGTAGAAATAAATATTTCATTGTGTATCTATCTATATGTATAGATACCTATATTTATATTTTTTACGCAAACGAATGCTTAGATTAGATTATAAGCAGGGACTCGTTTCCTCACCCGCCGCACTGAAACCTGGGGTTATTATTGTGCGGAGCGTTGCACTGTAGGCCAACCTGTAGGCTCTAGGTCCAGTCCACTTCCTCCTACCAGATTGATGACCCCCCCCCCCCCCCTTACCAGATTGTTTGCCGATACAATCTCGTCTGGTGCAAGAGACTTGAGGATTTTGTACCGTCGAGTTTCAAGTGGTGGACACTCAAAGAGGAGATGAGGCATAGTTTCGTCCTTTTTTCCGCAAAGTCTGCGCGAGGGATCTCCCGTGTATACATTGATTCTGTGCAGATGTTTCCCGAAGCACCCACACCCCGTCAGCATCCCCACCAGGAGTTTCATCTTCCTCCTAGGCAGCTCCAGTGCTTCTGAGGTCCTTCTCCAACAGGATCCTGCCATAGCAACTTCCCCAAAACGTGTGCCGGGATGTCTTCCCAATGCCTTGTATGCCCTTCTTTCGCCCATTCTCCCAAGGAGGATCCTACCGAGCATTTAGCAATATCCATGACCGGTCAGGGCCTCACAAAAGTTGTGGAGGTCTCTTTTCTTGCCATGCCATCTGCTCGCTCATTATTTTCCACCACAGCGTGTCCCAGTACCCACATTAGGGTGACTTTGTTCTCTGCTCCCAGGTCTCCCAGCTCTCCTTTACCAGTCTTGATCTGGTGTGGGCCGATGTAAGGGCCTTTAGCCATACATTCTCCAATCGCACAAAGTTGCGCCTGGTACACAGTAGCATGCACGCCCATTGGCCAAGATCCCATCGGTCCTACAGCTATCTGTGAACTTGACGGTCCAGGGGTCTGGTACCCGTCCACTCATCCCTACGGGTCAGTCTGACCTTGAAACTCGTCTCAAAGTCAAATACCAGAGCTATTGAGTCGCTCCTCAAAGGAAGGATCTCCATGCCCATGGTCCGTATAATTGCTGCATGTCTAACCGAAGACATCTCCTCCCATTATGCAACGCATGAAGTCGATCGGCCGCTTTATCTTCCATAATGAACCATTGGAATCGCCCAAAGAACAATTTTTTTTAACCCCCCTCAAAATTTGTTGGTTTACGTTTCAAGATACGTAGATTCAGAAACTCGAATAAAAAAATCCGTCCGTCCGCCCTACGCCGTTTTGCCCAGTTATAGCGTTGAGCTAAAATTGCGAAATTTGGTTTCCGGGTTCGGACCAGCGCCACTATGATCCTTGAAACTTTTCGTAATCCTAACTCAATGGGAAGGGGTTCAAAACGAACTTTAAAATTAATTTAAGCGCGCAAAGGTTTAGGAGAAACACTAAACTTTGCGTCTAATTTTAAATATAGGTCAGAACTGGATCACGATGCAATATTCACCCATTGAGTCAGTCCTTGGCGCTGGTGAAGATTGGTAGAACGAGAACTCGAAAGGTACACCTTCAGGATGCTGTTCAAGACTGCTCCAAACACCGCCGTGTTCCTTCCCGTGTTTGTGATGCTACCACTGTGTGCTAGGGATGGATATCGATGTTTCAAGAACATCGATGTTTTTTCCCCAAACATCGATGTTTTTTCATCGATGTTTTTTCCCCAAACATCGATGTTTTTTCATCGATGTTTTTTCCCAAACATCGATGTTTTTTCATCGATGTTTTTTCCCAAACATCGATGTTTCTTCCCAAACATCGATGTTTTCCCCAAACATCGATGTTTTTTCCCAAACATCGATGTTTTTTCATCGATGTTTTTTCAACATCGATGTTTTTTTACCAGACATCAATGTTTTTTCTCAAAATGTCTTCTTTTTCTTTGGTCGTTCAAATACAAATAATATATACATACCTGTATATATACAATAGTTATTCTCATTTTAAAGTATCTGTTTATCCGGTTATTATATTATCCAGTTTTTTAGTATCCTTGCATAAAAATAATAGGTACTATACAGATTCAAGAAACATAGATTTGTTTGAATCGAATCACAGGGATAGGCAGGGCTTTTCTCGCGGTTCCTCTTTGCTGTACTTTCTATTTGCGCTCTTTACGTTCTTTCCAAAATGCCTCCAAAAAGTGACATTTGGCTATATTTTGAGAGGATAAAAGAACTAAACTTGGCGAATAATACACTGTGGGAATAATTTGAAGACAAGTGGAAACACGACCAACTTGTCGTGTTTAGAGCACAGAGAAACTGGCGTCAAAATTGTTATTTTTGCATGAAGCGGAAGACCGTTTCTGGAATATTTGATTATTTACTAATTCTTGTATAATTTTATAAAGTTTAACCTATATTTTCTATATTAATAAGTACCTATATTATTATTTCAAGTCTATATTAACTCTATAAGTATAATATACTTATAATATAATATACTCCATATATCATATTGAGTCTGATGTTCTAACTTGTCATTATTTTTTCTACACTGAAAATATATTCACCAATGAAAAATTTTAATTTTATATAAATTTTCATTATATTACCCCCCTCCTATAAAACAATCGATGTATCAAGACATCGATGTTTTGTTCATATCTTATTGGCATCATCATAGTGACTTGATTCGTGTGTGTTAGGAGTGGCTGGGCCATCATCAGTCAATCACTCCTAACTCAACAGAATCAAATCTTTGTGATGATGTTGGTGAATCCTTTCCTCTTGAATATGAATATTTCCTGTCTGTTCCACCACTCGGGAATGGGAGGTGGGCAGAGTTGCCTCTATCTAGCGGCAGACCTAAGAACCAGTTCCGTTCCATTCAAGTGTTCTAGTTCCAGCTCAACGTGAACCTTTTTCCTTTAGTTTTCAAACTAATTTCCAACGGATTCAGTTGCGGTTTGCGGCATTCTTTCTAATTTATCATTCCCTTGGTCATGCTAGTACCTTTTCAGAATTTCTACTTTTCCAAACAAGAGCGAATCATACAAAATGAAGAATATCCATCCTGCTATGACCTGGAGAATTGAATTACAAGGAAAACCCTGAAAATCACATCAAATTAGAACAAAAATTGGCTGAGAACGGAATTTCGTCCGACCAGCGCCCCCTTAACACTGGTGCAAAAAACTCTGCAAATTCTTGACACAACGGTTTATTATCTTCTCTGAGTAGATCACCCTAATCCAATTAAGGAACTGTTAGATGAAACTCTACCTCATCATCCAAATTAAATTTAAAATACCATACGAATTTCTTTCATATCATACCATACTGTACTATACCAAATTATACATACAATAATATACCATACCATGTCATACAAACCGAGTGAATATTGCATTGTCATCCAGTTCTGACCCATTTTGGTTTATTATCTTCGATAATGAACCATTGGAATCGCCCAAAGAAAAAAAATTTTCAACCCCCCCCCCCTCAAAATTTGTTGGTTTACGTTTCAAGATACGTAGATTCAGAAAATCGAATTAAAAAAAATCCGTCCGTCCGCGCCACTTTGCCCAGTTAGCGTTGAGTTAAAATTACGAAATTTTTTTTATGGGTTCCGACCAACCCCACAATGGTCCTAAAAACTTTTCATAACCCTAGGTCAAGGATTTTAAAACTCGAAAAATTCCTATCAAACTGTGTGTTTTTTATTTCATATTTAGATAGAGTTCATTCCTTAGAATTTTTTAAGACCATCCACAGCTTTGTACGACCAGCCGTTCGTTCACAATGACGGCTCAAAGGTTGACCCTGTCGACACGATCGTGAATCAAACGGTTGAAATACAGGTCAATTTTCATACTAACGAGCTGTTTGGAACATCATATGGTTTTAGTGATGTCGAGTTTTTTGTTCTGTGGTACGTTTCGTGCTACGGAAATGAAAGTAATTTCGAATGTTTGTTGGTAGGTACTTCTTTTATAGAAAAATTATTACCGACGTAGTATTAAAAACCCCGGAATTATATCGGTACATTTTATTTGTAATTAATTCATCATCTCTATCATTCAGGTTCTGCACAAAGGAACCCAGTCGATTCCAACAGCCAGATATCGTATTAATTAATCATAATTAATAATAATAATTATTAATAATAAATAGAAATTATTAATACCTTACAATAAATTATAATAATTTTCACTAGGTGCTTGATAAAATTATTAATAATTAATAATAATAATTAATCTAACATTTAGGATCTAGACATTTAGACCTAGTGATCTAGACAGAAGGGTGATCTGTACAAAGAAGATAATGAACCGTTGTGTCAAGAATTCGCAAAGTTTTTCTATCTGTTATTTCCATTTTATTAAAATTTAATTCGCTGTGTGAAATAGTACTCATATGATTCGATACTCTTCAGTATCGAATATTTGTATTCGATATCTGAGTATTATTGAATATTTGTTTCGATACTCGTATCGAGTAATGGTATCGAATATTTTGTGGTATCGCCCATCTAGTGACGGGAATATTTATCGCCGTTATGTTCATCTTCCGATTCCGATGCTTCACATTCACTATCAGCCAATCTGCAATTGTCACACTTCCATTTTTCTTTGGCGTCTTTTCTCAACTTTCTCAAGTTCTCGACGGTTTTTAAACGAGTACAAGCCGGGTGGAATGCTCTTACACACCTCACACAAGTCGCAGTTTTTCTCGGAGAGTATAACTCTCTCGAGCTCTTCGCCCAATCCATCATATCTACACCGATGAGATGGAATTCTAAACAACGGCGTTTGGACGGATTTTTTTAAATTCGATTTTCTCAATCTACGTACCTATCTTGAAACGTAAACCAAGAAATTTTGAGGGGGGGTTAAAAATGTTTTTTCTTTGGGCGATTCCAATGGTTCATTATCGAAGATAATAAACCAAAATATGCCTATTGCCCATAAAGGAGTAATGCGGTAGGCCTTGAAATTTTATCTTATATCCCTCAGTTTGGTACAAGTTTTGATTCAGTAGTCTTTCTTAGGAGGACAGCACAGCAAGTTACCTGTTGAGTATAGTCATTACCTTGGTCCCCATTTGACTGGTCTTGCAGTTCTATCGTAAGTGACGTTGATCAATTCAACACGATCATCTATGAAAACTGCCACAGTTCCTGTTCCTCGATCGTATTCAAGAGTGAGGAGATTTTCACCGTTTATCCTCAATTTTCTCCCAACCTGAACAACTCCTTTTCCTTGAAGCAAGAAAAGTTGAATTAGATACTATTAAGTAAATATCGATAAGCTCTAATGAAGAAAACCATTGCTTCAATATTGGAACACTTGTAATTTTGTAGTAAAGTATTGCTATATTCATGGAAATATCATAATTATCGTAGTGATGGTTGTAAAGTTGTGATTCAATTCATTACATGGAACAATTCAAATTACCAAGTACTTGTACTATTCACTCACCAGATGATCTTTGTTTAGCACCATTTGCTCTCCTCATGAAATATCTCCATTCAAATCTATTGGCAAGATCCCCGCCAATTTCAGTTTTCTGTTTGGCTGGAACTGGATAACTCTCACCAAGAACAGGGTCAATTTCACCAAGAATGGAGTACGCTACGGTATCGGTGCTGATAGTATGTCCCCATGGAGAAATGGTGGTCACACTTCCATCTGATGTCATGTAGGTCTTTTGTTCTGCTTCGCCTGATTCAGGAAGAAGACCACTTTACTAAGCTCTTTATGCTTTTATTTATTTGGAGTCATAAGATGATAGAAGCAAAAAGAAAGATGAAAACCAAAATGGAACAGGGCGAATGATTCTGAATTTTTCACCGTGAAATAAAACTTGGTGCCCTCAAAACTCTGTCATTGAACGGGTACTCTGGCATTGAATCTGACCATGACATCATGAAAGCTCAAGCAAGGAGGGTCCTCAGTGCTCTCAAGTTAATGGGATTAAAAAGAAATACAAGGGCAAAATGGTAGAGATCATATTCAGGAACAAAATATTATTGGCCATTCACAATACTTGAATGTACCTTTCTGGGAATTTCTCACAATGCTTTTTCAAAGGACAAAAATAGCATTTACATTAACGAGTTCCCTATTAGCATTTCATTCCTTACCCAATTTGGTCAAAACTGATTCCCCCTTGATAACCATCGTAGTTGGCTGGTTATTGTCGTGAGACACTCGGACCATTGCCCCCTTCTGGCTGAGATCAAACGTCAGTTTTACAACTCGTCCTGTTGGTGTAACAGCAGTGGTGAGACGACCAAACTCATCGTAGGAGTAGACATAGGAACGCCCTGCAGAGTCCAGTTTGCTTCTAAGTAATCCAGTCGGGCCGTGGTATTCCAAAGTCACATTGTAATTATCTGGAGTGCTAAGTTCACTCAATAACTTCATCCTGGACATCCTTAGTCGGCATTTTTGTCCTTTAGTGTTCTCGATTGAATTAACCTGAAGAATCAGAAACAAAATTTGTTAATAATAAATAATAAGAATCAAATGACACATTTTCAGAGGTTACAAATTAAATAAGTGGATAATTATAACTGTTCCTTCCTACAGCAAAAATCGAAGTACCTACTACTCCAAAAACAAAATAATTTATTTTTGCGATGATACAAATTATATAAATTATTATAAATGTATTCGAGTTTTTTTGTTTTTTTTTTTTGGTTGGCGAATTGACAAAAGCTTTGAATCTTAAATGCGTGAAACTGAAACGTTTGGTTAGTTTCATTTTTGGTTTATTATCTTCGATAATGAACCATTGGAATCGCCCAAAGAAAAAAAAATTTTAACCCCCCCTCAAAATTTGTTGGTTTACGTTTCAAGATACGTAGATTCAGAAAATCGAATAAAAAAAAATCCGTCCGTCCGCCGTACGCCGTCCGCCATCCGCGCCACTTTGCCCAGTTAGCGTTGAGTTAAAATTACGAAATTTTTTTTATGGGTTTCGACCAACCCCACAATGGTCCTCGACACTTTTCATAACCCTAGGTCAAGGGGAAGGGGTTCAAAACGAATTTTGAAATTTTGAAAATTTCATATCTCGAAAAATTTATATAGAACGGTATGTTTTTTATTTCATATTTAGATAGAGTTTGTTCCGTAGAATTTTTTAAGACCATCCGCAGCTTTGTACGACCAGCCGTTCGTTCACAATGACGGCTCAAAGATTGTGCCTCACAACACGATCTTGACTAAAACTGTTGAAATACAGGTCCATTTTCATACTAACAAGCTCTTTGGAACATCATATGGCTTAAGTGATGTCGAGTTTGTTGTTCTGAGGTGCGTTTCGTGCTACGGAAATGAAGGTAATTTCGAATGTTTGTTGGTAGGTACTTCTTTTATAGAAAAATTATTACCGACGTAGTATTAAAAACCCCAGAATTATATCGTATTAATTAATCATAATTAATAATAATTATTATTAATAATAAATACAAATTATTAATACCTAACAATAAATTATAATAATTTTCACTAGGTAAAAATGATAAAATTGACTTGATAAAATTGTTAATAATTAGTGATAATTGATAATAATAATTAATCTAACATTTAGGATCTAGACATTTAGACCTAGTGATCTAGACAGAAGGGTGATCTGTACAAAGAAGATAATGAACCGTTGTGTCAAGAATTTGCAGAGTTTTTAAATTCAATTTTCACTGCAAGCAGTGGCGGCTACTGATAGGAGCATGTGCACCCCATCCAATAAACCAAAAATAATAACCAAAGTTTCCCTTCCCATTTGAAGAGAAAGTTGACTATTGACAGAAAACAGGATTTCACTGTTTGAATCAAAGCACAAAACAGGGCCGCACCTGGGGGAAAGGACCAACCTGACCAATCAGAAGCGCTTTGGAGCAACTGCTCATGTCCTTCTCCCTTACTCATATTAAATATGAGTTGGTCAATCTTGGTCACTTGGTCAAAATTGGTCAATGACAAATTTTGTCATATTTCCTCATGACTTCCGCCTGAGAATTTTCGGTTTGAATGGGCGGGATTGGCCAAGCAGAGAGCGCAAAAATTCTCGCAAGGTGCAACAGTAACTTGTTGTTCCGCTGCCAGGGGTGCTACAATGCATTCTTCATCATGCATTATCTTTCCTCATGCATCATAATCTGTTATACCATACGTTTGTACTTTCGTTTTTGTGGTTTTGTACGCTGTTTTCTTGTTTAGTCATTCTCCTTTTGGTTTATTATCTTCGATAATGAACCATTGGAATCACCCAAACAAAAAAAAATTTTAACCCCCCCTCAAAATTTGTTGGTTTACGTTTCAAGATACGTAGATTCAGAAAATCGAATAAAAAAAATCCGTCCGTCCGCCGTACGCCGTCCGCGCCACTTTGCCCAGTTAGCGTTGAGCTAAAATTACGAAATTTGGTTTCTGGGTTTGGACCAGCCCCACAATGATCCTCGAAACTTTTCATAACCCTAGGTCAAGGGGAAGGGGTTCAAAACGAATTTTGAAAATTTGAAAATCTCATATCTCGAAAAATTCATATAGAACGGTATGTTTTTTATTTCATATTTAGATAGAGTTTGTTCCGTAGAATTTTTTAAGACCATCCGCAGCTTTGTACGACCAGCCGTTCGTTCACAATGACGGCTCAAAGATTGTGCCTCACAACACGATGGTGAATCAAACTGTTGAAATACAGGTCCATTTTCATACTAACAAGCTCTTTGGAACATCATATGGCTTAAGTGATGTCAAGTTTGTTGTTCTGAGGTGCGTTTCGTGCTACGGAAATGAAAGTAATTTCGAATGTTTGTTGGTAGGTACTTCTTTTATAGAAAAATTATTACCGACGTAGTAATTAAAACCCCAGAATTATATCGTATTAATTAATCATAATTAATAATAATAATTACAAATTATTAATACCTAACAATAAATTATAATAATTTTCACTAGGTACTTGATAAAATTGATAATAATAATTAATCTAACATTTAGGATCTAGACATTTAGACCTAGTGTTTCATCTTCCAGGTAAACTACAGTCTAGAAATTTTAACCGTCAGTCGGGGATAGACCACATTGCAATATTCACTCGGTTTCTCATCTGTAAAATTGTTTAAATAATACCTTTTTGTAATAATACAAATTAAATTTTGATGCTGAGCTATTGACTTGAAATTTTAAAAATAGGTCAGAACTGGATCACAATGCAATATTCACTCGGTTTCTTGTCTGTAAAATTGTTTAAATAATACCTATTTGTTTAAACAAATTAAATTTTGATAATGAGCTAGATACTTGAAATTTTAAATATAGGTCAGAAATGGATGACATTTCAATATTCACTCGGTTTTTTTCTCATTGCAAACCTGTTCATAGTGTACCCAAGATCCTTCCCTAAAAGACCTGGCAGCGGGAAATATTATTCAACATGGTTTGAAAAGGGAAAAACAAGTTTTGTAAAAAATCCCAATGCTCTAGGTAGTAGTCGATACCAGTGACCAACATTTTCTTCAGTAGTCGACATGGTTTTGCACTAGTAGTCGACCTACATGTGTTAGAAGTCGACAGTATCACTTGAGTCAGTAGTCGACAGGTTTCGTCATTCCATCGTTTTAGAATTTTACGACATCTAAATAAAATACATTCAACTGTGAATCGGAACTTGAAAATAGATTAATAAGATGTAATAAAGTAGTTATCAGACTTTTTATTTGCAAACAGCTCATTATCAGTCTCAAATTGCAATAAGTACTTAAGTAAAAAGGTTTGAAAACTATAGTCGAAAACTCATTGTCAGAAAATTGACATTACAGTTGGGCTTAAGTACCTATTTACACATTTTTTTGACATTTTCATGTCTTTGCTTTGGCACATAAACTGAAACGGGAAAAATTTGTTCCCTTGATTCACCCTTTCCCTCAGATCACGTCAGAACACAAGCGACCGGCGGGCCATTACGTCAGAGCCTATGACGCACGAGCGTATGATGTAAGACGGCTGGCAGGAGGCCAACTAGTACGTCAGAGCCTATGACGCACGAGCGTATGACGTAAGACGGCTGGCAGGAGGCCAACAAGTACGTCAGAGCCTATGACGCACGAGCGTATGACGTAAGACGGCTGGCAGGAGGCCAACAAGTACGTCAGAGCCTATGACGCACGAGCGTATGACGTAAGACGGCTGGCAGGAGGCCACTAGTGCGTCAGAGCCTATGACGCACGAGCGTATGACGTAAGACGGCTGGCAGGAGGCTAACTAGTGCGTCAGAGCCTATGACGCACGAGCGTATGACGTAAGACGGCTGGCAGGATAACTAGTGCGTCAGAGCCTATGACGCACGAGCGTATGACGTAAGACGGCTAGCAGGAGGCCAACAAGTACGTCAGAGCCTATGACGCACGAGCGTATGACGTAATACGGCTGGCAGGAGGCCAACTAGTGCGTCATACGACGAGACCTTTTATGTCTCTGCGCCCCCTCCCACACCCACACCGCGTACCTCGTACTTCATTTTGGTTTATTATCTTCGATAATGAACCATTGGAATCGCCCAAAGAAAAAAAAATTTTAACCCCCCCCTCAAAATTTGTTGGTTTACGTTTCAAGATACGTAGATTCAGAAAATCGAATAAAAAAAAATCCGTCCGTCCGCCGTACGCCGTCCGCGGCACTTTGCCCAGTTAGCGTTGAGTTAAAATTACGAAATTTTTTTTATGGGTTTCGACCAACCCCACAATGGTCCTCGAAACTTTTCATAACCCTAGGTCAAGGGGAAGGGGTTCAAAACGAATTTTGAAAATTTGAAAATCTCATATCTCGAAAAATTCATATAGAACGGTATGTTTTTTATTTCATATTTAGATAGAGTTTGTTCCGTAGAATTTTTTAAGACCATCCGTAGCTTTGTACGACCAGCCGTTCGTTTACAATGACGGCTCAAAGATTGTGCCTCACAACACGATGGTGAATCAAACTGTTGAAATACAGGTCCATTTTCATACTAACAAGCTCTTTGGAACATCATATGGCTTAAGTGATGTGGAGTTTGTTGTTCTGAGGTGCGTTTCGTGCTACGGAAATGAAGGTAATTTCGAATGTTTGTTGGTAGGTACTTCTTTTATAGAAAAATTATTACCGACGTAGTATTAAAAACCCCAGAATTATATCGTATTAATTAATCATAATTAATAATAATTATTATTAATAGTAAATAAGAATTATTAATACCTAACAATAAATTATAATAATTTTCACTAGGTACTTGATAAAATTGTTAATAATTAGTGATAATTGATAATAATAATTAATCTAACATTTAGGATCTAGACATTTAGACCTAGTGATCTAGACAGGAGGGTGATCTGTACAAAGAAGATAATGAACCGTTGTGTCAAGAATTTGCAGAGTTTTTCTGTTTTTCGATGATGAATAATTCAGTAGTGCTCATCAAAGTCAACTATTCCCGTTTGTAAGGCTAAGATTAGTTTTATAGGCTGCCCCTTGCCGTCACTTCCTGGACTATGGCAAACATTGAAAATGAAAAATCGTCCAGATTCGTGTTAAAGTCCAACGTTGAATATTACAAAACGGTAGACTGGCTTTGCTGATGTAAGGTGAGTAAATGTGACCTTGCTCGAATAAACCGACCACGGATTCGGAGTCAGCGACCCATAAAACCCTTATAAGAATTCTTTCAGGCACTTTTGCTGAAGATGTGGTATTTGACCTTGAAATGACCTTGAACACGACCCAATGATAGTAAACCGACCCCAGATCCGGATTCAGCAACCAAAAAACTAATCCAGGTATTATTGATGGAAAAAATGTAAAAGCCAATGATTATTAGGTATGCAGGAAGGCTTTCTGTTCTTACTATCGTTTAAACAGAGAAGGAAAATTATCACTTTGTACCATTTCGAGGGATTTAAATTAGGGCTAGGTAAGTAGAATCTGTTTCCTGATACAGAAATTGGTTGTGATCGAATAGATGCCTAATGTTGGGTAGAGACGTCACAGCTAGAATGGAAGGACCCAGACAGGGAGAATGTTGATTACTGAGTGCTGAGGGTTATACGAGAAGAGCTCCTACAGTAAGTAGTAATGTATAATCATAGTGACTCACCTGACTGGTATAATCCCTAAGAAGGAAGACTTTATTTCCTGCAGTATCCGTGACAGTACTCAACTTTCCGTTACTAGTATTGACGTTGTATGTGAATAGATAACTAGTTTCCCCAGTCAGTATATTCTTGGTAGCAATATGTTGTCCGAACCTGTTGAAAATATATAATTCCTGTGTTTCAGGAGAGTATACTTCATACTCCCTGGAGTGGCTGGCTTCAGGAATACTAGCTATCACAGATCGAATTCTGTAAGAAAGAGCATATGTGTTAGTAGTAGTAATGAGTAACATATTGAATAGGTAAGACATTGAGTAGAGAGGAAGGTTAGATGGAATATTGAAAATTCTTATGAAGAGGTACTGACCTGTAGTTGGCTTGGTCAGCAATATGCAAGATTCCATCAGGTGAGACAATTACTGATGATATTGTATTAAACTTGGATGTTGAAGCAAGGAAATGATCTTGTTCAAAACAATCACATCCTCTATCTAAGCAGTTGCATTTGGATTCTGCCCCAGCATAGTGACTTATTCTTCCATCAGTCCCTAAAACAGATGAAAAAAAGGTTAAATGTGTTTGGATTTAGGCTTGAATGTGTACATTCTGACGTGGGAACTTAATTGACTTAATTTATACCTAGTATTGAAAAGAGCTACAAAATAAAATTGATTCGAACCTCTAAGAGCAGTGTGAGAATTGAGAATTAGCCTTGGTAATAACCTGCTGGAACTTGAAAAATCCATCTTGATTATCAGATTATCATCACTTACCAACAACTCTCACGCGATTTATCCTTTGAGAGTCACTTTCAGCAATGAATAAATCTCCAGTGGCCGAAAATGCAATACTCTGAGGCATCACCAAGGTAGCTTGGGTAGCAGATTCCGAGTCCACTCCCCTCGCTTGACAATGAAGAGGCCTGCCAGCCACGACTTTGATTCTTCCATCACCAGTGAGCTTTAGCACCATATGATCATCGATGATATGCAAAGAATTGTCGAGAGGATTGATGGCAAGATCAGTAGGCCATCTCAAATGGACCTGAGAACAAGAAGCTCAATGAATAATTTCATTTCACCACCACAATGGTGCATTAAAAACAATGGAAAAAAACTCTGCAAATTCTTGACACAACGGTTCATTATCTTCTTTGTACAGATCAGCCTTCTGTCTAGATCACTAGGTCTAAATGTCTAGATCCTAAATGTTAGATTAATTATTATTATCAATTATCACTAATTATTAACAATTTTATCAAGTACCTAGTGAAAATTATTATAATTTATTGTTGGGTATTAATAATTCGTATTTATTATTAATAATAATTATTATTAATTATGATCAATTAATACGATATAATTCTGGGGTTTTTATTACTACGTCGGTAATAATTTTTCTATAAAAGAAGTACCTACCAACAAACATTCGAAATCACCTTCATTTCCGTAGCACGAAACGCACCTCAGAACAACAAACTCGACATCACCTAAGCCATATGATGTTCCAAACAGCTTGTTAGTATGAAAATGGACCTGTATTTCAACAGTTTGAGTCACGATCGTGTTGTGAGGCACAATCTTTGAGCCGTCATTGTGAACGAACGGCTGGTCGTACAAAGCTGCGGATGGTCTTAAAAAATTCTACGGAACAAACTCTATCTAAATATGAAATAAAAAACATACCGTTCTATATGAATTTTTCGAGATATGAGATTTTCAAATTTTCAAAATTTGTTTTGAACCCCTTCCCCTTGACCTAGGGTTATGAAAAGTTTCGAGGATCATTGTGGGGCTGGTCCAAACCCAGAAACCAAATTTCGTAATTTTAGCTCAACGCTAACTGGGCAAAACGGCGTGGACGGCGGGCGGCGGACGGCGTACGGCGTACGGGGGACGGCGTACGGTGTACGGCGGACGGACGGATTTTTTTTTATTCGATTTTCTGAATCTACGTGTCTTGAAACGTAAACCAACAAATTTTGAGGGGGGGTTAAAAAATTTTTTTCTTTGGGCGATTCCAATGGTTCATTATCGAAGATAATAAACCAAAAATCCGTCCGTCCGCCGTACGCCGTCCGCGCCACTTTGCCCAGTTAGCGTTGAGCTAAAATTACGAAATTTGGTTTCTGGGTTTGGACCAGCCCCACAATGATCCTCGAAACTTTTCATAACCCTAGGTCAAGGGGAAGGGGTTCAAAACGAATTTTGAAAATTTGAAAATTCCATATCTCGAAAAATTCATATAGAACGATATGTTTTTTATTTCATATTTAGATAGAGTTTGTTCCGTAGAATTTTTTAAGACCATCCGCAGCTTTGTACGACCAGCCGTTCGTTCACAATGACGGCTCAAAGATTGTGCCTCACAACACGATCGTGACTCAAACTGTTGAAATACAGGTCCATTTTCATACTAACAAGCTCTTTGGAACATCATATGGCTTATGTGATGTCGAGTTTGTTGTTCTGAGGTGCGTTTCGTGCTACTGAAATGAAGGTAATTTCGAATGTTTGTTGGTAGGTACTTCATTTATAGAAAAATTATTACCGACGTAGTATTAAAAACCCCAGAATTATATCGTATTAATTAATAATAATAATTATCAATAATGAATACAAATTATTGATACCTAACAATAAATTATAATAATTTTCTCTAGGTAGGTACTTGATAAAATTGTTAATAATTAGTGATAATTGATGATAATAATTAATCTAACATTTAGGATCTTGACATTTAGACCTAGTGATCTAGACAGAAGGGTGATCTGTACAAAGAAGATAATGAACCGTTGTGTCAAGAATTTGCAGAGTTTTTTTTATTCGATTTTCTGAATCTACGTATCTTGAAACGTAAACCAACAAATTTTGAGGGGGGGTTAAAAAACTTTTTTCTTTGGGCGATTCCAATGGTTCATTATCGAAGATAATAAACCAAAACACGGTTATTGTTCCATCAATTCAATGGGAGATTTTCAGTGCATCTCTTGAACTAAAAGAAATGGGAGATACCATTAGATTTAAGAATAACAAAATAATGAAAACTGGGTAAACATATCGCTGGTCCGGAAGAAGACTCAAAAAAGTTCTAATCTGAGCAAATTTTCGAAGATACAACTGAAAAGAGAGTGCAATACTCTGAGGCATCACCAAGGTAGCTTGGGTAGCAGATTCCGAGTCCTCTCCCCTCGCTTGACAATGAAGAGGCCTGCCAGCCACGACTTTGATTCTTCCATCATCAGTGAGCTTTAGCACCATATGATCATCGATGATATGCAGAGAATTAATTATGTAAAATGTGTTGTTTGAACAATTTTAAACTTATTGGGTAGGTAACTATAGGTATACAAGTATGAAGCTATTCGGTTAATTCGGTATGCATCAGGTGTGGTGTTCTCGGATTTAAGATCAGCTGGTATAGTCTTATTAATGACTTGGGGAAATGGGCGGTGAAAGGGAGCTGTGGACGCAATGCTTTTGGAGCAAATACCAGAAATGCTTTTGGGTCAAAGGCCGAAGTTGTCAATTTGTGAATTTGGTCAAAGTCAATTACAAGTTCTCAGTCTTTCACGTTGACTTCGAAAAAGCTGCGCACGCAGCATTGAAGGAATGTTTCCGCAGCGCGACTATATTTGGGTGTTCATTCCACCTTCATCAAGCCTGATTTAGACACATTCTTCCAGTTTAGCATCATGAAATGAGGTCCAGTTCTTTTCTATATTCTTCTTTAGTAGGTCTCTAAGAGGGGAAATTGCAGCTGCTAAGTTAGGAATCAGATGTCTCAAATAATTCACCATTCCTAATATACATTGAAGTTCTTTAATGTTCTTGAAAGTTCCACAGTAGTAATGGGAATTGGAGGGTTAAAATATTAAATTGCTTAAAAGTAGGGGAGGGTATCGATGTATCGATGTTTCAAATACATTGATGTATTACTCTTCGATGTTTTTTCAACATCGATGTTTTTTACCAGACATCGATGTTTTTTCTCAAAATGTCTTCTTTTTCTTTGGTCGTTTAAATACAAATAATATATACCTACCTGTAAAATATATATTATATACAATAGTTATTCTTATTTTATAGTATCTTTCTATCCGGTTATTATATTATCCAGTTTTTTAGTATCCTTGCATAAAAATATTAGGTACTAAGTATACAGATTCAAGAAACATCGATTTGTTTGAATCGAATCACAGGGATAGGGAGCGAAATGCGTTATCTGTGTTCTCTATATTATTAAGTACCTATATTATTATTTTAAGTCTTTATAATATAATATACTCAATATATTATATTGAGTCTGATGTTCTAACTTGTCATAATTTTTTCCACAATGAAAATATATTATCCTCCTCTTATAAAACAATCGATGTATCAAAACATCAATGTTTTTTCTCCGATGTTTTTTGGACATCGATGTTTTTAGTAGAAAAGTGGTGCTATAGTGTTTTCCGCTGGATTTGGTGAGTCAACCAACCTTGCCAAAATCTTTCAAACATATCGTCGGCTTACACGAGAAACTAACTAAGTCAAGTTAACTAACAAGAAACTAAGTCAAACTAACTAAGGCCATCCTCCGCAGTTGGCTGTACATCCGAGGATCATGATTGCGTACAGATTCGGCGACTGCAGATCCATGGTGGACCTCTTCTATCACCTTCATCATCTCAAAAACGCACTGTTGTTTCCTACTTGCCCAAGAAACTATGGCACCTCCTGATGAAAACACAACACCACTGTAGGACTTTCTATCGGGGTCATTCGCCCAATCGGCATCACAATAACCACTTGAATATTCATTAGAGGGACCAAAACAAACATGATGTCTGGCCTTGACACGACAGCTAGGAATATGAGTGATCCTATCAACTCCCGGTATGGTGTTGATTGTTGATGTTCAAAATCTTTGGAATTTTCGAGAGAAGTCGTACATACGCAAATTTACGCAAAATTCCAGCAAGATACTTTGATTGGATCTTCATCCCTAAAAATTCATCAACAGGACCCAAGTCCTTAATTTTAAATTCCTTGTCCAGGGATTTCTTGACATTAATTGCCTGATCATTATTTTTATCAATCAACAAAAAATCATCCACGAAAAGAGCAACAATAATGTTTCTTCCAACAAAAACGCAGGGTTCTGAATTACATGGTTTGAAACCTAAAGACAATAAGACCCTTTTGGTCATGCCATACCAAATTTTACTTGATTGCTTGAGACCATAGATCGATTTTTGGAGTAGACAAATTTTAGTTTCAACCTCTTTTTGACAAAATGTTCAGGTTGCTCCATATAAATGTTTGCATCAATGGAACTTTAGGGATGTAAAACCGGAAGCTTAGAGCAAAATAATGATGAGGACGAGTTGAACGTAATGATCACTTTTTTAATTAATTCACTTTTGGCAATTGCATTGATGGTTGAAAATAAATAAGGAAATTGAACAATCAACATGTGGTTGTAGTGTCGCTACAGGACTCCCCTCCTCAGTGGTTTACCACTAAATCCGCTTATTTGGTTGGGATATGGACGACTCTACCCGATCTTGTGCGTTTCTGACCATCCGAAAACATGCGTGGCCGTTTGTAGTGCAGGAGCTGCCTGTTGGCCGTGTCTGTGGTCAGGTTGTGCCTTCAGGGCCCCCAACGCTTGCCGGATGTTGTTGACGAACTCGTGTGCTGGTTGTGTGCTAAAATTACGACATTTGGTTTACGGGTACGGACCAACCCCCCAATGATCCTCGAAACTTTCAATTGAAAATTTAAAAACTCGAAAAATTTAAATGGAACGGTATATTTTTTAGTTCACATTTAGATAGTTTATTTTTTGGAATTTTCTAAGATCATCGACAGCTTTGTACGACCAGCGGTTCTGACAATTTCCACGATTTTTCCAACAATTTCCTGACGATTTTGTTTCATTTTTTCCTTGAAACTATCCAAATATTCGAAAACGTCAAAATATGATTTTCAGTCCCACATGCAAAAATTTATGAAATTTGATAGCGTTCAATGGTTTCAAACACCTCAAAAATCCTCAAAGCGCTCTCTTGAGAAATTTCACATTTCGAGTTGTGACAGTCTTCTTCCAGACCAGCTATATTTCACCATAAACAAACATTAAACATTTTCCTCTAAACTGATGGTCTGATTGTTTTTACCGTTTGTTTGCCATCTGGGCTAGTAATTTTTGTACCTTACCTCTTCGATGTTCAATGTGCCTTCACATGGTATAGGTTTCCAGTGGCTCTTGTGGATGTGGTTACCAATAACAGTAGTAACGATACCATCTCGATCAACCATTCTGATATTGGTGCCATCAGCAAAATATAATACATTGTCTGCAGAAACAGCAACTCCTGTAAAAATGCATTTAATAGCGAGATGAGATAATGAGTGAAAACTGCGCTAATAAATGAACACATCCGGTAGATAGGATCGTTTGTTGATCCTATCACGATAATAACTTTGAAATTATTATTGTTACACTACACAATTTGAAATTATATTGTTCTTGGTGTTGTTGGTGAGTTCAACAAAATTAAACAACACCTCCAATTTTGGAACCCAATAATTTTCCTATACCTTTTGGATATGCAAGTTTAGCGTCTCTAGCTAGAGCGCCGTCTCCACAGTGAGCCTCATCACCAGGTAAACACCTTTCACCAGAGCCAACAGCAGTTTCCCAATTGTGTTCTGGGTCAGAAAAGTTATCAGTGTGCTTCACTCTAAGGATTTGGTGGGACTCTGGATCAGAAATGTACAGTGACCCATCCAAAGGACTCAAGGCAATATGGTAACGGTATGCCACACGAGTCACACTGAAACAAAACAATCCAACGTTGTAACTAACTACATGAACTGCTACAAGGAAGCTCAAATCTAGCAATCTCGAATCTCGCAATACGTAGATCAGAAAGCGGTCCTTACTTGAGTCGGACAACAGTCCGAACAGTCCCATCAATCATGATTCGCCTAACCAGATTGAAGTCGCCAACATATATAGAACCATCAGGAGCAGAAGCAAGTGCAACAGGAGCCAATAACCGTTGTTTTGTACCAGCAGTGCCATCACATTCAGTGCAGTCAAGTGGTCTTTGATGCCCATCACCAAGCGTGGTTTTGACTACTCGAGGTTTTTGCTTCAAATAGGTGTTGGTACCATCACCTTTTTGTAATATCCCTGAAATAACATTTGGTGTGTGGTATTAGAAGTACCCATTGGTGAGAAAAACAGATTTTAACGTCAAGATGAAAACAATATTGAACCATCCAAATTCTAACACAAAGTTATTCATTCAAAAGCTTGTATCCTTATTCAGATCTTTATTGATGTTCTTACCTTCGTGAAAATTATACCGGTGGTGAATATCCAAATTCCATCCACCTACTTCAGATATACTCATATCGTGACCACTGAGTTTGGTTGTTTGAACATCCCACATGATATCTTTGCAGTCGAAGTACTCGTATCCAATTTTTACAAGGGCTGTAGTTACACCATAAACCCGTTGCCTATGTAAAATCAAGGTCAAAATGTATTCATGATACTTACAATTCGTATTTTCTTAATGAACAGCACTAGTGTAGAAGCATACCTGTAAACATTCAGTCGGTTCCAGGCATAAGTGAACTTGATTCCAGGGTCAGCTTCAAACACCTTTTCAAATAGTATTCCTTCAATTGTGATTCTCAAGTGAATCAATTTCAAGGCTGGAGGAATTTTATCAGGAGTCAGTTGTAATTGAATTGTGGAGAGATAGCCTGCTGAGCGAGAACTGTGGTAAACTAGATTCAAACCAGTGCCAGGAATTTGAAAACTTTCTTGAACCACCTGAAAAGCATTCAAAAACACGTTTAAAACCCTGAAATTGACACTTGACAAGCTTTTGGCAGTTTGCTATTCGTAACAAATTTACCTGAGATTCAACTAAGATGGCACTTTTATCTGGGCACGAGCCTTGGAAGCCATGTTTCCACGTTGCCAAAACAACCGGTTTCATGAGATCATAATCATGAACACGACAAGCATGAGGTCCTATGGCGGGGGGCTTATCATCACTCGTCCACATGACCATTGTGTCAATTATGACCACCTGAAATACACACACAAAAATAATCACACTCACTACATTATCCCCACCACACTTAGAACACCTGTCCGATAAATCGTATTTTTAATAAATCGAGTAATTTGAAACGTTAGTCACCTCATTCCATGGAACATTCACAATGAATATTTGTGGTCGAAACGGGCTTCTTCCAAACTGTAATGTCACAGCACCGCCACCGTTTACGAGCAGATCGAACCATCCATCTTCCCTCGTGAGAGTGAATCCTTCCATAACTTTGGCTGTGCTCACTCTCACTCCCACAAGGCCCATACCAATTGACGTGACAACTCGCCCCCGCACAACGCCAGCACGACTGTGCAGAAAAATTGAAATATAGAATTCATACCATAATAGAAATGTGAAGTTTGATTGTTAATTTCTCTATAATTACCCACACGTTTCTTTGTTATTAAGTAAGATGTTGAAACGTGGGATTACTAATTCTCCATCCCCATAGTGTTGGTTACACAGCCCCACAAATTAAAAAAAATCAAATTCCGGAGACCAGACTAGTGTATTCCTATGTATTTTTCAACGCTGAATCCGAATTTGAGGTCCGAACAAATCGTATACACCCAAATTTATTCTCCAGTTTGAGAACAATCAATCAATTTATTCCACAATATATACCTCAAGGGCGGGTTGTGGGGATCAAGGGGAAGTATGGTCTACTGTAATTCTTATGGGTCGCTTCGTATCAGGGTACTGTGGGGGATTTAGTCCTAGTCCAGCAGAGTGGGTGCGTTGTCCCTCAGGACTCTTCTCCTTAAACTACGTTCACCGTGAGGCGGCGCTGGCCCAGCAATGTGCGCAACTTCTGGATTTGGATGGTCAGTGGCTCTTGTCTGCAGGATTCCATAGCACTTTCTGATCCGCTCCTGCACCGTCCCTACTCCCAAGTCGTTGTGGAGCACATCGTTCCTTACAAACCAAGGGGCGCCACAAATTAGCCAAAATATCTTGTTTTGCTGGATTTGAATTTTGTTCACTGAGGTGGCACATGCCGAGCCCCAGAGTTCGCATCCATAAGCCCAAACCGGTTCGATAAACGACGTGTATAGCAGCTTCTTGTTTGCCAGGTCCAGCTTTGATTTGGGGTTCAACTTTGGCCAAAGCTGGTAGACACGCCGCTTCATCTCCTTCACTACGCGGTTGATGTGTGGCCTCCAGGTAAGTCGGCGGTCCAAAAACAGTCCCAGATACCGCACTTCTGGCTTATGGGGTATAATGTTGCCTGACAAACGGACATTGGTGCAGGAGCCTCGCCTAAGAGTGAAGGTCGCCAATGTTGATTTTGTGGGGTTGATACCCACCCTCCATTTCTGGCACCACTGTTCGACTGTATCAAGGTGTTCTTGTAGGCACTGTTCCGCTTCTGCAATTGTTCCACCTGCGGCAAGAATACCCGTGTCGTCCGCAAACTGTGCAGTCGCGCTGGGGAGAGGGGGAAGTCATGGCAGTAAAGACTATATAGCAGATGGGATAGTGGTGAGCCTTGAGGTACTCCTGCATACACTGCCTTGAACGAGGAAAACTCTTGCCCAACTTTAACCCTGAACGGTGCGGTTACAGAGAAATGACTGGATGAGGAGGAAAAGGGAATTTGTCAAGAATTCTTTAAGCTTCAGCAGCAGCCCATCGTGCCACACTTTGTCAAACGCAGCAAGGACATCCAGAAACACCGCTCCGGTAAACTTCTTTTCCTCGTAACCCTTGGCAATATAGTCCACTACCCTGTGAATTTGTTGCGTTGTCGAGTGCTGAGCCCAAAACCCAAACTAACAATCTGGGATTCGGGGGGACACATTGAGGACCTTGTTGACTCTGTTGAGTTTGAGAACGAATGAGTTGTCACCTTTCAGACTGTTTCATTTTTGGCAATTATGGGAATCCCCCCCTAAAACTCCCCTAGCGAATAATTTTGGGGTTTTCGATTTTTTGGACTTCAGATACGGATTCAGGGTCGAGAAATACATATGAATACACTATTCTGGTCTCCAGAATTTGATTTTTTTTTCATTATTGAGTTCTTTGTTAATCTGTTTTCATGGTATCCACCAATTCGAGATGTATCAAAAATATGTTCCAAATTGTACTTAAATACTATGTTTCCTGTCATTGTCAACAATAGATTCCACTGATGTGGACAATGCAATTACTTTGGCCTCAATGAAGGTACCAATTTAATACAAAGTAACCAAATCAAAGATTTTTTTAAAAAATAATAGGAGGGGAAAACTTTCACACAAATCATAAGGACTGCACAACAAAAAAGCAAACTAAAAAGTCACGATACACTAGGATCAAGGCTAGGTAGGATGAACAGGAAATACACATATTTCATGCATGCCATATTCAGTCACCATACACTAAATGAGTATATTGGTACTAAATATTGTTCAACTAAATTTATCGCTTTTCAGTTGTGTTCATCATGTTGGTACGTTATGATGAAAATTCAGAGGATTATTTATATCTACAGATCAACGCAGGATTTTGTACACAGCCATGCTCATAATTTAGGTACTGATAGAACGGATTTTCAAATTGAAGAGATCAGGAAATCGTCAAAGCTGATTCCATCAACTTTTATTGGAATGTTGAATATAAATTTCTAATAAGGCAGTCATTGAAAAAATTAACCTATCACTCTCAGTCTTACCTTGCATTGAAGTGGTTCCAAAAAACACTAGCAGCATTAAGGAGAAATTTCAATTCAAGTTAGCTAACTACAAAATGAGCTTGACGAAGTGCATGGTGTTTTTCAATTTTGTGTTGATAATCTTTTATATTGATTTGTCATATAAATGTCACAACAACAACACCTAATCAACATGGAATACGAGAATCTGATGCTTGCTATTGAAAATATACAGTGAAATTGAATTACTCCAGAGAGTGGGAAATCATTGAAATAGACATAACAACGTTTTTGTCACTGACTTAATTATCTGAAGTGAGTAGTTGGTTAATTTTCAATTGCAGGCATCAAAAAATAAAAAAACAAAACAAATAAGAATGTGGGATTAGAGTATCACAGAGGGCACAAGAAAGCAACAAGAGAGAGAAAGACAGCTTAATACATAATATAAACGCGTTCTATAACTAAAGGTAGGAATGCTCCGGAGAACAACACAAAAAATGGCTTAACATAAACTTGTACATTAATTCATGGTGATTCACTTCACATCAAAATTGATATAACGTGGTGCAGGGTAGATGAATTCTTGTTTTATGATGAGGTGAAGACAAATCCAAAACATGAATTGCACCGATTTTCATTTGGGTTCACACTAAATATTAACTTGCCTTTGTTTTTCACATACCTTTCATTGAAAGACTCTTGACGTGCGTAGTTTTGTAAACTACCTTCTTCAATGAGAAATTTCATTCTTTCAAAGAATGATGCTGTTATTGCAGGCGGCTGCTTCCTGAGGAGGATGTCAATGGGTTTTGGAGCGGACACACAAAGTTGACTACTTCGGCAGATGTGGTTTGAACAGCATTCTGGATCTTCACAGTCAACAAGTCCATCTAGAAAATTGGCGTGAAACTTGACATACACTATATTTGGGCAAAGCCACTTTTCTTCCATGTGTACGAACTAAAATACTTCAGCTTCAGCTATTCTCATTGTTTAGGATACAAACAAAAAGGTCAAGACAATTAAATACTTCCAGTATTCGTACTTTTAGAAGGAAATCTACCTTTATCATTGTCCTTTCCGTCATTGCAATTCTGTTCGAGAAGCACACTGCAATCTTTCCCATCCCATCCATCAGAACATCTGCATTCCCAAAGGCCTTCATTGTTCACCCTGCATTGTCCATGGCCGGAGCAGCTGTGAGGGCATCCTTCTAATGTGCAATGCTTACCATTCCAACCAGTGACACACAAGCACGTACCGTTTTTACACTGCCCATGCTCGTTACACCTGAAATTAAACAGTGGATTAGTTAAATTTGTACTATTACCACGAGTCTCAAAAATGCGTAGCGTGGTGTTTAAAATTAGTGTACGTATAAGTGAACAAACACTAAGGTGGTTTCGTGTTCATTGAAATCAGTCCACCAAAATTGTTCAGAGCTGACCCACCAATGAATCAGTTGAGGTGTTCAATCAAAAAATTACTGGACAAGAATGAAGTGATACTTGTAGCAGATCAGCAAAATTTGACATAAATTGTTGAAACCATCAGAAAAACTCACCGTTGATCACATTGTTTCATGTTGCAGTATTCACCAGCCCAACCGACAACGCAAACACACGAATCACCGACACAGTGACCATGAGGCCCACAATCAAGATCACAAAGTTCTGCGAACAAACAGTCAACGTTGAATTGGGTATTAACAATGTATTTAAGTTTGTTTATTTGATAGAATACGGGCTGTTGCCCAATACAAATGTTTATTACATAAGTTACTGCTTATTCCATATATCCCGGGAACAATAGCACGTATAATAGATGTAATGAGGGAGAAAGATAAAAGTGAAGGCTTGAGAACTAGAGGAGGAGTTTTATGGTTGAGCCTGCTTGACACCTGAAGGATTGGAGGGAACTGTGGAAGAAATCCAACTTGGGTGATAAGGCAAGCAAGAGGTTCGCCAATCGTGGGAGTCGATTAAGAGGCTGGTGGTACAAATAATTGGTAGGGGCGAACTGAACGTGGAATAATGGGGAGTGACGGGAGTTGTAGGGGGTGTGTTGAGGGAGATGCGAGAAAGGAGTGATGGACAGTCAATCAAATTATTTAGTCGTTTAAACAGGAAAATAATGTCAGCTCTGACCCTACGCTCCTCCAAGCTCACAAGATACATAGGTGGCCGTCAGTGGACCTAGAAAGGGTCTCTCCCTACCATGGCTCTTGAAAGCGGCATACCGAAGGAAGCACCTCTTTACTCTCTCGAGTTCAACTTTATGAACTGAGTAGAATAGTGGAGGAATAATCGAGCATAGGACGGACAATTGACTTGTACAGTAGGGAGATGGCATTGACGTTAGTGAAGTCCCACGTGGCACGCTTGAGGAAACCAAGGGCCCTCATAGCGCGGCAGGTGATAGTGTTTATGTGATGCTCGAAGGTATGCTTTTGGTAAAATGCAATTCCCAGGTCACGGGCTCTGTTCAACATCGGTATAATAGTGCCGTCAATGTAAACAATGTTGAAACAATAACACAATTATAATAATATAACATAAACAATATAATGTTTGAAGAATCCAACCTCTTGAGCAATCTTCACCAGACCACATGGGTTCACAAGCACATGTTTGCGTTTCAACATCAAACTGGCCATGTCCGGTACAATCAGGTAAGCATTGTAGAGCATCGTTGTCTGTTTCGCTGCAGTCAAGACCTTTCCACCCTTTCTTGCATAAGCAAACACCATCGGCACAAAAACCATGTCCAGTGCAAGTGGGATGTGGACAGTCAACTGCAAGAAAAATATGACAATTAAACATTTTCCAAAATCAATTAAAATCAAGGATAAAAACATTTACACCAACATTAAACCTCACTTGTATTAAAACTATATGGTAAAAATAGAATGAACTTGGATAAGTGGTGTCCATGAGAGGTAACATGCTGGAAAATCAATAAAACCCAGAGTCGAGGTTTCTGGGTGCCATATGGTGCTTCTAACCCTCTGAATTCTTGTATGTATTGCACTATGGCTATTAAGAGGTTCAACAATAAGGGAAACTATTACACAAAGACAAGGCCATTGAGTGTAACAACTAACCTTCTTCACAAAATTTTCCCTTGAATCCTCGAGCACAGATGCACTTGCCATTGGTGCATTGACCGTGTCCATTACAATCAGGGACTTCACACTCATCATGACGAAGACTGCATTCTTTTCCTTTCCATCCAGGATTACACTGACATTCTCCATTTATGTAATCACCACGTTGACTGCATAGTACGGGACATACACCTGAAACGGAGATAGTTACGGTATCCAATCATCCAAAATATTTCAATGATGCAATCTTGCCAAATGAGTACGCATATGAATTAATGAAGTTCATGTTTTATGAAGGGGGGAGGGGGTTATGGTGCAATATTACAACTGTTGTAACTATTGGCCCAAAGTCATTAAATGACTTTGGGCCAATAGTTACATCTTAAATTTTAAGATGTAAGAACGCAGTCCATGAATAATAGGGAGATTTTGTTTAAAATCCAGATTTTCAGTGAAAAAAAAAAAAAAAAAAAAAAACTGAATAAAATGAATAGCTATTGAGTTGTGATAGTGTGAAATTCTGGCTATCCCGTAACTTTGTCAACTTGTAGGCAGTATTGTTCAAGTATTAGGGAAGCGCAATTGGGTGAAACCTGAGGGCGCCCAATAGCGACTTCCGACAGTGGCCTATTTAAAAAAATCTCTATCAATAGAGAAATTTGCTGTAAAACACTCAGTACCTACCCTCAGTACTCAATGTTCATAATTCAAAAATTATATGGAAATATGATTACTTTCACTGCAGTCTTCGCCTCCAAAGCCGGGGTTACACTGACAGTGACCCATTAGACATTGACCTTTACCACTGCATCCACCTGGACAGCTTTGAGTCATGTCCTCTGATACCGTTGCAACAAACACTATTTCATGGGGGTCTCCATCGTCATTGTACAGGGAAAGGAACCAGTGGCCAGGCTCAAGGTAGTGCGTCACTTCTTTTTTAACAACGGACTGTAAAATGGTATAAAACATTTCATGGTGAATTGATGCTAGTCTGTTGCTAAGCAATTGAATATGTGCTAATAATAATAAACAGATTGGAACAACTAAGACTTTGTAAAAGCAAGCTACAAAGTTGGTACACAGAATAAAGGAAAACCCTAATGTTTAACAAGAAATAATTCAATTCGTCTAAAAAGTGCCCTTTCGCTGGTCTCAGTAAACAGCCTTAGGTGAAACGTGAACGTATGAAGTTAGGTGAGGCGTTCAGGTATTTCGCTCTCTATACGCACGTTGGGAGTATAGGTACCTAGTATTCACTTCCAACTGCACAATATTTTGTACAATCTTGAATGCTCGTGAGAATAGAAATAGGTACTGTGGGATTTACTCACATGCGATGCCCGAGTAGATCTTGCTTTGTATCCATTCAGAACTTCAAGAATGTGGTACTGAGTATGAGTAGGTAAGGCGTTACGTCTCCCATACACAGCAATACTAGCTCCTCGTGGTATGTTGTAGTCAAACTTGACATAAGCAGCTTCTGATTGATAAAACTGCATATTCCAATAACCATAAGATGGGATTTCTTTGGATAACTTTTGACCCAGGGTGATTTGAGCAAATGTTGTTCCATCTGGAGGGAATGACCTTGCAGGAAACGTTTTTCCACCTTCAGAAAAAATTGAATCATGAGTAACAAATACAAGATTGAGTACAAAAACAAAATACCTACGAAGGACGATATAAGGATGTTGAGTCTAACCATCAACACATCCACTATCAATATTTTTCTATAAAAATTATTGAGGTTTGTAATCCGTATCATCCTACTGGCTCAATAGTGATACCTATTATGAATAAAGAAGAAGTAACAATAAAATGATTAAAAAATGAAACGGGTAAGAGAAGTGAATCTGAGTAAAAATTCGACCACTAGGAATTGTAAAATATGGTTTTAACAAATATGGAGAATTAAACATGATTCAATTAAAACTAACATTCATTGAGGGTTTTCACCAGGTGGTTTAATTGCAACCAATCTCATTATTAAGAGACACTAAAAATAATCATTCTGACTATTGAGAGTCCTGGTGTTCTAAGAAATGACCCTAATAAAATTCATCTAGTTAGCATGCATTCCCTTTAAACAATATCTACTTGCATGCCTCAAATGCAGATATAAACGAGTGGAACCAATTTGAATTCCCTAAATAATACACACCAATAAAATTATACCAAGTGTTACATCATTTGTAGTATGTATAATGAAAAATCATGTGCAGCAGCAATGTTTCACAACTTGGTGTAATAGCTTTAACTAAAGGGTCATCAATTAATTTTTAGAAAAAAAGAAATTGTAAAAAAAAAAAAAAAAAAAAAAAATTAAAAACTATTTTGACAATAATAATAATTGGGTGTCCCAACAAACGACTTCTTACCACATCAAATTATTCGACCAAATCAATAATAGCGCTCTATTATTCATTCGGAGAGATAAGGTGTCACATCGGCTCTGGCGTTGCTCACCAGAATATGGTGTTTTCTCTAAACTACTCGAAGTGAATTTGAGTTTCCTGAGTGTGTCAACTGCGTGGTATCCCGTGAACTAACCTTTCAGCAGCGGATGAAGCATAATTTGGATAATCACCGAAGTATCCGAGCAGCTATATCGCGGTGTGTTGACATATCGGGCGGGTACGATTGAGGCTGTTCGGCCCTCATCAGAGGTTGGCGGTGAGTCATTTCACATAATATTTCACGATATTATCGTGTTCAACTAGCCTCGTTATCCACTTGTGGGTGCCTGGTTGAGAGAGAGAAAACACGGAAACTGTGGGAACACTTTTGATAGTCTTTATTCACGAGATGAAATGAATAACGGAATAAGCACAATGAATTTGACTGTAAGAATGGTAAGTGACAATGAATAAACTAGGAATGAATAATTTGAGACGTGCTGAAGGCAAGCGAATGAGATAACTGATAACATAGGTGAGGTTAGATTGGTCTGTTTGTGCTGGACACGGGTTGAGTGATGGTAGACGGGTTGAGTGATCTTGGTCGACACACACTCAATATTCATCAAATTTCTCAGATCATCGCACAAGAACGGGATTTATTTACGTGTTGGATTTGAAAAGGCGGCCGTCCAGGCCTTATCACTGTTCTGATATTGCTGTGACGAGGCTGTACAGCTGGTGCTCTCTATTGGGATCTGATTGAACTGTGGTCATCCGCGGCAGGCGCATACGATTATTGCTGGGCGTCAGTGTACAGCGAAATAGTCTGAAGGAGTAGTTGCAGGGGCTCATCACTTCAAGCTGTCACTTGAGGCTGAGAAGCTCTCCTGGTAAAGACAGCTCAGGGAAAGAAAATCGCTTCAGTATGGATAGCGAGGACCTTCTGAGATCGCTGAGCGAAATGATGGACTGGAAGATGGAGAAGCTGCCAACCAAGGAAGACTTTAATCTTTTTCGGTCGGATATTCGAGAGGACAATAAGGTACTCCGGGAGGAGGTGGGTTCTCTGATGACTGAGATGAGTTTGCTGAAGGCTGAGGGTCAGCAAAGAGAAGGCCGGATTGAGTATCTGGAGTCGCAGTGGATCAATTCTGTTTTATGCGGCTCAGTGTTGGGGCTTTAAGGAGTATTCTGTTGTCGAGGGAGTCCAGATGGCTTTCTTCAGAAGGGTTTTCAGCTTGCCAGCGTTTGTCCCAAATTACCTAGTGCATCTGGAGACGGAGGTGGATCCGTTGTGCCACTACTCGCTGGGACTGCACCTGAGTTACCTGGCGAAGGTTCTCCATGCCTGATCACCGGCTCCCAAAGATAGTTGCTCGACAAGTGATTGCAGGAAGAGTATTCTGGGCCAAGGAATATGGTCAGCTGGCAACGAGGCTTGGTGTGGACGATCGACTTGTGTGTGGAACGCTCCCCAGCTGCGCGCAGATTTTGGAATGATCTTGGACCTGTTTCATGAAGAAAAGTTTGTCGTCTACGGCAGCAGAGCTCAGGCGTCGGACCATTTCACACTTTACAGGGAGCTTGATCCTAATGTTAAAGGTGCGAGTTTCAAGAGGGATTCCGGACTGGATATGCACACAAGGCGGTGGGTTGTAAGCTGCGCATGGAGGGACTCTGGCTAAACGCTAGGCCATACAGGAGCGGGACGTCCGAAAACTGCTCGTTGTCAAATATGAGGGCAAGAGAGGATGCGTTTCACTTCCTCTGTGCATCTCCCATCCTCGCGGAGTTTAGGATGCCAGTGTTTGGTTCCAGCTTCCTCTCGGTCTCTTAAGTGGGCGGGGGTGGTACCAGTTGGCGGACTTCTGCAAAGTTGCGTGGCAGTATCGTTTCTTTTTGGTGAAGGAATTCAACTTTTAAGCCATTCATTTTCGAACAGAAAACTTTAATTCAACTTAATTAATTTTATAGAGTTTGTATAATTTGTTGTGGCAAGAAGTCGTTTATTGGGACACCCAAAGTTGAAAATTGAATTAATATTTTTTCTGATCCCCCAAAAAAATTAAATGTACTGTTTTAAATTAACCAAATAAACTCACTTTTATGCGTTTTACACTCCATTTTGGGACATGAAAACGAACACCTGTATAGTGTAGTGGATATTTTGGTAAGTACCTACTCGTAACTTACAACACTTCGGTTTTTACTTTGGCAACAAAAAGTGTAACAAATGGTATAAACACTAAGTATGCTAAGAACAAATGAAGATATCTATGAAAATGAAAGAGAAACAAGATCAACACATGCTATGTTCATTACTTTCTTATAATTTATCTTTCAACATCATAGTGAGGGCTCAACATTTGAAATACTACCTACATGTACGATAGTCTACCCGTGTACTCGTAAT
Source organism: Stenodema calcarata (assembly GCA_963920205.1). Taxonomy (NCBI): domain Eukaryota; kingdom Metazoa; phylum Arthropoda; class Insecta; order Hemiptera; family Miridae; genus Stenodema; species Stenodema calcarata. The sequence continues at coordinate 34,908,142 of OY986048.1, read as the reverse complement.
GATCTTCCAATAAATAAATTACACCAGTTGATGATTTTTAACAGTTTGGTTGAAGTCAAATGAACATGTGGAAGTAAAATGAAATATAAAGAGCTCGCTATTTTCTACGAGCTTTTACTTATCCTCAGATATGCCCCTTTGATATTTACTAAAATTTTCGTTCACCAACGTTATTGTCATGCAAGACATGATTGTAAGAAAACCTTTCAACATCAAACGTAAATACCTACAGTGAATTATTATCATGTATTATGCATATGCCACCACCAACCTATCAAACTGACCAATTGCCAGATGGTGCAACCCTCTTACCTCTATGAAGGGCGATATTTGAGGCCCAGAGTTTTCAATGAATTGAGAGCGAGCAATATTGATTGGTCGGCCCTCCACGTTATGACTAAAGTCTAGCAAAAAGTTCGTAGTGCGATCAGTTAGTAGGACATTGTGTTCTAGCTTCTCAACATTCCAAAAATGAACATATTGCTCATTGGGTGCAATAGTGTCATATCTCCAAATTTGATGCTTCGGGGTAATCGAACATTGAAAACCATTTCAACTTTGAAACATTCCGCTACGAATTTCACGAAGCGAAATACTTCATATTCAAAGTCGAATTTTTTTTTTTTTTTTTTTTTTTACCCCAAAGCATCCAATTTGGAGATATGGCACTATTGCACCCAATGAGCGATATATGGAGCAACATATGACCAAACATTTTGAACGTGATAACTTAATTTTAGAATGGGATATTCAGAAAAAGCTAGTGAGTTAAAAAAATTCAGCCGAAAAAATATAAGGATAATGACGGATTGAACGAAATATGGTGTTCATATACTGAATTCTTCGGGATGAGATGATCAAGCACTAAGTAGAATCCAAGTTGACCCTTGCAAATAATTCAGAAGAAAGAGGAGTACGAGAGGGTTTGGGTACAAGTTAAGCAAATGAACGACGGGAGATGAGAGTTGCAAGTATCATATTACACATAGGTACTCAGAAATGAACATCAGACCTTTTTGAGTTGGAAATCGTGGACACAGTTTCCTCACAGGTGATCTAGATAGCGAGTTCTGCTTGAATAAAGAGCGATAAATGTATGACGAACAACCCACTATCCCCTTGGCTGTACCTTGATCTAGTTTTATGGAAGAATCCCAAGGACTACTTCGTAACATATTCTACTTGGGTCTGGAATTAGAAACTCCAGAATAGATTAAACAAACTGCGAGATGGGACAAAGGATTGGGAGTGCCTTGAAGATGTAAGAGAAGGGATGGTTCACTTTCTCTGGATCTTTTTGCTCATTGTAATATGCACCTCACCTACCCCTTTCTGACACTTTGCCACACCCCACTCACTTTTCATTTGGTGTCTTTAGTTTCTTCAAAAATGTGCTCGTAAGTTTTCAGAAAGACGTAATAGAAAAAACGAGTACCTAACCTAAATATCTTAATCAAAATGGGGAAGTTGTGGGTGGTAGATCCCCAACCAAAATAAGATCCAACATACAAATAAATAAGTAGAAGAAAAGTAATTACCTTCTAGTAATAATATGACTGGAGGAGGAGCCGTCATTTCAGGACATGATATGCCAGACACTTCGGTTTCAGATGAAACAGTGGTCCAATCTGAAGACGAACTCATAGCTGGGCCTAATGTTGAGCTTCGAACCTCTTGAAAGTCAGTAGAGAGATCAGTTGAGGGCCCAAAGGAAGTTTGTAGTGTTTCATATTTAACACTTGATACGTCAACACTAACAGTACTAGTGTCACTATAAAGAGATGATGTAGAACTACTCGAATCATCATCAGAGGACACAGAGGAGTAAGTAGTCGTTTCATAATCGTCTTGAGTCGATGAAATATCTGTGGCAATGTCATTATTCGTTTCCGAAATGGGGCTAGTTTGGGTAGAATTTGCCACTAACTCTCTTTCAGTTAATGGTGTACTAGTACTGGTGAATTCTCCGTCCGATAAAGTAGTCGTACTATAGTCTTCAGTGCTCCCTGCAATATCGTTCATATTAGACTCATCAATATAATCCAAACAAGGACAAGAACACTCGCAAACGCCTCCTATGGAGTACTGGCCAAGGACTGTCTTAGCAGTGCTGAGCGGAGTATTTGTAGTAGTTTTAGTTGGAATATAGTTTTGCTGAATAACTGGTTGGTTATTTGATTTGGATTCAGAGTCCAAAGGCAACTCCAGGGATATTACGTACAGAGTGTTATTCTGCACGTCACTCGATTGGTTATATTCACCTCCAACAGTTAGATTCACAAAGATTCGGTGACCATGCGGTTGGTTGGGTGGAAGAGTAAAAGATAAATTTGAGTTAGTATTTGGTTTGACGGTTGATTCGTGTATTTCGGAGTTATTAGGAAGAATATTAGCCACGCCTGGTTTCAAAGAAGTATTAGAAAAGTCTGTTTTGTAATGTAGATAGTCCAAGTCGCTCAATATTTGGCTCTCGTTGGTTTCTCCATTTCTCAGTTTATCAAGGCCTTCAAATGAACTGCTGATTACAACCACTTCATCATCGTTGCTTGCATATTGAGCATCACGCTGGAAACTACCATCATGAGCGTAGTCACTGGTTTCCTTGATTTTCAATGGTTGGATTTTAGTCTCTGGGACTCGACTCTTTACTTTATACAATTGGTGTTGAGAATTTCCACTGTCTGGTATTCCTACTCTGCTCTTCCGCAATCTGAACTTCTGATAATCAAATGTAGACCGACGAGTATCTCCGGTAGATCCAGGTTTATGATTTTTGAATCTGTACCCTGTGCGATCATTTCTAATATTCGTAAAGCTGAAGGGTTTTCTCAAATAATTGGTAGAACCAGTGCCTTTTTTGGCAACGTTTTCAGTAACAACGTGCTCATAAATATCATTGTTGAAAGCCAGTTGTTCTGCCAAGAGCCTCAACCGTTCCATTTCGAAAAATGTATTGTTTGGAACAATGAAAGTTTTTCTGTGCTCGTCAAGCTTTGTGGATACGACATTAGTGCGTTTGGTTACTGGTGCGCCAAGTGGTGGGTCTAGTGCTCGATGAAATGGTTTGGAGTTCGGTTCATAGGTGGTTAGATTGGTACCATGCACAGTTGTGCTAAGCACGTGGCGAATTAAATTAGGAAAACGTAATGGGTTAATAGATGTAGATTTATGCCGAAGGCTTCCATGCCATACTTCATGCACTGACACACTCGATTCATGCGATGCTACATCTCTACGGAGCCTTGTCTTGTGAGCGGCTTCTCTAGTTTTACCTCCAGATGCTGAAGCTGATATTGATGGCCGAGAGCGAGTACCGTTTTTACTTCCACTGTCCGGTTTGAGAAGAGAGTCGTTAATCTCTTCGTCATCAACCAGTACATTACAAGCGGAAGAACTGTAAGCCCAATCTCTCAGATTAGATGCTGAAACAAAGAAGCATTTGTTGAATTTCCAAGTTAAACGAAGTAAATCACTCCCGGTTCCATACAAGCCTGATCATGTGTACAATGGTTGAAGGCTATGGTTGAGCTTGAGTATACACGAAATATTTGAAAAGAACTACAAACATGTAAACAATAAGAAACAATTATTGTTTCTTATATTCAAGAATGACATCATGAAGTAGGCAGGGATGGCTCGAAAATTCTTACTCAATAAAACTGTAGGGGTGGGGAATATTTAACGTAACCGCTTCAAATAGCCTAAGGCTGTTCAGTAACCTAATACCAGATAACCTATTACCAGAAAACCCCTATTACTGGAATAACTGTTTTGAGAACTTGGGGCAAAGGTCTTTGAGGGCCTTTTTGTGCCCGGTCATTCGGGATTCCGTGATAATAGGTTGGCTGGGACTATCCTAGGTAATACCAGGTAATAGGTTAAGGAAAACGAATGCGTGAAAGGTGTGCGGTCATAACTGTCGAAAAGTTATTTGGGTGAGTGTTGAGTTAGTTTCGAGTAACAGCGACTGCCTGTAATAGGTTGTGGTATCAGGTTATTTTGGTAATAGGTTACCGGCGATTTGAGAACCTTTCCAGCGCCCAACTGGAACCCCAGTCCGCATTGGGCGCTGGAAAGGTTCCCGAATCGCCGGTAACCTACTACCAAGATAACATAATGCCACAACCTATTACCAGACGGTCACTGTAACTCGATAACCTATCACCAAGAAATAACCGTATTAGCCTATAAAACTGAATTTCATGGATATTTTAATCTGACGCAGGATTATAAAGCGAGAGTTGTGCCAGATAATACAATGATATTGGTTAATAAATGAAAAATGTATAGATTCAACATTGTACTTACTTGCCATATAGGTCAATGCCGCTGCTAAAACTAAAGCTAAAATTATACACACGATCGCTGCGCATTTCCAAGAACATTTGGAAGTCAGACTTTTTTGAAAATGGAATCTTTGGGGCGGGAAGTGGTGATTGGAGTTTGGCCTTCGCAGAGCGTTCCGAACGGGTAACACAGGGACGGCGTTAGCCCCAAATCCGAGGCCGGAGCACCTGGAAATGTGATAACGGATTTCATTTTCAACGGATATTATTTTTTACGTGGAGTGAGCCAACCAATCTAGGAATCATCTCACTGCTGTTTACAGTCTTACAAATTTATAAAATTGTAGTCGTTTATACACATTATAGAGTCAATAAAAATGTCAGTCCAATGATTGTAGAGTTCAGAGACACCAGGTTAATGGTTTTTCTGACGGTTCGTCAGCAGTTTCCTTACTTTCTCCACCAATAAAGACCTCACAGTAGGTATTAGGATAGTTACCACCAGTCTAACTCAGGGCCACCACCAAAAGCAAATCGGATGAATACCAACTTGTAGGGGAGGGAGCTGATGTCAGACTCCAGTTCACCTGTCATTCGATCGCCACAAAGAACATGATGTTTATGGATACCATTCTGCCTATTAACCTTAATTCTCCCAAAACCTTAACCTTAAAGTCCCAAGAATTCCAAGATGAGCAGAAGAACAGCGAGTCAGTTTGTTCATTACCTCATCTGAGCTTGCCATTATCTTCGATAAGAAACCATTGGAATCGCCCAAGAAAAAAAAATAAAACTAAAAATCATGTTTCAAGATACGTAGATTCAGAAAATCGAATTAGGAAAAAAAAAAAAAAAAAATCCGTTCGTCAGCCGTACGCACCACTTTACACAGTAAGCGTTATGCTAAAATTACGAAAATTTGGATTACGGGTTTTTTAAATCGACTTCGTTCAATTAATTAATCTACGCATCTAAAATTTGGAGGGGGGATTTGTTTTTTTCGGGCGAATCCAGTGGTTCATTATCAAAGATAATCGACCAAAAAACTTTATTATTTTCTTTGTGCAGATCAACCTTCTATCTAGATCACTAAATGATAGATTAATTATTAGGAATTACCATTAATTAAAGTAGTGTAAAGTATTATAATTATTGTTAATGATTAATAGTTATTGTTAGTTAATAATAATAAATTAACTCAATATTTGAAAACCATGAGCTGTTCGAATCAGCTGGGCCAGTATGAACATTGACCCGACAGGCTGCCGCATGATTCATCTTCATGTTGACGACTTTCGATCTGCTCCAACTTTGAGCGCTCATTCTGAACGAGGGCTGGTCGTACAAAGCTCCGGGAGGTCTTATAAAATTCTATTCAAATGTCTACAAAAAAGTACACCGTTCAATTCAAAGTTCGAAACCATAATATGACATATTATTTCAGATACTTGAAATTTTATTAACAGTATTTATTATGATCCCACGGAGCGTGTTACGACCAACCGTTCGTCCCCCACTGGGGCTCGAAGTTAAAACCGAAAAACTCTGCAAATTCTTGACACAACGGTTTATTATCTTCCTTGTGCAGATCACCCTTCTTTCTATATCAGACTGTGTAGCAAATCGGCACCATACCATATTCTCACCGTACTCATACCATACCATAAACATCAATTAACAATTAAACATACGTTACATTCGACGGTTTGACGGGTACATTCAAATGAGGTAATTGTACGTTTTTTGAGGTCTCCTGTCGAGCTGCTTGATGGCTCCCAAGATTATGGGGTATATCAGCTGCTCCTCAAATTATCAGGGCGTTCGGTTCTTTAGTGACACCAGCGAATTGTAACTCACTGGATAATTAATGGGCATTAGCGGCCATTAGGCGTGGGAGGAAACAGACTCACATACGCATCTGACTGAACCTCGTGGACGGAATATATATAAGGGATGAGAAACCTTACTAAGTGCTATGCCGATCATGAGGTGGCTCATGTGAGTGGCCCAACAAATGCATGGACACCTCAAGAGATCTGCTCTATAAGAACCCTTTGAAGAATGAGTGATCTCAATTCGACTCTGCACCAGAACGTTACTTCGAGAACAGACATTGTAAAAGGAAACCCCCCCCAAGCATCCAAGAGCCAAACGAGCAGAATATTTGCGTAAATGACCCAGTCAACCGGGTTTACTTCCTCTAGAACATGATTTAATTCTGGAAGGAACTTCAGCTGGAGGCACGATTGTAAGTAAAGATTCCACCTGTAGAATCCCAGTTCACCGAGTTCTTGCATAACTCCAGTAGTTCCCAAAAACTAGTACCCAAACCTAGTCCACTTTGTCGATAAGCGATATAACTTCATTATACGTATCAGTACCATCGTAATTGATCAGCGTCTTAAGATCTGCATGAGAGCCAGTGATGAGTGACGTGTGATTACTGCTTTCTTCGTCAACAAACGTTACCATATACAATTTATATTATACATTGTCATATGAGCCCGCAGAAACAAAGGGTGCAAATAATAAAGTTACCATTACTGAATAGAATGAGGAATAAAGGGAAAACTAACCTCTCTGGGTTTTTCTGCATGTCACCCTTGGAAGGACTACTGCAGGAAGAATTTGATTTGTAATCCAAGGTTCCTTTGGGAATATCTGTTGAAATAAATGTAGTATTATTGAATCATTCACTAGATGCAAATACAAAATTAAACGAAATCAAATTGCATATTTGGTAGTTAACACAAATACGACCAATCGTTTCTTCTTGAACAATAATGATGATGAGGTAATTATAGATAAGTAAGAGACTAAAATTGGCGATTCAAGCGTGAAAAAACTCTTCGACAGTTGAAGATTGGAATGTTTGTCACTTTTAGTTGGTTGAAAATGAGGTTTTAAGAAGTTTACATCTTTTTCAGTTGATTACACATCGCTTAGTAAGAAGTTCTTATAATTTTCAGTTGGTTATGCCTTTTATAAGGAGTTTTCACAACAATCAGTTAGCTAACAAGAGTTGGCCCCTTTTTATCAAGTTTCCATTTCAAGTTGACTGTTGAAATGAACTGTAGTCTCGTCATGCAAAATATTTTCTGCAACAAGAGTGCCGATTTCGTAATGTACCTATGTGATATAAAATATCATATCATAGGGATTTAACTGAATAAGAACCGAGCGAGGAACTGCTATCACTTCTCAGTTTCAATTGAATTTCGATTATTTCAGCACGCATAACCCCGGTACTAGTAATTCAAATTCGATGAAACTTGGAAGGGCTAGGCAATGGATGGCCCCAGATTAATTTCATCAAATTGAAGTGTAACCTTCTGCTGTGCATGGAACCTTGCGACACCTGTGGTTGTTTTAAAAAGGGTAAAAAAAAAGAATTTCGAATTCATTCGTAAAACTAATAATTAATTTTGACGATTACCAACGCACTCTCTAATAGTCAATTATGAAGAGAGGCTGATCAAATATAGGTTTTGGATATTAAATATTATCTAAAGGTTGAGGGTACTTCATACCAGTGGAGGGGGGTAATAGAAGGGGGGAGGGATAAAGGTATTGAGGATAGAGGTGAGGGGTGTAACATAATACCTGTACTAATATAAGTGTAAATATAATCTTACCAGCCCACCACCTGCATTTTTCCACATTTTGAGAAATTTGACGTATTTTTGGCCGCTTGTATCTAGGTTATTATTGCACCAAAAATATTTTTGACTAATGCATTTGAAGGAAATTTAATGCTCTTTTACGTCGTTAGCCCTGTGATTTTCGCTTAATTACAAGGTGTACAAGATATCAGCAAAAAAACAAATAACAGTCCGAATAAAATCGTGCCCCCCCCCCACCCCAATATACCCTTCTTTTACTGTGGAATTGAGTCCAGCACACCCCGATTTTTGTTTTACAAGGCTCCTGGGCTAATGCGGAAATTTGGCTTATAAACTATACCTATCTCAGCACTGGAGTAAGCGAATGTCAAATTTTAAAACGCATCTCATACAAAATCAGATTTTCTACAACTTTGATCCTACGACATTTTTCAATCGGGGCAGTCATTCCCGACTTACAGGCGTTAGAAGTGGAGGGTTGTCAACTTTTTAGGCGAAGTTGGTCAAAATTGCCCATCTTTGACGGACGATTGTGCCTGAACAAATCGACCGATTCAAATGTTTGAAACGCCATCCGCTGCAAATCTTTGATGCTCTTTGAAAACGAAACGGGTGACATTTTCGGGAGGATGTGTCGTCTTAGAAAAGTGCTACAATTTCGCGGTTTTTTGCCTCCCCGTGAAGAGCTCGAGATCCTAGTATTCAAAAACTCAGCAAACATACCCTCTACCAAACAACCCCAATTTGAAATTGACTCCAGGTAGAATGTACATGGCTCCTGGACTAATAATTATTGTAGGTGAGCTCTGAGTGGGTACCTCGCGTGAGTCGGTTGAAGAGTTAGTTTCGTAGGTGGTTTGTGAGTGCACACCTAACGTGCAATAACGCCTGCGGAAGTCCAACTTATTGAGAAACAGGTGGCTAAGAAGCGCGGAAGATCTGCCCAATGGCAAATCGACAGGAGTACAAACAGGTCAATCCGATGCACCATCGTAAGTTGAACCAATCGTAACTCCTCCACTCAACATGAGCAATATGCAGGAGAGAGCAATGCTACTCAACTTTGTGCTCATACGTAATGTATTAGGAGGATTCCAGGCTGCTCACGAATATTCCAGTACTGTACGGACTAGCGAAACACGCCAGGCTTTGAGTGCAGGAGTATTGAATTCCCATCATATTGCGCGTGGTAAAACCAAGAATTTGGAGGGCTTTAGTGGTGATGATATCAATGTGGGCACTGAACTCCAATTACGGGTTCAGAATGACTCCGCGCACGATATGACTTGAAACGTGCATTAATTACCTGATGGTATGTACACATTTCCGGAAGGTGATCGGACGACACAGGACGGTTCGAAGTCGAGGTCATGCGGGGGATGGGAAGATGGAAGCCTGCCGTTATGCCTGTTCATTGTCGGGTTTCTTGGTGGCACATCGGGGACTGAATCTAGCAGGCAACCTGAAACGAAAATGAGAAGAAGATAAGAAACAGGGTTTTACTTAGGGAATTTAAATCAAAACCAGAAATCCAAGTTCAAAGAACAGTTAGTTGTGGTTTGTCGGGCAATGAACCATTCGGTCATGGGTTGTATAAATGGAGAACTCGAGCGATACTTATTTCATGCGGCAGACGAACCATCTTGCGGCCTTCTTTATTAGATGCGCTTTCAAATCTCACATAACCAATATCGGCATGAGGGAACGACGGGACCTTTACTCCCAGGGAAATATTACTTCAGGGCGTATTATCCAACAAACCGAGTTAATGAAAACGTCTTTGATTCTCTCCTCAGTCTTTAGACTGCTCGACAACCCTCGAAGAATCAGTCAATCGCTTCTTCCGAAGGCCCGATTCTGCGTAGTAGTGTCACACCATCTGGTTATCGCTAATCGGCCATTAGCGATAGTCGGACTTTAATCGGCGATCAAATGCAATTGATAAACCGGCCCTCAGTCTTCTTAATATTCGAGCCCGATGATGTTCCTCGGGAATCTCACGTTCGTCCATACGAGTAACAAGTCCAGCCTACAGATCCGAATGCCCACCACGTCCCGTTCCCCGAATAATGTCATTATTTCGGGGTTGATCCTTTATCATCGGATTGGTCCATATCGTACGAGTCCGAAAACTCAGAAAGGTACGCTCAAAACATAGCAACTCCATAACTGTGATCCATATAGATCCAGCATATACGCCAGCACAGGTCTCATCAGCATTTTATAGTGCCTGTTTCTGATAGTTCGTTACAACCTGGAAGGGTAATTTCCGAATCGTCCTGAAGGATATTTGACTGTAACTCCCATGATATCACCTTTGACTTTCAGAACTCCAGAAGCTACTTAGGGAACTTACATATGATAACTTCTAAGATAACAAGTTAAAATTTGCGAAAAATCTGTCGTGGCAATGAAAAGATGGGCAAAATCGGGCCAATCTAAAGGGGGTTTTGGGGAGCCTGGGGGGAAGGGGATTACCCATAAATTCCAAAAATGAAACATTCTGACAATTGACACCTCATTTTAATGATGTTGACTTCACCATCGCGTTCAGCGTTAAACATTTATACACAACTCGGCAAAAAATGGAGACAAAATGTTGCATGATTTTTTTAAATTAAATTTATTTCTAAAAGAAAGGACAAACAAAGAGAAAATACATAATAGAATACCGCCAGTCACCTTCGCACCTCGCTGTTGAGTGTGCATATAGAAACCTGATCCTCCTACCCCTAACCTCCACCGTCAATGTTTTCCTGTTCCTTGTCTTCTTCCCACAACCCCCCTTTCACCCTCCTCTGTTTCCTCTGCTGCACCTGCAGGGAGCTTTTCGCTTCTTTCAATGCTGTTGGCGGGAGCTTTTTGCCAGATGAACAAGCCTGAATCGAAGCATTACTTCACTATAGTTGTACCACCACTGATTACTCGTGACCACCTGTAGTACTTTTATAATTCTTAGCCGCCTTGCTTTTGCGATGTCAGCCAGCCTGAAAAGGCTCATTACTTTACTGTTGTGCCACTACTAAGTACTCATCACCACCACTACTACATGTATCATCGAACTCTCAGAAGCCTTGCAAAAAGCTCCCGCCAACAGCATTGAAAGAAGCAAAAAGCTTCCTGCAGGTGCAACAGAGGAAACAGAGGAGGGTGAAAGGGGGGTTGTGGGAAGAAGACAGATAACAGGAAAACATTGGTGGCGGTGGTTAGGGGTAGGAGGATCAGGTTTCTATATGCACACTCAACAACGAGGTGCGAAGCACCGAGCATCCTATATACGTGGCTGGCGGGCAAAATGGATATAATTCGTTTTTGCGGCTGCGGAGGTTTTTTGGCGCGCCAGTTTTTACAACGGAGTTGTTTTGAAGGGATAGAATATACGGCGGAAATGATTCCCCAATATGGGCCCGTGGTAGGGGAAGAGTCCACCATGCCATAGGTCTAAAATAAAAATGAAATCAATCCGATGAAACAAACAAGAAATGAAACAGAAAAAAAGGAACAACAAAGGGTTAACGAAATTTTTTTAGCTTCTAGTAGAATGTACACACTAATTAAAAGTATTATACAAATAGGTTGGGATGTACAATATATTCTAGTTACATATTCTAGTTATTCATTATTATTATTATAAATCATGCGTTATTTTGTAGGCTGCCACAAAAATCTGTAAGTGTTTTACTCACGGCCTTACTCTTTACCGCTGCTAGTAACTTAGTCCTGAGATCCCCAGGATTACCCATATGGAATAAGAGTTGATGGTTAAGATGGATCATAGTGGTGAGCCTTTTCCTTCCAAGATGACAAGTAACTATTAAGAAAACTGTTGTAAGTACCTACTGATCTTTAGTCAGAGACACCACAACTATGGCTACAACACTACATTTTTTGCACTAGGCCAACAATACATATTCGGAATAAAGTTAATTGTTTGTTGTAAGTTGTCTCTCAATCCATTTTTCGTATTTTTTTTTTTTTTTTTCATGTTTAATTTTTAAAAAATAAGAACAAGAATCACCAGAAACATTTACTACTAGGTAGGTTCTTCTACTAAGGTATGCCACATTAGCTAAGGTATTTTCGGAAAAAATCTATGTTTTTCAGACATCGATGTTTGCAATAAAAAACCGATACCGACCGACATCCATCCCTAATAATTACCCAATAAGTTTAAGATTGCCCATATGTGAATGAGAAGTTCCAAATCAAATGAGAGGTTATTTCTTTGAAAATTCGCTCTTATAGGCATGCTGCATGACTATTTCTTATTAAAATTGGAAAATGTATAGTGAAAGTCGCTGCAGTCTGAATAAAATCGTAGTACGAGTACAATGGCTTTTGTCTGGAGACTCCTATTTCCGCAGCAGTTCCCATCGCCATATTGAACGAGATGGTTATATTATTACATTATCTTTTATATTTGTAGGATGATACGCAATCGACACAATGGTACAAGAGGAAAAAAAGGAAAGTCAAGTGAGGAGGATAAGTCCGTTTTCGTAAGAGGATGAGACCGCACTGAGGAATACAAACGTGTGAAATAGCAAAACGCATAAAAAGATAATTTGTAACCGCAACACGGATCTCGAGGCCTGGAGAGCGCATTTCTATCAGGGGAACCTTTTGAAATATGTAGGAGTGGGAAAGAGAGGGAAGAGGCGGAGGAGAGTGCAATAGAGAGGTAGAAAGTGAGAGAGAGAATCGATGGGGACGGGAGTAAACACCATCCCTCATGGATCGAGGAAGCTACTTGTTGACCAATGTAATCCACTCGAGTATGTATTCTCATTTCAAAAACGTATTCATTCCTACAGTTGAAGGAGGGAAACTCCAAAAGAAGAGAGGATAAAGAAAGATATAAAGAAAGCTGTGGATAGCCTCCTGAGGCAACCCTGGTTCTCTCTCGCCCTTTTTCTGTTCACTTTTGAATAAACATCCAGGGCTAACCAGAGTATAGAGATCCTCAATTGGTTCTGAATTATGACCAAGAGCGATCCTGGCTTCACCAACTCTTTCAAATTAATCAAAACATCCCGTATTGAGAGCTCTTTGAGAGTGAATAACTTCCCGGAAAGTTCCGTGGGCGCCCTTTCATGAATACTATAATGAGGCAACATGAAAAGCTTGGGATATTTTTCATTTGTATTTGCCCGCGATTTTGTTCCTGATCGCTCAAAGGTCAGAATGAAAAGCGTAAGAGGTGAGCTTCATACGGGGAGAAGGAGGATAAAGAGCCGACGCAAATATTGGCCCCTGAATGTTCTCGAAGCCAATCTATTGAACCAGTTAAAATTGGTAAATATTGGTCTCACTCGATTATATAAAGGAATCGGGAATGATAAAGGTACGAAATGTCCGTGCAGTTCGCGATATATATTTATACCTCAAGCATGGTTTGTCGAACACTCAGTACCATTTGAATCAGTCGTTTCAAAAACCCGACTAGTCCACAAAACCCAAGTTGCCAGGAAACGCGAAAAACTGTTGACCCCGCCCATCTGACATAGATTTGGGATTTTCCAATACACATGGTATTATTTGGCATAATAGTATAAGTGAGCAATTTAAAAAAAAAATCATTGTTCTAAATGCTTCAAAAATGGCTTTGAATTTGGACTAGTCGTGTTTCTCCCGACTTGAAATTCAAACTCATGTCGTCTTTTTTCGAAGCAAACATGAAGTCTTTAAAAAAAATCAATTTTATTGTGGAGATACCATGATTGTGCGTGATTACCACACTAACCACTTTTGTTCTCATGGTCAATCTTCAATAGTTGAAATTTTAGGTAAATCTTTATCTGAAATTGGCCAACTATAAATTTTCTCCAGAACAACTGAACACTTTTGGTTAATTATATTCGATAATGAACCATTTGAATCGACCAAAGGAAAAAAATGTTTTAACCCTTCTCAAAATATTTTGGTTTACGTTTCAAGATACGTAGATTCAGAAAATCGAAAAAAAAAAATATCCGTCCATCCGCCGTCCGCGGGACTTTGCCCAGTTAGCGTTGTGCTAAAATTACGAAATTTGGTTTACGGGTTCGGACTGACCCCACAATGATCCTCGAAGCTTTTCACATGCCTGGACTTACCCCGTGCGTGCGAGCGCTCAAGAGAAATATGATCAGTCCCGGACAGGTCGGCTTTTACTTGCAACGATCGACTTGAATCGATAAAAAAAAGAAGATAGATTTTTTTGGACTAGTCGGGTTTCTGAAACGACTGATTCATTTAACAATATTATTCACACCATTCACGCAACCAGGTCCTACAGGTGGCACTATGTTGGGATGCAGACTTTTGGGTTGATGATTTGTTTGCCACCTCGATGCTGCTAATTTCCTGCTTATTACTACTACTTGTTCATGATTTGCTCTTCCATTGCAGGTGACCTAGTATCCCCTACTTCAATGAAAACACTCCGAAACATCGCTCGAAATGAAACAGCCCCCCCAAAAGTAGTGATTTATACTAGAATTGTCATGCAACTGCCGTAGAGCCGATTGTAAAGTTCCCGGAGACACGGGTGCAGTTTTCGACCCCGCTCCATCATAAACAGTTGGGCCAATTACTCAGAGCCATTAAGGCGGCCTGTGCCTAATGAGTCAGAATGAGATGTATCACATCTGCGATATTGTGTAGAATTATCTAAACCGACACGCTGATCACATAGGTTACCAGCTCACTAGTTACTCTGAATGCAAAGCGCCATCAAAGTCGATGGTTTATGACCCGCGGACTCAGCGCCTATAGCAGGAGTGATTTCTGTCTTTATCAACTTGCTTAGGGGATTCATCCCCAAAACTGTATTCGACCCTATTTTCCTTGGTCCATGTAGAATATGGATTCAAAAGAACAAATGTGAACTTACCATATCAATGAAAATCTTTAGGTTTGTAATATTCTCTTGAAATATGAGTTACATTATTAATGTATTTTTAATAAAGTTTCATAGATGAAATCATTGTAACTGAGTTTAGTGAATCATAATAATTCCATGGATCACATCGCGCGACTTTAAAAATAGTACTTCGACATTATAGTATAAAGAAAGTTGCAGTAAAGTAAAGTTGCATTAAACTCATTGATCAAAATTTTGGGGTTTTGTGAATCGCCGCAAATCGAATATCACGGAATGTAGCTCCAAAAGTATGTAGTATGTAAGGTAAGCAACAATTTCAGGCTGGTAAGTTACGCTCTCTTGGAATACTGGGCTACGTCCTGGAATGGATTAAGAGCTACGTTCACAGATGTTTTAACATATTTAACAATGTGTATATGTATGTACCATTCCAGACGATGACTCTCGATAAAATTGAGTAAAACCAGCCATTTCTTTGAAAATTCGCTCTTATAGCCTTGATGTATGACTGTGGATTTTTTTCGTGTATAATTTACTCGTACACACACGAATCTCTCAGATTTTTATTTTACTTCTGCCACCTGTCATGACACACTCAGAAAAGCTACTCACGGTTGTCGGGTGGTCTATTGAAAATAAGTTCCCGTATCGCTTAGCCGAAGTCACAACGCCTCCCGAAGAGTTAACCTTGTCCCTTCATACTAGTGACTGTGGCCTGAACTTGTGTAAAACCTGCCTAATAATTCTGAGACAAAATCGGATTGAATTTAAATGTAATAAACATTTGCTACAAATCCAGCACACTCATACTTGATTGAAAATACTGGTAGTAGCCCAGTCAATGTAGACACAAAAAGAGGCAACTTTGCATACGTGCATGTATCTACGATTTTTTTAATATGTTCTTAGGATCCCTACGGGTAGTGTGTACCTAAATTCGCAACCCTGAAACCCGTGTGCTAACTTCGTGGTGCTTGGAAAACAGCGATATTTTTGCACTAGTTTTAGTATTTGGCCAAGTAAGCAGTTCTGCAGCCTCTGGGCAAAAAACGTTTTATGTTTCGGTCATTTTTGTAGTCTTTCACCGACCAAACTACTGGTCCTACAAGAAGGTCCTGGGAGAATGACTTGAAGGAAATTTAATACATTTTAATTTAAAACCAGAATGGTGCTTCTAGATTGAATGGTTTTCTCCAAAACCGAAATGTAGGAAACCGGTATTCTGGATTCAACTGAATTGAAATTGTTCACGGAGTCATAGTAATTTCTTAAAGAGCGTTAAATTCTGCGTCGATGAACCCCAGAAACATTAAATGTGGTCCAGGAGTTTGGCCACCACAAGCGTTCAAAGATTGGCTAACCTGCGGTAAGTCGCGCTTCTCTGCGAAAACGAGTTTGTCGGTCTGTTTTGGATATAGCTCCAAAACTTTCGTCCGATCCAAAATTTCTTTTATTCATCTTAAAGTTGGTTGCATTTACTATCACATCTCATATATGAAATTTTGATTCAATCCCGGGAAATACTCACGCCAGCCCACAAACATGTCAAAATCGCCTTTTTTGGCCCAAATATACACATTTAGCGTGCTGGCGCGGGTGTTTACCGGGATTTATTCGAAATTTGTTATATGGGGTCTGATTTATTCGGGATTTCTTGTATGGGGTCTGATATTAAATTCAACCAGCTTTTAGTTGGAAAAAATCATTTTTCGATCGGACTAATATTTTCGGAGCTATAGCGAAAAATGTGCACAGAAAACTATAATTTCACAACAGTCAGGATTTTTTTTATCGTGCTGGCATGAGTACTATAAGGGACTTGATTAGTCTTGAATTTTCACAACGAATGATCCAATAAATAACTTTCGTTGATTAATTATTATTATTGTTTTCTTTTGTACCGTGTATAGAGAAAGTAGGTGGTACTTTATATGTTAATAATGGTATGCAATACCTTCTTTCATAATTAACCAACTCATCTCCCTACCACGGGATTCGCCCTCTAAGAGACTATTAATTTGAATACATATATATATTTTTTGTACATTGTGTAAAGAGTAAAACACAACATAAAGAGTAAAGTTCATTTCATTTCAACACAAATTGGCGAAATTTTTTTTTTTTTCAAGGACAGCAGTGCACAGGTTGAACAAATGTAGGTGATGAATGAACTCGTAAGCAAAACTAATCATGTCATTAAAGAACCAAAGGTGAAATGAATATATTGTTCGCTGAAACGGCTCCTGTGTACGTCAGAGGGTTGAAGTAAATAACTCAACATTACTCAACGAATACCGAGGACTCCGTTGCTTGTTTAACTGAAGTCCTGATGTACAGTCGAACCAAAGGGCGGCTAGTGTCAGCATTTGGGTGCTCTGCATTAGGTTGGAAAACGTTGTATTTAATTGAGAGAGGGAGAGAGAGAGGAGTGCGCGGGGAAAAAAAGTTTCGGAGCCAGGGGTTCATGAAAAACGGGTAATCCGGGACTGAGGAGCACTCGGTAATGAATGCTGTTCCGCGAGGGTGGCTACAGCGGCGATACATCACAAATTCGGCACGGGAGTGATCGATGAGAGCTGAGTCACGGCTTCATTCGAGGTGTCAGCCTTCGGAGCTGAACGCTGGCGTTCGAGGAGCTTCTGTTCGAGGGAAAAAAGCTGAATTCAGGGGGGGTTGATAAATATGACGAAGGGAGCTCTCCTATTGTGTCCTAGAAGGGCCTCACAATTCTTTCTCATAGTCCAGACAAGCTCCGGTACACTTCGAATATGTGGGAGTGTTTGTTGAAGGGATTCATAATAATCAAGGCTAGAAATCATATTAGTACCTCTAGAAATGTACGGTTCCTCTTTTTCCTCTTTCCATGGGACATGGGGTTAACGATCAAAAAGTAAGAATACAAACCGTTTTGCGCAGCAGGAAAATTATTGTTTTCAAATCTGGCACCCCTGCGTTATGGGCGAGATCATTCTGAACAAAACAAGAGGTCCGGCGTTCAAGTGCGACCGTTAGTTTGATTTTGAGGGCCTTTTAATATGTGCGCTTCCGTGAACGCTCCCGCCACCTCCGACCCCTCGCCGACCCGATGCTGTGTGCGCGAAGTGATCCGTTTTCGTTTTGCTAAAGGTGAAAGACCAGCAGAAATTCATCGCCAGCTTGTTTCTGTTTATGGAGATGAGGTAATGAACCACAATAACGTAGCCAAATGGTGTAAGGAAACGGGAGAACTAATGTTCATGACGAAAAAAGAAGTGGACGTCCGTCTGTGGTGACTTCCGAAATCGAGTTTTGCGATAACTATGGGTTTCTGAAATAATCTTTTGCACAGTTCCATATGAGAGATCGGGAAAATGCTCATGGATGTCCACAACTCTTCGTCGGCGATTCTCAATAATCTAATCGTTGATTTCTTACACGATTTCGGGAGTCCACAAACGGACGGCAACTTCTTTTTTTGTCATGAACATTAATTCTCCCGTTTTTTAATTCCCTACACCATTTGGCTACGTTATTGCGGTTCATTACCTCCTCTCCATAAACAGAAAGAAGCTGGCGATGAATTTCTGCTGGTTTTTCCGTTAGCAAAAAGAAAACAAATCACTTCGCTCACATAGCATCGGGTCGGCGAGGGGTCGTAGGTGGCGGGAGCGTTCACGGAAGCGCACATATTAAAAGGCCCTCAAAATCAAACTAACGGTCGCACTTAAACCTCTTGTTTTGTTCAGAATGATCCCGGCCATAATGATCAGGGGTTCCAAATTTGAAAACAAAAATTTTCCTGCTGCGCAAAACGGTTTGTATTCTTACTTTTTGATCGTCCCTCGTATATATTTGATGTTTTCTTTGAAAATTATGCAAGAACTTTAGACGCAGATCCCCAAAGCAATATCTATCTGTAAAAAGTAAGGCTCCGGGAAGAACCCCCATCCCCTCCCATCACAATCCCAACTTAGTACGGGTTCATAATTTACTAACCCACCCGAAAGGATATAAGGAAAGTATTGCAATCACAATGATATTATAAGATAATAATATTCTGGAAATAAACTCACATATTGGAGAGAACACATTCAAAAATAATTTTATTTTACCATCTCGCTGTTTTTTTTCAATCTTGTCACCTAGCAACCTAAGATACATTTATCAATCAACTGTAGTCGATCACTACACATTCTCCTTCTCAAGAAACATTACTGCTCCTGCAGTTGTACGGAATAACATTTTTTACTGCAGCCCTCTTGATTTGTCCCTCTTCGTCTTCGTAACGAATGGTCTTTGGAAAGTTCTCAAATCTTGAAATGTGTTTGATTAAGTTGGGCCCTTGACCATAGGACGTTTCATTTTGCCATCAGTTTGAACTAGGACCTGTTTCGCTCCAATTTAGGGATTTGCTTGGCACGTATACGATCATAATTGACCTTCATCGACGCACGATACTCTTAAATTTCTTCCTTCGTTTTTGGCTTCTCCGTTGGCATATCTGTAGTTATGCCGAACCACTCGTCAGTAGGGAACTTAAGAACAGAATCGTAAGCCTTGAAATGTGGTGAGCACCCAATGCTAGTGCAGTGAGAGCGGTTTTGATTATTGATGGCAGCTTCCAAGCATGACTTCCATCCACCTCTAAACGACAGATACAATGAAATGAACTGCTTAACATTACGTATTTTTCTTTCAGCTGGTCCATTAGCAGCTGGATGGTACGGTGGGTGCTGTTGTTATCAATTGGATTCCTCGTTCTGTCGCAAACTTTTTCATTTTCTCCGACGTAAACTGGGTTCCATTATCAGTGGTAATTCGTTTCACTTTACTAATGCATGGGAGGTGCGAGAGATACTGGACAACTGCTTCGGGGCTTTCTTTAATGGCTTCTCGCGAGGTGAACTTAGAATACTCATCAACAACAATAATGAACGAGTTTGTCGATTGAAACCGACATAGCAAGTCTTCACATACCTCAGAATTGTCTGCTTCATTTTGGGCCAACAAAACCGTGCTTTAATTTTCAAGTAAATTCAAGTTTCAAGTAAGAACCCATCATGTCCACCTGAGTCGTTTTGACTATTACTTTCGGTGTTGCGTGCAGCTACAATATCAACTGTCTTTCAATGTTATTCGTGACGTATCGAATACGGCCCTGTGATGGAAGAACGCCCCATCTCCAATGTTTACAAAAATGGGGTTTTCAAATGACCCCCATTCTTCTGACCCGCTATTGAAGGAGAAATGCCTCATGTACCTACACTTTTTGATGGAGAAACGCCCCATCTTCTGGTCTAAACGCCTTACATCATTGTTTATTTTGATAAGATTTAAAGGTGAAACGCCTCATCCCACTTAATATTGAATTGAGGCGATTCTCCTTTAAAAGTTTTGCTCCAAACCGCTTCAGATTTTGGTTGAGGTGTTCAATCGGGACTCGAAAGGCGTTTCTCGATCAAATATTTACTCAGCTGTTTGGGCTTGAGGTCTTTTTAAACAAAACAACTAGTAATTAATTATTTATTATATCGGGGTTTCCCGGGATTGAGGTAAATTTGGGTAAATAAGTCAATATGAAGTACCGGCAAAAAAATGGGGTCGCTTGAATGACTGTGGACACCGTATTAGACGTTTCCGTTGAGAAAGTTTTGAGGCAAATTTCCGCAATGTTATGATTTACAGATGAGGCGTTTACAGGGTAGAATAGTTATCACATCATATTCAAAAAACTCTGCAAATTCTTGACACAACGGTTTATTATCTTCCTTGTGCAGATCACCCTTCTGTCTATACCAGACTGTGTTGCAAATCGGCACCATACCATATTCTCACCGTACTCATACCATTTCTTTCCTATCATACCGTACTGTACTATACTAAATCATACATACAGTAATATACCATACCATAGTCATACCATGTCGTACCAAAATTCGTTTTGAACCCCTTCCCCTTGACCTAGGGTTATGAAAAGTTTCGAGGACCATTGTGGGGTTGGTCGAAACCCATAAAAAAAATTTCGTAATTTTAACTCAACGCTAACTGGGCAAAGTGCCGCGGACGGCGTACGGCGGACGGCGGCGTTTGGCGTACGGCGGACAGACGGATTTTTTTTATTCGATTTTCTGAATCTACGTATCTTGAAACGTAAACCAACAAATTTTAAGGGGGGGGGTTAAATTTTTTTTTTCTTTGGGCGATTCCAATGGTTCATTATCGAAGATAATAAACCAAAATGAAGTACGAGGTACGCGGTGTGGGTGTGGGAGGGGGCGCAGAGACATAAAAGGTCTCGTCGTATGACGCACTAGTTGGCCTCCTGCCAGCCGTATTACGTCATACGCTCGTGCGTCAAAGGCTCTGACGTACTTGTTGGCCTCCTGCCAGCCGTCTTACGTCATACGCTCGTGCGTCATAGGCTCTGACGCACTAGTTAGCCTCCTGCCAGCCGTCTTACGTCATACGCTCGTGCGTCATAGGCTCTGACGCACTAGTTAGCCTCCTGCCAGCTGTCTTACGTCATACGCTCGTGCGTCATAGGCTCTGACGCACTAGTGGCCTCCTGCCAGCCGTCTTACGTCATACGCTCGTGCGTCATAGGCTCTGACGTACTTGTTGCCCTCCTGCCAGCCGTCTTACGTCATACGCTCGTGCGTCATAGGCTCTGACGTACTTGTTGGCCTCCTGCCAGCCGTCTTACGTCATACGCTCGTGCTTCATAGGCTCTGACGTACTTGTTGGCCTCCTGCCAGCCGTCTTACGTCATACGCTCGTGCGTCATAGGCTCTGACGTACTAGTTAGCCTTCTGCCAGCCGTCATACGTCATACGCTCGTGCGTCATAGGCTCTGACGTAATGGCCCGCCGGTCGCTTGTGTTCTGACGTGATCTGAGGGAAAGGGTGAATCAAGGGAACAAATTTTTCCCGTTTCAGTTTATGTGCCAAAGCAAAGACATGAAAATGTCAAAATATATGTAAATAGGTACCTAAGCCCAACTGTAATGTCAATTTTCTGACAATGAGTTTTCGACTATAGTTTTCATACCTTTTTACTTAAGTACTTATTGCAATTTGAGACTGATAATGAGCTGTTTGCAAATAAAAAGTCTGATAACTACTTTATTACATCTTATTAATCTATTTTCAAGTTCCGATTCACAGTTGAATGTATTTTATTTAGATGTCGTAAAATTCGAAAACGATGGAATGACGAAACCTGTCGACTACTGACTCAAATGATACTGTCGACTTCTAACACATGTAGGTCGACCACTAGTGCAAAACCATGTCGACTACTGAAGAAAATGTTGGTCACTGGTATCGACTACTACCTAGAGCATTGGGATTTTTTACAAAACTTGTTTTTCCCTTTTCAAACCATGTTGAATAATATTTCCCGCTGCCAGGTCTTTTAGGGACGGATCTTGGGTACACAATGAACAGGTTTGCAATGAGAAATAGTTGATAATAATAATTAATCTAACATTCAGGATCTAGACATTTAGACCTAGTGATCTAGACAGAAGGGTGATCTGTACAAAGAAGATAATGAACCGTTAAGTCAAGAATTTGCAAATTCTTGACACAACGGTTCATTATCTTCTAATTATTATAATTATTATCTTATTATCTTATAATTATTATCTTATTATCTTATAATTATTATCTTATTATCTTATTATAATTATTATAATTATTATCTTCTAATTATTATAATTTATTGTTATTTATTATAATTTATTATAATTTATTGTTATAATTTATTGATAATTCGTATTTATTACTTATTAATAATAATTATTATTAATTATGATTAATAATACGATATAAATCTGGGGTTTTTAATACTACGTCGGTAATAATTTTTCTATAAAAGAAGTACGTACCAACAAACATTCGAAATTACCTTCATTTCCGTAGCACGAAACGAACCTCAGAACAACAAACTCGAAATCACTTAAGCCATATGATGTTCCAAAAAGCTCGTTAGTATGAAAATGGACCTGTATTTCAACAGTCTGAGTCACGATCGTGTTGTGAGGCACAATCTTTGAGCCGTCATTGTGAACGAACGGCTGGTCGTACAAAGCTGCGGATGGTCTTAATAAATTCTACGGAACAAACTCTATCTAAATATGAAATAAAAACTCTGCAAATTCTTGACACAACGGTTTATTATCATCCTTGTGCAGATCACCCTTCCGTCTATACCAGACTGTATTGCAAATCGGCACCATACCATAATCTCACCGTACACATACCATACCATACGAATTTCTTTCCTATCATACCATACTGTATTATACCAAATCATACATACAATAATATACCATACCATACTCATACCATGTCATACAAACCGAGTGAATATTGAAATGTCATCCATTTCTGACCTATATTTAAAATTTCAAGTATCTAGCTCATCATCAAAATTTAATTTGTTTAAACAAATAGGTATTATTTGAACAATTTTACAGACAAGAAACCGAGTGAATATTGCATTGTGATCCAGTTCTGACCTATTTTTAAAATTTCAAGTCAATAGCTCATCATCAAAATTTAATTTGTATTATTACAAAAAGGTATTATTTAAACAATTTTACAGATGAGAAACCGAGTGAATATTGCAATGTGGTCTATCCCCGGCTCACGGTTAAAATTTCTAGACTGCAGTTTACCGGGAAGATGAAAAAAGGTAGTTTTATTCTGGGCGTCTGGGGGTTGGGTCACATAACGGCCGTTTTCGACGCGAAAGTTTAGTGTTTTTCCTAGACCTTTGCGCGGTCACTGTGAACGAACGGCTGGTCGCACAAAAATCCAATTGGTCTTAAAAGATTCGTAATTTTTTGGGTCATTCAAAAGTGAACTAAAAATTACACGGTTCAGTTAAATATTTGGAGATATGACATTGTCGAAATTTTAAATTTCGTTTTGAACCCCTTCCCCTTGACCTAGGGTTATGAAAAGTTTCGAGGATCATTGTGGGGCTGGTCCAAACCCAGAAACCAAATTTCGTAATTTTAGCTCAACGCTAACTGGGCAAAGTGGCGCGGACGGCGGACGGCGTACGGGGGACGGCGTACGGCGTACGGTGTACGGCGTACGGCGGACGGACGGATTTTTTTTTTATTCGATTTTCTGAATCTACGTGTCTTGAAACGTAAACCAACAAATTTTGAGGGGGGGTTAAAAAATTTTTTTCTTTGGGCGATTCCAATGGTTCATTATCGAAGATAATAAACCAAAATTACACGGTTCAGTTAAATATTTGGAGATATGACATTGTCGAAATATTAAATTTCGTTTTGAACCCCTTCCCCTTGACCTAGGGTTATGAAAAGTTTCGAGGATCATTGTGGGGCTGGTCCAAACCCAGAAACCAAATTTCGTAATTTTAGCTCAACGCTAACTGGGCAAAGTGGCGCGGACAGCGGACGGCGTACGGGGGACGGCGTACGGTGTACGGCGTACGGCGGACGGACGGATTTTTTTTTTTATTCGATTTTCTGAATCTACGTGTCTTGAAACGTAAACCAACAAATTTTGAGGGGGGGTTAAAAAAATTTTTTCTTTGGGCGATTCCAATGGTTCATTATCGAAGATAATAAACCAAAATTACACGGTTCAGTTAAATATTTGGAGATATGACATTGTCGAAATATTAAATTTCGTTTTGAACCCCTTCCCCTTGACCTAGGGTTATGAAAAGTTTCGAGGATCATTGTGGGGCTGGTCCAAACCCAGAAACCAAATTTCGTAATTTTAGCTCAACGCTAACTGGGCAAAGTGGCGCGGACGGCGGACGGCGTACGGCGTACGGTGTACGGCGTACGGCGTACGGCCGGATTTTTTTTTATTCGATTTTCTGAATCTACGTGTCTTGAAACGTAAACCAACAAATTTTGAGGGGGGGTTAAAAATTTTTTTTCTTTGGGCGATTCCAATGGTTCATTATCGAAGATAATAAACCAATATGTTCAAAACAGATATACGAATCCCTGTATGCGTGTGTGTATGCCCCATGTGTCCAATGCTGCAGCCTTGACAGGAATGGTAAATACATTCCGATTCCGGAGTTTGGTTTTTAATCCCGAGTGGTCCAAGTTCTTTTATCGATAACTTATAGGAACATCATAATATTTTCCCATACTTAGTTCATATATGGCTAATACGGTGTGAGCAGTGATATTGCTGCTTGGGGGATAATGTGAGTAATTTGTGAGCGTATATTAGAACAGCGGGCACCTCACATGGGTCAGATGAAATCAATTACCCTATTTGATTTCTTCCGAAACTTCTTTTGTCGATATAAATCTGAGATAAGATCTAATAATGGTTAGAAGAGGATGTTTTAAAAATGTTCTAATCCCACCTCTTTATTAAAAAATGTTCACTGTTTGTATTGTTCACCTGTGTCCAACTACCATGTAAAGTACTGTGATGAAGTGTGATCAAGGAATCAGGAGCAAATAATCACGCAGCCACAGTACCTTTGTTCCTTGACGTCTGTTACAACTGAAGAATTTCGTTTTTCAAGACAAATGTTTATCCTTTCGGTCCTAGGGCAAAAGGCTTTGCTGCATTCAGAAGTTATGAAGAAAAATGTCTTAGAGAGTTATGAGGAACAATCACTATCGCTGGTTGTCTTCCTTCCCCTGCAGATCAATGGAAGGAGAAAGAACAATCAAAAGTCCTCACGAAAAATTCGTATTTGATAAGGCAAGACTTAGAGAGATAGGAAATGCGAGGGAGTGAGAGGCGCATCTGCCGCCCCCTGATGAGTCATCCATTAGCTTTAACACTTCCCCGCAATATAAAGGATATTAGTTACACAGTATTAGGGCGTCTACAGCTCGATCCCACCCCTTAAATCATCATAAGCCCTAACCGTCTCCGCCTTCAACGCGGGAGCCCGTCAGTGTTTTTCGAAAATCGTAAATCCACCTAAATAGAAGAAAAGCGACAGAAGCGGAAGGTTTCTTATGAACTCCTCCCACACAACCCACCACCACACTTGGAATTTCAAAGATTTACCGACGAACGGGTATTTGTGAACGCCACGTATCCCAAGTACCTTACTTGGTATTTAATGGATTACAATAGCTGATTAATACATCATCCCGAAACAAGTAGATAATAACTTTTCCTCGGCAGTCCTTTCCTGGAACCAGATGAAGATGGTGAAGATGAGGAGGAAAAGTTTCAATCGAACAACATTACGGTGTAAACTAATTTTCGAAATAACCTACTAACAAACTCAGATTGTCAGTTAATCTGAAATGTATACTTACCTGAAACATCTAATACCTACTGAGAACAACGATAAAACACGCGTATAATATAATAATTAATAACAATTATGTTACCTACTCATAAGCTATGATTGTTTCCTACCGCAACGCAACAAATGTGTATAATACAACAATGTGCACCACTCCGAGTTACGTATTACATGATTATATGAAATTGTATCTATCTTGGGCCGTATAAGATGCCAAAACATCCTAATGGGACCATGTATCCAGTTAACATATGGACCTGTAATGTTTCTACGAGTATGTTAAACAGACGGATTTATCTCATAATCTTCAACCTCACGGGTTAATTTATTTGCAAATGAAATTGATTAGGTTTTTTTTGGAGAAAAATAGAGGAGCGGAGAGTGGGATGTTATAAGGATGAAGATGTGCTCTGAGTAATAGTGGACAGCCGGAGGACATAATCCATTTTTGCAGCAGCATCCTCGCAGAGATAGGGGGAAAAGTGTAAGGGGGCGTGATATCACAAAAGAGATCCCCGTCAAAAACCTTACTGAAAATGGTGGAAGAAGAGTAGGTAAGGGAAATCAGATTTTGTGATTTTTACCGTTGGAACGTTATGCATATAGTTCCGAGGTAAAAAATTTACAGAAAACCCCTGCAAATTTTTCCACAGATCGCCCTTCTGTCTAGATCACTGTTCTCTGTACAATAGCCTTGTGAGGCCCTTAACTATACGAAACAACTGAAGTAATGAGCTGAAATATTTTCGGAAATGGTCATAATAATCTTCTCTAAGTAATCAAGAAAAATATCTCAGAAAAACAATAGAATAAAACGCACTCAAGTTTTGGCTTATTAACTCGATAATGAACCATTGGAATCGCCCAAGAAATGAAAATTACCCCCTCAAAATATGAGGGTTTACGTTTCAAGGTACGTAGGTTCCAAAAATCAATTTAAAAAAAAAAAAAAAAAAAAAAAAATCCGTCCGTCCGCCGTTTGTCCAGTTGGCTTTGTGCTAAAATTACGGAACATTTTTGCAGGTCCGGAAAGGGGCTCAAAACGAATTTTGAATTTTTAAAAAATTCATTACTCAAAAAATTCTGTATGAAAAATTCAAATGGAACAGTATAGTTTTTAGTTCATATTTGAAGAGAGTTTAATTTTTTTAAATTTTCAAGACCGTCCGTTTAACAAGCCGTTTGTTCACAAAGTGGGCTGAAAGTTGGAGCAGAATAAAAGTCGTCAACATGAGGTTGAATCGTGAGGCAGCCTGTCGGGTCAAGGTTCATACTGGGCCAGCTGATTCGAACAGCACATAGTTTCAGATGTCGAGTTAATTAATAGCAATCAGCAATAATGATTAATAATTACTAATAATAATTTACACTACCTCATAATAGTTGATGATAATTCATAATCCAGCATCGGTACAAAGAAGATAATACACCGTTGTGTCAAGAATGTGCAGAGTTTTTTATGGTCAATTTTTGTCAAAAACCAGAGAATCTGAGGGAAAAAGTGCGTTTCAATCGTGCGTTAGTGCACAAAAAACGCACAAAAACTCACTTTTTCATTTTTTACGTTTCATGTTGTTTGACCGAAATCTCCATTGAAGGAGAAGGAGAAGGAGGAACAAAAAATCGAAAGTAGCCATTTCAATTGTCATTGTAGCCATTTTCAACTTCCCAAATAGAGTTTGGTGAGATAAGAATCGTCCACTCAAAATATAATTGATGGAATATTTTTAAATTTTTCGTTTCAATTTTTCAAAAAAAAAACGTTTTAGACAATTGAGCATTGTCTAAATGCATTGTTCTTGCTTTATATGATTGGAGGTGTTTCTAATTTAGTTTGCTCAATGCGCTTATGACTACAATTGGGGTAAGAGTCGATTGTGCTGCTTCACTTTCATCTTCCGGAGAATTACATCCTGAACAACCCTCGGTGGACATTAGGGGGTTAAACCAAAAATCAATCCGAGAATCAAGGATGATGCCATCTTTGTCTATATTTCATGTATTATTTGCACAAAACGTACTTTGTTTATGGGCTACAACAGCTAACGGCAGGGTTTGGAAGGGACGTTGAACAGCCTGTTCCTCTATCCATATCTTGATGTGTAGCCGAATTTATTTTCTGGGCTTTTTTCGTCTTTTGCTATCGAGCGGTGTACATTACGAGCGGAATTGGCGGAGAACTCTGCAATAACGTTAGAGTGCGGCGTCGAAATGACCAGGGAAAAGCTCGAAGGAACGGCAAGATAATGGAATATCGCTTACTTCTTCCTAATGGCCAAACGGGCTGGAAACAACTGACACCAACTGACTAACGCTGATTTCTATCGAAGCGGGCCTTCCACTCGGGCGAAATCTTGTACGCGAGCTGGATTCTTGCCTTGAGGTGCTGAAAGGCCAGTGAACCTTCCGGCCCTTCGCCCATTACACGTCCAGGTTCACCGTCAGAGCCTTCGCCTCACGTTAATTTCATTCCCTCTACTGATAGAGTTTGAAGAACATTGTTCTCAACGAGTGATGCCCATTGATTCTCTCATTCTATAGCTGAGGGGGAAGTCATAATACTCTTCTGTTGGTAGGTAGTGCAGCAATTAAAAAAAAAAAGAAAAAATTCAAGGTTTTCTTTGCAATTGACTCATATTTGGGTCTAGTTGTGTATCAAATGTAATAGAGACCTATTTTTCAATAACAGGAAGTTATTGGAACGCTTGAGCCACGAAACAGCGGTTGGTTTTTCTTTCTTTGTTATTTTCCGTAGGTATGTATTACTCCATGGACACCGAAAAAATGTCTCCTTTGAAGGACTTGATGTACACGAAGAACATCTCAAGCATCAACCACGTTTCTTCATCTTCAAACTGCTCCAGTTTGAGAACGGAATAGGAAAATCATCGTGTTCAGCACACGAAAAACGTTTAAAATGAAGTGTCACTTGTCGGAATGTTTCATTTTGGAAATGTATGGGTAATTTTCCGCCCCTAAAACCTCCCCCCCCTTCTTAGAGTGGCCCGATTCTGCCCATCTACGAACTTACCCTTTCGATTGCCAAGACGGATTTTTTGTGCAAAGAACTTTTTATCTCAATTCTATCAAGAGTTACCGTCCGGAGTGACACACACATAATTCAGGATGGTCTGAAACGGATTTTGGTATAAATATTTCTCGGAAATAGGTACGAGTTTTAAAAATGTTGGACCTAGAACCATAGCTTCATTTTCTTCGAAAATTAGCTAAAAGAAGAAGCAAATTGTAAATGAAGCGTGAGACGTCAGAGGCCGCCCTCTTTGGAATGAAAGTTTGAGCTAAAAATTGTTATACAGACTTATCATTAAACTTTGACCTGATTAGGACAAAAATACAAAGCACAACATTTGCATGACCATTCCTCGTTTATCATCGCCGAAGAAAGGAGCCGCTGTATAATATAATCGTTGCGGCTACTACGATGTCAATGAGTTGGGCATTGGGTGGAATACACCTACATCTGAGCTGAGTTCTAGCAATTTTTTTTTACTGGCTACTTGCAATACCTACTTAACTTTCACCCTTCAAGTTGGGTGACAAAAATGACACTCTGTATTCCGTATAATATTTCTCGACTGATTGTCGGCCTTCCCATGATAATGCTGTGCTGCGTGTTTATTAGAGAAAGCGACAACAGTTTTCAATAGAAAGTTTTCAATATTCTACCTCAGTCAAGGTTAGATTATAGGAAGGTCGACCATCAGCCGAGAAATTGATAAACATTGGGGGTAAAGGCAGAGTGCGGAAAGGGGTGCGAGAATGAAGAAGAGGAGCTTTGATGACACAGTTGGAAAATTGATCAAAGAGCAAAGGGGTGGCAATTCGCCATTAACTTAAGCGTGTAGGCCTCAAATAGTAGCCAAGGGTGTAATGGGAATTATTCCGGTTCCTGATCAGGTATATGACCGTCGTTTGTGCTTTTCCGTTCAGTATCAGACCAGCAAATGATTGGATAAATGAATAAAAGCTGATGTTTATTTAGTTAATGAACTCATTAAATAAAATTGCTAATAATTATAACATGACAGTTTTCATACTTTTTCATCTGAGTGGATAATCGGGAATTCATAAAATTTGATACGAACATCTCGTTGATGGTTCCCATTCACTTCCAGCCCGCAGTGCCTTGTACGGTTATGAAATGCGAACCCAATGAATACGGTATCCAGTATCTAGAGCTTAATTGAGATTAGGGCATAACCCCCCCCCCCCCGTCTTCTCAATGAATACGGTATCCAGTATCTAGAGCTTAATTGAGATTAGGGCATAACCCCCCGGGACCATAATTACCTAGTTATACTCCAAACTCCACCCAATTCTGGACTAAACATCTTCAGGAATACCAATCTTGATTCGACTCATCTTCAAGATTCATCCCTATCTTCAAGAGGGACTTACGAGACGATTAGGAGAGCTTAAAAAAACGGAAATAAGTTCAGATTGAGAGAAAAGCTCCAGCCATTCAGTATGGCCTAATGGACGAATTATGCGATTTATGAACTGGTAGGACGGCTGACAGTACCAAAAGTGGATCGATTAAGCGGAGATAAGCCAAAAATGATAGACAGCTACATTTTCAAAAACGAATTTTTCTTCCTTGTCTGTCAAGGTAACCGAAGTATTGGGATCACTGTTGGGAGGCAAACAGACGTGAAATTGTGGTAACTCGCATGGCTCCAGTTGCATTCATTCTAATTTGACGGGAGGGGATATTACGGTGGTCAACAAACATCTGAGCAGTTGTAATATTACCGTGTACCTAACCTAGAAGTTGGGAAAACAGGATCCTGGATGTAGAGACAATGTGGTTAGAATGGAATGATCGTTAATTCCGTAGACTTTCGTTAAAAAACTATTTATAATGACACCTATATTATCACAAATTCAAAATTACTTGAAGTCAATAATTTAAGTCCGGATACAGCCGGGGATGAGGTGAGTCTGTGGTGTGAATGGGTCCCCTCAAGCCCCCGATACCCTAAGTGATAAATTTTCATCTTGAGATGAGCCCTGGAAAGCCGTCAACCATCGTGGTGGGGATGACACCTTCCAGAGCCAAAACCCCGCTTTAGCCCGACTGATGGATAGAAGAATCCCACCTACACCGGGGCAGCTCCTTGATAAATGACACATAATGCCAAACCGATTGTCCAACGCATTCCTTTAATATCCTCCCCTCCCTAGCCACCGAACCCTGCGCTCTTATCCCGATAAAATGCAGATATATTACGTTAAACGAAATTCTATACGCCCTGCCTCTTTCATTTAACCATCCATCATTGCGGCAGGAGGGACGTAATGCAATTTTTTTTCCCCCGCCCCCGCTTGCTGTTGACGTTGTTGTTAAGTAATCGTCTTTGCCGTTTTCTAACCGCATTCGTAACCCCAACCGTATCGAATGGAATGAGGGTGACTACCCTTCTTTCCCAAGATATATTTCAAGATAAAAACAATCCTGTAATGTAAACAGAGATACGGTTCTTTGAGACCAAAAACCCCTAGACGGGGATTTTTTTTTTTATATATGATAATTCTTTAAATGTAGTCTTGAGGCGCTCATCATGACATGCTTTCGGAATAATAAACAGGTCAGATGCGAAAGTTGAATATATATCTGTTAGGAATAATCAAAGTAAACAACGAACATTAAAACGGCAATTTGGCAAAGAGTCTACAAGAAGACTTATAACTGTAATGGTTTTTATAGATATTAGATAACCGAGACGATATTAAGATTACATATTATCGTGTTACGAAATTAC
This sequence comes from Stenodema calcarata, assembly GCA_963920205.1. NCBI lineage: Eukaryota > Metazoa > Arthropoda > Insecta > Hemiptera > Miridae > Stenodema > Stenodema calcarata. The sequence goes on along the minus strand of OY986048.1, from coordinate 34,876,322 downwards.
AACTTCAAGACGATAATACTGTTTAATTACAAGTTTAACGAAGTTAACACTGTGTATTTCATCAAGAAATTAATTCTGCCCCATCAGAACAAAATGTCCTTCACAACTCTTCCCCAAAACATCAGTGCTATTGAATTTTTTCTCGTAAGCCGTGCTTTGATTGTTCCTCAAAAATGAATGAACTTTTGTGAGTTGTTGTGCTGATGGGCGGTGAACTTGTTTTTCACTGGTAGTAGGGAGGTAAGTGTGTTTTTGTACTCAAGCATGACTTACCAGGAACGATTAAGGCTGCGTTCTGTTTATAAAGTAAGGAGAAATCAGTCAAGAGATACGTTTTCTACTTAAAGTTTCGACAGCGATTGTGTATGCTAAATGAGTGAGAGGGAGGAAGCGTGAAGCCTGCCTCGCTTGCGAAATGTCGTAAGGCTTGTTCTATAAAAAAAATGAATAAGTCCGCATTAGTCACACTTACCATGAATTTTTATTTAAAAATCACTAAGGACGTCAGCTTAGGTATGAAAGTTGACGGCAATAAATAACAACATTCTGTATGGCAACGATACAGAGCGATTTGATAAACATTTAGATGATCCATTTGTGGTTGTTGGATTGGGTTATTGAGACCGGGCCAGAGTACGGTTGGGAATTGGAAGCATTGGAAAACCAAGGGTATGATGTCAAAATACTCTTTTGTCCTAAAATCTACTTTTGACCGGCCAGTCCAGTGATAAGAGTGCATATGTTTGGGTATATATTTCTGTCCAAACTTGAAAATGAAACCTTCTCTGCAGCCGAGACATTAGATTTGGGCAGAAGAGATGTATAGTTTGATGCTATGTTGGCATATTCTGAGTTTTTATGTAAAGGTGAAAGCTGGAGTTTGTCTGAGGATACCGCGAGATGAATTCAGGCTCTTGAAATGTGGGCCTACCGGAGGTTACTAAGGCTGGACGTCCAGTGGAAGCAAATTCGCATTTTCTGATTCTACAAAGAAATACAATAATTGTCAATATATTCGGCCGTTATCGGACTTCGCGCGAAGGTAGAGCTTGCAGTAGACGGTGTTTATCAAACATCCTATAACAAATATCGTGTTTGATAAAAGACGAAATGTTCCTACGACCTCGCGGCGTTCTTCGCGAGAATTCGCGTCCAACCTAAAAATAGGAGGGTGAACTCTTCCTGATAGGTGAGCGAAAAAGCTCTCAGTTACGTCATGCGGAATGAGTAGAAATGCAGCAGTATTTCTGGTATATAGAGGCTTGAACATGACCGGGTAATCTTGCGAGGAGTATGAAGGTTACAAGAACCCCACCCCAGTAATCCTATTACGCCCACAAATCAAAATATCACGGCCTCACCTACAACCGAATGCCATTTCACATTCCTATATCACAATAATCGATACAAGGATATACGCCGAAAGATTTCTCAAATGCATAAAAAGTTTACACTCAAATCGGCGAGTTGCAAACTCAGGAAACGACACCAAACACATTATTCTTACATGCTCCAGTAGTGATGGAAACTATTGTTATCTGCACTTCTGTTATAAAGAGTTTACCAAACATTTCAAGACGTAAGACCCCGAAACCAACTGTCTTTTGGATTCTGTGGCTCCATTGCCAGGCGACCAAGCACTCTTTATAACGTTCGGCAACCGAAGATTTTGTCTCTTAAGTCAAAGATAGGCTATTTTTATGTCTGAGAGTAATCATAGAACTCGTTCAACTCTTGGAATAAGTATTAAAATGTCTACCGAATTCACACCAGTAATGTCAATTAAAGAATTTTTTGAATAATTAAGTCATGACAATTTGATCGTATAGATCTGTTAACTAGGGATGGGGATCGAACACTCGATGTTTTAAAACATTTGATATTTTTCTTTAAACATCGATGTTTTTTACATCGATGTTTTTCTTCCGATGTTTATCACACATCAATGCTTTTCTTCCAATGATATGTTGAATTGGACTGATCGTTTTACCGTTGTTGCATGTTTCATTTTGTTACTGTTAAAATCAACGCATGCCCTTCACACGACACAGTGTGCCGGGTAATTTCATGAGGATTCTTGTAGGGGGTCAATCAGTTCTCCACCAACCGCTTTGATATCCTATTATTCGTCATCTATAGTTCATTTCTGTGGGGCTGTGAACTATCATTTAGCAGTGCAGTATCATTTTACGACGGTGGTTGTTGAAATTCCTCTGGTTTTCGTTGATCTCAACTGTGAATCCGGTACAGGAGGGTCCGAGTACATGCAAGCGTACTGCGTATGGTATGATTCAACTAGCCTGACTTATAGAGATCAATTCATTTTCCAGATTCATTTTTGTTATCATTGAAAAAACCCGTAGAAAAAAATTTCCAGGAGACTTTATTCTAGTTGTTCTGGAATCCAGGAGGTATTAAACTCGGGCAGCTCAAGCCGAACCTGTTTCGAAAGCCACACTTGGTATACGTACAAAGCTTTTAGAGCGATGCCTCTTTTCTGAACTAAAAAGCTCGGGCTCTGTGAAACAGAAGAGTGGCGGGGGAGCGGGCTCGCTTTCATTAATCCGATGGGAAATGATAAGAAACTGGAGGCAGAAAAGGTAAATGGGGCTGGAGCCCATGTAGTTAGCCCTCTGATTAGAGTGTTGGAAGGTGAAATGTGACGTTGGTAGGTTGGTAGGGGATTCCGAGAGAAAATTGGTTAGGGTCTCGTGAAGGCGGCTGAATAGAAGAAATAAATGTGCGATCTAACCCCCACTCCTCTTTTCCTACCTTTTGATATAAGTTGTGAGAATGCGCACGTGTCCATATTGGTGCTTTCAGTGAAACCATAAGGCAATCTATAACTCATTGGCTATTGTATAGGAAATATATTGAGGCCGTTTGCTTCGAACACACGTTCCTTTCCGTCGATGTGTAGGACGTTTTTCGGGGTGCGCAGCCCCTCGCCGCCTATCGCCATCCCCACCACGACCACGCTTTGAAATTCTTCCTATTCGCCGATTCTCTCTGAAAATACGGCAAATTTCCTAATAGCAACCGCTGTAAACGACCGGGTGTCCTCCTCTACAATCGCCCTTTGGAATCGCACAAATGCCTCAACTCTTTAGAAATGTGTGGCGGCGTTTATTTTTGGTACTCTTTCGAGAGAGATAAATAGGTAGAAAACGTTTTCCGTCAGAAATAAGTTAATGTTCAGTATATGATACAAAGAGTACTTTTGGCGAATTTTCAAATAAAATTACGCTATTATGATGGCTTCAAAGGTTCAATACACAAAAATGTTTGAAAATGATATTAATGCAAATCTACTTTTATAAATAGGTATAAGTCCTAAATTTGGCAGCATATTCGAACGAAGAACGACATTCAAAAGTAAAGACCTAATAGTAGAACTAATTCCTCAAGGTATCGACTAGGGATGGGCATCGAGTACTCGATGTTTTTATTTAACCATCGATGTTTTCCTTCCGATGTTTATCACACATTCGTTGTTTTTCCTTTTCCCCTACATACCTATACATAATTACATTCTATTTTACGTTTCAGTACATAATTGCATTATTTCCGTGCCACGAGGTCTATTCATATGCGCAAGCATTAGGTTCACAGACATGTCTGAATAGTGTCAAATTTCTGACGAATTGGCGTGAGAAAAAAAGGTATTAGGATGTTGGATTTGGACAAGTGACCTTTAGGTATAAACGTGATGGAAACATTATCCGTACCTACAGGGAGGAAATGTTTCTCGTTGACACCATCCGTCACACATTTCAAATTATTTGATAATAGAGAAGGCTACTTTTCCCTTACATTTCCAATGAGTGGTTTAGCTAACAAAGGCTGTTAGAGACATATGATTATTACCTAATAGCGATGTGTATCGAATACTCGAGGTTTTAAAACATTCGTCGATGTTTTATCATACATCGATGTTTTTCTCCGTTGTTTTTTTAGACATCGGTGTTTTTGCTTTCTCCCAAAATACCTACACTTACAACCCTATTTTACGTTACAGTACGTACCATTTACATTAATTGCATTATTTTTGTGCCTTATTAGGAACTTTACTTACCTACTACTCGTACATTATTTGTGATTCAACGTGGTTCTTTTGCCTTTTATTGTTCTAGCAGCTGCAGTGTTTAGGTTGCATATTTTTCATGTCAGTTTTCATAACTCGAGATAAGATACGAGTAGTAAGAAAGAAACCAAAACCACCATCATGTCACGTGTGACCGTGCAACGTTCATATTAACGTTCATTTTTTTCGAAAATTCGCTAAAATCCACTAGTACTAATTAATTCTCGTCCAATTTCCAAGCTAGTACCAATCTCCACCGGGAGCGCTAATGTATATTCAATCGGGTCGATCGTGAACAAACATTCGCTCAGCCGGTTGAAACAGTCAGGTGTCAGTCTGGAAACAGCTGAGCGTACGATCATTCGGCGGAGGCGCACCTTTAGAAATTATTGCAAAGCATGTTAAATTAAATTCTATTTCTTGTCTTCAGTAATAACCTCATATTCCACATCGACTTGCTGCAAAAACGAAAAGTATCTTCTTACGCATCTTGTTATCCCTCCACTTTAACTCACAAAAATACTTTTGCGGATCGTTGGACACAAACAAAATAGCTCTATCGCTTAACACGATGTTTGGGAAACATCTCGACCCTCCAATTTACACTTCCAAAACGTTTCTTTTTGAATAATTATTCAAAAAAAGGTCTTTTGGCTCAGGAGGGAAGTTGCCATCAAAACTTAACGCCCTCATTAAGCATCCGCTCTCACCCCTTGCCTTAATTTCTCCCCCCCCCCCACCCTTAGAGCGCTTCATTTTTAAAACGAAAGCATTCCCCGCAGTTTTTCTAGCAACGAAATCGCTTCCAATTAAAATCTACTTCAAGAGCCGAAAGCTTCGTAGAATGTTAATCCACCCTCTAGTATTACCGACTTTAACCTTACCACTGACCATACCATAAATTGGTGGGCACGATAATTATTACTCTTTCCCAGAAAGATTTTTTTCCCTTCTCGGAATTTAAAATAATTCTAGTAACTTGGCAAGAAAATCAAACACTACAATGCTGTTGTATCAAATGCACGTGATTCAAGGGGTTCAAAACGAATTTTGAAATTTTGAAAATTTCAAAACTCGAAAAATTCCCATCAAAAGGTCTGTTTTTTATTCCATATTTAGATAGAGATTATTTCTTAGAATTTTTTAAGACCATCCACAGCTTTGTACGACCAGCCGTTCGTTGACAATGGCGGCTCAAAGTTGGAGCAGATCAAAAATCGTCATCATGATAGTGAATCGTAAGGCAGCCTGTCGGGTCCATTTTCAAACTGGCCCACCTGATTCAAACAGCACATGGTTTTCAAATATCGAGTTAATGAATAATATTTAATAATAATTATTAATAATGAAGCATAAAAATTAATAATAACCAACAAATAAATGTTAATAATTTACACTGCTTGATAATAATTATTAATAATTAATGATAATTCATAATAATAATTAATTTATGATTCAGTAATCGAGACAGAAGGGTGATCTGTACAAAGAAGATAATAAACCGTTGTGTCAAGAATTTGCAGAGTTTTTAAGGGCGGAAAAGCTTTTAATGGTGAAGAGCTTCAGAAACATTTCTTCCAACTGTTTGCAGCGATTGAACAGCGTCTTGGACCAAGAAAATCTGTGTCACTGTATTTTTGGCTTTTCAAACATCGTGAATATCTGTTTTTCAGCGCGATATTGTTTGAAGAGCTGAAAATTACAGTGACGGTTTACAGGGGAATAAATTCAGCAACGGCAACAAAACAACGTTCCAACGCAGAGGCGACAAAGCCTGGAGCCGTGAATGAACAATACAACAATGGGCAAATGGATCAAGACGAGAGGAATTGTTCACTAGGCATCGGCATTTGTCAATAGTTCCAGCTCCCTCGTCATGAATTATTAGAGCAAGTGTTGCTTTGCTCATGTGCGAGCAACGGCTGGGCTCAAGCGTATGCAAAGTGACATCGATTAAGGTTACATAATTTATATAGGTAGCAGCGGTAATATGCTTCGTTCCGTCAGGCGCAACAATGGATCTACACATCAAATGCAGGCCATAGAAAGATGTTTCAATCCAACAGGATCACTTTGATTAGCTTATTCGAATCTGGAGGCAGATTTAGCAGCCTAGTTTCATTCAGGATATGTACTCGTACTAAAGTGATTTAAGGTATCATGTTCAAACTTCACATGATCATCAGCAAGTGCAGAACTCTCTATCGTAGTTATCAATAAACTGACAAAGGTCAACCTGTCGGAGTACCAATTTCAAGGTCTTCTCCTCCAGCGCCTCTTGAACATATGACTTCATCACATCTATTTTCTTTCCCCTTGCTACACATTACTTCTACTTGTTTCATTCTACCCTTCCCTATGTTGTATCTGACTCGACCCTTATTATAAATAAATAAATAAATAGAATTGTTTAATAGACCCATTGCTTAGGGTCTGTTATTTTACAAAGCAAACATGTCTACCGCAACTATTATAACTACTAACATCTATCTCTTCTTCCGAATTCCATTATTCATATTATAGATTTTTGGTTTATTATCTTCGATAATGTAGGTACCATTGGAATCGCCCAAAGAAAAAAATTGTTTAACCCCACCTCAAAAATTGTTGGTTTAAGTTTCAAGATACGTAGATTATTTGCCACTTTGCTCAGTTAGCGTTGAGCTAAAATTTCGAAATTTTTTTTTTCAAAACTAAAAAGTTCGTGTTTTCCTGAAAATGGGAAATAAGTTCCAAGATGGAAGGGAAATCATGAGTCCGCCGTGGTTTGGTCGAAGAAAGGGTCTCATCCTTATGGTATCTTGAAGGCTTGGAGATTTCTTGAATTTCTGTTTGATTATTAATCCAGTGGAGTGGCCGTTTTTGAAGGAGAATGACAAAAATAGAGGGGAATAAATTCCATCTGCGACAATGCGCTTTCATTGGCTGTTCCATATTCACTCATCTAGACCCACTTGCAACGCACAACGAGGGTACCCCGCTCTACATTAACGCCCAGGAAAGGATATAACTTGCAAAACCACATCCAGGTAGGTGGAAGTTTGCAGGAACGTTGGTTAGATTTAGCACCAAAATTTTAGATACAGCTACGTGGATAGTTTGACGAGCATACTGAGCGCCTCTGCCTTTCCTCGCGATGCCACCCTATTGCTCATTAATGCGCATGTTCAGTTGTATATTGTCTCGTGGCACCCTCCTATCCTATTAACTGGAAACTGTTTATTGAATTAATTATGATCGTGTATCCATCTCCACACCTCCGCATGCTAAATGGTGAAGCGGGGGAAGGGACGGGCTCAACAGCTTACCTTGGCTGCGGTAATAATGCGTTTTCAACCTGAAGGTAAATGTTAATCTAGCAAATCTTCCATAATGACATGAATACAACGTGTCATCTCCTGACCCTTGTATGTGATTTCAACCACTGCTTTCACACACTCTCTCTCTATCTCAATCCCTTCAACTGATCTCGAGCCAAGGAAGCGAGCCACCGCGAAATCGCTTACAGTTGCCGGGGCATCAATCTGTCATCCACTTTATTCGTCCAATTAGTGAAAGAAATTCCACTTGACCTTGGATGATCAGCTAATGAGTCCGTTTCCATCATACATAGGACAAGGAACTCGAGCCAACGTTTGCCACACGGGTTCCCTATATCCATACATAACACAGTATCTTATATCCACACTTGATCTACTACCTCAAAAACGCTGCCAATTTTTCCACAACGGTTTATTATTAGCATTAGATAATCGCTAGGAGTGGACAAGAATCCAAAATCTAAAATTCCACTCCCGTCTTCCATTTCATAGCTTCCTGAACGAATTTGGTCTGTAGCAAAATCAGTGTCCCAGGTAAAACTTCGAAACGATGTAGGGAGCATGAAGGTAAAGCTCTAGATGTTCCCTTATGAATTTGAACCCAATCGGCACAACATTGGTGTCTGCACATGTGCAAACATGAAATCCTAAAATAGCTAAATCTATCGTAATATCGATCGGTCAACATTCGTATTTCTATTAAGGGAATTACATGAAGGTATCATAGACTCTATCACGTTTGTATTATTAGCAGCTACCGCGCAAACGCAAACTTAAAATTATGTACACAGCTATGTCTGCAATAATCGGATCCCTTTTCGATTTGCATGGTGATATGAATAACTAAACGGAGTTTATATGTTGAAGCGAAATTTGCTGCTGTTGTTATCGAGGTTCGGTCAGGTTTAAATGAATTTCATTTTTTCATAAACGGAGTTTATATATGTTTAACTAAACGGAGATGTTTAATTAAACGATATGTTTAACTAAACGGAGTTCAGTGAATTCCATCCCAGCGGGAACAATAACACTCTGCGCACATGCTGATTCAAGTTCTGCAATTTCATGGTTATTGGGGAATAGTGTAACGATGTTTTCAATTAATTCCATCCACTACTAAATATACTGTTTGATTAAATTTTCTTGCCGAGATCAATGTGTAAAACAACGAACTTTGGACACAAACCAATTGTGCAGGTCCTTGTTATGGTTTTTAAATTTATTTATTTTTTAGATTAATAGTAGAATGTTATTGCAAAGTACCATGTCAGTTAGGATAACAATACGTATTTATTGATGATTCGACTTTATATTTTAGATAGGTATATACATTTGAAAAAAAACAAGGAGTGTTTAAAAATGTTGTATCCCCTCGAAAAACAATCCGTGAAAAAATATAACAAATACCATTCTACAGCAGCCGGAAAAAGTTGTGATATCCACTTTCCCCGCTCGCCCTTTTCCTTCCAACTAAAGAGATGTCCTAACCACATCACAAGCACCGTACCGTTTCGAAATCTCCCCTTGTCGCCATGGCGAGACGTTTTATTACTACACATCTATGTACGTAATACGTTGATGTGTAGTATTAAAATCGTCAAGCCAGGGGGAGATTTCGAAAGGGTACGGTGCTTGTGAAGTCGTTAGGACATCTCTTTCCGGCTGCTGTAGAATGATATTACGAGGCGGGTTTTTTTTACACGGAATGTTTTTTGGGGGGATATCACAACCCTTTAAACCAATCTTGAGTCTTTTAAGAGACACTGGCTAAAGTTGAAACAAAGCTCTGTGCAAAATTTCAAGTCAAACGATGAAGGTGGTGAAGCCTTGGCTAACTGAACAAGAAGAAAGAAAAACATGGTACCTAATAGGTTTTTGAAGCTATATAACTTGGCGCCCTTTGGGCCTACCGACATGAAACTTTCAGGGAAGTTTCAACAAGAAGATCCATACCAATTTCAATTTGATCGGCTGTGGAGCCGTCCAACTAGCCAAAATTAGCCTAAATTTGAATTTTTTGTTCCTAAAATTTTCTTGGATTAAGTTAATGGGTTAAATCTTTCAAATGGCACTGAGTCGTGGTATAAAGTAGGTCTGTGTAAAATTTCAATTCGATTGGTCCTGTTAATGTTAGCCAACAATTTCTGTTATTTTATTTCTAAAACTTTTTGGATTGAGATATGGGTCAAATCGTTTAAAAGGCTCCGACTCAAGCTGAAAAGAAGCTCTGTGCGAAGTTTCAAGTTGATCGGTCAAGCAGAAGTTGAGGTATGGATACCTGGAAAGAGCGTTTCTTGACGTCCCGTAAACATACACTCGGTACAGTGAAATGACCAAGGCTGGATAGATCGTTTCATTTAATCTTTCAAGATCACCTGATTTAGCTAATTGAGGTAGACGGTATTCAAGCAGAGGGGCCAGTAACGGATGTGTATTATACCGTCATTAGATAGTATTAGATTCTTGGAGGGAATCTAGTGGTGAAAGGAGGTACAAGAATGTTATTAGAAGCTTTGGAGTATTACGTTTCTTAAAGGTGTGTTGGTAAAATAAACTTGAATGAAGTGGTAGCAGTTCCAATTTATAGTAACAACGAAGGTGGTATAACAAGGGAGAACGTGGACAAATTAAACGACTCAAGATGTGGTATTTGGTAGACAATAACTATCGCCTCAGGAAAGGGTTCAGGTGTCAAGGATTGGTAGGTGGTGAGGCTAGAAACTACCAAGTAGGTAGACGCCGCCGACAATGGAGCCAACACAATGACTTGGAAACTGCTCACATTCCTGTAAATTGCTAAGAAGGAGCAGGTCGGCGGGGATAAGTGTGTATGTTGTCGGGAGGTATAGCAGGTCCAAGATTGAATTTGTGTGTTACACGAGCGGTTGAGGGGTCGGGGGTAATGGTAGTGGGAATGAGGCGGCTCTTACGGAAGACGTGCAAGGAGTTGGTGGGGGCGGGTCAGATTCGAACTTCCCTCTGTCGACTCATAGATGGCTCTGAAGCAAGTCGAGCTGGGTTAGAACTAGGCGGTAAAGCTCCGTACCTACACACGCTCAGAGTGACCCATCTCTGACCCTTTGCCGTTTCACCTCCCTCTTCCATTCATCCGTCCTTCTCACTAACGGTGGCGGTACTGAGCCCTTCCACAGGTAAAGGATCAAAGGAGTCGGGGCCGACCTCTCTCAGCTCTGGCGGTAGCCCGGGGCTAAACTACATCATCTTCACACCTTATCCAACTCTTATTCTCCGACATTTTTCATCAACCTGCCTATCCCTCGACTCGCTTTGCCTTCCCCAACCGACCTTTCCCATCGAGCCTTCATTAGCCGAAGGCCTTTGGATAGTACAACCTTTCATCAAAAGATCTCTCTCCAGCTCTGATCACACCAAGAAGACCCTTCACTGCAAAAGAAAACGGGATATCCATACCGGGAGGGTCATTAAAGTGACTTACTATTAGTATATCGATCCCACTAGGTCTAACTCACTTATCCCAACTTTGGGATAACACCAAAACGATAGAAAAAAAAACAAAAAAACGAAGGATACAATGCCTCGAAACCATGTGTGCAGCCAGTGTTCACCAGAAAGAGTAAAAGTTGAGCGAAATAGGCGAATCCTATAGCATATTATGTTTATTATGGTGAGGGAATGGCAGGACTGGTACGACGAACAATCAACCTTCAAGGGCCTGTACCACTACCAGGTTATGGATAGGGTGATGAGAAAACCGACTGTCCTCCACTTACCTTTGTCCCGTAAAGAAATGGTTCAGCTGATCCGACTCCGCACAGGACACGGACACATCAACCGAAGCCGTTATCTCACAAACCTAGCCGAATCCCCAAATTGCGAGTTTTGTGAAGATGTGGTAGAGGATATGGAACACAAGGTCATGGTTTGCCCCTTATATTCCGAGGAACGGATACCCTTCAATTGATCCGAGAAAACCGCGTCCTCTCACAGTTACTCCATGCTGCGACTCGAAGCGAGCTTAAAGTCTTCCTGCGCTTCATGAAAAGGGCCGGGATCAGATTGTGAAAGTGAAGTTATAATATAAACTGTACATATATTAACGTTTAACTAATCATGTAATTAATTTCATCATTATCATACTATCATGTAAATATCTTAGTATCATGTAATTCAACTCATAATTTGCTATATGAAAGACCAGCACTGTAAATACTACTGGTTATATGCATCAGCTAAGTAGATGTGCAACCATTAAATAAATAAATTAAAAAAAAAAATGTTTAAACCAATACCAACAGACTCAATAACGTTTCAGTTAGTGGTTGCAGTGAATCACAACTTAAACTGTGGAATCAGCCTTCGCTGGATTGATAAGCAACCAACGGCAAAAGTAATTTTCCTTATTACGATATCGAGATGAAAACGAAATGACGATGACGATGAAATGCCCTAATAATATAATATTAAAATCAAAGAGTTATCAAAGGAGTCAGTGCTGTCGCTACCTCAGATCTAAAACCTAATTAATAAGGTAATTACTCTTATTTACGTACCATGATATTTACGCTGATGTGCTATCCATATTCATTTGGGGTTCTCCGCACGAGTCTTACGATCCCTCATCCCCCACTCCCCCTGACTTATCTTGCAAACAGATTGTCAGACCACGTGACGAGCTCTGATATGTCGATGGAGATTTCGACGTTTATAGTTATTTCCATCGATTTCTGGCGAAGAAGTCAACAAAACCACTCATGAATTGAATACCTACCACTCCTTCAATTAAGCTCGATAAAACACCAAAATGTCCTAACGGCCTTCTCTACCATTTTTAACCAGCACCAAAGACCATAACACAATTTAAAATGTTAGTCGTAATTTCCCATCTCTTCAGCACTAACTCCAGACTGCTCAAAAAAAGAAGGGCGAAGAAGCAGCAGCGGGAAACAGAATGGAAATGATCGATCCAAGACCCCCTAATGAGATTTTCAAGATATTATCTTTTTTTCTCTTCATCTTTTACTCCGACTATAAAATGCACCCCCTACTGGATATTTCTTAGCTTAAGATGATGACACTTGGAGAGGTAGGCAAAATGACGACGGGTGGTTAGAAAAGGTCGTTCTTTCTTAGGCTGTACCAACCAAGAGTTGTTAATTTCAGGCGTTCATAATTTTGAGATGACCTTTATAAAGGCGTAATGAATTGTATTAAAAAAACTCCTATTGAGTGTAGAAAACATTTTAATTACTCGGGATTGGGCAACTCGTTTTTCTTTTGTCACGCTAATAAATAAGATACTCTGACTGGGATGACGGACTCGACGAAAATACTCAATGGTCCGAAGTTTTTCATCAAGTATAAATAGTTCGGGTGGTGACTCGTGGAAGACGATGACAAAATATTGAGAAGAAACTTATATAATTAACGAATTCCTGAAATGAAAGAAGTCTGAATGGACTGTAAGATTCTTCGCTCGACCATAAGGCGAATCAGTTTTTGACTTTCCATCCCCTTCATGTAAAAGTTGGATCTCGGGTCGTAACACTATCTTGTGACGAGAAGACGGCCTCAATAGTCGTGTGAACAATGTTTAGGGGCAGGACTAAGGAACCCAAAAAAGACTTTAGGGACAGTAAGGGGGAATCAGCTTTTGCACGTCATTTGAATGAATTAATTCGTGGCTTCAGTTTTGCAGACAGGCAATTTATCGAGACCCCTAATTTGTGCCAGAAAGGAAGCATGTTAGATGTACTTGAAAAGTTCAAAATTATCAAGTGTGATAGGTTAGGAAAATCTTTGAATGATGTAATTTCTTCAAGTTTTTTCTCCACTGTTGTGTCCATTTATATAATTTTCTGAAATAGCTTGACTCCTATGCGCTCCCCCCCCCCCCACCACCATCTATACACACACAGTCCTTCACTTCTAACAGCCAATCAGAAGTTGTTTCCTTTTACTTGGGGGCAACTATTCCCAATTTTAATTCGAGTATTTGACGACCTTGATTGAGTGATTTGACGAATTACCTGCATTGTACCTGATTATTGTATACGTAATAGTAGTTTAATTAAAGGACTATTCGTGATCTCAATTATTGTTATCCGTTTCTCAATATGGGAACACTCGGGAGACCAGGGAACATTTAGACCAACTTTCTAGGGGAACACTGGGGTGCTTTTTCGAGCCTTCGGAAACATCGAGGTGGTCCCTCAATCTTACAATAGTCCCCTATAATTTCCAGCCAATAATCATAAGGAAAAATAGATGTAAAATATATTATATTTTCGATTTAATTTTCTTCACGCGATTGAAATAATAAACAATGTTGGATACGTAAATAATGGGTTATGTTACGTTCATGTTATGTTGTGTGAGGAATGTATATCTACCGACTAGCCACTTGGCGACTTGTAAAAGAACATGCGACAAGTACCACAGAGCAATAGGTTGTTATCAGGGAAGTAACTCGTACAATGGACAATAGCATCGAAAAACTGAAATCCACCGAGAGTGGGGAAAAACCACTCGCACCCTGCCTCTCAGTTTCAGAGTACATAATATGTATCGGAGAGACATAGATGGACGAGGGAGTGGATTGTCAACAGATCGAACCAATATTTGGTATTTGCCTTGGCTTGACTTATATCGAAGAGTATTTGTTAAATGTGAAGGGGAAGACGTTGAGGATGATGAGGTGGGGGGCTTGAAAAGACGGGTCGAAGGGAGCGTCAATAATGGGAAGGACCCTTTCCCTCGTGTCTTATCAATGTTGCAAAGAGACTTCTTGCCCTCACGGCTCTCGATTTATCTGGTGGTCACAATCTACTAGGATACTCGAAGGGACCGAAGTTATTCACCCCATTTCATCCTACCTTCCCCTTTTATCCCTCAGGTCGGGCACCAATCTCTTTGGGAGGGATGCGGGAAGAAGAAATCTTGTCGAACGTAATTACACTCTTAATGAGATCATCAACCCTTTGTAATCCTCGACCGATGGAACCCGAGCGAGCAAAATTAGGTTTACTTCGGCCACTCCTATTTACAACGCGATAAACTACCAGGCTTTTCCTGTATATCCAACTATACCACCTTTACACGTAAGTTTCCAGCTGTAGTAGTTCAACTACAACGGTCGTCACATCACAAGATCATAGGGTGTTTTTCTGAACAACGTCAAGCAATTTATTGAACTCGCATAGTACAGATTCCAAACAAGAGAAGTCTAGCATGAAATACATTGAATGATTGCTTTTCACTGAGAAAACAAATCATGAAGCCAGGACGTTGGAAATTCACCAAGGTATCTTGTCCCTAAATAGTTAATATGAATTCCATGAAAATCTCATTATAAGTTTCGATTGCGCATGGGCAAACATAAACCTCTTGACAGTCTCGGAAGTCCGATTCCGTTAAAACATTCTTAAATTACAGGTTACGTGCGTTTAGGGCCCCTATGAGTTTCCAAATCGATCCATGAAATAATATAAATGAATAGATATGTGTTTCTTTGAGTTTACCATTTCGGCATCTCAATCTATACTATATAATACTCAGTGCAATTAGACCACCAGACCTGGTAAACCTTTCTATCAACCAAGGAGTCGAACTTGGGACTCCTCGCAGCAATGGACTAGACCGGTCCGTCACGGAGAGCGTTGATTTATGAAATACCGGAGTCTCCCTATCTATTTTGTGAAAAATGCGTATGCGCCACTCCTCTAGTCCAGTATGACGAGTTATATAATATATAAGCCTTTTACTGGGCGTTAGCATTCATTAAACACCACACTGGTATCGACTATATATTTTTTAAAATAATTCCATCATTGTATGGATGATTAAAATACCCTCAACGTCTGTCTTCCATTAGAACTCATTGAACTATACGAGATTATTCCTAGTCACTGTGTCATTAAGGGCCTGCAGGACCTAGGTAGGAAGGTTTTTGAAGGATATTTAAGGATATGATTGACTTGAAGTTTTGAAATGCGGGGGAGTTTTCCGCCACTATAGAAGCGCCAAGACATCCAATAAGAAGAAGGTTACGAGACATTTATCGAAAAATCGAGAAAAAAATCGAAATTTATTTGAGATTCTGCTCGGTCATTTTACATGTTTTAACTGCGATGTTTGCATTAGCCTTCCAAAAATACCTCCTCGTCTCGTTTTTTCAATAAAAAAATGTATTTTATGAATTTCAAAAATCGAACAACGTAGGGGCAATTGAAGAGTAAAGGGGAATGTGTGTGATTTTTTTGACAGTCAGTAAGAATGATGTTGAGGGATGTCGAGGGTCGGTCAAATGAAAATTGATTTATGTGCCAACAATTTCTTACTAGTACAGTGAATATAGAAATTTATGTCAAAACTCTTAAGTCAATCACAACTCGAGATATCCTTCAACAACTTCCCGACCTAGGCCCTGCATGCCCTTAAGACGGTTTTGACTACGACAGTAGAACAAGGTCGTTCAATGCGTATTCATTCATAAATAGGATTAGGCATAAAAACTAGTTATACAGGGCCGGGGAAGGTCTGGGATATGACTAGTTGTAATGATCCCTCAGGCGATGCAAGGGTGATTCCGCTAGTGTAGTTGATGAAATAGCCAGATTGTAAATTCCCTTTGGGAAAAGCGGCATTCATTTAGAGCCTTTTAACTTTTAAGCATGAGGATTAGGAAGCGTTTTACCGTGTAGGTGTAAAAAGGCCATTGAAAGAAGTCATACAATTAGCGGAAGGGTATTACGGTGAAAGTATGACGGCATTGTAATGATGTTGCAGCCTTATAACCGTTCCTAGCCCGACCTCCCCTAGCGTGGAGTATTAATCTTAACATACCTCCATTTTGCGAGGAGGGGAAAAAAAGGTTATTAAAAGGTCAGGCAGCACGCGAAAGCCTCGGTACGTTCAACGTAGCCTCGAGGTCAATTTAATCTTGTGATCAGACTCGGTGCTCCGAACAGGTGGGAATAAATAATGGAACGGAACTCGCGGGGGTTGTTACGCGTTGGTTGTCGTGTCATTAGCGCGTGCAGCTCAAAGAGTTAGCAATGTGCGCGGGATCGATCCGACACGTTATATACAGCCTGTATATATCAGCCAACATGGCTTGTGCGGCCGAAGCGAGAATTCATTTGAAGTGGTACCTTAACTAGACTCGTGAAAAATGGGGGCGATCCGATGCGTTCGTGCTCAGCTTTTATTAATAAGGGGTCCGACGTTCGTGTGTCGGTGATAATATTCAAATTAAATCTGGAAGGAATCTCGAATCCCTGACGTGAGGGTGCGGTATGTTATCGGTCAACAAGCATCTCCTGTCGACAGATAGTCCTACTCGAACCGCCGCATAGCGTGAGATAAAACTCGTCTATTAGGGATTTATGGCGATAACTTGACAATGACCCTCAACAATATTAACATGCAGTTATGTGTAAGCAAGTTAAATTACTCCAACATACTTGTATATCTACCCACTGATTGTCACGGTAGGATAAACATCGACGATACGACTGTTTACCAATGCACCGGTGGAGAGCGCTGGCGACCTCGCGTAGATGCGTTGATCGGCACAATCATAATTACCAACGGGAAGTCCCTCCCAACTAAAACATTTCCCCCAAACGGGACTGACTTCACAAAACATCCCTCCGAGCTATGAGGATGTGATATCGAAAATTTGGGGAACTCCAAGAAAAACTTGGGTAGATAACAAATTTCACGCTTCAACGCAATATTTCTTCACTATCAACTAAAAGCTCCGATTCAACGCTAAGTAGGAACTTAGTCTGACTTGAAAATAGGGAACTTGCGTCAGTCAGAATTTCAAGTTTGGCTACGGAGCCTAATCACGGAAATCAGCAGTGTTGTTCGTCACGATGGTGCAGGAGAGTGGGGAGGGGAATCAGCCATAACATGATCTACACCCAACAATTGGATCCAAAATGATCCTGCGCTTTGCACTGCTTGTCCAGTTTAGTGTCGAGAAGTGTGAGAATCCCGACCTAAATTATACTGGGTAATTACACTGACTTTACTCATAACGCAGCAGGCACGCAATGAAATTCCAATGATGAATAATTCATTAATTATTCTTAATGATGATTATTCTAATAATTATTCTTAATGATGATTATTCTAATAATTATTCTTAATGATTAAATTATTATTAATGAAATAAAAAAAGGCGAAGGACACTCATATACAACAGTTTTTAAATCAACATAAAATTTATTTAATACGTATTTAATAACGTATTTAATACGTTTGAAATCCAGGGGAAATCTAGTACATAGGTATGTTGTATTGATGTGATTCATGCAAAATCAACACTGGAGGGATATACTCCTAATAAACCTAATAAGCCTGATGAGGGAATTCTTCAATAACCGAGGGTTGGCAAACTAGCACCAATGTCTATTAGGGGTGGGGAATATTTAACGTAACTGCTTCAAATAACCCAATACTGTCCAGTAACCTAATACCAGATACCTAACCTATTACCGGAAAAACCCTATTACTGGAATAACTGTTTTGAGAACTTGGGCCCTTTGAATTTGGGAAGTTCCCTTTGAAGGCCTCTTTGTCGCCGGCCATACGGGATTCCGTGATAATAGGTTGGTTGGGACTATTCCAGGTAATACCAAGTAATAGGTTACAGAAAACGAATGCGTGAAAGGTGTGCGATCATAACTGTTTACATGTTATTTGAGTGAGTATTGAGTTAGTTTCGAGTAACAGCGACCGTCTGGTAATAGGAAACCCAGTCTGCGTTGGGCTGGAAATGTTTTCGAATCGCCGGTAACCTATTACCAAGAAATAACCGTAATTAGCCATGCTTAATGTCTATCACTGAGAAATGAAAACAACAGAGACACAACTCCGAAAACTGTACCAAACATGTTATATTTTTATTGGTCGAGCGATTACCAACTACCCAACGATTATAACAGAAATCGTTTGAGCATTTCAAAATTCACTCAGAACTAGCTCAAACTCTTCTTTTTTTTCTTTTCCTTTTCTTTTCTTTTTTGGTTTATTATCTTCGATAATGAACCATTGGAATCGCCCAAAGAAAACCTTTTTTTATCCCTCCCCCCCCCCCCCCCTCAAAATTTCTTGGTTTACGTTTCAAGATACGTAGATTCAGAAAATCGAATTAAAAAACTCTGCAAATTCTTGACACAACGGTTTATTATCTTCTTTGTACAGATCACGCTTCTGCCAAGATTACTGAATGATAGGTTAATTATTATTATGAATTATCATTAATTATGAATAATTATTACCAAGTAGTGTAAATTATTAATATTTATTGTTGGTTATTAATAATTTTTATGCTTCATTATTAATAATTATTATTAAATATTATTTATTAACTCGCCATTTGAAAACCATGTGCTATTTGAATCAGCTGGGCCAGTTTGAGAATGGACCCGACAGGCTGCCTCTCGATTCACTCTCATGTTGATGATTTTCGATCTGCTCCAAATTTGAGCCGTCATTGTGAACGAAAGGCTGGTCGTACAAAGCTGTGGATGATCTTGACAAATTCTAAAAAATAAACTCTATCTAAATATGAAATAAAAAATACACCGTTTCATCTGAATTTTTCGAGTTTTGAAATTTTCAAAATTTCAAAATGCGTTTAGAACCCCTTCCCCTTGACCTAGGGTTATGAAAAGTTTCGAGGATCATTGTGGGGTTGGTCGGAACCCGTAAAAAAAGATTTTGTAATTTTAGCTGAACGCTAACTGGGCAACGTGCCGCGGACGGCGTACGGCGGACGGACGGATTTTTTTATTCGATTTTCTGAATCTACGTATCCTGAAATGTAAACCAACAAATTTTGAGGGGGTGTTAAAAAATCTTTTTCTTTGGTCGATTCCAATGGTTCATTATCGAAGATAATAAACCAAAATCCGTCCGTCCGCCGTACACCGTCCGCGGCACTTTGCCCAGTTAGCGTTAAGTTACCTTGGAGTGATTGCAGTTTTTCAGTGGAGTTCGTCCAGAGGTTCATTTTTTACTCACCTGTAAGCAAAACAATGAAGTAAGATTATTCAGTCATAGGAGTATCTCAACAAATAGCGCCTAGCACGTACAGTAAACATCGCAAATGCTCATAACTATGCACAATTATACTATGCAAATAGTGCTGGTTCCTTTTCCCAAAGGTGGAAGCCCGCGGGCCAAATATTCGCGCTGTAGGTACAGAGCACTCCTGTAATTATTTAGCTTCTATTCACTCTCGAGTTAGTTGGGATTTATTCAGAAATGTTTCGAACAACTCCGAAGGTTGTTTGTTGTTTGCTTTTTTAATTTCGTGTATTTTACTGTCAGACGTTTATAAAACGATGCCAGATCGCAATTCTCACCCAGAGGCCCCTAATGAACCCCTACAGACGCCCGAATCGAGATATAATATTAATTTATAGTTGCACATATTTTTGCAAGAAATAACATATTTTATACAAACCGCTCCGAATTATGTAGTACGTAGCAAAGTTCGAAAAAAATGAAAGATGTTAGGAACAATGAGATTTGCATGAATTTCGGTGGTACCGTTGGAAAAAACCAACACACATGACCCCAGTAAAGTGAAGAGATGCCGAAACAAATTGGGTGAGAAATGTCCGAAATACGAAATGCCTGAAGACATTTTGATTTCTGAGAGCAAAAATGACCCACAGGGGTCGTCGCTCCCAAACGTCCGAGAGGGGAGATGGTAAGGGTCCAAAAGTTTAGTTGGGCGAAACTACTGAGCATATCAATAACCACTTACCAGGCGGAAACCCATTCAATAGAAATTTGTGCACTGAAGATCCAGGAAAGATCAGGAAATGCTGTTATGGCAATTTCTGCCGACTCCATAAACTCTCAGCTGATCTGGGGACACCCCGATACCATTAGACCCGCTGTGTACGGCAGCAAACTGAGGGTGCCTTGAAGAGGACTAGGGATTGTAAGCAATAGTGCCTTGCAATAGAGTAGTGCAACAGGTAATATTTTATTCACAATAGACCCCACATGATGGTTGTAGTGACTCGAGGCGAACGAAGCAGCATTACATGCGATACGGCGGTTAGCAGGGTTTCATGTTAGCGGATGCGAAGACGCTACTATTACTTATTCCGATTGCGATAAATGCCACATGGGGCTTTTACAATTCCGTACCGCATAATCCCTCAGAATCGATTCCGTTTCGTGGTCAAATTGGATGGATTTGACCGCAGACAGTCAGGAAATCCAATTTATTCTGGATGCTATAAAGCGCAACACGCAAGTGGAAATATTGAATGAGGAAATTGAGGTATGGAGTGAGGAAGTATGACGGAAGTACTTCAGCCGATGGTAGCCCCAGAAGCGACACCGGATGTGGTTCATCAACGTTTATGTCATGTTTGCAGAGTGAGCTCAAGTGAGAGACACAAGTCGAAATGAGACATTCATCAATTTAGAAAAAAAATAGGGAAACAGCAAGACGTTCGAAAACGAGATAGAGCAAATTTTGATAGGTGTAGTTGTAGCATCTCTGTCCTCACAGTAGAGAACTCTGTTCTGATAGTACCAGGCGCTAAGCCACAGAGGAAAAAGGGTTTCAGGTTTTTGACCCGCCTTCCTCCAGCTCTGCAGTTCTTCAATGTTTTATAAACAAACGTTTTGGGCCAGTTGTTTCGGAATGCGTGGCACGGAGGCCGGAGCTGGTGGAACGTCGAGATCCACGACAAAGGGTCGTATCCCGCCTCCTTCTCCCGCCTCTTCATTTATTCACGGCTGCTCTGCTTAGTTTGAGCCGAGCTCAAACAGTTCCGAGTCCCCTGCTCGTTCGCTCGCTCCCGTGACCATTTGGCTTCATTTAATTACGCCCTTATACCAAATTTAATCTTCATCCGCATGCCTCCATAAACGCGTTTGAAGGGCTCGCGCCGGCATCTCTCGTATTCCGTTAGTTTACGCCGCCCAGTGGAACAAATGGCCAATCTGGAGGCAAAAACATCATGTCTGCGTTAAACGATCGACTACCATAAATTGTTAGCGTCTGATCTGACCAAAGTGATAGTTCTAACAAACACAGTACAATTACGAAGCAAATATGCAAATATGCTAACCGAGAAAATATGCTTGAATCCACGTATTGACAGTAAAACCCCGCTATACACAATAGTGGATAGTCATACGAAACGTATTTTCCTTACATAAGTAAAATTACCTTGAACCACGTGCAGGCCACAAACTGTGGAATAGGCTATGAAATGCAAAACACGAGAGGAAATGATATCGAAACCAATCATTTTGGCAAATTTCCGAAGAAAATGAAGCTATGGTTCTCGGTCCAAAATTTTTAAAACTCGTATTTTCGAAAATTTTGTAAACCGAAATCCGTTTCAGACCATCCATAATTCACTGCCAAAAGAAACCAAAAATTATATGTGTATATATATTTATATGGCACTCCGGACGATAAATCTCGATAGAATTGAATAAAAAGGTCAAATTTTCACAAAAACCCGTCTGGCAATCGAAAGGCTAAGTTCGTAGATGTGCAGTATCAAGCCACTCTAAGGTTTTTTTTGGGGAGTTTAAAGGGGTGTGTGGTGGAATTACCCATAAATTCCCAAAATGAAATGGTCTGTCTGACAAGTGGTACCTCATTTTAAAGGTTTTGACATGAAAATGTCTTGCTCTGGCCTCCCCCCAATTTTGTATAACGATTTTGTGACATCCACCTTTTGGCATGATTTTCACGTACAACCAATCCGTAACTAAGTACTCGTAATTGTAACTTCGTATGTGTGCCTCCCACGGTAATCGTTCAGCGCTCGTTGGAGTCGTTAGACTTCGTAGAATAGTTTCATGTTAACTAGACGCGCGTACCTTCAGTACAGGATGAAAAAATGAGGGTAAAAAATGTAGTCAGCAACACAACTACAAGTTTCTGATCTCTCTTTTGTCTGACATAGCTATGCAGCCATAAGATACCTATGTATTATTAGTCTGTTGGACTGCATCTCGTAACAAACCTGGACTCTACACTGACTGCCTCTTCTGGCGCCAAACTCTCCCTATTACCAATCCTGGTGAGGATCCCAGAGAATAACTCTCGGACTTACATAGTTTAGTGATCATGTCACCCACTATCACAGTCAAGACGTCTGCGCACGCTGCGTGCACGGGAACGAGAAGAAGCGGAAAACTTGAAATATTACACCAAAACTAGCGTGTCAAGCAAAAACATTTTCACGTCAAGGTTCGAGACTCTCACGAGGTAGTGGCTTGAACCAACGCCCAAAGGCTCGGTCATAGTTAATGAATTAGGCAATGGCTCGAGCGATATAGCAAAGCTGCATATGAATACGTTCAGCACAGGTAATAAACAACCAAGTATAACATGAATAAATGTTGATTTTTGCCGCTACTTCA
Source organism: Stenodema calcarata (assembly GCA_963920205.1). Taxonomy (NCBI): domain Eukaryota; kingdom Metazoa; phylum Arthropoda; class Insecta; order Hemiptera; family Miridae; genus Stenodema; species Stenodema calcarata. The sequence continues at coordinate 34,853,513 of OY986048.1, read as the reverse complement.
TCATAAGTCTGTAACTAAGTTCGTAAAATCCAGTGATGTACTGAGTGTAACAGTACACTGGGAGGCGGAAGAATGATGGTGAGGGTAACTACTGGAAGGATTCATGAAGGAGATTGTTACGGGTGAAAGACAAGTATAAAAAGAGTTACAATAGGTTTTAAAAGGGGGCGAAGCGAGAGGTGGTTTAGAGCAGGAACAGGGCCCGAGTTAATGTTGGGAGTCCAAGTAAGGAAAACCTAACGAAGCGAACACATAAGGGCCACATGTTGGTGTTCCCACACTAACTTCAAACAGAGTCTAACCCTAACCCCCGAAACCCGGGAAGCCTCCACCTTTCGCTTAGGAACTTGATCGCGTTTTCTCGACTCCTCTTGCATTTGCTTCATCCGGCAAGGAACCCTCTTCCATGCCGGGTTAGTTGATTTGGAGGCCCGGGGTCCGTTCCAAGAAGACGCGCCTACAAGGAGAACCAGTAAAGAATCCTCCCTTCAACCTGACGCAAATACATGTAAATCCAATCCGATGGAGGCAAACTCAATTGCTCGGGGACACACGGCAAGGGCAATATTCGAGATTTGAGAAGGAGGCTGACTCAATACAAAATTGTATTCGACGACTCACTTGCAATGGAACGTGATTTTTTCCCAAAGCCTCCCGTATTTCGAAAATCCGTTTAGTGCACTTGAACATAATTTCCCAGTAAACTCGAAAAGTTTACGAGTATTCACACGAACGCACGGGAAAGCCCCTTAGCGAATATTATTTTGGAGATTTCAAGTGCCATGAAGTGGCTGGGTATTCAACGACATGCAAATGCCTATGAATTAGTCCGAACAACAATCAAATTAACTACCTACCTTGTAACCCATACTTTGCACAGTGTAGTATTGTAGTTCCATTCAAGCCATCCACCCTCCCTCCTTTCTTGGCGCTATAAACAATGTAATATTTTTCAAGTTCTAATGATCCATTAAGTAAATCCTCACGATCTTAGTGCCAAGTATACTTCAAACGTTCCAAACGGATCAAACCGAGTCATGAGTACTGAACCCTTTTCCTCTCTCTTCCACAACAATTGGGTTGTTTTTTAACGGGTTAATTGGGTTCGATTATGGCCCTTTCGGGTCCATTACCTATAATATGGTAATTAGGAATATACTATATTCCTAAAGTTTCGTTCAAACGGTATTGATCTTACAGTGGTTGAAACGTGACTTCACACCTGTCCACACTTATTCCTTTGGAATCAATAACCAAATAAGAAAAAAAAAATCCATTTACTATCATACAGTGATCTGCACAAAAATTATAGTAAACCATTGTGTCAGTAATTTTAAATTTAATCAAGGCCTGGCTACCCCCGCCTTATTTCATCCGTGTGACCGTGATGAGTGATCAACCATACAGACAGACAAATAACTGAAAAAGAAAAGTGATTTGAATCTTTGTTCAGACGGGCCCATAATGAATATCTTGATGATCTTAATTTTAATTACTTACTATTTTATTTTATTAGTCAAAAATAGTTGGTATGAAAATTAAGAATAGGGTTCTATCGATATTCTGTCTAATGGATAAGGTGTAACAAAGGTGAGCAATCTTTCAAACTTTGAACAATGATAAATCAATTCACAATCCCCTTGTCCTACAATGTAATGAGTGAGACGAGAAAACAATGGCCACTAGTGATGAAATCCTGTTTCTCCAGGCTAGTTGTTGACTCCCACTGTATATGCATACCGCGATTATGGTTTTATTACACAAGAAGTAATAATACATGACCGTGTGAAAATCACCTCTCTTCGCAAGTACTAATCTACAGCAGGCGGAAAACGTTATATATCCACTTTCCCCGCCCACCTTTTTCCTTCCAACTAAGGAGATGTCCTAACCACTTCACAAGTACCGTACCCATTTCGAAATATTCCCTTGGCGCCATGGCTTGAAGTTCGTATTACTACACATCTATGTTTTATTACTACTCTGTGCGACTTGAAGGTTTTAAAAGGCACTTGATAAAGTTGAAACGAAGCTCTGTGCAAATGTCAAGTCAATCGGTGAAGGTGAAGAGGCCGTAGCCTTGCCAGTCTGAACAAGAAGAAGAAGAATGAGAAGGAGAATAAGGTAAGTGCGAAAAACAGGGTTTTTGAAGTTATATACCCTTCATCATACCTAACCACTTGAAAGTTTCAGGGCTTTAAATGAAGTAATAAGAAATAAAAGGCTCCGTCTCAAACTGAAACGCATCTCTGGGCAGAACTTCAAGTCAATCGGTGAAGGGGGAGAGGCTGTCTGAACAAGGAGAAGAACGAGGTAAGGACGGAAAACCGGGTTTTGGAAGTTATATAACTCGGCTCCCTTTAGACCTAGCGACTTGAAACTTTCAGGGCTTTCTACTATCCACACTAAGAAGATTCACACTGACTTTCAAGTTGACCGGTCATTTAGGAGCCTGGATAGCCTGGATATGGATACCTGGGAAACGCGTTTCGTGACGTGCCGTAAACATACACTCGGTACCGTTCATTTTTCTAAAGTTGTTCGCTTGGCGGGGCGGAACGCTGTCGCGTTCCTAGATAAAGCCGAGAATCTGTGTTGCATCGTACAATATCAACGAAAGTACTAATTGGTCCTTATTTGTGCTCCGGTTGGAAATATGAAACGATGTATACAATTTGTTGTTATGGAAACTCTGCATTGCTATACAGAGATTGATGCTTGAATGACAATTGTTTCTACCAACTTTATCGAGGGGAAATACGAAGAAACTTCAACTTGAGTTTCTGCCACAGAGCTGTCTTGTAAAGATGAAGTATTCAATGAAGCGCTAGCTGGTGAGTCAAACAGATACGAAAGCTGAGATCCTTTTCATTTAGGACCCTGAAGAGGAAACTTTCAAGATCCAAGACGTAACGAGACGCGCATTACTCTTACTTAACTGACGTTAGACAGCAGGAAATAAACATCAACAAGTCAACAAATACACATTGAAAATTATTTTGTCATACCTTACCAAGCCATTTCCTTGTGATTGATTTCCATTGCATCGCAATTGATTCAACTTTGAATATCTAACAGTAGATGGTGCCATCGTTATTGTTCTTTTTATAGTGCGTATTGAGAAGAGGCAGCAGAACAGTCAGTCTGAGACAGGACGTTAAGTGAGTGCTCGACCCATTTTGTTGATACAGCAAGAGCTTGAGCAAGTAGGGAGAATCCGAGAGAGCTTTGGCAGATAGATCCCAATTTAAATATGAAGAGGATAAGTTGGAGGTTGTTGTGATGGAAAGAGACTGTATTGTTTGAACGAGGTCGGTAAGTTTGTTTGAATTCTATTCCAAACAGAGCGTTAATGGCTTCTCGGGGGGAGGCATGGGAGTTTGATGGGTTATATCAAAGCTAAAGGGTAACGACTAGGGGGCAATCAAAAGGGCCCTTGATACGGAAGGGTAGGGACCTAAGGGGAGTTATTTTCTTGCGAGGGCAGAAAAGGGGTTGTCTAGAAAGCGGCCCAAGTTAAAAACAAGGCCCAAATGTTTGAGTTGTGCCATTAGCAAAACCGTTTGAAGGGAGTTTGATAAGAGAGGCGGTGCGTTTGAATCGCCTTTCCGCGCAAAAGTCTCATGCATCATTACCTACAATTAGATATCTACGCTCAGGAACCTCGTTATGTCGCCCTTCCAAGTGTCACCGTTTCCGTTTGTTTACATCATGTTCGTGACGTGAAGGTACCTATGAAGAGCTTCTCCTGACACCAGTTAAAAATAGCTTCTCCTTTCCACAAATTCCATTCACCAGTCCTTACAGACGTTTGGAGGCAATCGGTAAATAACTAGAGCAGTCAGTCGGTTTCTTTCAACGAAATTTTCAAAGACGATTGGCCTCAAAATGTTTATTACACAATTCTTTGAAAAAGTTCAAAGTTAAAATTCGTTTGGGAGCGTTTAGACATAAACTCAGGATGTATTCACGAACCTGTCACTTCCGATACTCCCTGATCTAACTAATTAAATTTGAAATTGAAATGCAAATTGAGGATACACATAAGAGGTTCTCGGATGTTTGTTGAGGTTATATATTCGTCAAAATATCTCTATACCTCTAAAACCGGCCAGAAATTTTGAGTAGAAAGAGATTTTTTTATTCGTCAATTGAGTTTTTGTGGAAACTTTATCAGACCCGTATACTCGTAATTGACATAATATGTATATGCTGAAAAGTAGTAAATTAATACAATATATATTTAATCTACTAATTATAAAAAGTTAGGGGGTTGGTTTGGAGTAGGAACGGGATCGAATGTAAACGCATCGCTACGCAGGTTGTTAATGGGATCCAGAAGCTCCCTTGGAAACTATCTGTAATGTTCGAAAGTCGGAATTAAATATTGTGGTGTTTCATCAATATCGATCCGTAAGTGCGTTGATATAGACACCTTTTGCATTCAGCTCCTGAGGTACGATTAAAATCGTGAGAACATTACATCAGGCAGCTGCAGGAAATTGAAAATAACTAATTACATCCATTAATCGGCTAGGTAAACAAAAACAATCATACGAGGCTGATGAGGGGTAATGGAGGCTAATAGGGTGAGCGAACGTTACACCCGGCAATCAGGCACCTGGGGATACGGCGGGAACTCAGGATTGCCAATGCGGCAGCTTCCTATTGATTCCGTACTACGGCATCCCACCGATTCGTCTCTGCCATTTCCTTGTTAAGTCCTCAATCACTCATCTTCGTCCGGTAGGCTTGGGTACGAGGCGTAATAAGCTGTCACGGGTCGATCGAGGTCAAACGACCCGTGAACTACCAACCCTATCCGTGACTCCTTATGAAAATATATTGTATCACATTGTAATGAACCGTGCACTTCACGTAAGATGAATGTCGAAATTGTATGACGTTTCTCCAAGAAGCTTCAAATCTCAGCAGCCACTAGGTTGTGCTTTTGGAAATATACGCGATTATATTGAAAAGCAAAATGAACCTCCACAGCGAGCAAGTGGGCTTTGGAGTTTATTTATGTTGATAGTATATATGTACATAGTATATACACATAGTACATATACATAGTATATACTATATACATTGAATATATATAAATAAAACCATTGTTATATAATAATATTATATATATATATATTATATCGTCATACGAGTATAAGATCCCACATGAGCTAACTCACTTTTCCCAACTTTACAGGAAAGACAAAAAGGTGTGTCCAGTCTTGCTGTAGAGTTTTCTGCAATTTTGATCTACAATTATTCATTTATTCATCTCATTACACACTCGTATGAAGACCCAAGAATAGTAGGACAAAATTGAGGAAAAGTCTATAGGAAGACTGGGCACACGTTTTTTGTCTCTCCTGTAAAGTTGGGAAAAGTGAGTTAGCCCATGTGGGATCTTAAGTGACGATATTATAATTAATATATTATCCCCATATGACCACTGATCGTTAATACCAAGTCAAGCCCTTAATACATGGAGGTCCTTAACTAGAGGATATGCATTTTAATTCTTTATTGAGGGAGTGTGAAAAAAAAAAAAAAAAAAAAACGCATAAACATGTGTTTCCGATTTTGTTTATCCTGCTTTCAACTGTGCTATTTTCAATTTTTCCCGACTGAGCCAAATTGGCCCAATGCACAACAACTTCGTTTCTTCAAATAGGAACCCCCTTTTTATTTTAGATTTGGATTCTACGTAAAATTTCATGAAAATCAACCGATCAATTTTTTTCGGTCGCACACAACTCACACGCTGTGAGCCCGCCAAGATTGGGCCGAAATTCAGATTTCCCAAGTGTGGCACATGAAATGTTATCTTTTTTTTACGCTGATTGACGTGGTGCTGTCCGTGTCTCGATCTGATTTTAGTCTATCGGCAGCTAAAAAATGGTGGGCATTGTGGCAAATAAATGACAATTTTTCGAATTTGCTGCAGAAACCTGTCTTGAAAACTAACACTTTCTTTAAATTCATACTAAAGCGTTATTCTACACAAAAGGAATTAAACGTTTTTCTGCTATATTCTCTTAGGAAATTTCTTCTGCAAATCCAGCAATAATTATATTGACGATTCGATATAATGAACTTAATTCATCTTTTAGTAACCAGACTACAACGACCTACAACTCAAAATTCAAGATTGAGTAGGCGAAGGTTCCAACTGTCCATCACTATGCACCTAAGTGGCAATGAAACTTTAATGCCTTTTTCCAAGTTATTAAGCTAAGTAGGAGGAGTTCCTCAAAAACAGGTCGTACATTAAAAAACTGAAGCCTTACGGCTCATTCCTTTTAAGACCTCCTACCTCGTCACTCCGTTTGCTTCTCTACCGCTCATTTTTCCCTTCGCCCACTCAAGTCGCTATCAAAAAACGTTTCTCTTTTAATCATTCAGTATTATGCTGGTGGTACAGAGGCGTTTCAGTGAGCCATCGTAATTAGGAACCATCAAATAACAATTTTAATGGGTGATTGTCCCCATTTTCATTTTCATTATTTTAAAATATATTTTTGAATGATAAGAAACGCGAAAAACAAAGAATTTAGAAAAACAACTGCCCGGAGGAAATAAAGTTTGAGTGAAAGGTAGCAAAATGGAGATTGGTTCCACTCCTTGTTCATCGCTGTATATTCATAGAAGAGCACGGTATACTCAAGGAAACTACAAGGATATACTCAATACAAGGAAACCGAGGAAACAAGATGAAAAAGCACGTCGGCAATGAAATGTGATCACTATCATAGTCAATATAAGCCAAATCTAAAACGCTGCAAATGTTTTCACGGCGTTTTATCATTTTCTGTATGGATCAACCTTCTGTCTAGATCACTGTTCTGTGTACAATCTCCTCACGAGTCCTATAACTATACGATATATTTAGAGGAATAAAATATTGTGTGTTCATTCGACAAGGTGACCAGATGGCAATCAATCTCCGAGTGGTCAGCAACTGGCTCATGAATGAGATCTTCAGTAATCGTACTAAAGGATAAAAGGTAAATTATCTAGAATTTCTTTGAATTTTTTGTATAATTTTTGGGATTTCAATTGTAGCTACCAACGTCGGCAAGTACTTACATGTACCTGCCAAGAAGTACTTACCAACAAATATTCGAAATCACCTTCATTCCACCTTCTTTTGTGGTTCTTTGGCGATTTCGAATATTTGTTGTAAGTACTTCTTGGTAGGTACATGTGAGTACTTGCCGATGTTGGTAGCTACAATTGAAATCCCAAATTCCAAAGTTATCTGCCATTTCTTATTGGGAAATGTGCCACAGACGGATGTTTTCAAATCGTTTTTCTGATTGTTTTTGAACACTCCAATTTTGAGGAAGACCATAGTCAACTCTAATGGTTCATTAAAAAAAAAAATAAAATAAAAAAAATAAACCAAACCAATGGAGCTACCAATGTGATCGAGTAGGTAACAATGTGTATGGATACACATTGATGTGTGGGCCCAAGCGTCTACAAGCATTTACACCCTCAGTACGACATTATTCTCACTGTTCAGGGGACATAAATACAGCCGCAAGTTTCCTTTCCCTGTTGCTAGAATGATATCACCGTTGCCTCCAATGTGCCATGTCAGGGGCTCGGGTGTGACTCGAGAAGGAGCCTCGTTCGCTTATTTATTTTTTGGCAAAATGGGATGGAATTTCGAACAGCAAATTTGCACGCCAATCATTTAACTTTAAGTTGATCAAGACGGAAAAAATGTAGTACACCAATTCCATGTTCCTTGTTTGTTCAAAACTGTCATAGTTCAATCTATTGATCAATTCAAAATTTCTCCCTGCGTATATTCCTGGTTTCTGAACATGGATCGAGATGAGAGCGAATAGGGGGTGGAAAGGCGTTTGATTATTTCGACATATGATATGAATTTCATTGTTTCACTTTTATTTGATATTCAATTGTGGATTGAATCTACCTGAAGTAAATGAAACCGAAACCCGTTACTAAATCTTCTGCTTCATTTCTCAGTCTTAACGATGAGGTTTTTTGAGTGTTAACAACAACTTCCTTCCGGAATAGAACGCTGAGATAAAAACTGTTTTGATGATAACCCCCCTCTTCGCCAAGTGAAGGAGCCCAACATAAACAAACAAACGCTTCTTTCATGGTAGGTTCATCAAACTTAGTTGTGAACCCTTTTCCGTACCACCCAGATATTTTTTTCCTCTTGTTTTTCCCCTTCCGCCGCTCGCTCACACCAGCACTATAATTGGGACAGTCGCAGGGCGATCAATCGGAAACAATATTATATTGCGTGAACGGGGTTGAAAGGATATTTCAATTAGAAGCGGGGCCATTTAACGAGGAACTGGGATGAAGGGCGACACAATGAAAGTCTGACAATTTCCCAATCACGAGCATTGATATTGCCCTCATCCACGTGCCTCTGTCAGCCCCTTGTTTGCCTCCCAATATTGCGACTGTTTATTGGGATAATTATATTTACACATTATCTTTGAAAACGCCTTCCCTAAATCGGTTCTAAACCTACCGCTTCGAGGGAAAAAACAAAACAAATAACATCTTCATCCCCAACTCCACTTCATTCCCCTCACCATTTCACGTTTCGCTTTGCAAGACGTAGCGATAAAATGATGGCGTGGAGCAGACAGCAGTTCTAAGCTTACGGCTCAAGGCAGACGAACGGATTTATATAAATTCGAAATTCTTATTCAATACGAACCATGAAATGTGAGCCCACCAGGGTGTTGAATATGTTTTCTTCTTGGTTGATTACGATGGTTCATTATTTTGAATATTGAACCAAAAGGTTCTGGAAAAGAACAAATCAGAGAACCCCAAACTTCAGTCTGAATGATAATTTGAAACCGACTACTTTACCACCAGAACGTCGACGTCTCAACCTGCGATGATTTTCCCTCAAGAAAATGTGTTCGTTTAGTTTGAGCGGCAACCGTGGCATATTCGACCCTGAAAATAAGACGCCTTTACCCTCATCTCCTCGCCTAAACCGAACCAGCAAATCTACGTTTCCACGCCCCGAAGGGAGTCTTTGAAATGGAAGAAGGCGCCAACTAATCCACCTTCTCATCCCTGAAAACGCCATCCTTCTCATGTCGTCTGCTTAAACCTTGCCGAGAATTGTGAGCTAATTCCCGCCCAGGCCTCCCGAGTATAAATTTCTTTGAGTCATCAAGCGACGAATTACGGCTCTCTTCAATAATAATAACGGCCCGCTATCTCCCTTCACGCTCTTATGGCTCCCCACCTATCTTTCGCCCATGCCAATTTGCACGGGTTATTTTGATGGCGGCACGTTCTGCCGAGCGAGCATCTTCCGTCGGCACATTGTAATTTCTCCTACCATTTCGCTGTATAAAACCATCATTCTTGTTGCCAACATAAGGGAAGAAAGAAAAGGAAACCCAACGAGTTTTCACTTTGCGCCCAAGGCGAGATATAGTTGAAATTAAGGGAGCCCAACATGGAGTTTTTTCTTCTCACTCGATAAAACCAATCATTCGTCTTTAGGAACTATTGTAACAGCTTTTCAGGGACGAGTCCCAGAAATCAGGCTTCAATGTGGGAGGTGGCCGATCGCTGTTGGTTCTTATAGGGGTACAACCTAAAACATTGGCGTTGGAGGGGTGGGGTTAGGGGAGTTACAACACAAAAATCAGTTTCAGACTACATATTTTTAAACCAAATACGCTAAGAAACCACAAGTGTGTGTCTACGAGTTTGTGATTATTATTTCATTCATTCTTCAGAGTCAGCATAGAGTTGAAAACCTACAAATTCAGTAACAAACACCAAATTTCCCATCCAGAGGGCATCCCTAGCAATACATGCAATATACAATTGTTTTCTCCTTTTTTTTCAATCCGTTACTTAGATTTATTTCTCATAATATATTGAATCTGTCGTCTAATAAATTAATTCCTTTATTCTTTCGTGCCAAAATGGTAATGAGTAATAGATCGACACCAGATGGTACCTACGTAAAAATGCCTATTATTTAAGTTACCTAGCCTTGTTAACTTCATAGAATCGCATACCTACGACATATAGATAATTATTAGAGGGAGAGGCTCCAAACAGTGTTTTTATCTACTTTCAAAGTAATAAGCACAAATATCGAAAATTTTAAATTAAAGAGCCATCCCATGGGGACAGTGTACAAAGTGGGAACTTTCTAATCAGGGTTTGCAACGTCATAAACCACTTTTCCCCTGCCTGTAATGCAAAAATAATGAAAATTAAAAACGAGTATTTCAAGAGTAACAACTCAATACTTCGGCATCAAACTAGATAATGTGAACTTTGAGAGTTACAGCAAAATGCACATCATAAACACCTGATTAAAAGGTTTTAATTTCATGTTTGAAGCTCTTGATTATAACATCGTCCAGTCCTTCTCGTTTTCATTCAGGATAATATCCCATGATAATATTATTATCATGGATTTACATATTATATGCTACTAGACCCTCGATTGTAAACCCTTCAGACCTTCAAGGATAGGTATTCTGGAATAAATTTAAATAATATTTGAATCTATTCCAGAATACCTTTAAATATATTATATCCTGATCTTAATATATATTATATTTTAGTGGAGGTTTTTTCATACCACTAATTACATTAGTTTCATGTATTTGTAGAGATGAAAAGAAAAGTTTATTTCTTGAAGAGAAGAATACAGATACACACGTATAACGTATAACGTATACGACACAAAACATATTAATTAATGCATTAGCTATCCACGGCTATTTAGAAGTATGAGTTGATTAGTTGTCAATAACGCCAAACATTCACGCCCAAATTCCAAGTCGTAATACAGAAAATGAGCTGTTTTTATCGAATTTTCAAAGAAAATGAAGCTATTGATTGTTAAAACTCGAAGTGGAGGGTTTGAGGAACAACGGAATAAGATATTACAATTTTGATTTCACCGTGTCAGATTGTTTCATTTTTGGAATGTTTAGGAATTTTAAGGGGGGAATTATAATATCCATAAATGACTCCTCACTTTAAAGATGTTTTATCGCTGAAGACGACGGTGAAGTTAGAATTGCGATATCTTATTCCGTTCTCAAACTGGAGCACTTTGAAGATGAAGAAACTTGGTTGTTACTTGAGATGTTCTTCAGGGTTCAACTGCTCTAATCTGATAACGGAATGAGATGTCGCAATTCTGACTTCACCGTCGTGTTCAGCGTTGAAGAATCTATAAGCTGAGGTGTTACTCGGTGAAAAAAAGGAGACAAAATTCGTTAAAAACCCAGTAAAATGGAGAAATGTTTACATAAAACCAGTTATTTCTTCGAAAATCCGCTCGTATCGCCATGCTGCGTGATTTTGGGTTTGCATTGTGCGGTGCCACTACCTGACATAGTCGTGACACTAAATAATATGCTTCCAGGAAGATCCGATGATCTAAAGAGAATAGTATAACTATTTGATTAGTAGGTAAATTACCATCATTGTATCATTAGTAAATTGCCATCATCAACAAAAACAAATTCAACATGACCATAGCAACAGGGAGTCGCAAATGCTTTGTGGGGACCGGAAGGAGTGGAATCCAATGCCGGGAATTAAGTGATTCCGTCATGGCGGGCAGAATGGGGGTGGGTGTTTTGTACTAGTTAATTTTCAGAATTAATATGGTGTAAGTCGAATATTGGAATAGCTTGCGTACCCGTTTCTTCGTAACCCTGCGTTTCCAATTCCAGACCTCATTATTAGTATAATTCAGCTCAGCGAGTCATAATTCCCAGTGTGGCGTTTATTACTCGGAGAAGTTCACTTTTTCGAAACCCACTCACATGCTCTGGTGTTGAATGTTCCGGTGCGTGTGGCGTGTTGAAGTAATCCTCAGCTGACAGGATCGTTTCATCGCTAGGGCATCGCTCTTACTTAGTCCTACAGACGTGAGTAACTAGTCATTTGTATCTCGTCTAGATTATCTTTCGAAACCAAGTTTACCCGATGATGGATAGCGGAGAAAAGGGTTGGGGAGGATTAAATGCGCGATTCGTCTTCATTGCGGTTGTCACGCGAAGGGGCGGGGAAGGATACAGGTAAGACCGGCAAGTCGTGCAGTATGGTATACTCTGCGCCGCCCTTACCTGAGATACAGTTCTGAAATAAATTCTTCGCCATCTACTGTATGGGGGTTATAACCTAGGTGACTCCTGTCGCACGACGTAACGAACCTTCGCTGAGTTTCAATGGAATCTGTCTCTATCTAGGAGAATCCTGAGCTCAATTGTATACGACCCCGGGGGAGATGTTTTTATATTTTCTCCTTTATTCATTCATGTTACAACTGCTTTACAACATCTAGTAACAGTTACATCAGAGCGTTTTTGTGGTGTATAGATCACTACCTACTGCAAGAATAGCAGTGTCATCAGCAAGACTTGCTGTAAGTGTAGCCACTGGATTTGGTAGGTTTCTTGTATACAGTAAATACAGTATGGGGCCAAGGATATTGTGGAACACCTGCTTGCATTCAATTTCCTCACTTGAAAATACTCATCATCCTATTTTACTCTGAATAATCTATCTGCGATGTAAGATTTCAGAATTTGGATGAATTGGGTTGGAAGATCTCTTTGCAGTTTTGTACCAGAGGAAGATGACACGCTGGACCTAAATACCTCTGAATATTCAATAGTTCTATACTTCAGTAATAGTTCAATACATTTATTTCAATACTTCTATATTTACCTAATACCCAGTTCGCGTCTGTTTCTCAACCTCTATTTTTGGTTTATTATCTTCGATAATGAACCATTGGAATCGTTTTTATACACCTTCGTCCGAATGCTTGCTGAAATATCCTCTGGGGCCTAGGAACACCATGTTTTTTCTTGTGTGAGCACGTTCAACAAATTGGAGTTATACTCGTGGACTCCACAAATGTAGGCGGCTAACTCTATCATTCCTTACATGAAAATTCCCTCTTCCGCAACTAATGCCATTAAATTTGTAAAACCCATCAACTAAAAATATACCTATTATTTTTGCACAAAGCCTTCATCAATCAATTAAGTTTCCTCTCACATTTATCTCTTGGCCCATCATGTTGCACAAGGCTCTCACTCCCCAAATGAGGAACTTTTCAATATATTATGATTTCGTTATATTCTGGAATTTACTGCATTTCGTTCATGGTTCTGATAACGTCCCATCATTTTTTATCAATAATTGAACAGGGGATTATTTTTAGGGCCATCAAGCCATACAATCACTTGACCACTTGGTCGAATCGAAGCCTCAATAAATGTTAGGGATTCCATCTTTCATTTACTGACAGGTAAATGCTCCAATGAAACGTGTGCGGAACCGACTCTTGGTCATGGTGGAAGTAAAAAACTCAATGGGTGGCATTAAAACATGTGAGTTTCTCCAATGTTATACGCCAGGCTTCATTTGGGAAAGTTTCATAACCGGTTTCATACCAACTGTTACAGCATTAGTTCATTCTTACGTCCACGCAGAAAGAGGCGTTCTAATTTTACAATAAGTTGGTTGTTATACAATATGACTCCACTCGTTATATTAAGCTAACAACATGCAGTGTTGTCTTATTAAATGGGAGTGAACAAATGAAATTGCGCGGATGTGTACATATTTCATAAACGAGAAATATCGACCAAAAACATGTCTAGATGTTTTGTCAATAGATTTCTTGGACAGTGGGAGGGGTTTGAATGTAACGCTTTGGGAATTTCAGTCGACTAATATAAAATGTCTGTATGCTTGTACGTATGTATTTTTGGAGAGTCGGAGTGTTATTCATTGATTCCTACTTCAAATTTATCATGTTCGACCGTTCAGTGCACTGATTTGAAACAGAAACAAAAAGATTTGTCCTACAATCTGAGACGGGTTCGTACATCACACCGAGACATCATTCGTTCTCTTCTCACATTTCTTCTCATTTATCACAGGTCAAGGAGTACATCGTCCGTCAGACTGAAGGTGAAACTCCAACCAACTCATTCCGTCCAATATATCACGAGGAGGGATTATTAGTTACCTTCAAATCGGAGAAAGCAATGTAGAAGTAAATAATTCACAGGAATTCTCATGAAGAGGTTATAGTACAGGAATGTCAATTATGAATCAGGATTGGAGTCTCCTCCAGTGTCATATTTACATGTCTAATAGTACATAGTATGTATTATACTTATATTATAAGTATTTGCGCGTTAAATATCAATAAATAAATTATCTCAATGCATGGTACTCTTCTGAATGCCAAAAGAATTTAAAAGTTTATTTTCTTGAGATACACCAGTCCAGTATTTATTCTGATCAGGATCGTTTTCAGCAAAAGTGATCCTTGGGTCTGGGGTAGCCCAATACTCTCAGCGACCTGGTAGGTCAATCTTCATTATATAAATTTCGAGTTTATATAGAAAATCTATATCCTACACGTAAAATTTAGACTGACACTGTTTAAGATAATCCATTAATTAATTTTAATTTAATTGAAGATAAGCCATTAATTTAGTCCCCCTGCAGTTGGCATTCATTGATTAATAACTCGTACTCCACAACAGAAGCACAACATGAGGGCACGTCAAGGCACTTTTCGAACAGACATACTGCAGAACCAAACCCCAAATGGTTTTGTGATACCGAATGTCTTGTTCTGAGGTACATTACGTCTCTACGGAAGGAAGGTAGGTTCAATTTATGATAAGATACTTCTTGATGTAGAGAGGTACAGGCCACTTGTAGTCAACTGCAAGTGGCTTGTACCTCTCTGAGCTAGTTACCGACCACCAACCACTCGAAGAGAGAAGCAAAATTACAAGCCCCTCCTCAAAATTTGATCATTGAAAGTTTTCATAACCCTAGATTAATGGGAAGGGGTTAAAAATGAATTTTGAAATTTTAAATAAACCAACTCTCGCGAAACGTTTCAGTTTAAGTTTGAACAAGTCCGCGACACTTTGCTCAGCTAGCGTTGTGCTAAAATTACGACATTTCGTTTACGCCAATGCTTATACTGGCCCAGCTGGTTAGAATAGCACATTGGTGTTGAGATATCGACTTAATAATTAATTATAACAATTAATAATTAATAATCATTTTTAATGATAAATAATAATTAATCATTCAATTATTGCCGAAGTAGGTAGGTGGAAATAAAAAACCCAGAATCATATTGTTAATTCGTAATTAATTCAGATAGAAGGGTGATCTGCACGGAGAAGATAATAAACCGTTTTGTTAAGAATTCGCAGAGTTTTTCAACCGTGCACCGAAAATGACCCACTCTCCAACACCAAGGATATCGACGTGTCTTGAATGTTTCATTTTTTTTGTGCTCACTAGTGTACCAGTACTATTTTATGTACTAACTATGATAAGTAAAGAGGAAATTTCATATCCCAGACTTTTCGAACAAGAACTCGTACCTTTGTTTTTCACAGAGGTTTTGGGGCCATGTTGAGTCAGGCAGTCCATTGGCGAAGAAAGGCGTGTCGAGGACCGCCTTATTCAGCCACCGTGTAGCATTCAAAACGCGGTTATAAAGATTCCGTATTGCGGAGTTTCTGTCGTTAAGCTGAAAACGTTTCCTTATTCGTTAGTGAATCGGTGCGTCAGAATAGCTCAAACCCTTGTTTAGGGCTTTGAAGAAGAAAAATCGACACAGAGGAAAAAGGGAAGTTGACTAAAGGGCGATGGCGAGGGAGAGAAGAAGGAATCCGTGAAAGACAATTAGAAAGGCAAAGAAATAATGGTGGCGAAGCGGTGGGATGAGGCAGGAGAGGAAGGAACGCGTGATCAATCATTCAGTGGAGAGAAATAGGGGAACAAAGACACGCACCAACAGAGTTAACTCTAAACACCTCTTCCTAAACATACAGAAGTCCTACATAAATCTCAAAGCTAGAAATATCGTCAGAATGCCTTAGATTATCTTCTAAGTTATTTTTATCCGATGCGTAAGGTATTCATTGCTTTTAAATCCGAGCTTCAAAGAACTTGAGAAAGGTTCCTATTTCCTTCTTTTTAATGTCCTGAGAATAAAGATATGATTTATTTGATTCGGAGGAAGATGTGATTGTTCTAATACAATAGTTCAGCTATAACTGTTTGTCCAACGGTAGCCGTATTACTACGGATCAACATGAACACTTTTTGCGGTTTAGAAGTCAAAGTAGGCTAATGTTCTTTTGGATGCAGTTTGAAAAATGATCAAGTGTTCAAGAGTTAACTTAATTAAGATAAAAATAATTATAATTCTCGCTTGACGTGTGTAATTTTCAGATTGAGCTTAACCTTTGAAAACCAGTAGGAGTTTTGAAGTGGATTATAGGCGAACCCCAGGGAAATATAATTCAAGTTTTAGGAAGCGCTTACAATACGAAGATACATTATGGAATGTGGAATTTCCTACAACACACTCGTTTGATGTATGAATTACAGATTCAACTTCACTTATCAATAGAATGATAATAATATCCTATGAACACCTGTTGAAATTGGTATAAGCACTGGGAATGATAGTCCCTCTGACAATACTACTTAAAAGAGAGAGAGTTTGGGATTAAACAAATGCAATATACGAGTATAACGGTGGTGGCAAAGTCACATAATTATTGTAATACTCAAATGTGATATAGCTCGGAAATTAATGTATTTAGAGAATATTATCCATACCGGAACTTAATTTACGGGCGGAGTAATAGATGACAGCCATATGAGAATATAATGCAATGTGCGGTTAAGGTACATTAATTTGAACAGGAAGTTGTACAGCTAAATACACACAAAGAGAGTGGGGAAATCCCTTTGACCGCATTACAATATGTATGAGTATTTACATGGAGGCACTAAACATGAACTATTCATAATAGAGAAGGAATCTACATTCTAGGATGAATATATGTTATTATTGAAATAATTTAAAATCCAAAATTTGACGATCTGAGGAGATAAATGGATATTAACAATACTGCGTTCGCGTCGTCCAGAGGAAGAGCACTTATAGCCACCTTAATTTATTGGGACTGCTGGGGATTTAGGGAAGAGAGGAGAAAAAATACTGGCAGAGTAAAATCCAGTAAACTAGTCAGGGGGGGGATACGAAACCAGTCGTAACACGTTGAGGCAATAAAAGGGGTAATGAAAAAAGTATTTTACGGTGAAGAATCTTCCCCACTTCTGCGGGATCGCTTCAGTTCGACGGTAAAAGTTGTGGGCGACTGACGCGAGGCTCAAAGAGCTCAGTTACCGAGCAGAAAAGGAAATGAAATTCCCAAAAGATTTATACTCGATTATAATGGGTTAAATAAATCGGAAAAGTCGGTGACGCGGAACAAGCCGGGTTATTACCGTAGGAAACCCACTCCTGTCATGCATTAAAACTCACAAGGAGTCCTATCTGGTAGGAGAAGCCATGCGGAGGGTGGAGCGATAAAAACTTTTTGAATATACCGCGTGAATGGTTAGAATTAACCCTTTGGGTGACATCGAGTCCTGAGATTGCTAGTTCAATACATCGCCACTCGACATCGCTCCTGCAGTGCACTAGTCATTATGGGTGGATATTGAATGTTTTCAGCAACGATTTTCACTATAGCAAGTTTTTCGTTACAGTTGGAATCACGTGAGTATTTCCGGTTTTAAGGATCGACGGTCAATTTAGTTTCAAGCAATGGATACCGAAGGAGTACTGATGAGGAGCTAAAAACTTGACTATAAAATTGTAGACAATGGGCTAGGCAATGTAATGGATTGCACAAAACCATGTTCTACTTCGTTGACTCTGTACTGTATTCTGTGGTTCTATGTCCGACAGAGTTTAAAATGTTATAGATGCTTGTGTTAAAAAAATGATTTTGGTGTACCTCAAACGATGCAAAATGTTTTGTTATAGGTTATTGTTATTTCGGAAATTTCATTAAGATATTTTGAAAAGTGAGCAACAAAAGTGTAGCACGACGTTGTTCTCAAATTGGGAGAAAGGCATTATAGTTCTGAGACTGTAAGCATAAAATTCGTCACTTGAGATCCCACATAGGCTAACTTACATTTCCCTACTTTACAGGAGAGACAAAAAACGTGTGCCAGTCTTGCTATAAACTTTTCTGTCATTTTTTGACGTTTTTACTATTCTTGGATCTTCTTACGAGTGTGTAATCAGATGAAGTGTTTAAAATGTCATTAATAAAGAAATTTGAATAGTTAGCTCATGTGGTTTTAGATTTTTATAAGATAGCCCATGTGATGAGAAAGATGACCCATGTGTTTTCTTTATTTAATTGAAATAACCCTCGTAACCAGGGCTATTTCAATTAAATAAAAAAACCACATGGGTCCAGGTAGTAAAATTTTGTCCAAATTTCTCTTCCATGAATACAGGTAACCAGATCGTAGTCAGGGGCAGCAAAGGAATGTAGAGGAAGTGCCCACGAGTATAATAACGAGTTTTAGGAGGGTAGGGTATAAAGTTATAACATTCCAAATTCCAAAATGTAAGTTAGCCCATGTGGGATCTTAAGCGACATTTAATGCATGTACCTATTTTGTTTTTTTTTTTCTTGAAATAAATGCATACCACAAAAAAAGTGTGAACGAACTTGGCTGTGGATCGGGGCTTGGTATCATCATGTTTTGGAAACGATGGAACATTGAGTCACTAGTACCCGCCGCCGCTCACAGATCCGCTGTTGGAGCAACGCCCTCGGGATTCTCATTAACGATACGGATTTCCTTGACTTGGCGCAAAAGGCAAATCATCGTGGATTTGGGGGAAGCTCTCCCTTTGCTCTGTGAGGCAGTTTCCCGGGATCGATAGGGAAACAAACGCTGGTGTGAGCCCTTCAGTGACGCGGCTGTACATAATCAATGCACGTCCACCTATGCCACGTGAACCTGGTTTCTCTAACATTTCAGTAATGAATTAATGATTCATTCGTTGTAAATATATAACGGTAATCAATCAGTAATCAGTCAATTGAATGCAATCCTCCTTTGATATTGCTCTTGTATCATTGAGTTTGCACCGAATCAAATACTGTTTCAGCCAAAATAGGTTCGGCGATTATTACCAATTAAATCATTAGGTTCATTTTTTCTACATTAACCCTGGATTCATCTCAGATGGGATATCCCGATGGGAAGGTGGATGCATTTTGAGCGTATGTAAATAAAATCAGGTTATGAAGTGACGAACTCAAGTAGTGCCCGCTGTACTCACCTCGCAGATGTAATTCCGTCTAAATACTGGAGTCCAAACACATACACTTCCAAATCTGCATAAACTTCATGAAATATTTGAATTTGAGGTTTCTGCGTCAGAATCAGTGATTAGGTTGAAGAAGTCTAACAAATTCTTCGAACAAATCAGCAGAAAACCATTTTGGAATCTCAAAATAAGGAATTCATCAGGAATATTTATGGGCATTGACCGCCAAAGCTTGGTTTCAGGTCTTGTGTAATGTACGAGAGCTATATCAGCTGAATTTGTGAACATGCTTTATAATTTAACTTCTTTGTGGTGAAACCATGGCCCAACGTTTCGGCTTATTAGAACATATCTGTTGAATTTGAGGAAATCCTTCATTAAGTTAAGTTGCATCTCGGATTTGTGGCGTCAAATAAGAAAAAAGCTTGGAATGCCAAGTGCGTATTTCAGGCGTACGTCCTCCGACATTGGTATGAACCACGTAACAATTTTCTAAATAATCAACTCGATACAAACGATCTAAATCAAGGAAGTGGAACAGTATACAAACGGTGTTGTACAGGATGTCCAGATTATGATCCAAAAACTTCACCCACGTGTTCTACAACTAATTTACGACAACAACGCTTTCCAACGGTATAATTATTTATAATTTTTTAGTGGGAACCTTTTTGACAAAATTGAGTTTGTATGTGACTGAAAACTCAGTTAATTCGTTGCTAGGGAGGTCTGGGTATGTCACCATTCGATTCAGCCTGAAATGTGCCTAAAAATACACATTTTTCGCATAACAAACTCAATTTTCTCAAAAAGGTTCCCCCTAAAAAATAAAAAATAATTCTACCGTTGGAAAGTTGAGGCTTTTGCGCACTTTTTAGGCTTACAGGCTATAACATATTACGAGAATAATGGGGATTAATGAGCCATTAATGTGTTTTTTCAAGATTTGAAAAAAGAATTTACTTTTCCCATTAAAAAATTATTGTTAGAGACTGAGTAGATGGGAAATTTAATGCTGTTTTCAACGGTATCCTCAGATTTGCGAATACTTTGAAAACGACTTATTTTTAGAAGACAAGGTCGAAAACACGAAAATAATCTTAAAACTTAAATAAAAGACTCTAAAAAACTCTAGGATGCACTTTTTGTCGCAAATTAGTTGTAGGACACGTGGGTGAAGATTTTCGCATCATAATCTGGACACCCTGTACGCATGGTGTTCTGTTTGGATAATAGTGGATCAACGATTGCCATAATATTCCATATTTACAGTTGACGAGATAGCAGTTCAACAAATATCATTGGGTATCAATATATTGCTATCCAATGATATTTGTCTATGTTGGATTCAAGAAATACCACAAGTGACCATTTTTTGTGCTCTTTCTGTCATGATAAATGTGAAGGAAAATAGTTTTACTGGATAGAGGGACGGAGAATCAATGATCTTCCGCATTTAAAAGAAGGACTCTCAGCAGATATACGGGGTAATAGGGTCCCATCCCACGACGAGGTTTCCCCCTTCAAGAAGGGGCGGTCTGGTAATTTAAAAACATCGATTCTCCCGTATTGGACAATGCCTACGTGAGGGAGGGATGGTCAGGAGATGGGATAGGATGGAATGGGTACGTGTGTGTGTTGGGGGGGCAGAATGGAAGGGTCTATAAGTTATTGAATAGAAGGGGATATGGGGAGCGAAAGGGACAATCTTCCTTCCAGAGGTTCAAAGGAGAGAAAAAAGGACATTTCCAAAGGAGAATATTCTCCGGGAGCGATCAGCTCGGACCCAGAGAGGATCCGCAGAAATGAAGTTTTTTAATTTCGAACTGGATGGTTCACCTGTAAGTGGATTACAGACCCCACGATCGGCTTACTCGCCACTCAATTAAAAATGTACCAACCCTCAGTACGCCTCACCCATCTTTTGAGATGGGGGAAGGCCTTTCTATTCGAGAATGGGTTTCCTCGTCTCAAGAAAGGTCTCACTGGAGTTTGCCAATCGCGAAGACATTTCGGGACAAAAGCTTCTCCCTACCAGCGAGAACTCCCCTTTTCAATACCTGTACTACATACGTTCCAGGTATTAGGATTACGTTCCGAACGTAGGATGTGTCCCACGTCCCATTGTACTGAGTCTGTAACGGGAAATGATAGGTATTCTTCGATATGGTTCTTGAGACGATAGAAAATAGAAAAAAAAAATGTTCCATCTGCAGACCCCTTACAAAGAAGATACGACTTCAGAAGGTCGTCTGGATTAGCTACGATCGAACGCTTTGAATGCGGGAATTGACCTCAGTCGCACGATTAAATTTACTTCTATCCATTGGGTGGGTCCAGCTTTTGAGTATTGATAACCTAGAGTTATTAGTTTAGTTATTGAACGATACGCTCCACCACTGTGGTCCTTAACTAGTGGCGATGAAAAATTCACGGGTTCCTGTTGAAAAAACGAAGTTGGTGTGCATTGGGCCAATTTGGCACAGTCGGAAAAAATAGCGCAGTTGAATGCAGAATAACATAAATAGGAAACAAGTGTTTTTGCGTTTTTCCAAAATTCCTCACAATAAAGAATTAAAATTAAAATTCCCTGTACTGTTCCCGAGAAGAGCAGGGTTGTCCAACTGGCGGTACGCGGTGCTATTAGTTGTGGCCTTTGTAAGGTTTTCCAAAAAGCATATTTCTTTCAAAATGCTGCCATAGTGAAAAAAATTTATATTTTATAGTCTATCACTGTTTTTACATCACAAGTGCTGTCCCGCGCGCCGCACCTTTTTTGTTTTAATTATTTTTATACCTCACGTTATTTTGTTATTACTCTAACAAAATTATTATGTGGCCCTAAACCACTCCAAAGGTTTTAGTTTTGGCCCTTGAGGCATTGCAAGTAACTGCTCCAGAGTAACTTCGATGATGTTTCTGTCTGACTCAAATCCATAATAAAGTGCTCCTGTACAAGACAGTGCTGCTTATGCCCATTTGGACCTATGGCATCCATTAGGGGTTGCACAGCAAGGTCGAATATCAAAGTTATACAAACATTTCAGAATAAGGTTCTGAGGAGCATAGTAAACGCTCCTTGGTTGTAAGAAATGATGACCTCCAGAAAGACCTCAAAGTGGAGACAGTCACCGATGTAAAAAAAAACAGCTATGAGGTATGAGCACAGGCTTCTTAAACATCCAAATCCAGCTGCTATCCAGCTACTTGACAACTCTCAAAAAATTCGACGCCAGAAGAGAACCAAGCCCCTGGACTTTCTGTGCTGACAATGAGTGACGTGTTAAGTGTTAATTTGTGAAGTAAATAGCTAGATAGTTACCTGATTTACCATTGTAACTAGTGGTTATATTATCTGAATAAACGCAAGAAGAAAAAAACGTTAACTTAATTATTGGTCCGAAATCACAGCAAAGGTTTTAGTCTTCGCCCTTGAGGCATTGCAAGTAACTGCTCCAGAGTAACTTCGATGATGTTTCTGATTTGAAAATTGAACAAGATCGCAGAATGTCATAAAACTTGTTGAACACGAGTACTGACATGGAGTTGATCATCAGGCCTTGGTGTCTTAACCAGGCCGATGAGAAGAGAGTGGTATTGGAAAATTCTGATTCACAGTGGTGTCAACAAAGGTTGCCGAGCCAGAAATATTGGTATAAATGGATTTGAGTGTGAAGGCATACAAAATATTCCACAAAATCAATGTGAACAAGTTTTGAAATAGTTTCATATTATTTCAACAGAAGATTCGAGAGCTTCGAGGTCCAATACAGGTAGCTTGATACACAAAGTACAGATATCATTTAACCGATACTTCGATAGTTATTTGAATTGCACCCAAAAGTAATTAATCAACCCGAAAGTGAGCGATATAATCCCAATGTTTATTTATGAAAGCATTAAAACGCAACCAACGCGAATACTTTTAATTAATATCAAAACGGAATAAATCATAATAAATCACAACGGTATATACAATATAATAGGGTGACAAATACCTTTCCTGAGGTATATTTATAGGAATTAACGTGTGGGAGGGTGTATAGCGCGGCCGGTATTATTCCATTTCGTCTCCCTCAAACCTCTCTCTGTATCTTTCTCTACAGGTTAATGTGTCAATAACCAACAGATTTCGCTCACATATATTTCACCAAGAGCACTTGAGCACATGACTTTTCCTCCCGTGTAAAGTTGAACTATTTCTTATAAAATATAACGTTTTGTCATAGGATATTATCGGGGAATCATAGGATATTATCGGGTAAAGTTGGTGTTTGCGAAGGTAACCAACTCTTCATTGGAACGGCTTTTTCCAGAATGTTGACAGGTGGCTTATATGGCTCATGAGATTGTGTGAAACTGATGGAGTTGAACACATGGGAGATTCATTTCTAAAGGGGTATGTGGGAATAAGAAGGCAATAAAATACATTTTTGTGCGCTACGATTGTGATCGAATGATCTGCTTTTTTAAATTCTATTTAAAAATTCTATTTAAATTCTTTTTAAATTCTATTTCTAGTCGAGTAGGCGCGCGGCATCGCTCAACATCCCTAACCCGTGGTTATTTAGCGTAAATTTATATTAGGTCAATACTACTAGTATACCCAAACTTCGAGACTCTCGTTTTCGAAGAGTTCAGTTGTCATAATTTCTTTTTTTTTTTTTTTACTACAGCTATTAAGATTGGACAGGGATAAAACAAAAAAACAAGTTAAACGCGTTTTTTCCCCCAATTTGATTAGTTGCTATGCTACACAAATGCTTCATGAATAGCAACCTAGTTGCAAAATTAGGATATTTGAACGCAAAAAACTCTGCAAATTCTTGACTCAACGGTTCATTATCTTCTTTGTACAGATCACCCTTCTGTCTAGATCACTAGGTTTAAATGTCTAGATCCCAAATGTTAGATTAATTATTATTATGAATAATCACTAATTATTAATAATTTACTGTTAGGTAGGTATGTATTATTAATAATAATTATTATTAATTAAGATTAATTAATACGATATCCGGCTGTTGGAATCGACTGGGTTCCTTTGTGCAGAACCTGAATGATAGAGATGATGAATTAATTACAAATAAAATGTACCGATATTATTCTGGGGTTTTTAATACTACGTCGGCAATAATTTTTCTATAAAAGAAGAACCTACCAACAAACATTCGAAATTACCTTCATTTCCGTAGCACGAAACGTACCTCAGAACAAAAAATCGACATCACCAAAACCATATGATATTCCAAACAGCTCCTTAGTATGGACATTGACCTGTATTTCAACCGTTTGATTCTCGATCGTGTTGACAGGTTCATATCGGCTCAACCTTTGAGCCCTCATTGTGAACAAACGGTTGGTCGTACGAAGCTGCGGATGGTCTCAAAAATTCTAAACAATAAACTCTAACTAAATGTGAACTAAAAACTACACCGTTCTATATGAATTTTTCGAGATATGAAATTTTCAAAATTTCAAAATTCGTTTCGAACCCCTTCCCCTTGACCTAGGGTTATGAAAGGTTTCGAGGATCATTGTGGGGTTGGTCGGAGCCCGTAACAAAAATGTCGAAATTTTAGCTCAACGTTAGCTAGGCAAAGTGCCGCCGCGGCGTACGGCGGACGGACGGTTTTTTGGTTTATTATCTTCGATATTTTTATTCGATTTTCTGAATCTACGTATCTTGAAACGTAAACCAACAAATTTTGAGGGGGTTAAACAATTTTTTTCATTGGGCGATTCCAATGGTTCATTATCGAAGATAATAAACCAAAATTGCCCTTTCAGTTTAAGATTTAGTTTAACCGGTACGCACTGGGGAAGTACCTGTGCTAGGAATACTCGGGAATGCTCGTTATTAGCTGGAGGATCCGTCAGCAATGTAGTTCTATCAGCATCGACATTCATATGGTGAATAAAACATCTGACTTCAAGCAATGGAACGATAAAGCAGTCGTCCGAAGGGGTGGAACAACTTCTGAATAATATAACAATTTCACAGAAATTAAACCCTTGATAGCTGTAGATATTCTTTCTACGGACGTTGCACTTTTCTCCCCTTGACTGAATCGAAATCTATCAGCCCTTCTCTCCTTCAGCGGCAACTCGCATCACAAATCATTGGTCTCGGAAGACGCCCAAAAATGCTAACCCCCCAGTGCGATCAGGGGACCGCTGTCCATTATAACCGCAAGAGCATCTTGGAGGGTGGAAACTGATGCCATAAAACATTTTTTTTCCTCCTTCTGAAAAATGTAAGAAATCACCGGAACAGACGGGCGGGGTGGGTGTGGACTTTCATGGAGCAGAAACTACTTGCTGCCTCGACCATGATACGGTTGGAGCACTAAATCTTGGTCGGAATGTCCAGTGTTCTAAGTACACAGGATGTTGTGGCCTGGCTGAGTCTTAAACTTGAACTCCGTACATTGAAGGGGTGTGGTGGAAATGGCACAGTCTTCTCAACCTATTGGCAAGAATTTATAAGCTTTGAAATCCAACAATAACCGTATTGTTTCTGAAGAACTGGATTTGATGTGGTAAGAATGTTTTATATTATCATATTGATATTTGTATATATCACTAGAATGACTCGAATACGGGTAAAGATTGGCGTATAAAGCCTATAAAAATACTTCAGCTTCCCGGCGTATTATTATTGTTTTATCTGCAGAGCGGACGACATTCATTAAAAGAACTCTTTGCGATGTACTCTTCCTTCTACCATATCATTGTGATATGCTTGAGTTTTTTTCCTTACGCCACCCAAACGGTGATGGGAAAGTATTGTAATCAATCTGATGAGTAATAGGTATTATATCAGTTTGAGTAGAGACCATTTCTCGAACTGAACTAATATTATGCATAGCCACGTGTACGTAATTTCGGGAGTAGGTTTCAAAAATATTGTTAGGAGCGTAGCTCCTACGAAATTATTATTGACTGCATGGGTTTTGTGATTGATAGTTAGAAAAGTTGTTGTTGTGGTTTAGTTGTGATTTTCAGTTTGCTCTTTCAAAATACAACTTCTTAATTCGTAATTTCGTTACAATTGGTGTCAGAAGTCGGATTTCAAATCACCACTCAACATCCGTGAATACCTGTGATAAAGTGAAGACGAGATTTGATAGTGCTTTCCTTGCACTTTCTTCCCCACTATGACGACTCGTTCCGGACGCATTTTTGGCCCAGAAGAAAGTCCGGAAGAAGAGAATGACACAACTACTACACCACTGCAGAACACCACACCTCCACATCCCCAGCAACCCCAATCACAAGTCCAACCACACGATCTGATGACACAAATTCTGACTACCGTCCGCACAGAAATCCAAAATGACGTCAACACCCAATTACGAGACTTTGCCAGTGACCTGTTGAGAGAACTGCGAGGAGACCTCCTGGAGTGGAACACCCGCGTTCGTGGGGCGGAACCTGAACCTGTTCGTGAACACAACCAGCAGCGACAACAGCATGCCCATATAAAGCCTGGACGTTATAACGGCGGTAGCCACTGGGGGTCGTATCTCACAAAATTCGAACGTGTGAGCAAAATGAACGGTTGGGGATGTGAAGAACAGGCGGTCCAGCTCATGGCTGCATTAGATGACGCGGCCCTGACGGTTGTCACCAACCTCACTAACCCCTCGTTCCAAGAAATGGTGAACGCGTTAGAGGACCGTTATGGATCAAAAGGCCGAGAGCATCTGTACATGCACAGGCTGAGGAGCCGTAAACAAGGGCCAAACGAGGACCTCACAATATTTGCAGCTGACTTAGAAATGTTGGCACGTCAAGCCCTTCCGCCCAACTCATCTGCAGCCCTGGCTGACGCTATGGCCCTACAGCAATTCTATGACGGCATCAGAAGTACGGAGCTTCGGAAATTGATCCTCAATTTCCCAACTACAACGTTGAAAGGGGCCCTTGGCTACGCACTCCACGCGGATGCCAATTTGCAACGAGCAATTGGCAATACGCAACAGGCCATGGTGCGAGCTGTAGAGGAAGTTAGTGAAGTCCGGGCTGTCTCGAGAGAACAACCGTCCCGTTCCTGTTGGCGATGCAACCGCACAGGTCACCAGCCACGATTTTGCCCCACTGTTCAGTGTTGGACCTGTCGGAAAACCGGCCACACTTCTTACGATTGCCCGAACCGACAACGATTCCCAGCGGGAAACGGGGAGCGGTCCTAGGCGAGGGGAAGCCTAGGGCACACAAACACACAGAACCCCACACCCAGTCTCCAGACACAACTATCGTTTACCGGGTTAGTTCAGACACCTCCATTGTTCTCAAGGGCTCCATCAATGGTCATCCCTGCTCATTGGTTGTAGATACAGGGGCCATGGTGACAGTTGTGCGACAAGGTGTTGTCAGAGGGGTCACCCACAAGAGCAGACTAACCAAATTGAAGACAGTGACTGGACAGGAAATTCCTGTAAATGGAACAATCACAGTGGAAGTCGGTTTGGGGACAAAGAGGAGATGGATACACGAAGTATATGTCGCTAATATTCAAGATGACTGCATCCTTGGTATGGACTTTTTAGCGGCAGCCGGATGTAAGATTGACGCAGCTTCGAGGACAGTCGAGGTTGAAAATGACCTGGACCAAGATGCTGCTGTAAGGACAGTAGAACAGGGGAATGAAGATACTGAGGTAATAGTGGTAGAAGGAGAACAAATACTTACAGGACTCTCAGTCTTGGAGCAGGGTAAACGTTCGTTTGATCACGTAAAAGACCTCATAGTCCGAGCTAACAAAGGTCTAAGTGACAAGCAACAGCAACAAGTGACAGAGTTAGTACAGGAGTTCGCCGATGTGTTTGCCGCTAACAAGCAAGAATTAGGAAGGATTGAAGGAGTAGAACACGCAATTGTAGTCGACTCAGATGTCCCCATCAGGCAGAGCCCCCGTAGAATACCAACACACTTGCTAGCCGAAGTTGACAAGATGGTGCAGGATATGGAAAAAGCAGGAGTCATAGAGGCATCCAGTAGTCCATGGGCAAGCCCAATTGTGCTTGTCAAGAAGAAGGATGGCGGTACACGGTTCTGTATTGATTACAGGCGTCTCAACGATGCCACAAGGAAAGATGCACACCCCTTACCACATATAGATGACCTACTGCTAGCGACAAGAGGTAGCTCATGGTTCTCTTCCCTTGATCTCCAAAGCGGATATTGGCAAATCCGTATGAAGGACGAGGATCGTGAGAAAACAGCCTTCTGCACTCCAAGGGGTCTGTGGCAATTCAAAGTCATGCCGTTTGGACTTTGCAACGCCCCTGCGACGTTTCAACGTGCCATGCAACGCCTCCTCCATCGACTGATACGACAGGGCCGGGTACGAGTCTACCTGGATGATGTCCGGATTGATGCCAAGACTTTTGACGACATGGTAGAGTGGCTAAAGGAAATCTTTCAGCTGTTTCGAGAGCATGGCCTTCGGCTGAATGCAAAGAAATGCGACCTCTTCCGTCGGAGTATTGCATATTTGGGCCATGTCATTTCAGAACAAGGTATCCATACAGATCCTGCAAAAACAGAACAAGTAGCAAACTGGCCAACCCCTACCTCAACAAAGGATCTACGAAGCTTTGTGGGTTTCTGTTCGTACTACAGGCCATATGTCCAAAACTTTGCTCGAATAGCAGGACCATTGTACCAGCTGGAACAGACCAAAGGGAAATTTGAATGGACGGAAGAAGCCGCAAACGCCTTCAAGGAATTGAAAGCAGCCTTGACTCAAGCACCAGTGCTTGCACATGCAGATCCCTCACTGCCATTTCTGTTGGACGTTGATGCAAGCGGACGGGCTATTGGGGCTGTGCTATCGCAACAGCAGGATGGGGAGAGGGTTGTGGCGTACTTCAGCCAGTGTCTCAGCAAGCCCCAACGCAACTATTGTGTGACCCGTAGAGAATTGCTAGGGTTAAAGAAAGCACTGACGCATTTCCGCCACTATGGACTTGACAATGGCGCTCCAGTAATTGTGAGGACAGACCATGCTTCTCTACAATGGTTGAGGAACTTTAAGCAACCAGATGGCCAGATGGCGCGCTGGCTTGAAGACCTGGCCTCATACAACCTGCAAGTTGTGTACAGGAAAGGCACGACCCATGGGAATGCGGACGGGCTCTCCAGAAGACCATGTATAGGGCAGGCCTGCAAGTACTGCGCAAGACAAGAAGAGAAAGATGCACAAACCGATGTTAGACGAATAGGACTGGAGACAGACCTTGATTGGGAGGCAGAACAAAAACAAGATCCACATCTGGAACGAGTGAGGACTTGGTTACAGCACAGAGCGCGTCCTGACTGGAGAATAGTTTCGGCCTGCGGGCCAGAGGAGAAAGCACTCTGGGCAATGTGGAGTAGGTTGAACGTAATAGATGGGGTACTGACTCGCAGGTGGGAAAACGACACAGGAACGCAGAGCCTACAGCAGATCCTTGTGCCACACCAGTGTCGTCGTATGGTTCTAGAGGTAGCTCACAACTTGGGACACTTCGGAGCAAAACGGATGACAACAAGCCTACGAAGACAGTTCTATTGGGTTGGTATGACACGTGACATACGAGAGTTTGGGCGGAGCTGTGACGTCTGTGAAAGTCGAGGGAAAGCACCTAGGACCAAAGCGCCACTACAGACCTATACAATTGGATCACCTTTTGAACGGGTGGCTGTAGATCTGTTAGGGCCATTCCCCCGGTCCAACAGAGGTAACAGCCATCTAGTAGTCGTCATGGATTATTTTACGAAATGGCCTGAAGTCTTTCCAGTTCCCGACGCCACTGCAGAGACTGTAGCTAGGGGGTTCGTTGAGAATGTCGTTTCCCGATTTGGAGTTCCCAGGGAGCTACACACAGACCAAGGGCGCATGTTTGAAGCAACCCTGTTTGGCGAGATGTTGAACCTCCTAGATGTTCGTAGAACACGAACAACTGCCTTAAGACCACAGAGCGATGGAATGGTAGAACGATTCAACCGCACACTCAAAGAGATGTTATCAAAACAGGTGAGTGACCATCAGAAAGACTGGGACGACCACTTAGCACTAGTCCTACTTGCTTACCGCGCGTCAGTACACCAGGCCACTGGGTTTTCCCCAGCACAGCTAACACTGGGGAGAACACCAACATTGCCCACAGCACTATTAACTGGGGTGCCACCAGAAGCAGTCACGACATCAAGCTATGCACAGACACTTGCCATTGCATTGGATGAAGCACATGAGGCCACCCGGCACTCCTTGAAGGAAGTTGCTGAAGATGCCAAACGCAGGTATGATGCAAGAGCCCAAACCCCACGTTACACTTTGGGCGCCCAAGTCTGGTTATACAACCCTCAGCGACAGAAGGGGCTCATGCCAAAACTACAACGGCCTTGGCTGGGGCCCTGTGTAGTCCAGAAACAGCTCTCAGACGTGGTCTTCCGGGTGCAGCTCCCTAACAAGAAGAAACGGGTGGTACACGCTGATCGCCTGAAGCCTTACCACCACCGTATGGAGGAAGAGAGGGTGTAGTGTTAGGAGCGTAGCTCCTACGAAATTATTATTGACTGCATGGGTTTTGTGATTGATAGTTAGAAAAGTTGTTGTTGTGGTTTAGTTGTGATTTTCAGTTTGCTCTTTCAAAATACAACTTCTTAATTCGTAATTTCGTTACAATATGTTTTTTTCGCCGATAGAAGC
Organism: Stenodema calcarata; assembly: GCA_963920205.1. Taxonomy (NCBI): domain Eukaryota; kingdom Metazoa; phylum Arthropoda; class Insecta; order Hemiptera; family Miridae; genus Stenodema; species Stenodema calcarata. The sequence goes on along the minus strand of OY986048.1, from coordinate 34,822,590 downwards.
AATTAAGATTACTTATAATAATAATAATTATTATTATTATTGAGGGAGTAACCCTAAAAAAAAATGAGCAATAATTTTAGATCTCGAATCCGAACTAACTTGACAATAATAGGTGAAATTTACTTGAATCATCTTAATATGCATGAATTCACATCAAATTCATCAAATTGTTCGAGCTGTTTCGACAAAAATGGGAAATTTAGACGGTACTCACGTAGGTACTTGACACGCACTACTAAATATGATACCATATCGGACAATCTTACAATGTGGAACAAATCTAGCTCGATTTCAATTGAAGAAAAAAAAAAAAAACCTATACAGGAAAATATCACAGATCTTTTCTAGTGTCCTACTGTTTTGATGTAGGTACGCTCATGAATAACTTCCGATTAACAAATATCATCTAAAAGCCACTCAATATCATGGACAACTGAACTATCTGAGCATGCCTTTCTGAGGCGTCGCACCTGAGTTTGGTTTATTATCTTCGATAATGAAACATTGGAATCGACCAATGAAAGACGTTTCCTAACCCCATTCACCTCAATATTTGTTGGTTTACGTTTCAAGAAAGAAGATTCAGAAAATCGAACAAGAAAATCCATTCGTCAGCGGCACTGTGCTAAAATTACGACATTTCGGACCAACCCCACAATGATCCTCGAAACTTCTAAACCCTTGGTCAATGGAAAGGGGTTCAAAACGAATTTTGAAATTTAAAAAATACATATCTCCAAAAATTCGGATGAAGCGGAATAGCTTTTAGTCCACATTTAGATAGAGTTTATTTTTATAATTTTTCAAGACCATCCGCAGCTTTGTACGACCAGCCGTTCGTTCATTAGGGCTCAAAGTTAAAGCAGATCAAAAGTCGTCAACATGATAGTGAATCATGCGGCTGCCTTTCGGGTCTATGTTCATAGCTGATTCGAACAGCAAATGGTTTTCAGATATCGAGTTAATTAATAGGTAGGTAGATATAAAGTTAATTTTTAGTAATTAATACAAATTATCATCAAATAATAATAATTAGGTAATGAAAATTATTAAAATATAACAACAATGGGAATTTAATGAAAATTGAAAAAAAACCGATTCTTTATGTTAATTGAGTTGAGCGGCCATCTCGTAAGTTTCAGGAAGGGAGCAACATCAGAACCTAATAATCGATTATAAGTAACATGAAATGAATAATTGTAAGCTAAGAATCGATGTGACCGATTAAACGGTATTGAATAACCGATGTTTGATTAATCGAAAGCAAATAATCGATTTTTAAGTACTTATTTCAAACGCATAATTACGAGTATTTGCTTTCCGAGGGTTTTATTCGTCTATAGGCTAACCTATTGTTAAATTAATAGGCTAATGGAGATTAAGAAATGCCAAAACGAATTAAATTGCATTAAATAGTTTTTTTTTATTGTAAATTGAGGGTACCATAAATTAAACCGATAAAAAGTGTTTTGTAAACCGGGTCAGCGTCAGTCCCGCTTTTGAGAATAATCTCTCAGCAGGAACTGACGTGGCCACAGATACAAAATACATTTGGTTTATTATCTTCGCTAATGAGCCATTGGTTATCGAAAAAAAAACCTTTCATTTGAAACGGTAGTTTACAATCGTAAAATCTAGACCCCCCTCCCAACCACAGGGATAGGTGTAGGGGGGTACCCCGGGGGTGAAGACAAATCGTCGTTGTTATTGTTACTACCTCCATGGATGAAGTATACCTCTCTCCATGGGTGAAGAAACATGGTTTATCTTAATTCGTATCAATCGAATACATAATTTGTATTTTGGGAACATCTGGTTTTTGAAAGCATTTTTTAAGCATATTAGAATGCATCAAATCCTCGTTGTATTTGAAAACCGATTAATCGGTAATAATATCATTAATCAGTGATAATAATCGATTAATGAAAATAGTCAGCAGCTAAACCTCGATTAAAACTAATCGAATAATCGGGTCAAATAATCGATTATCTGATTAATCGATTATTTATTCGCACCCCTAGTGGCTACCGTTATTTGTGATGGTGCTAGCATTGATTTAATTGCGCGGGAGCCTTAAGATTCCGCCCCGTGTTGTCATTAGCTCGACGGATTTGAGCACCTCACTAATCCCATCGGCTTAGAGTGACCTTAAGACTCCACCCGGTCTATCAGTGGCCAGGTGAACCCGAACCTTATGATGCCGCACCTCCGTGTTTGCCATTCCCTCATCGGCGGGGTTGCGGAATAAAAACATCCTCCAATCAACTGATTAGTACCATATAGATTAGTTGGACATATAGATCAAGAGGACGGGGTTGCGGAATAAAAACATCCCCTAATCAACTGATTAATACCATATAGATTAGTTGGACATATAGATCAAGTGGACGGGGTTGCGGAATAAAAACATCCTCCAATCAACTGATTAGTAGCATATAGATTAGTTGGACATATAGATCAAGTGGACGGGGTTGCGGAATAAAAACATCCCCTAATCAACTGATTAGTACCATATAGATTAGTTGGACATGTAGATCAAGTGGACGAAATTAATGTTGAACCCGTAACCTTTGTTGACAAATTTCGTTAATAAATTGCTAAATATCATTTCCATATTTTACTAACTGCGTTTTCCGTGCACAGGGGAGATGTTCTCGGGGAGGGATGGAATCTTAAGGTTTCTAGAAATAGGTCGGGGCGGAATCGTAAGGATATCCAAACTGCCCGCAGGTAATCGGGGCGGAATCTTAAGGTTCCATTAAGCTGCTCTGACCCTTTAATTACCCCACTGGGCGGAATCTTAAGCCTCCCAATTGCGCCCCGACCAATGAGATGCTTCAGCGGTTCTGACGTCATCGCGCCCTTTGTTTCTCAATCCATAAAAATAAGGGTAAACTAATTTCGACGAATGGTTCCCATTTTCACGTTTTTGAAGTGATTCTCTATCTATAAAAATTCCAAACAAAAATCATGCGCAGACCACTTGATGATAATTCATGATAATAATTAATCTATCATTTCTCCTTCACGAGTATTGGCGAGAAACTTGCCGATAAATCAGTGGTTTGTGCTGACCCCGTCATACCCATAACAAACGAAAGTGAAACTTTTTGGCAGGTATCTGCAGAAACAGTGAGTGGAATAATAAATGGACTGAGAGGGGGCTCAAGCCCGGGGTTTGATGGGGTCACAGTGGTCTTATTGAAAAAAATTAAAGAATTTGTAATAAATCCACTCTCTTATATTATAAATCTAAGTTGCAAAACAGGAGTCTTCCCGAATATTTATAAAAGCGCAATAATCACACCCTTATTCAAGGCCGGGGATCCTAAGTTGGTGAACAATTACAGACCAATCTCGTTGTTGTCAAATATCGCAAAAATTATTGAAAAAGCTTTAAAAATATACATGTTGGACTTCATGAAAAACCATAAAATAATCCATGAAAATCAGTATGGTTTTCAGTCCGGTAAAAGCACTCTTGATGCAATTATGTGTCTAGTAGAAAAAATCACGCTTGCGTTGGATGCAGGAGAAAAGGTATTAGTAGTTTATAAGGACATAACGAAAGCTTTTGATACGGTTCCACACACAGACCTCATACAAACTTTGATAACTCTGAATTTTCACCCGAATTTTATTAAATGGGCAAAGAGTTACCTTACAAATCGCGAACAAAGAGTCAAAATTGGAAATTTTCTCAGTGAACCTCGTACATTTCAATATTCGGTGCCCCAAGGCACTGTACTTGCCCCATTGTTTTACATTGTTTATTGTAATGGGATATTCTCGAGGGACATAAATGGAGAAGTAATCTGCTTTGCCGATGACTCGGCGATGATAGTAAGAGGAAACTCGTGGGAAAGTGTAAAAGAGACAGCGACCAAAAACATAACTGAATTAAATAACTTCTTGAAAATGAAAAACTTAAAGCTCAATTACAGAAAAACACACTTTATGGCGTTCTCTTGGCTCGCTTCATCCATTCCAGATTTAGGGAACATAACTTGTCATATAGAGCATGGCTGTAGAGAAGATTGTGAGTGTCCATCGATAGAACAAGTGAACCAAACGAAATATCTAGGAGTCATAATAGACCAGTGCCTAAACTGGGAGCAGCACATTAAAACCTTGTCAACGAAACTTAGACAACTAATCCCAGTTTGTCGTGGGGTGAATTTCATGAGCATCAAATTAAAGAGACAATTTTACAACGCCGTAGTCCAGTCGCTACTTATCTATGCTTTGCCCGTTTGGGGGTCAGCCTATAAAACTAAGATTCATCCAATTTCAATTACACAAAAAACCCTAATTAAGATTTTATTAAAAAAGAAAAGAACATATCCTACGAATTTGTTGTTCCGAGAGTTAAAAGTAATGGACGTTTTCAACCTAATTGAGAAAACTACCTTGATTTTCACCCATAAAAAATATTTGGAGGATAAATTGGAAAGGGTTGAGGTTGGAACGCGGAGTGCAGACAAAGTAACATTGAAAGCTTTAAAATTGAAAACCACGGCAGCTCAAAGATTGTATTTTCATAAAGGAGTACTACTGTACAATCTACTTCCATATGATCTCGTCAAAACAGAAAATTTACCGATAAATAAATTTAAAAAACTAATCAAGGACTATTTTCTTGGCTTATTATGAAGTATTGTAGCTATTTCTGTCGTTTGTAATTATTTATAATTTCTGTACTTATTACCTACTAATTAATTATTTAATACCTACCTGTAATTATTTAAAAATTTCTGTACTTATTACCTACTAATTTGATTTGTATTACTTTCTAACCTACACTTTAATAATAAAATCGAGGCACATGACACGCTCCAGTTCCCAGCTCAAGATTTATCTTAAAGGGAACTGATGCATTTTTGTCAATTTAAATTGTTTGTATTTTTTGTCTATAAAATGAAATAAATGCTATATTTTGAAAAAAAAAAAAAAAAATTTAGTGATCTAGACCGAAGGGTGATCTGTACAACGAAGATGTAACTAATTCGTCCTGTTTCTGTACAATGATGTAACCGGACTTGAACCGCCATATACTTTGAATTCGGCAGAAGTGTCAAGTTACTTCGGTCCGTTATTAATTTGACACCTTTACAATCTAAATCACAATCATAGTTAATTGTTGACCATCTGTGGGAAAAAATATTATGAAGTGGTTTCCTTCTCAAGAAAGAGTGAGTATCCTTGTCCAACATGCTATTCGGATTCCTGCAGTTCCTTTATTACGATTTACATGCATTTTTTTTTTAAATATTGGATTTAGCATTAAACGCTCAGCTGAGTCGCTTCTTTAAAATTTTAATTGGGCATGGAACGGCTCATCTCAGTAATCGTTGCAGAGAAGAGATCATTATTCCATGGGCGATCCGAGGTCTCAGAGGTCTTCACGCTGTACCGTGTGCTCAATCCAGATGTGAAGTGCCCCAGTTTGGTCAAAGATGCTGGCATCCCTTTGCATGTCGCACGTTGGGCATTCAAGATTCGAGCTGAATCCGTGAACCTGAATGCAAGGCCTTATGAGGCTTCATTGTGCAACCAGCATGTGCGAGAGGACGTATTCCACTTCTTCTGCCAATGCCCTGTGCTTTCGGAATTCCGGCGAGTGGCATTCGAGCGGGACTTCCTCACACGAGATGAGGCAATTCGAATATTGGATACCCCGGATTGGTCGAGGTTGAAGGTGTTCTGCAGGTCAGCATGGCGCTATAGGTCCTTCCTTGTTGCCGAATTTAATTTCTAATTTTGTTATTAGTTTCCACGCTGTACGTAATAATACCTTTTGCTCTAACTTCTGGCAGACGGATTACCAATGCCGTATTGTTTATTTTGTTCCTACTTCCATGTATCATTATTTCGATTTGAAATGATCAATAAAATTTTGTATTCTTCTCTTCTTTTTCTTCTTTAAAATTCTAAGCTCTATACTCGCATGAGCAGATTGGTTTTTGATGCGGACGGTTTTGGTAGTATCCATCAAGAAATAGTTTGAGTCACTGTAGACCAGTTATTTTATACACAAAGTCCCCCCTCACAAGTTCTAATGATTCACTTGCAGTTATCCTGGCTCTAAGGACGTGTTTTTCCAACATTTTCAGTGTCATAGTTGACATCAAACAGTAATTTGATGTTCGGGGAGTTCCATATTTCATCCTCACTCAAGCAACGTCAGTGTTTTCAAGCAGCTTTCTCCACCTGAGGATTTTTGAATATACAGCGAAATTTCGTATTTTCAAAAGAGTACTAATGCTCATTCCATTAACATCCTGCGCGTAACCCTTTGACTAATTCTTCCCTTGCCATTTTTCATCAAAGCGGATTTTTTTTTGCGAGGCGCTCCAGTTATGTACTATATGGTCTTTTCTCAGCTTCAGAAAACGGACCCGTTTCACGCTTCCTACATCTCTTTTCATCTCAACGTCAAGTTTTCACTTTTTGAAAGGGAAGGTTGTAGGGAGGTTTCTTTGATTTGGCTCGAGACCAAATCTGAACGAGTGCCGGCGCGGGATCCTATTAAAGTGCCGTCCACAGAGACCCCCGTCTTCTCCTTATCTGATGGTTGGATGTCGCACCCCCTAACCCAAGATCCCATCCTAGAGCGCTATTAGGCCTTGGATGACGGTAGAGGAGGGGGGGCCAACCGCTGGCCCTTTTCTGTCGCTCCCCAGATAACACGTTGGATATTATCAAGGCTGACTTGGATCGGGTAACTACTTTCGGGCTCTAAAACACATTTCCGCTGAAGTAGCTATCCAGAGAATAAGGCGGAAATTCGAGCGGGAGTGTAATAAGGGCTCCGCATGATATTCAATGTTTTCTACCAGGAATAATCTTCCTTATTCCTTTCAAGTGATTGACATCAAGTATGCGACGATAGCAGGTATGAGGTATGAGTATGTTCGATTGTATGTAAATCCAAGTAAGTTGGCTTGTGAATATGATATGAAATAGCTACGTGTGATGATGAAAAGAAGAATACAAAGTTTTCAGAGTTTGGAAATTTGGAGAAAGAATTTTGAGAGTTTCAAGAATGATGTTTTGGAGTCGATTTTCTTGGCAGATCGGCAAAATAAGGCAACAAGCGGATAATTCACTTTTGCTTCTACTTTCGAACCTTTATTGTGATCGAACGGTGGATCGTACACTCTGAGTGAACTTGAAAAATATTCTTAGTCAATGATTTTGTTAATCCATATTAAAAAACTCTGCAAATGCTTGACACAACCATTTATTATCTTCTTTGTGCAGATCACTCGTCTGCTTAGATCCCTAAATGATAGATTAATTCTTATTAATTAATATTATGAATTAACAATTATTATCGATCATCATTATCAAATAGTGTAAATTATTATTATTTATTGGTAATGATTAATAACAACAATTTAATTTTAATTAGTGTTGATTGCTAATAGTTATTAATTATTGTAATCAATTAATTATAATCATTACTTAGTATTATGTATTATGCAGTTCCAATCAGGGAAGGGGTGAACATTGAGCCGACAGGCTCCGGATCGTCATAAAAAGTCTACAAACTAAACTTCATTTAAACGTTAACTGAAATATATACCGTTCCATTTTTCAAAATTTCAAATTTCGTTTGAATGATAATAATTATCATAACCCTAGGTCAATTGTTAATAATAATTATTGTTCGGACCAACTCAACAATGAACTAATTATTATTTCCATGGTTCATTGTTGAGTTGGTCCGAATAATAATAATTATTAATAACTAACAACAATTAATATAATAATTGATAATAATTTACACTACTTGATAATAATGATTAATAATTGATGATAATCCATAATATTAATTATTCAATCATTTTGTGATCTATACAGAAGGGCATTCGCAAAACAAAGATGATAAACCGTTGTGTCAAATTTGCAGAGTTTTATTCGGTTTTCTGAACCTACGTATCTAGAAACGTAAACCCTCCAATTTTGAGGGGGTGGGGGGTAATTTTTTTTCTTGGACGATTCCAATGGTTCGTTGTTGAAGATAATAAACTAAAACTCACCCCTTCCACTGACTTGGGCCGATGAAAAGTTAGTAAGTATATTGCATAGATTTAAAAAAGTGATTTTGACAAGGCTTTAAAGAATAATAATTATTCTTTTAAGCCTTCTCGGAATCACTTACATACAGCCAATACTTGAACATTACAAAAAGTACAACAACTGAATTGTCACGTGCTCAAATTTAATACTACGTAACAATCCAAGATATATTCCGACTTGCTCCATTGAACTACCAATTTAGCTATTGCTAACTACCAATTTACAATTGCCAAATTAGATGACACGACTTTGTATTTGAACGACCAAGAAACATCGCAAAAATTCAAAAAATTACTAATGATTTTCGAGCTTTGTGGAACAAAAGAACTCATATTTGAACAGGCTTTTCCATTGAATTCATTGATATCCAAATAATTCCTCTTGCACCTTCAGGTTATTTCAATCCATTTATCAAATACAAATTCACGCCATTAAACCTTTTTTGACTGATAATGATGACTGAAACGATAAAATTAGAACGAAGAAATAATTGGTTTCATGTAAAACGTCTCCATTAAAGAACATGATGTCCACGAAGAACATCTCAAGTAACAACCACGTTTCTTCATCTTCGAAGTGCTCCAGTTTGAGAGCGGAATAAGATATAGCAATTCTGACATCTCCATCTTATTCAGCGTGTAAAAACCTTCACAATGAGGTGAACTTCCCCAAACCCAAAACGGGTTTCCAAAAGGATGGTCTGAAACGGATTTTGGTATGAAAATTATTTGAAAATTCGAGTTTTAAAAATTTTGGACCGAGAACAATAGCTACCTTTTCTCCCAACATTCGCTAAAACAAGATATTGGTAGTGGAGTATTTAGAATTAATTTGAATTGATATAATAATTTGACAAGTACAACTTCAATAGTTGATAGAGTCTGTCAGAAATGCCTTTGGAAGTTCGTAAGAGCAAAATAAAATAAAAGGGAGATTTTGTCAATAAGAATGATTTGATTAATATGGAATTGATTGATAAATAAGAAGTAATGAATGAATAATAGTAACTTAAGAATTAGTTAATTAATACCTAGTAATTAATTGGAAATTAATATGAATTGATAAAAGTTTCATGTATCCCAACTCATATAGCGACGTTTATATATTGCAAGTCGCCAACTCATCTGTTTATTTACGTCTACATATGTGTGTTTGCGTATGTCCTTGTGGTGTTCAAAAATTGTTTCGATGGTGAAGACGCGCGACCCCGGCGGATAGCAAAAGCTAAAGCCGTATTGTGTTTATTTATTATCGTTGTGAATTATTATTCGTTGATGAAAATAAAACATGTTGAAAACTAACTAACTAATAATTTATATTAGATATACACCTACCTAATAATAATAATAATAATATATATATATGTATAGATGTCATTTATAATTATATTTTTTCCGTTGTCACAAGAAGTAGGTCAGAACAAGAAACTCGATATCACAAACCATGTGTTATTTGAATCAGCTGTTCCTCAGTCCTGTCGGGTCTAGTCCAGCTGATTCGAACAGCACATGGTTTTTAGATATCGAGTTAATTATTAATAAATCGTAACAGTAAATAACCAACAATAATTATAAATCGTCAACAATAATTAATACAAATTTACACTACTTGTTGATAATAATTAATAATTAACGATAATTCATAATGATAATTAATCTATCATTTAGTGATCTAGACAGAAGGGTGATCTGTACAAAGATGATAATAAACTGTAGTCAAGAATTCGCAGATTTTTTTATATTTGTTTTTATTCGATTTTTGGAATCTAGGTACGTATCTTGAAATCTCAACCCTCCAATTTTGAGGGTAATTTTTTTTCTTGGGCGATTGCAATGGTTCATTACCGAAGATAATAAACCAAAAAGCAACTATTGAAAACATCAAACCCAAGTGTGATTTTAGATACCTCAATTTAGCATTAAGGCACCAACGATTCCTTAAGCTTCAGGCTTCAACGATTTTTCGCAACAATGGTACACTGGATTACGTAATTTAAACGCTGCCCGTGGACGGTTTGAACCAGTTCCCCATCATGGAATATTTACATGGCCTAGTGTCTGCATGAGCTCGCCCCATACCCTACCGTACCCCATCCACCTCATCCAGGCCATTTCCTCAGCAACCTGATTCCTGTTTACTCCATGAGCGCCAACATACCGTAATATTCTGTTGAATTTTAACCTCAGCGCCGTTTGTTGACATTTCATTTACGTCGTTTATTCATTTTCAGACAAAAGTCAAAACGAAATACCTTCTCATAATTATTGATAATTCCATCATTGTGGTCGATCAACGTCCACACATCAAGTTCAAATGGAAATAGTGGGAGATCAGAGACACTCTATACTGAGCTACATTTATGCCAAATACTGTATTGCTGATTATTCAACAAATATTTGGCATAAATGTAGCTCAGTATTTTAATTCACATTTAATATATGAATTATATATATTTAATTCTAGCTCCAATAATAATTAGTATTTTCTTGAGTTTTATATGGAAATCGACTGTAAAACTAATCAGTATGTGGAGTAAATGGGTTGGTTGTGCAGTTGTGCAGTACTCCCACCAATGAAAACGTTTTTCAAAACAAACCAATCACTGATTATTTACTCTTATTTCCCAAGGTGTACCAGACTAACGAAGTGAGATAAGTAAGAATAGCGAGAGCACATACGAATCGTGAATCGTTCCCACATGAAGTTTTCGATTAAGAGGAAAGCTGTACAAAATGTTTGTTCCTCCATCGTTTTCCATCCTCGAAGTGGCCCGGGGATAGCTGGAAATCGTTCTACAACTTTAAGATAGTCTTAAAAACGAGCAACTTCGACATTTCCTGAATTCCTTCGGGTTTTCGCTTATAACTCACAAACAATGCATCCTACCAAAAAACCTTACAAAGAGACAAATTAAAGAGCAATGAATTCTGCGTCGATTGATGTCCCTAACCTGAAAATTGGATCAAGAAATTGGAGGGGAAAAAGAGGGTGTTAAAGCCCCACTACTCGTCCCCTTCTATTATTCAAGTAGACCCTCATTTTAGGATTACATAGGTTTAACATCCCGTTTTCCCTCTCAATTAGAGGAAAATCAAGTTGACCAGAAAAGTAGACAGTTGTCCTCATTCCAACGCGCGACATCTTACTGTAAATATACTGTCTAAATACCCGTGTAAGTATCCGTCAGCAAAAATGCCTATTATCGAATTGTGTGTAACTATTTTGCGCGACCCTTGGAAGGTTAATATAATGCTTATAATAATTATTATTATATAATCTTAATATATAATCACGAGTAAATAAAGGAAATTATGGTCGGGAAGCAAGATATAAGATATTCCAAAATGACTGTTTTTTGAATTTGGCTTATTAGTATGGTTCAAATTGGTCAAATTTTGAAAGACAGTTGTTCTTTGAACTTGCCGTGAATTCGTCTACAACCTTTATTCCAAAAGTATTTGATAGTACCAGTACTTTTGATGCTTCCCTATACATAGGTCCAATTTTGAGGTTAGGGGCGTCAATCGACGTAAAATGTAATGCTCTTTAATTTGTCTCTTGGTAAGGTTTTCGCTTGGTGCATTATGTAGGAGTTACGTTTTATACAAGTATTAGTTGCTTGTGGAAGTAATAAAAACGTCTCGCAATAGCGCCAAGGGGAGATTTCGAAAGGGGTACGGTGCTTGTGAAGTGGTTAAGCTTTTCATTATACTTAGCTCCTTAATGAGGAAAAGGGCGGGCGGGGAAAGTGGATATCATAACTTTTTCCGGCCTCTGAAGAATGATATTTGCGAGGCGGGGTGATTTTTACACGGAGTGTTTTTTGGGGGGATATCACATCTTTTTGTTGTTGAAGTGGGTCATGTTATGAAGAAGGTCTATGCGAAATTTCAAGTCGATTGGTCCTTTTACCCAGGCTGTAGACTCGTCAAAATTGCCAAAATTAGCCTAAATTTCAGGTTTTTTGTTTCTAAAAGTTTTTTGGGTTGAGATAATGGGTTAAACTTTCAAAAGGCACTGGCTGATGTTGAAACGAAGCTCTGTGCAAAATTTCAAGTCAATCCGTGAAGGTGGAAAGGCCTAACTGATTAAGGAGAAGAAGAACAGGTAAGGGCGAATAACCGGGTTTTTGAAGTTATATAACTCGGCTCCCTTTAAAGATATCGACTTGAATCTTTCAAAAGGCACTTGCTACACTTGAAACGAAGCTCCGTGCAAAATTTCAAGTCAATCGGCGAAGGTGGAGAGGCTGTAGCCTTGACCGACTGAAAAAAGTAGAAAAACATGGTAATTGGTTTTTGAAGTTATATAACCCGGCTCCCTTCAGACGTAGCGACTTGAAACTTTCAGAGCTTTCTCTTATCCACACCAAAAAGATCCAAACCAAATTTCAAGTTGATCGGTCAACTAGGAGCCGAGATATGGCCAAAATTAGCCTAAATTACCCTAAATTTTAGTTTTTTGTCCCTAATTTTTTTTTTGGTTGAGATAATGGGTTATTTCGTTCAAATGGCACTGAGACATGCTATAAAGAAGGTATGTAAAAAAATTCAAGTCGATTGGTCCTTTTACCCAGGCTGTAGACTCGTCAAAGTGGACAGAATTTTCCAAAAGTTTCTGGTTTTTTGTTTCTAAAACTTTTTTGGGTTGAGATAATGGGTTAAATTTTATATAAGGCTCTGTCTCAAGGTTAAATGAAGCTTTGTGCAAAATGTCAAGTCAATCGGTCAACGTGGAGAGGCTCCAGCCTTGCCTGTCTGAACAAGGAGAAGAAGAAGGAGAAGAACAATCTAAGGCCGTAAAACCGGGTTTTTGAAGTTATGTAGCTCGGCTCCCTTTAGACCTATCGATTTGAAACTTTCAGGGCTTTCTAATATACACTCAAAGAAGACCCACACCAAATTTCAAGTTGATCGGTCGAATAGGAGCCGAGATATGGATACCTCGAAAACGCGTTTCGTGACGTCCGGTAAACATACACACTCGACAGCGTTCGTTTTCTCAACTTCTTTGCTTGGCGGGGCGGAACGCTACCGCGTTCCTAGATAAGCGAAAAACTGAAGAAAGTCCAAAAAACTCTGGAGTTTTTAGAAAGATTTCCAGTTTTCCCCAGGTCACTTTGAAGTCCCCTTCCAGGTCTAATTTTACTGGACTTATTGGTCTTCCCAACAAGCGTGGCTTACCGTTATGGACGAGAAGAGTCGAGTCTCTGGCGAGAGCGAGCTCGGAGTCGGTGAGTGTGGCGTCTGAAGCTTCAGATGTGGGAGTATCAGAGAGTCCCGCGGGCTGCTGATAAGTGTGCTGCTGATGGTACGGGCCGCCCCGGGAGCAAACTCGGGGCGAGCTGGTGTCTTCCTCAAGGTCCGAGTTCACGCCGTAAGAAGGATAGTAGCGGCTACCTTTCCCTGAAACAGCATCAACAGGCGATATCAGGCCCAGTACTCGGTTTAAATCTTGTAGCTTAATAAGGATACTCAATGAATTTCACCAGAGAGCTCAAAAGATCAATTCAAAGGCGGAAGAATTTGTAAGAAAGTAGTAACAGTAAACACACACACTTGCTACTGGTGCTGTAATTGTTTGGTCTGTCAATTCAATAGTGAACTGATCAATAAGCCACCTGCCCTAGTGGGGACACGGGTAATATTATATTGTATAATACAACTGGCATATGCGTCTCTCACTACACTACATATCTCTATACTATGGTGGGTAATTAGGGCACAGTATCATTCCTTCACATGCAAGGTGTCACATGGTGGATCTCTCTCCATCCAAATACATGTCTCTGCTGGAGTCAGGCAGGGATGTATTCTCTCACCCTTCCTCTTTCTTGTTGCCATCGACGAAATACTCTGCGCCTACACGATTAAGAACCCAAAACGGAGATTAGTGTGGTATGCAATGAAGATGAAACACCTGAATAACCTAGTCTACGCAGATGACATAGTTCTGCTGTCACAGAGTCGGAGACACATGACAAGCAAGCTTTAGGATCGGCACACGCTTAGTGAGCCAGCAGGACTCAAGATTAATGAGTCAAAAACAAAGGCCATGAGGATAAATGTTCCCCGCCCCACCGAATTCGCAGTGGGCAGTCAACAAATTGAGAAAGTTGAATCTTTTATTTATTTGGGTTGCCGGATTGCGGCAGATGGCGGCGCTCGTCTGGATGTGGGAGCCAGATTGAACAAGGCATGGGGAGCGTTTGCTACCCTCAGTTTGGCGGTCCGCACAGTTAGAACATGGAACAAAGCTACGAATCTTCGAATCAAACGTGAAGTCGGTTCTACTGTATGGATGAGAAAGTTGGTTAGATTCCCAAGAAATCAGTAATAAGCTCCAATCTCTCGTGAATCGGTGCTTTCTCAATATCTCCAACCGAGAGCTGTACCAGAGGTGTAACAAAATTTAAATACAGGAGACCATTCGTGATAGGAAATGGAGGTGGATTGGAGACACCTTAAGGAATAGTGCAGGCGGAACCCTCGACTGGAACCCTCGCGGAGGCTGCAACTAGAAACCGGTGGAAATCTTTCACTACGGTACTATGCACCCACGATACGGTGCAATGGCAACATTAAGTAAAGTAAGTAAGTTTTACCAACCAGTTTACAGGTAGGAACGAAGGGAGATTATGAGAGCAGAGAAGTACATTGTTCTTTTGTTTTCGGTTTAAATCGCCTGTCTCAACCCTTACGAGGTTTATGAGAAAGAAACAGTTTGAATCATTCTTGAAGATCCCAAACAAGACATACGATTGACAAAAAAAGCTACCTGTAACCCAACGCTACGAGCTATGCCTATCGTTGGGTTACATGTATTTCACTCATTAATGTTTCTGTAAATAAATCAATATGCCGTCATTGATGGTATACCATCATCTTGATGCTCTGGTCCTGATGCTCTTCATTTTTGAAAACGTTTTTCATCTCCCTCAATATACCCCAAATTATTTACTCCTCTTGGAAACAGAGTTGGACGCTGTTGGTGTATACATGGAGGCTGCCTTTCGCCTAACTCCAGAGGGTCGTGAGGATGACTGATTGCCGACTGCCCAGAGATCGAGATGATAAGACGCTGCAAAGGGTTCGCTGAGCGTTACGCCTCCCTCTGCGCCGCGTATGCCATTTCTGACAACTTAAGTTTTTTTGAAACACGGGTTCTCAAGTCGGACATGGAGGAACTCATTTCGGCTGTAAGAGTATTGAAACGGCCGAACCTCCTGGCACGGGTCGAGGCTTCGGACTCATTTACACTCCACCGGGAGCTTAATCCCGCTGTGAAGTGCGCCAGTTTGGTGCGTTTGGGATTTCAGTGTACGCGCAGAGTCCTTAAACCTGAACGCGAAGTCGTACGACTCCGGGCGACCTGAAGAATGAGCACTCTGCAACTTGCACGAACGACAGCATAAGACTTCCTCTGCCAATGCCCCGTCCTCTCTGAGTTTCGGCGATGCGCGTTTGCAAACAGCACATTGACCCGCAGCGAAGACATCCAGATTCTGGACCTGACTGGACGAGGCTGGAAGTCTTTTGTGGATCGGCGTGGCGCTATAGGTCCTTCCTAGTCAGGGAATTTAATTTTTAACTTTTTTTTTTTCATTTATTTTTGTTCAAGATAATAGTATCATTTGAAGGGTACAGGGGAAGAAGGGTACGATTCCAAAATTGGAAAATGTTCAGGAGAGCACAAACTAACTTAACCATCTCATGATACGTTGCCAAGATATGAAAAAAATATCAACTACCTATTCCAAACCATCATGGAATGAAATAGACGGCATTGAAACCTCGAAATCCTTCTTCCCCTGTAGCCTTCATTATTTTCAAGCAATTTTCTTTATTTTACAAAATTTGTAAAATAAAGAAAATTGCTTGAAAACTGCCTTTAACTCATACTTTTTCCAACTTCTTGAAACCTTAAGTCCCCACACACCATTGAAGAAGAAGAAGAAGATGAAGAAGAAAAACGTTTTGAAATACAAGAAAATTAAGTGAATAAACTGTACGGCATTGGAGTCTGTCTACCTGAAGAATTAAATTTAATCATCACTCCACTTATTTCTCCCTCGCTAACGAATGGCCCCTTCTTCAGGTAGACGGATTCCAATGCCGTACAGTTTATTCACCTAATTTTCTTGTATTTCAAAACGTTTTTCTTCTTCTTCTCCTTCTTCTTCTTCGATAGTGTGTGGGGACTTAAGGTTTCAAGAAGTTGGAAAAAGTATGAGTTAAAGGCATCAACGATGTCCTGAAATGTCTAGTGAGAATTGCGGGTTGTCTTTTTGCGGAACCTATAGAAGGGCTTGTTCACGGACGAATCGCAAACTAAGAACGGCTGCAAATGTGATCACTGCGCTGTGTACAATATCCTAGTGAGATACGTACCTGGAATAAGGAGCTGAAAACTGGATTGTAAAAATTGGTCGATTCCAAACGGACTCTGAATGAATGACCAAAATTGACTCGCCGATCGGCAACCCGACCATAAATCAACCTTGAACCTAGAGCACCACTTAGCCCATTTCATGAATGCAACCCGTAGTCGGATGACAAGACTGCAAAGATCCAATTCAGCTGAATTTATTGGTGACATTTCCAATGGCCCACCACTAGCGCTGTCTCATGCTGATTTGCCTCAACCTGGTGGGGTTGCGATGGATGAAGAGAGAAACCGGGGAAAAAAACACCAAATTCGCTGTCAGGATGCCGAGAATTAATTAGGATGCGTTTGAGGCCCCCTTGAAGGCCCGAAAAAAGGAGCGAAAACTTTGGTGAAAGGTGGAATGAAAAGAGGAGAGAGAAGCGGAAGATAAAAAGATATAAAAAAAGAAGAGGGAGAGGATGAAAGAAGAGAGTTAAAAAAAAAAAAAAAATCGAAAATGGGTGTGCTTTCTAAAGCAGATTTCTTTCTGTACCTTGGCGCTAGGGAAGAAACAAATCAACCTGATTAGCATGAATTGTAAAACCAGGGCCAATTAACTGCTCCTTTGGGACTCGCGGGTAATCACAATAGAAAAGTTAGTTTGGAGCGAGTGGAAATGGAGGGAGGGAAGGTTGTTATATTTGCATGACGCATAGTTGAAGTGAGAGGCATTGTGTTGAAAAAAGGAAGGGCATTAGTAAGCGTTGTGGGTCCCCAGAGAAGCCTTCTTCTACCAGTATAATCTCACGAGGTGACGTCAGCCAGTAAAAACGTTTTTCCTTCCAAGAAAACCATCTTGCGATGGTCGGTTTGCGGGATGCTCTCAACGCAAAGATGCGGTGATGATTTTGGTTTGTGCTGCGGCCTGCTGGATGGTTTTGAGTTGTGGTAGAAGCTGTTCAAACATTACTTTCTTCCTTCAACTAATGCTCCTCAAAAGCTTTTTAGCGTGGTTGCTTTTTGTTTGGCTCAAATGTCCGCTTGGTTGTGTACTACATCGGTGGAATTTGTGCAGGAAAAATGGATGGGAAGTAAGTAATACCGTCAAATTATCTGATTTTCAATACTTTTCGTGTTGAGAAGTCTTAATGTTTGGCTATCAGACTTTACGGGCTTACAAATTGAACCTTAAGACTTTGATGAACTCATTTAGGTGCAGTGGCATCGGAAACCGGGTCTCTGCAAATGTTGGGTTTTACACCTTGAAATCCAGAAGGAAGATTCTTTGAACCTCAGAAATACACGCAATTACTTAGGCATACAGAAGGGACAACTTCTGAAATGCATGGATTATTCAACAATATTATTCTTCAAACTTCCGCCACCCCCTGTCTAACTCCTGTGTAGCCCGAACAGCAAACAAATCCTTCAAGTTTTTGTATAAAGATCATCAATACACACTGCTACTTTTAAAATGGCGCGATATTCACGAACTTGATCTTCAAGCATATTTTACGCGGAGAGTTGAATATTTCCCCGTTCTCATATAGCATACATTCTTATGTGGATTGCATAGCAGGGTAGTATACTAATAAGTATACATAGACGTACGGTATTAGCCAGCCGACCTACCGATCGACTAAGTAGGTTAGGAACATTGGTAGTTCGCTCATTACATAAGTCAGTAATAATGCAAGTACCGTGTCATGTAGTTTTTCTGGTCACCTCTCAATTGAAACCATCTGCGTAATGAGTGTGATGTTCAGTTCACCCATCACAAATCACTACGTGGTAATATAATATAATAATAATATAATATAATACGTGGTAATATAATAATAATAATAATTATGTGAATATAATGAAATAGCGCGTGGGTTTGGATGAGCCGTGAATTCGTTCTGATTATGATAGAACTTTGTGGTGCAAGCAATCTTAGGTGTCCCTTGCGGTTTCCCAGTCCTTTTACTGTGAAGAACAGGCAATTTCAGGAGTGGGCTTTACGCCCATCGGCTGGGCTGGCGTCACGGACGTGATAAGCTGTTCTATAATGAGGATCATTATTCGTTCTGATCACTGCGCTCTTGGCTATTCATTGCCTGCGTTCGCCCACCAGACACACGGTTCATATTCGGATGACTCCCAACTATGCTCGAGGTATCTTAACATCGGTGATCTTACGGGATCTGTTTATTTCACAAGATAAGGCCATTTTAAAATTTCCTTGGCAGTGTAGGAGATGTGAACATTACAGGTATCTTTCGAATCGAGGGTACCTAACGCTGAGTTATGTAATACGGGATGCCGTTGCAAGTGGAATGCCCAACAGGAACACTGGGGAAACGTTATATTAACCGCAAATAACATCGGCCTTTTCATCATACAGAAAATCAAGTGAAATACACTCAGCAAAACTACCTTGATTGTTCATACACATGGTCGAAGAAGGAAGCGTGAGCCACAATGCAATGATATCAAAACTGTATCTGTACCATTCACAGTTATGCATTGAGAAAGCTACTTGGATTTTATAGACCTTCCGAACAATAAGATTGAGACCTACGAGATCTCATTCTCGTCGCCTGCTTACTCTACCTCATTTCATGCGTTCAAATCGCATATCAATTCCTCATCATTTGGTCCGAGCAATACCTGACAGTCAGGAGTTTCAAAGTCTATATCCAACTCAACCACAAGATAGGCGGGCAATAGTCGATATAGACAGTATAAGTGAGAGTGGAGTGAGAACCATCGATGTATATACATCGATGGTGAGAACTGGTAGTGAATGTCATAGAGCGTGAATGTCACACCTTAACCGAATCGTACGTGATGGTTAGATGAAAGAAACGGTTCTGTTACAAGAGGCTCTGAAGTGCCCTTTGCTTACCCCATAATTGTGTGAGAACTATAGGGTTCATGGTACACAGTTCATACTATGTATTCTACCATGATAAATACTGTCAGAACTGATTTATATGAGGATATCATGGGGGGGGGGGGGGGGGCTTACGTTCGACGGGAACTATAGGCGGTTCAACTTCGTAAATCGTAAACTGCTAAGGTTGTTTACAGCGGTATAACCAATAGCAACTTTATTTTATTGGTTAGCGCCGACTAAGACGACTCAGACAAAATTGAGATACGGAATTAAACTCTCACCAGTGTGAACGCGATTTCGAACCTGGATTCAGTTTCCGTTATGCCTGACAATGAAATGAGAAGTTCTAGTGAAATAATCGGTCAAAATATTTATCCCCATCACAGAAAAACTGATTACGTACAAAGAGGGCCTTCACGACAGGGTGGTCGGACGTACAGATCTACCTGGTATAGCGTATGCATTCATTGTTTGCACCTCGAGGATTTAGCGGTTCTACACAACGTCGTAGAAGCTCTAGGTCGTCATAGTTTTGGGAAACCGATAATCTCCACGCCCATAATTACACAACTGAGAAACACGTTTGCTGTTAAAGATACGTTCCAGGAACAGGAGGCTGTTCGAATAAGCCTCAGGTTATTCCATTCAAAAATTCCCCCTGCCACCAGCCTCACTCGGCTTCAATCCAAGTACGTCATTATTCAACATCCCGCAACCAGCAGGATTCAATTCAGCTGGCAGCGGCAGGTGAAAAGTTGCTTTCACAATCGCAATCCACACTCTGAAAACGGGTAAAAGACGAATCGGCGCTGTAAAACTTATTCCCCCAATCACTGTCAGCCTAGTAGGGGCGAACCCCTTTGAAAACGAGACGCGCCAAGTCACCAATATCACAATCGATGGTTCGCGAGTTTTAGAGTCCTCAAGCAGAGCTAGCTAAGGAATTGGAAGTCGGAGTAATTAAGCCCTCAGTCTTAAGAGGAACCCGTAACGGGAGGTCATAAATCCCGCTCACTCTCGAACTCTGCAACGCGCGGCCCTCATGCATATCCGAACCCCCTTGAACGGCTCCCCAGGATTAAAATATTAATGACTTTGCTCTCCGACGAGCTCCTAAAAGCAAACGCAACTATTTTCTTAATTGCGAAACTTCTTCTGCCCGGCAAACCCTGAAAAGGAAAAACAACTGCATTGTTCCATTCGCTAATTAAACTTCCTACCTATTTAAAGTATTTTATAACTATTATCTCACTCCCACTGGAAGTTAGCGCCGTCACAGCCTGACATTTTATTCATTTTGAGGGAAATTAGAGCGACCTAGATTTCGGAGTTCTTTCCGTTCGCCCCCTTTTCACGGGGATCTTTCTTGTAGACTACCTTTAGTGCTGGGCGTTCATTTCCATACGAAACGCTAAAGAGTTTCGCGAATAAAAGTTAATTTTCACGCTTCTTTGGAGGTTTCTTTCTAATCAAACATTAATCAGATTCAGAGCTCATTCGACAAGAAAGTGAATCCAGAAGGTACCTTTATCTATCTTTGTTGATCTAACGGCAATAGCTTTCGACAAACAACATAATATAAGATTTAGTTTGATTGGGGTACAGGCCTATATTATAGGCATGTACCCCAATCAAACTAGATCTCATCTAAACCTCATCTCAAAGCAGGGCTCATCGATTCTCCCACATGCATTTAATTAAAAGTCCGATTGGTACTTTTGTATGGTCATGCGCATAATTTTGGTGCTCATGAGTTTTTTCAATCTTCCACCTTAGCAGCTTGGTAGCCAAAATGGTTTTTACGGCGGTTTAGGATCAAGCAAGTACACGGAGTTAGATCGGATTCCGAAGTTTATAAATCGAATAAAGAAATGTTGAATCTAACTACCTCAAACGACTCTGCGTAATTTCACTTCCGGCCGAGAGAGTTTTTTCAATTCATGAAGTCGTGAAGATGTGGGCTCCAAATTGTATCGGCGCCCCATCAGATTTTACGACATTTGACTTGTGAATAAAAATCATTCACACCGAAAGGAAGATCCTAATGGAGCACAGACGGCTTGAAAAGATATCGAGTCCAAGAGTACCACACAATCTAAGAATATCCTTAGGCTCCAATAAAGGCCATCTTTCTATGCGCCTTTTCTCAGTCAACATCATTATAATCCAATCCTCGTTGAATTGAACGTTCGGGTGGGGTTCCTTTGGTTTTATTCCCATCATTAAGCAGATATAAAAGGGAGGGATAAATATTTTCGTGGTAATAATACATTGGGTCGGTGTAATTTCAGAGTCAACTGCAAATCAAGTAGGTATTGAGGGAGCATTGGAAAGGAGCCCAGTCTCCTCCGGGTAACAGCGTAATTTATGGCGGGCAAGCTAATGACCAGCGCGACATGGATTTCACGAACCATTAAACCTCACCAGTCACTTAACGGGACCATCTCCGTTAATGATATTCCCCCCCCCCCCCACCAATCTTTTGTTTTATTTTCAAATATACCCCATGGGCCACCCGGGATGCTGACAGAGGGGTTGGTTGAAAATATTTACCCTGTAATGACATTCATGATAAGTACCGGTTGAGAAAATCAATATACCGCGAAGGGATTTTGAGACGATGGATAATACAGAGCAGATAACAACGAGGTAAATGTACAATCGAGTACATGCTACAGTTGAATATTGAGAAGATGTGAGCACATAATAGACAACAAGGGAATAAATTAACAATTAGGGACAAAACTGATCATATTTGAGATAATCATAGTAGTGGAATGATTATCATTTCCTATAGGCTACAGCCTACAGCGGAAATATTATATCATGCACCTGTTAACTGAAGTTTATATTACCACAGCCTTGACTAGATAGAAATAACCAATCTGATTTTTCGCCATTTTCAGATTAATTAGGACACGTCAATACAGGGCTACATCTTGGCAACATAAGGACCCTGATTCCAGTCGAGTCTTCAGACCTAAGACAAGATGTGTCGTCGTTTGTTTTCCGAGATGCTGACATCCCTTAAAGTGAAGCTTGAATGGTTACCAAGAGCCGACATAACCTCAACCATATTGTAATATTAATCATAGCAGTTTGATTTAGGTAGCCAGCCTGGGGTGCTGGCTGTTTGCGGAGGTTTCTGGTCACAGATGTGTCCCAGGAACGCACACCAACTCAACTTGTCGCTTCCCGAGGGGAGAATCAACTTGGTCGGTTGTTTCGACAGAAGTTCATATGGAGACTTTTCACCCTCCAACGTCTTAACCACAAATACCCTCAACTCCCAGGACATATTATTATCTTCGGCGAATCGATATCTGAAACCAATACCAAGACGGTTAAAAACTCCAAAAATGTGATATTGGGCATTTTGCCACAATATCACAATATTCTTTGATTTACACAGTACGAATTAGGGTGTGGACTCTGCTGAGGTGGCACTTGGAAGCTTATAAATATTATTTAGTCAGAAAGGGGAAGTATGATACATTCCGTTACTGACACTTTACGATAGGTAAACAAAGATAATTACAATGATTATGACTCATAATTTATGAGGCACGAGTGGCCATCCTGTCTCTTATTTGCAAATAATTTGCTCATAACCACCTGACTTATTTTCAAAAGCGTAACAGTATAACACGCCACCTATTACCCGGTGTATGGTTACCACGTTGTAATTAATTTGAATATCCGTTGATGACGACGTGTGTGGATAACACTGTGATGATCAGTGGCGTACGCATCTCTGAATAACTACATCTATGCGGTCCTATCATCGTTCCATGAAGGTGATAGAATTTTGAGGTGTTGATTAAGTAATTATTGAATTGTTATTAAAGCCTGAAACCTCTATCTCATTTATGGTTATCAATGAATAATGAAGGTACCGAAGAAAAGTTTAGAGTACAGAGCTGCCAATACCACTAACCCTGTAGAAGGAAAACGATATAGGCAACACAACCATAAGATAAGTGGGTGGTTACCAAAAATTAGCGTCGACTTAGTCTGGAAATCGAGTTTGAGTGGAACACGTAGGTATAAGGTAACACGTGGAAGGTAATTGCGGATCCTTGAGTAGTAATCCAGATACCGAATTCAGACAGCGGGAATATAGGATGTAAATTGGTCTCACCAATCGCACTTCATCGCATATCATGCTTCATAACATTATAAACAAATAAGCAATCAAGCTACAAGAAACGCTCGCCATTTTATGTGGACGTTAGTAAACACACGAGAACTGGGACACGACTGAAAGCTGCATCGGAAACCTACTGATTTGATCACCCTGGAACTGATGTTGGCAAGTTACCAATGAGTGGGTTATGTAGGGGATTTTATATACGCCCATCGTTTGAAAACAACATAGATTCGTCAGCACGAGCTTCCATTTAAAATAATTTAATGCCTTAATTAAAGTAGCGAATGTCAATTTAATTTATTTTCCCGGCAGGGATAGGGTAGTTGTTATAATGAGACTAGGTTCATTATGTTGTGAAAATATAGGTGAGAGTTGAGTAATGGGGCGCCAGGAGGCTAAGGGTTTGTTGCGGATAAATGTGCAGCTCCTTTGTACCTCCTCCTATTATCGCAACACAACGATTTCTCCCTTCATCTACCGCCACCCACCAGCTCCACACCGTTTACGAGCAACGCTCGACTGGGTAAAACTCAACGCAAGTTCCCCAAAAATCTCATCTAACGCTGGAGGCGCATTTCTCACCCCGTCAAGTTGAACTTCCATTAAAACTGAGGCTACCACTTCGTTATCCCCCTTCAAAAGAAGTAGTCGAAATGGCGAGGGTTGGGGGGTGAGAAAGGAAGAAATATACACGGAAGAACTTAACGGAAGCCGTTATCTATAACTCGTGATGAAAAGTTCTCATAAACAAAAGGAAGCGGTTTCGGCCTCTGGGGACGTTGGGGCAACTTCGCCAAGATGTAGCCCACCCTCGAGTACGACCCCGAGTTCCCCCAAGATGAAGAAGGGAATTAATTAATACGCACCCGCTCTTCCCCTGCTCGACGCGCAGCATAAACCAGAGATGATTTGCAGGAGGAAAGAGAAAACTGAAAGGTTTGCCGCCATCACTCCACCGCACAATACTGATAAATTACTGTAAGAGCCGGTATTAGGCGAGGAATAGTAGTTCAGAAAGATAATGAACATAAAGGGGGGGGGGGGGTAATGGATAGTACTGCTTCGTACAAGGCGATAGAATACAGTAATATACAGGGAATAGGCAGGTAATGACCAGCAATGAGCATTACTTGGTGAAGATGACTCCAAAAGGCGGTTCAGTTAGGTAGATGGCATAGCATACATGAATCACGTTGTCCAATTGAAAAAGACTAGCTTCAAGTGATCCCACAGCCAACATCGCAGGGAAGGGAGGGGCAAAAGTGAAAATTGGAGACTACAATATCATGATTTTATCCAATACGTTGTGCAGACAAATTATCATTGGAAATCTCTATGGGGTTTAAAGGATCCTTCATGTCACGCAAAAAGCAATGCACCCTTCTCTCTAGATTAATTATTATTTTTATGAATTATTATTAATAATAACATCAAGTAGTGTAAATTATTAATAATTATTGTTAATGATTAATAACTACTAATTAACTCGATATCTGAAAACCATGTGCTATTCGAATCAGCTGGGCCATATGAACATTGACCCGACAGGCTGCCGCATGACTCACCCTCATTTTTATAGCGGATCTCGCATGAATATCAGGGGTTGACTAGAGAGAAAGTGCGGAAGTGGAAAGAGAAAAATGCATTCGGAGTAGAAATTACTTTAAGAGGAAAGCTATGTCGGGGAAATTGGCTTCTGGAACCTCGACGTTGCGCGAGGGAACAAGGAAACTCATACGCTAAACTAAACGGTAGGCAGACAGGAACGGATTATCGTGATATTAGTGACAGGAGTTTGAAAAGCTTGTTTTTAGGTGGAACGTGGGGACCCGAAATCATCACAACCCTTTTATTTGCACCGCGTCAGGTTCAGTTGATCAGGGATTAGCGCCAATATCCTTCTAAGCTCTCAACCCAAATATCCTCGAGTTTCAGAGGAGGTTTCAAGCTGAGTCCGGAGTTCGGGGGCAGCACCGACGATGAAGCGGACAGTGCCAGCTTGAATTCATTTTGGTTTATTATCTACAATAATGAACCATTGGAATCACTCAAGAAAAATAATATATATTTACCCCCTCAAGCTTCGAGGGTTTTAAGATACGTAGATTCAGATAAAAAACTCCGCTAATTCTTGACACAACGGTTTATTATCTTCTTTATGCAGATTACCCTTCCGGTCCAGATCACTTAATGATAGATTAATGATTTGCAATAAAATTATTAACAATTATTGATAATTAACTCGATATCTGAAAAACATGTGCTAGTCACATCAGCTGTGCCAGTATAAACATTCACCCGACAGGCTTCCACATGATTCACCTTTATGTGGACAACTTTTGACCCTAGGGGAAGGGGTTCAAAATGAATTTTGAAATTTTAGTTCAAGCTTGAACAAACTTCTATAAACGTTTCTATAAACGTTTCATCTCTATAAACGTTTCATCTATCATTTAGTGATTTAGACGAAAGGATGGTCTGCACAACGAGGATAATAAACCTTTGTCAGGAATTTGCAGGGTTTTAACCCTTAATCAGCTTCAATTGCAATATTAATTTCCATACAATTGAAATTCATCAAGCGGTTCAAGCAGCTAAAGGTATTTCAGATTGAATCAGATATAATTGATGAGTCCTAAGTGTTGCTAACTCCCAAATCAAATCTGATTTTTGGGAAACAACGAGATGCGTCTGTCTTGCGTGGTATTTGACCTAGAATAATCTCATTTCGGGGCCTACATTCAAAGAAAAGCTTCTGGCAACTGGAACTAAACTAAGCACATGAATGGATCAGTCCCCAAATGCATCGAAGTCGAGAAAAATGTGACGAGGCACAAACCAGGTAGCTATTACTCAGATTACGATGAAATATCTATGACCAACCACCGTGGCTTTTTGAAAGTGCATACAAATTGGTTGAATCACTCCGAATAATATGAGGAGCGATGATTCCACTAGCCGGCAAGTTGAACCTCCACCGGGGCGGGACCTGTGAAATGTCCACTGCAGTAGCTTGAATACTAATCGCAGGATCCGGAGTCATTGTTAACCATAATACGGATTTCAAACGACCTATACGATTTGCATTAATATTTATTGATTTATGAATCAATAAGAAATTGTACGATGTAGACTATGCAGACACATAAATGTATCATAATACTGGTGGTCAGGACGAAGCCAAAATGAGAACATAACCTCTTCAAAATACAAATACAAAATTATATGTGGTAAGATCATTGAGGTCATCCCTCTTCTCTCATCACTTTATGGGAAAAATATGTATGCTCCATGTACGAGCAGAGTACATAAGGGACTACGAGTATATTGCAAGTCTGTAATTCAAAATCAGAACATCGTTCCAACCGCGACGGTTCCAGGAGGTACGACCTCATCCGTCCCTATAATATATATTAATACATATTATGAGATGACTCCGAGAACTGGGACTGAAACCATCTAAGCCCTTCACAGAAATCCATTCTGTGGGAATATTAAATTTTACGCTCAACAAATCTGATTCTGAAATTCAAACTTCCAGCTTTCCTTTACGATGTCCCATTTTCCGTTCATTTTTTCGTTTTATGGCTTTTCATAATATTCGCAATGTCGGCCGAAAAACTCTGCGAATTCTTGACACAAAATTCTTTTTGAAACCCTTCCCATTGACCTAGGGCTATGAAACGTTTCCAAGATAATCGTGGGTGTTTCGCAATTTCGTAATTTTTGCTCAACGCTAATTGGGAAAGTGGACGCCGGATGGACGGGCTTTTTTTAATTCAATTTTTGGATTCTACGAATCTTGAAACGTAAGCCCTCAAATTTTGAAGCGATAATAAACCAAAAAGGGTTTTGTCATTTTCCACTTCTCCCATCTCACACAGAGATCGCAAACCGTTTTCGGACCTAATTCCAATAATTACCAAATTGATTCCTTACGACGTCATCATATCCGACGTCATCATATCTGACGTCACCGTCCTTTTTATGGCTTTAGCGATTCACTACCCGACGAGTCGATATTTTGCAAAGTTTTTCAACCGACAGGTTGATATATATCAACCTATATATATATTCACTCTGAAAACTGTAATTTGGGATGTATCCTCCTTAGGACTTATTTTTCAAGCAGAATAGGCCCAGGTTCAGTTGAGTGGCTCCTAAAGCTAATTTCTATGCTATTCACACTATGAAGGTGTAATTTGGTATGTAGCCTTCTTACAACTTACAATTTAAGCAGAATAGGCCCAGGTTCAGCTGAGTGGCTCCTAAAGCGAATTCCGATGGTATTCACTCTATGAAACTGTAATTTGGGATGTCCTATCCTCCTTAGGACTCATTTTTTAGGCAGAATAGGCCCAGGTTCAGTTGAGTGGCTGCCAAAACGAATTTCGATGCTATTCACTCTTTGAAGCTGTAATTCGGTATGTAGCCTTCTTATAACTTACAATTTAAGCAGAACAGGCCCAGGATCAGCTGACTGGCTCCCAAGTTTTGGTGAGTAAATTTGCATATTTATATGCATATGTATACATGTATATTCAAGTTTTGAGCAAGGGAACGATCTGATTTGTGAAGAAGGAAGACAGTGAAAAGCGGCAAGGACACTTGGTACTGGAGGTTCCATCACCCTTTAGAGAATGTGGGGTCGTGCTACGCACCTTCTTTTGTTATTTTCCATTTTTGCAGCATTTTTTTTTTATCATGAAAACAGGAAATCTTTCCAATTATTGAAATACAACCTCACAATGCAACAATGTTTGATGGTTCACGGCCTTTTTCGAGTCTTTCTGTCATTGTTGCAACTTTTTACTTGAATTGAAATGTAGCATTTATATATTACCAAAATATTGGATGAAATGAGGCCGAGGTCAGATATTTTGATTGAAGGCCCCCTGAAACTTATCGCAACGAAGCACTTGCTAAACATTCATGACGGGGTAGAAAGCCTTTTTTTAATTTATGGAGTTCTCTCTACCTACCTCAAGGAGAATTTAATTTAATTTGGAGAAAAGCTACCCTCCGACACAAATGTTCATTATCATTTCACCCCTGTTTTCAGTGGGATTGTACAAATAATAACCTTTGTCTTTCTCTATGGGTGGGACTCAATGGAGCAAAGCATTTTTCTTAAGCTGCGAATTCCTCACGACCATCACCTTTATTAAAATAACGTTGCGAAAAAAAGGAGAAGGGGATAATACAAATTTGGAGTAACTCATTCGAGGGGAGGGAAGATAATAACGTAGCTTGTAAAACTGCCTGAAGAAATTCAGCTTCATTCTACGTTAATTTTTCTCGTCTTCTCGCGAGCTTCATTTTACACCGAGGTATTTTCCACCTGACTCAACAACTATGTTGATCACGGCAAACATCCACATTTTCCTTCTGCCTTATCCTGATTTCATTTTTCGTGCTTCTTTCTCAGAATTAAGATACAATCGCCTTTACACGTGTATTATTTATAATTTCATGTTCGGTAATTGAAAGGTCAAGTAGACAGCAAGACAGTGGCAGGGAATATAGGAATTGAGTTAAAGTTATGAACCTACAATACCTACATTAAACATCGATTTCTGGCATTGCATGATCTCCCTCGGAACAGCAGCCCATGGCAACAAGCTCTCGTTGCAGAGGGTATCTGGACAAGAGGGAATCGAGGGCAGTGAGATTGCCGACCGACTTGCTAAGAAGGCCTCGGTCCATGTAGAACTACAACTCGCCGCAAGTTACTCTACAAATAAATAAATGGGACAACAAAAGAGCCGCTCACTAGCGCAATACTGCAGGTCTGCGACAATCGATGCGGCTAACCAATTTCTCAATGAAACGAGCAACTGCTCTTGTGTCATTGAGGCGCGAGTCCTCCGCTGTTGCATCTACGCAATTCCGGAACTTCGGGAAGGATTTTTCAAATTCCACCGATCCACAAGCCTCCTCCAATTTGTGAGAGAAGGCCATAAACTATTCGAGTACAATGTCATATCAACTGAGAACTAGGACTCAATGGCAAGAAAATCTCACCCGCCTGAGTTTCCCTGGAGTCATCTAGTTGCTGCTTGAACTCAACTTTTCGTTGATGTTTATTCACCTTTATTCATTCAGCAAATTCAATGACCACAGCTCACAAAAGTACCACTGGTGTTGTTGGATTCTTGGCGTCAAGTACTCATCAACAAATGCTACATGATCTTGGTTATATTTGTTTGGTGCGAACATATTTTTTGCACTTCAAAGCAATTTTTTCTATATTACCAAACTTTTCTAAAGAACTCTTGTTCACAACTAAGCAATAATTATTAATGCAATTTTTATAGCTTTTCGACAGTCAGGTGCATCACGCATGTGATTGGTTGTTTCTCACTACAGATTTGCCAGCATCTTTACACTGCCATCATCTTTATTATTGCAACTAAAAATATTATTGTTTCGAATGATGTATTTGCTCAGGTAATGGAAAATACATCACAACCAACTATGGACCCAATTACCTAGAAAATGGACTATAAGGAAATCAGAAGGTGCATCATAAAATAAGAATCATCTTATAATATTTGTGTTTGCACAAATAAAATCCGAATAATATATTATATAGGTAGTCATGTAATTCATCATTTATATAAATAATTCATGAACCATTCATGGGAATAATTGGAATATAAAAAAAACCAGCCAATTTTTTCAGACTAGGTCTGAATCACCCTGTGTCAGACACAATACCCCATAACTGTAAGAGGTAACTGGAATAATAAGCTAAAATATTGTTCGAATGGGGTTTTACTTGATCCTACTAATATCAGCGATAATTAATAACAAGAAGTAATAATAACCTATCAATACATATTCGAAATTACCTTCTGTTCGTAGACACGATAAGTATCTCAGAACATGAATACCGTTTACAGTTGAAGACTTTTCTTTCCAATATTTATTGGTTGGTACTTCTTGTTATAAATTAACACCGACCTCAGAAGGTACAAGTGAACACCCCAAAATAATACTAGCACAAATTAAATCCGAATAATTTATTATGTAGTTACTTAATTCATCATTTACACAAATAATTTATGCACCAACTTTTGATTGTTTGGTTAATTTTTTTCTTGGATGATTCCTATGGTTGATTATTGAAGGTAAGAAACCAAAAGTAAAAGAATTGTCAGTTATGTTTAGACTGAGTTTTACAGCCGATAATTCAGTGGACTTAGCGGGTTTGGATGGCGCCTTCGGTCTTTGCTTCCTCCCTTCCGTAAGGTACGAAAGAGTCAGTCTATTCTGTATTCATCGCCACCCACGTCCACACTCCGTGATCCGTTTTCATCCTTTATTATCCTTACCGAGGTTTGATGTTGGGGGAAACGAAGAAAATTAATTTTGTAAGGCAAAATATGACATCCTTCGAGAAATTGAAAAACTCCGTTGGTTTCGAGGGTTGGTTATTTTTCATTCAGTGCTCATGCACCTACCATGTTTTTCTGTCTCGATTTTTCTCTGCCCTTTTTTTCTCTCAAGAAACATCGTTTGGATGGAGGGGGATCATTCCTCTGAGGAATTGTGCAGCTTCAACAGCTTCAATATTCTTACAATGATCGTGCAGTACAATTATTGTCTCGGTAAGTAAGAATCTCAAATACATTCCAAATTTCACAGCCACGCAGCATGGCTATAAGAGCGAATTTTCGAAAAAATAACTGGTTTTATGTAAAATGTCTTTATTGAAGAACATCTGAAGTATCCACCACGTTTCTTCATCTTCAAAGTGCTCCAGTTTTGGAACGGAATAGGATATCGCTATTCTGGTTTCACTGTCGTGTTCAGCGTAAAAAAAAAGCCTTTAAAATGAGGTATCACTTGTCAGACTGTTTCATTTTGGGAATTTATGGGTAATATCCCCCCATAAAACAAAAAAGATTTTGGTACTTATACCAAAATTTCGGAAATTCGAGTTTTGAAAATTTTGGACCGAGAACAATAGCTTCATTAGAGACAAGAACAGCTTCTTGATGCTGTGTCACCTCCCTAACATATTCTTTCAGAAAGTACTAGTGATTATTATGTGTTTATTTCGAATCGAATTATCTAATTGAGTTTTGTACTTCAATTAGACTGAACCCCCTTGCATTTCTATTTTTGATATGGTCCAAGATTTTAGCTTGGAATTTCTCGGCATATTTCGCATGTTTCATCTTCAATTTCTATATTTGTTTCATCACATGTCCGAACCACACTGGGCCTCCCTCTATTCGAAATCAAACTTCCCCTCAAAATCGAACCGATGGTTCATGCAAACTCGAACTAGAACACACCGAACAATCGAAATTTTGAATACACTTCTGTATTCGAACATCAAATGCCTGCGATAACCACGAGAACATTTGTTCTTCAATTTTTCTGGGTTGATTCAACTCTCTTTTATGAGAAATACCGAAGATGCTTCACTGACGATATTATATCTCAACAGGAACGTACCGGGATTTTGAAAGAAGTGATCGAATGCGAGAAAATTTCAGACAACGTTCTCAATAATTATACTGAACTATGTAGAGAGAATGGCTGAATTGCTGTATGGCGTTCCTTGAGCCAACCAGTACGCCGCTCTTGGTCGAAATTATGGATTATTAATTTGAAGTCTGTTTCACAGAAACCGTTGAATGGTGAGGGGTGCCCAAATCATTAGGGAGCGAGGCGCGATGCCGTCCCCTTCAAGCAGGGTAATGAAGCGTGGTAAGCATCTTTACTTGCCTGGCTGCCGTTTTCCCTCATCGGGTCATTCGCAACTTCGTTAAAATTATGCCTCCGCTGCCCCCCCTCCCCCTGTCAGTTCTCCTCCCATCGGTAATCACCGTGAACAATCCCAAGTCTGCACCGAGAAACCTTCCTTGGGTTTCCTCTTTCTGTCAATTACGCCCCATTCACGATCTGGCATATAACAAACGCTTTGAAGGTGGTCATTGTGGTACCGTTAGTCAGCATTTAATTCGAAGCTGCAATTAGCAACGGCTGAGTTATGGTTCGATCCCGGCCTTTCCATCTCGCCCAACAGCTGCGCAGAATAGTAGCAGTTCCAATGTAAAGTTTGATGGAAGGAAAATTTGTGACCAGAATTTGACAAACACACCAACTTCAATTTGTATCAAATCTAATGGAAAATGGTGGATGTGAATTTTAACTTCAAGTTACTTCATGACAGTCCTCGAAGTTTGACTGTCCCTTGATGACAGTCCTTTTGGCTAACATAAATAGCCAATAAATACTTTGTATGGATTTTCCTCCACGGTTTACACCACCATCAATGGTTTAATGATTGGATGGCTTCTTGACCCAAGGAGATTGATGTCTAATACAAACAAAGAGGCCTATGAGAGCGCATTGTTAGAACGTTCAACACTTGAAATCAATATGGTGCGACAAATCAACAGTAGATCGAGGATGCAGGTGTCGAGGGAGAGAACACCTCTTCTCCGCATTGATTGCGCTCCTTTGCTCATCTCCAGTTCATTCCCGATCCCTTCTCACACCCCTTATTCCGTCGACCCGATCCCCAGGAAGGCTCAAGTAGGCGCAAAAGTCAATTGGGTTCCTGTCAGGGACCTAGCCATGCTTCGGAATTCGGCTGCCAACTCAATTTGCAGACTAATCAGGAACTATTGTTCTCTCCCATCAGGTTTCAGTGAGTCAACTGCTAATGAGAGCTCTTATTCCACCGGCTTTCCTACCGGTCTCATGCATCTGCTACATGGTCTGTACCACAGTTTGAGCTGATAATGCTGTTGTTTTGTTTTCTGCAGTTCCTCCGAGTTCAACCAACCACCACCTCGGTCTGCTGTCTATTTCGATCAAGTCAAGATTGTTGTTTCTGAAGACATTAATGGACGGTTGAGAAAAATTATACCTACAGCTCAAATACCCGCATTAAATTACCACACTGAAGTGCAATAATACATTTTGTTTGCCGACACATGTTTGTTCGATTGAAACAAATTAACTTTTCAACTACCTAGAGTTGAATGCTTGCAGATACAGCTTTACCCCGTTTTGCCTCTTTGATTCTACTCATAAGGTCATACGTTTTCAGTTCTAGGTGGTGTAATGGTTGTTTTGTCGGTAATGGACAATAACTGAATAGAAATAAAGATAGGTTTGATTGAAATGAAAAACAACTCTAGGCTCGAACAGTACAAATTCCATTCATTAGGTTAACGGGCTTGTATTCTTAAATGCCTCAATTAGTTTCAAAATCTTTTATTAATTTTGCTTTTTAAAACACGTAGGGGCGGCAAATGCTACTTTCACGCGATGAGGGCGACTGGCCGGATTCGCCTGTGGAAACATCTATAACGTCAAGGAAGAATGATGATGGTTGTATTTCCATTCAATGTTGTCCTGTGAATTGTCCTGGTTTCGCGTTCAAAAATAGAAGATTATACGTTTGGTGGCTGATATGGTTGAAATTATTACCAATCACCTCTTATCACCTCTTCGCAATATTTACTCATGTAGGCATGGACCATGGACTGCTCATAATGCACAACTAAGTTCGAGTGAGCCACCTAGTGTGAATCCTAGCACCATATACATTCTTCGATCAATAAAATTGTATGTTCGTGTCACGATTGTCACAATGTGTCAATGTGTCACAAAGTGACAAAGATTGTCATGAGGTGTCACGATTCACTAGGACCCGCATCCAAACGCCAATGATTATAAAGTGCTGGATCGTGCTGCGATCCCCAAACCAAATGGAAACTCGTTACGGTTCTGTAAATGGAGAAAACATGTAAGTTCGTGAGGATTTAGAGTTGGATCTGTGAGGTTGAGCTTTTCGCGGCGGCTAATTCAGTTTGTTATTAGTGGGAAGCTACTTTTCCAGGCTGACGTGAAACAGACAGAGTCGATTGCCAGGACTCGGCTCGGGGGTTTTCTGGATAAAAGGGAACTGGGAGTGAGAAAGGAGAAACTTGTGATGGTGGGAACCCGGTTCGGAAAAAGGATTTATGGCGGCGAGTCACGTGAAGACAGCATTCAATCACAAGCTCTCCAATGCTATCGACACCTTTGAACCCCTTAACCTTTAAGCGTACCACCTCGTTCTCTCTTCTTCACTCGAACTCCCCCAATTCGCCAGTAATTTACAAAGTTCCACAGTACTACATCAACCTCAGAAGTGAACTCACAGTATTCGCGATATGATTCCAGATAAGCAACAGATCCCGTAGGTCCAGATAAGATGAAGAGCCTGCTTATACTAGCATATAAACAGTATGTTGTGAAGTGAACAATGGGAATTCCTCCTACAATCACATCCTTCTGAACTGGCTCTTCACTTCCCTCTTCTTCTTTTCCAGTTTAGTTTGAGTAAAGGATCGTACCCATGTATTTTACTGTGCCGGCTCACGGTATTTTCTTCGAATTGAACTATCAACTTCGAAAATTATTCAAATCCATCTAAAAAAATTATCAACTTCGATAAACCGTAATAAATAAACCGTAGATAACAGGCTCTAAGACGCTCCTTTGCGGGACCCCTACTTTTATGGCTTCTAAGTATTGGTCATCTTGCTTAACCCCGTAGTTTCTGTTCTGAAGGTAGGACATTGGTGGTAAATACGGGTAAATACTTGTAAGACTGTTTTGGGGGATTTATTTGGTGGATAATTGAGTCCTTCGTGTCACACCTAATCCAAGGCCTGAGAAAAATCTATGAAAATATTGGCACATATTTTTTGTACCTTGTAGGGCCATTTCAATTGTATTTTGATTCGTTCCATTCTATTGTATTGGGTGTATACACATAGAGTGGCGTTGTACAGCGAAATTCTTTGTTTCAAATACGCAGACGAAAATGTCGGTATAACTTTCTAATGTCGTTTCCAATGTTGTTTCCAATGTCGGTATAACTTTCTAGGAACGGTAAGAATAACCGAATAACCAGTAATGAACCGGAGTAATGTAAATAGCATATATTTTACGTTTCAATTGAATAGATTAAATTGGCCCTGGATCTAAATGGGGCCAATTTAGGTCCCAAAAGAAATTAGTGGGCGTGTGACGAGGATTCCCTTATCGTCAGTCCCTGATGTACTCCCGCAAAAATATTATGCAAAACTATTCTCGTGCAAAGCAGCGTATAGTGTATTCGCTTTTGATCTTGGCAGCTTTGGCGTAATGAAGGTACTCATCTACCTGGGGGAGATATTTTCCGACGGGACCTAATGAACATCAAGAAGAAGATCACTCTATGGTAACGGACAAGAGGAAGGAGAAAAAGTTGGTTTAACCTTCATTCAGTAGGCTATACATTCACATGAAAGAAAATTAAATCCAGATAAGGAGTAAAAGAGGAGTGACGAAGGGGAAGAGTGGGGGAGCTAAGGCCTCGAGCTAGAGCAATATCCTTTACTAGTAATAAGAGATGGAGCCTCTTCCTTTGGCCGGACCCAATTCCTCTTATATCAGTTTCTTTGAGGTTGGGCTGCTCTGTAAACTCGTCCATTCGCCTCAAAAGGGGGAGCCCTAAGGGGCTCCCACTCGCCAAGGAAAAGGTTAGTTGCTGTTGTTCTGCCCAGTTGAATTGAAAAATATTCTCATTCTTATTCGACTCTTGTAGAAGGTACCTCGGGTGTTATTTTGCCCTCTCCACTTCGCCCTTAGAAAATACCACTTTGTTTGCAAATCGATAACGAGTACAGAACGGAGTCAATAAGACAGGGTTTCGCTTTTTATTCCTCTTTTTTCCCCTGCAATCCAATGATTCGGAAGATTCCTCAACCCTTTGCCGTGTTGCCTTACAGCACCCGCTCTCCTTCAATATCGTTCATCTCATTCACTTCAATGGGCTTATCAAAAGTTATCGGACGACGTGATGAAGATGATAATGTTCTGTAATTCCTACGATCCACGTACACTGGGTTTTGGCCAGAGGACTTTATAGGGATTATTCCAATTCAATGTACATTTTATTCAATCTTCAAATACAACCTTTCGGAATGTCGTTCCCAAACGGTTTTTTTCTCTTCGGAGGTATAATTAATTTAATTATTTCAGGTTATTTCACACGATCCGCCATCAAACCTTCCCGTGATTCTGCGTGAATGACAAATGCGACTCATTCTTTACCGTTTAATGCACGAGAGGCCCAGTCTGGCAAATACACTACCTATATTTTTGGTAATAGCTCTTGCTCAACATTTTGGTAATTGATTTGAGACTTTCCTAACACGGTGACGGTAACCGCTACGAGCACCAAGAAAATTTTCCATGTTACCACCAAATGACTGTCAAGCAAAGCACTTCCTATTTTCCATTTACTTCTTGAATTTCTTACACGCCGTTTTTCATATTGCTGGATGGTGCTGTGAGGAACTCAAGGCAGATGAGAGACAAATAAGTGCTGAAGGTCGAAATCGTTACGTTGGGTCAACGGAGACGATTATTGAGGATGATCGACATTTAATATCGATTTTAGAGAACTTTTATGCCATAGACAGATACCATAAAATGCTGGAATATACAAACGTAAATACTCCAATCTCAAATATGCTTTTCCACAGTTCCTAATATGGAAAACCATAATAGTTTGATGTATCCAACCGGTACTATTGTGTAATATGAAATGAATTTCATAAGCAAACCTCGTTAGGCAATTTCAACGCGAACGGGCAGTATTATAATATAAGCGTCTGCGCATTTGCTACAATATAATTCTGAAAACGGCCATATCTCATATTATGAGATATGGCCGTTTTCAGAATTATATTGTAGCAAATGCGCAGACGCTACTGTTTATTGTTCATATTGCAATGAAAGTCACATGTGACTATCTAGACCTGAGTCTAGACCTACCTTTGACAACATAGTTGATAAATAAATCAAAGATAATTAAATCAAACCCTGATAATTAAATCAAAGAAGTGGTTCCTGGGACAAGGGTTAGGCGAAAAAAAGTCACAGAAGCTAATATGTTCAGGAAGCTATGAAATGCCAAACGCTACACATCTCCTTCACTACGTTTGGAAGTGATATATGTAGAACGAAAACTATTACGGAAGCCCAGAATGGGTTAGACTCTATGAAGTATGTATCTGTGTTTCTATGAAGTATCTGATACTTCACACTTCTTGCTACTGGAGGGAGAAAAAGAATTGGGGACATGGTGACGTAAAATGTAAACCTGCGTGAAAAGTGTTTTATAAAACCTATATCCAATTATGTTGGCATAGGGGATCGGATCTTTTGAGGTGTTCCATGTAATTTTGTATCCACTAGTAAATGAACACCTGCTCTTGATTAAGCTTAAGAACACATGAGAGTGAATTCCATCCTCCAACGCACCCGTGTTACAAGCGACGTCAATAATAACTTCCTTTGAGGGGGTTATTTCATCCACTCAGGGCGTATGAACCGTATCGAGCACGAGGAAAAAAGAAAGGGGGACCGCAGTTCAGGTATCGAGGGGTAAAAGTGCATTAGAGAGTAAAACAATTAAGGGACAGAAGAGCCCTTAGGGATCCCGAGACTAAGATTGGAAGGGACAGCGCTGTGGATTAGCAGATCCTGTTCGGACCTTTATCCCAGTTCACTTACAACGGCATTACTTTTGCGGTTTCCACCGCCTAGGGACTCCACAAACAAAGAGTAAAAACACGATAGTTGACCCAATCCCTTTTCCTTGCCACACGAACTCCAAATAATACTAAGCCGGATGCCAATAGATCCAGAGAGCGGACGAATTCGTCACTTACGTAGTGCCGCTAAAAAGTAAATATCGATGGAAGCTTGACGTTTTTCAGAATCTCTATTTACGACTGGTAGCCGCACATTTGATTCTTAGTGCCGACTACAGGCTGAGAGGAATGGATACTACTAGGAAAGCAACGTGAGTGTGATTTCCGCTAAGCAGAATATTTTCAACCATTGCTTCAGTGCCTTAAGCCGGGTCTTCGCTCGGAGTAGCACCTGAGGACACTGAGCATGTTCAAGAGAGAGTTAATTCTATGAGGATATTCCAGAAATATCCTCATGGAATGCCGACGGAGATATTTAGCAACAATTTACCATATGCTGGGCTTTTCTATAAGTACCGTGTGGACGGAATTCCGAATCTTGAATGACACACTGTAGTCAGTTTGTACTGCTCTCAACCTGGAAGCAAGCTGTTAGATGGCCCATGAGGCTCACTACCTTCATTTTCCACACTCTTCAGCCAAATTGGAAAACTTTGCAGGACTAGACAACTTGATAACTTGTTGTTGTTCAATTTTCAGCCACATGAAAATATGTATTACATAGCGATCAAAGCAGTAGTACCCAAACAATTACAGTATACAGGTATTCTCAGCATAAGAGCGACATTGGTGCCAGCGCTATGTGAAGTCGTTGAACCTATCAATAAACGCAATATCAATAGTCACTTGAGAGGGCGCTGGCGGCACTGAAAATAAAGAGAAGGATTACGAAAGTAATTGAAGAGAAGGATTACGAAAGTAAGTAGACCATACAAAGTACCAGAGAACACGAACAATTCAAAATCGTTCGACACATGAGTAACGTGATTCATGAGTTCTAAACTGTAGAATTATGAAAATAAATTCTCACTAGTGATCATTAATAATATTACGGATGATTTTAATATATTATATTAAAATAACGAAAATTTCTCCATAGGAACCGATAATGACAAGACGTTTTCTCGACGTTATTGGAATGACTAATCTATGACAAAAATACCCAGGTTTAATGAGGCCCTATTCGTTACTCCGTTATTATCAAGAGATGCCATAACCAATGCACTAAAAACTTGATCACCAATAAAACTACAAAAAAAAAAAAATCACCGGGATGTGAGTTTATCAAACCTTTCCATCAAAATTTGTTCAGAACTTCCGGAGACGGAAATTGCACATTTGCACGGAGGAGTCACATTAGAGTTTGGGTGGAATTCATACGGGAACAGAGTCCATATACTCACAGCTCTTCTTGATTTGTCCGACATAACACTCAATAAAGAACGTTTTTGCTCGCTAGCGGGAAAATGTCGAAGGTCACTTTTGTAGTGTGACGGTGTAAACGATGTCCTCTTTGATACAATGTTTGATACAGATAGTTTTTGGTCTCTGAAAGTGCCGATTTGGCCTTTAAAAGTCCCCAGATTTCAAGGGGGCTTTAAGATTGAAATCAGTTACTTGACGAGATGACCCGCGGACATTAGCCCACTCAAGTTCCCACTAGGAGGATAGAAATCTCAAATCGGCCGAACCCGAGGAAGCCGTGGGGATTATTAGTAGTGACAATAAGGAGGTCGTTATCGGGGAGGACACGTGAGGCCTTGTCGCTCGTCGTAGGTCCCATGGGCTCTATGAACTCCCTCCATATTGCTACCGAGGGAATTGAAACCATTGCTGGTGCCAAACGCTCGACGCATGATTAAAACATCGGCCATCTCCCGTCACAACCGGATTTCTTCTGTCTCTTTAAATCGTCGTCCGTATAGCTATCAAGGGAACGGGAGCGTTGAAAACAAGGTACTGACAGCGTAATTCATTGCTTTGTATACACAGACGAAACCAACACTTGGTTTTACCGAATTTTCGAAGAAAAGGCAGGTTTTATTCTCGGTCCCAAATTTTTAAAACTCGAATTCCCGAAAACGTTTTATACCAAAATCCGTTCCAGGCCATCCTGAATTCACTGCCAGAAGCCACCAAAAATCATATATAAAGATCAAATTTGCACAAAAAATATGTCTTGGCAATCGAAAGGCTAAGTTCGGAGATGGGCAGAATCGGACCACTCTAAGGGGGGTTTTGGGGGAATTTCAAGGGGGAAAATTACCCATTAATTCCAAAAATGAAACAGTCGGACAAGTGACACCTCATTTTAAAGATTTTCTGACGCTGAACGTGATGGTGGAGAGTGACCCTTCGCTTTATTTCAATCCATTCATTCTTTCAGTTAGGTAAACTTTCTAGGTATAAGTGAGGGAATTCGATTAAAAAAGATGAGCATAATAAATTTAACAAACAGAAGGGAATCCGTCACAGTGTAGATATATTTCAACATTCACAAATCCAGTAGATTCTGGTCTTACGCATTGGAACTAAAAAGATCCAGGTTGGGTTTTTGGGAGTGGTGAGGGGAGGAATGCGAACTTATGTGGACTCAGCAACTGTTTATTCAATTGAAGCTCAATAGACCTTGTCAGGAAGCAGAGGCTAGCACACCGCATGGTTGGTTCATCTTCGAAATCAAGTGATGAGGTTAATTCGAGACCCGCGGCCCCGACCCCCCACGGATGAGGAATTTCAACGGAAAGGCTAAGGACATCGAGGTTATGTGGTCGAGCAATCCAGTTAGCTGATGCCAAATTGGATGCGGCGGTATTTACCTTACAGCGGTGGTGTGGGAGGGAAAGGACCTGGTGGCTCAGTGCCTTGTTAAAGGGAGCCTTCCGTGATGTGCATTATAGAACTAGGTTGGAGTGGATCATCACTAATATGGGAAGAGGGAAATAGTACTAATTTCTATATCGCCGGGAGGCACCAACGGAGTTTATTCTTTCTTCTCCAGATCTTTATCCCTCTCGTGCTGATCTGGATTCTGCTCTGTCTGGGTCAAGAGCTTGATTGGACGACTTCCAACCATTTCGCTACTTCAAACCCACGTGAGGCGATAAATATGTTCATGGATATGCTTTGTGCTTCTTCCATCACACTGGCCAGGGTTATAATTTTATTCTTTCAAAAACGATGGAAACGAGCCATTCGGCAAAGGCTAGAAGAACCAAACATAATCATGGTGAGGTAGCCATCCGTACTGGCTTGCCAGGAATTGTAAAATTGTTCCTGTCATAATTATTCGTCATCATCCATAATCTGGAGAAGGGTAGGAAAATATCAACTGATTTCAGACAAATCATCCTATCAATGTGATTCTCATCACTATTCTTTACCATAAGGGACTTTTGAATAGTGTAACTAAATTTTTCTTGAAACTACTTATTATATGCTATTGAACTGACTCGCCCATCTGATTTATAGAGTATAAATACTCCAGGAGCCCATCACTCTTGTCACACATCTCCAGTATTTCTGGAAAAGTGTTTAATGATGTTGAGTACCAACTACTTACCTAGTTTCCCGCAAGTATCAAAAATTGACGACACATCCCATTTCCTCAACCCAAAAGAATATTTTGCAAATTACAAATCTTGAGACCTCTCATCAACGCAAAAACGCTGTGATGAAATCAATATAATATATTTAAATTTAGGTTGTGACTGTATGCAGTTACCGTTCTAGTACATAGAAGTGATTCTTCTCGTAGAACCTTGTGATTCGTCACAT
Source organism: Stenodema calcarata (assembly GCA_963920205.1). NCBI lineage: Eukaryota > Metazoa > Arthropoda > Insecta > Hemiptera > Miridae > Stenodema > Stenodema calcarata. Next base: position 34,780,766 of record OY986048.1, on the reverse strand, counting down.
ATTGTCATTATGCGAAGGGTGAAGCCTGGATCAATCGTCTTCCCATGAACTAAATTATCACGCATTCTGTACTGTTGCCTATTCGGCTATTCGCCTACGGATAGCTGACGGAATTTTTAACATTCGGTTTTGTGCTTCTACGTATCATGAAATGTACAACCATCAAATTTGAGATTGGTGAAGGGGGTTCAAATTCCCGATCTCATGTCGATTCTAATATTTCGTTGTGTAGAATAATAAACCAAAATCCTGAACCGATGAAATCGAAAGCAGTGTTTTCGAAGCAAAAAGGAGCCTTCGTGATTTTGTCACTTTCTGAGGAGGGAAATATAAACCGAAATTAATCAAATCATTGGATATTCCGTTCCTTCTCGATTCCCGACGCACGGAAAACTACGTTCGCCAAAGCGATGATTCAACGTTGCGTTCAGAAACTGCTATTATGTTGCGAAGGTTGGTCGGGTCTCGGTGTGCGGGGCTCGAGGGGTATTCGAGGTGACGGGAAAACGGATGAAATGATCGAATAAGGGCGAGCGCACTGTACAATCGGGAATTGAAGATAAGGGCGATATCCCACTCTCGGGGCCCGGGCAGAGGGGTTAGGAAATACGGTCGCGATTGTTCCCCCACCCCCATCTCCCACTCTTAGCCGATATAAATGGGAAATATGATGGAAAATGAAAAGGCAGGGATGTGAAGAGTGGTAAGGGGGGTTCGAGTTGCTTCGAGAGCTTTGTTTTCACCAACAACACGTTGGGGACGTCCCCACTCCAATACCCGCCAATACAAAATTTGAAATCGGAAACGAACCCGCGGCGGAATGACAGGAAACTCTGAAAAGTATTCGTTCCATCACTTTTAGGGCGAGGTATTTTTTTATTTTCAGTCTTCGTGGCCAATCCAAAGAGTCGGAGCAAACCCGCTCCTACCGCAAGCTACATCTATTACTGTTGGCCTGCATTAAAAAAATAAAAGGCCGAATAAATCATTTTAAACGATATATAATATATATTTATTATAATATAATAAATATACGATATTCACTCCACTTTTACCTCTATCGTATACCACATCCACACGTTTCAAAAAAATGAATGAATATGTGAGCCTCACGGAACTGCCATTATTCTCGATGTCCAGGATGTCAAAGAGTGGGGAATGATGAGTCAATATGATTAGAGTGATTTAAATATGATTTGAGCCTAACGATCTCCAGTCATGATGGAGTCGCTGCTGACATCAGTGTAATGCTTGCTAATTTACCCTGCCGTAAAGGCAAACTGTGCACCTTAGCGAGAGTATACTGCCGTGTCACCATATTCGGTGGTCATCCTTCCTTTCACTAAACTTCAACTTCTTAACTTCCCTCTTCTTCTCCATAACTACCCAAGTACAATTAAATAAATTCTAAAGAAACAGCATTAATTTTGATTTAAACCGAGATTAGTGGTGGTGTTGAGTAGCGTATTCGTCAAAACTTCTGTGGTAGCACTTCAGAGGCGAGTTGAAAGAAGAACGATCCAATATATATATAAACCACCCACGAATGCAATACCAAATCGATATAAAACAGTATACCAAGAATCAAGGACTAGTTCGAACATTATTAAATTCCTTGGCTGGCATATGAACTACACATAACGGTACTTCAAGATTGGAATTCATCCGGTGTGGTTGGGAATACGTCTAGTTGAGTTATTGGCTCTCTAGTCCTCGGATGGCAAGAACCAATTTCCGCGGGATTAGAAATGAAAAATACAATCTTCGAGGAATATGAGGAGCCAAATCCTTGTAGAGTATTCAATGTTAGTTGCATGTCATAAGCAGCACAAGAACATAGTGGTGAATCGTTCTTGAAATTGTGATGGGAAAATAAAAGGGAAACAAGAAAAAATCCCCAGTCATGCAGCATGACTATAACAAAGAATTTTGGAAGAAATAATTGATTTTGTGTAGAACGTCTATTAAAGAACATGATGTCCATGAAGAACATCTCAAGTAACAACCACCTTTCTTCATCTTCAAAGTGCTCCAGGTTGAGAGCGGAATAAGATATAGCAATTCTGACTCCCCCATCTTATTCAGCGTGTAAAAACCTTCAAAATGAGGTGTCACTTGACAGACCGTTTCAATTTTGAAATTTACGGGTGAAACTTCCCCCCCCCACCACCACCTCAAAATCCCCCTCAGCTTTTGAAAATTTCAACGCTGAACACGATCGTGAAGTCAGAATTGCGATATCGTCATCAGATTACAGCAGACTAACCATGAAGAATATATCAAGGTTCAACCACGTTTCTTCATCTTCAAAGTGCTCCAGTTTGAGAACGGAATGAGATATTGCAATTCTGAAGTCATCATCGTGTCGTATTCATAAATCTGGAATCGTTTGTCCATGGATCGTGTATTACAGAAGATTTGGTTGTTTGTTACCAGGAGAGAGATTATTGACCTCTATACCTCAAATATTTAGACGATCAACAGTCCTCGATACTATGACGTAGTGTACTCGAGCGAATTACACAATGTCTTAATCGTCCAGTAATGAGCTCTGATGGTACCAACGTTTACATAAAACAGCTACAAATTAATAATCTGTTAGAACTAAGAAGTGAATTCAAACCCATCATTGAGCGAAAAATTAATGAGTGCGCCAACACGAGTAGGGCATATAAACACTATCGTCACTATTCCTTGGTTTGTAACACTCAAACAAGAGATTGGGGTTTACAAATACTGCCGCTTCCTCAACTGGGTCTTCTCTGATATTGCTTTTCTCACGGTTTATCTGTGGAGGAACGGCCAGCCCACTGAGATATCCGGAGTTTGGCCTCAAACCTTACACAACTCTTTGATATAACTGATAACCCATCAATGACAAATTCATTTGTTCCCTGTGGTTGCTTCCGTTGGTAACAGCGTGCCGCAGATTATTACGCGAAGAATACTGCAAATGAATATTCCGAATCTGCAATAATGTTGTCAATTTGGGTGGGACAAACATTTTCAGGATATCACCATCACCAATCATATACGAGTATAATAATTGATTTAACACAATTTTATCGTCCATTGGTTTGATACCACACGCCGCCAAGAAACCCTCAAAGTAACCATACATACGTACTGGGATGAGATTGGAGCGTATAAACAATTTTTATGGTCGACTGAGGAAGGCTATTCGAATGTATATGTAAGATAAATTCGTATCTGGCAAGCTTCGATATCATCATAGAAATATGACACTTCCAGAAGATATTGCGATTTGCAACTGTAAATAGCGCCTATCATACGCTCCTGAGATCAAACCCCGGAGAAGGTACATCCAAGTATTGGTATGCCCGAGTCGGTATGTTGTTCAAAATCAACGGCCCAACAATGGAACCTCGCTGCGGTTGTAGGTATTGAGTCAATTGAGGCGTAGCGTCAGGGTAAGAGCAGGAAGCGGCGCTTCCCCACAAGAAATGAAGAATGAAGGTAGAATTTGAATTATGAAAAACGTTATTGAGAATACAGTAAAACATTCAATTAAAAATTTGAATCGCCCACTCATTATGCCACAGACTGGCATAACCGAAGCCAAGTCATCTAAGAAGAAAAATTACAAATATCTGATTGCAGTGAGGCCACCTAACAGTTCAGGCCACAGGGGAACCGCAAATTACAGCGATGGGGATGACGTCACCCGTACAGCGTGTGTAATCTTGTGTATTCTGACGCGCAAGTGTTAGTGAACTCAGTGGACCAGCCCGTTCGTTTTGCGCTGCCCAAATGTAATGCGCAGGCGTAAGTAGTTGGAGCGATAGTATCCATCGATTTGATATAGATCAACTTCCAGAAATCCTAGTCGTCCATTTAGGGGGGGGGGGAGGGGTTGCATTTATTGCGGTACCCCTATGTCCAGAGCCACGCTACGTTCCTGGTATTGACCAAGTACTCCATCAATACGGTAACCCCCCCCCCCCCCCACGCACCACACACAACCTGTACCCCCCTCCTAAATTGGTCAGAAACCCAATGTTCACTCAACATATTCCCGAAGTTTCATTCAGATCGGTAGAGTAGTTTTGAAATCCCGGTAGCACCCCCCCCTCACCCAACCCTAACTGCCTTTAACACCCCCCCCCCCCATTACTATTGACCCACCCTACCTGTTTAGAAACATTCCTCAATGTTCACACAAATTCCCAAAGTTGCACTCCAACTGGTCAAGTAGATTTGAATGCCTGTAGACCCCCCCCCCCCTCCCACAACCTGCACCCCGCCCCCTCCCACTAACATCCTGATTGAAGTACCACTTGAAAGTACTCGTCGAGCTGAATCCAGAGACTACTTACAATCGGATTTACGTTCAACCGTTCAAAAGTTATAAGTGATTATAGAAGTCCTCATAGAAGTGACTGTAACACGTTTTTTAGTAGTATTTCATTCATAGCGTTTCAACGGACAGATTTAAACGCGGATTTTTCATAAACCTTCCCAGATAAATTCTGCATCAAATGGTACCAGCCGCAACTTTCTACGTTCAGCCGTTCTCAATTCATGATGAGACAAACAGACAGACAGACACGATTTTATTATATAGTGTAGATTAAGGTGTCTGTAACAAGAGCGATTTTGAGTATTTATGAATTACTCTGTGTGAGGATTCCATTGCACTCTCGCCGTGCTTTCAACAAAATAAAGGTTTGCTACCGTATACAATTTCAGTGATTGCGTTTATTTGCTTGCTTCAAAAACAGAAACGTAATCGAGACACGTACGGGGAAAGATAATATAGGGTCACTATTGAATCTCCAATATAATATAAATTGTTTGATGGGATTTCCCGGAATAAAGTGTAAAATCATGAAGTGCTCACGCTGGGCGAAAATATTCTCGTGCCTCATCCCATTGGATATAATTGGTAATTAATTATAAGGCTCCTACCGCCGGCCGATTGTCAACCTGGAAACGTGGAAATCTATTTAGCTGGCGATTGTAACGCTGTGACCGTTCATCTTGATTCGGTGATACCGTTGAAATTTTCCATGCACCGTTCCGCGGTTGACTCGGCTTTAAAAACGATAGTGAAGGGCGAACCACGTTCAAACTTGTTGATGCACTGGCGTTTGATTCTAGCAATAGTTTTTCAATAATTCAGGTAGTCGGTAACTAGCTTAGTGACGGGTAGGTGAATTTGTCAATACAATCTACAGACATCTGAATTACTCATGAATATTTACGTTCATCCACCTGCACCGGCGTTCTCAAGAAGTGTCAACCAGCACATTACCGGAATTACTTACGTTCCGTAGACAAGAAAATATCTTGGAACGAGAATCTTGATTCCAAAACAGTTTTTCGTTTTTACCTTCGAGGTATCACGTCGAACGAACAGATGGTCGACGCAGCTCGTTATCTAAAATAATTACTCAAATTACTTTTGGAAGACTCGTCTTGAAGACATCCTTGGTATTGACTATTACAGTGAAAGGGAGCGCTTATCTAGAGTAGTGAATAATATTGTTAAAACGGGGAAAATTGATAAATGGTATGTAGTTAGTGGCAGTGGTAATAACTGTAATTGTTATACGAAGTAAGCCGAGGAAAACCCCCTTCATTTTATCGACGGCCAACATAATGGTCTATGCAGCATTAATCTGACCACAAACAAGATTTCAATATTGACACATTATACTCGTACCAGTCGGGAATTATTGGTTGAATTTGCTCTAATTGGCGATATGATCCGGTAAACGTATTATGTATTAGGAATCCACCCGTTAAAAGGGAGGCCCCTCTGATGGGTGTGCAAGCAAATCAATCGCTTCCGTCCTGATCGTGTTGTGCTCATAGTGTCGAATAATATCTGATACCAAACATCAAATATAAGACCTACACTTTGTAGGTTTTACCTGCATAAACAATAAATCTTTCCCGTCAAACTAGAAAGCAATGTAAGCAACTACTGATCACAAGTATATTTTGTATCAACGGCCACTTAACAGGTGCTGAAGACGTGTTGGGCAAAATGTACCGGAAGAAACACCTCGAAATAAACATCAAAGGAAATACGGAAGGGCGCTTCCAAAAATATATTTCTAAATAATATAACTCTCATTTGAAGGCGGAAAGCACTCGCGGTAATATACTTATTAGATTTAAAGGCAGAAGATGGAAATTTTATTAATTATTAAAGAAGATCACTGGAAGATTTAATCTCCACTGGAATTATATCTCCTTTAGGGAATCATCTCGATTTCTACTGATGGTTCTCAACAATTTCTACCTTTTGCCTTTCAACGTGATAAGTTGTATAATATAATTATAAGAATATAATATAGTGATTATATAATATATACTCCGTGATTCCTCCCCGCCGTTTTTCACCAACATGACATTTGTATGAAACCCCCTCACCTCAACACTGTAAATAAACCAAAGAGGCAGCGTTTCGGCGTTAGTTTGGTAAACGTTTGAAAAAGAAAACTCGTTGATGTAAGTAGACGATCAATCATAGTTGCCCAACGATGAAGGAGACGTAATAACATTTCGTGAACGGCCAGAGATGCCATCTAAACTTTTGATGCAAAACATGCCGCAAAGAAAAATCGGTTAAATATAGAGCGCGCCAGAAAGAATCATTAAAACGAAAGAAAGAGAATTTCCTATGGTACCTACGTGTGGACGTGCGGCCAATAATAGGAATCATAATTTCAGAGAACTTTTGCCAACTCTTTTTTTGGAATGCGGCGTTGATAAAATTAGAAGTACCAATGTAGTTTGTTACTTTCCGACATCCAACACCTTATATACCGATACTGAAGAAAAAGGCTTCCAAGTGGGTGAGTATTATAATACCTAATAATAACGATTCAGAGCTAGTTTGGGAAATAATGGACCGCATGGGTAACCGCGATATTATACAACGGTTCCAGATGTTTCCGACGTACCAGAAATGCTCCAATAAACATTTAGCTTCAAGTAGATCCGATCAATGAAGTAATCAGAAAACTAACTATCGACCCTCACTGGTGGCTGGAGGATTACATTAACGACGAAGTCGTTGGACTCCTCTAAGTCGACGAACTACTCCGTAGATTGAAAAGAAGAAAGCTTCATGAGTTGGTTGATTAAATTACACCGCTATGGAAAAAAGGAGCATGCTGAGCACTACAAGTGCATGGAAAATACAATCGAAACAAATGGTGATACGACGTACTTTAGTTTTACGATGTATATAACCATTATAAGTTTAAAAAAAATGGTTAAAAGTCGTATTAAATACTTTGAAAAAACATTGTACGGAAGAAAATCTCATCAATCGTTTTCCCTCCATCACGAGCATAGCAGGCTTCCTATTCGTTTCTGAGTGGATTTTCACAAAGGGTATCGAGGAATCGAGGAGAAATTTATCTGTGAATGGCCCGACGGATGAAATATCGAATGTGAAAAGAAGGTCTGAGGTTTATCGTCAAAATACTGGCAGGAAATTACGAGAGGGCCTTACCCTGACCCCAAATACCTTCGGGCCATTTGCCTCAAACAAGAATATCTTTATTCGAACGGCGACGGAAGAAAAGATGAATCGAGTTTGTGTGTGTATATGAAAAGGGAGTCTTCAGAGCCATTGTCGTAAAGATCCAAATATAATCATGAACATCCAACATATCCATAGAATGATAGTTATGGAATTCTGAGGGACAACAATTCCAGTCATCAGGAATAAACTAACGAGGCAATTCTCAACGTGGTAACCTACAAACCATCCTCCATATTTACGACTGTATAATACAATAGGATGTGTGCATGGGTAGGAAATTCACATTTTGACCCTAAATTCGTTTTTAGCATCCTTAAACACCCCTTAAGAACCAATTGTCAGGTCATAACACATTCTGGTTAAAGTGATAATTCACAAGAAATAAGCGAGCGTTTGAAATTATTTATTCGTCAATATTACGAGTGACAGCTGCGAAAGAGCCCGAAAACAGCTGCTTGGAGCGCTGACTTCGTGCGGTTGTTGGATTTTGGTCTTAAGAAGTTTCAGTACGTTGGTAATCCTGAAAGCGTCAGCCAATCACCTTGGCGAATAATCGTCATCAATCCTCATTTACCCGCGAATTTATAAACTATCTTTTTTGTTTATTTTCTATAAATTCAGGAGGAGGTAATTGTTCGCGCATGAAGTCAATGTTTGCCCATATTGGAGCATCTTCTTTCGAAAAAAAAGAAAGAAATTCAGCTTAAATTTCTGTTCTTATTCGGGAACACAATGCCGTGAGATTACGAACTCGGAATAAACTCTTACATTGTTTTATAAATTATTCGAAATTTTTATTTTACAATATTTAATTCTGAACTATAGTAACTACTGAATCTGAACAAAATAGCCCAGTTAAGAGCTATGACTGGTCATTTTTCGGTCAATCAGAGCAAAAATTGACAAAACGTTATGCAGTTAACTTAAAGTTAAAAGTTGAAAACTGAGATGAGTGGTAATCGTGTCAACACAATAGACATTACCTTAAGTAATTCATTTGGGAATCTCAACTTGCTATTGGCGATTTGAATTCTGCTTGAATTTCATGGTGGAACCCGTCCCATGACGGTGCTCATTTTCGTGCATCTTGCGTATTGTGCACATGAAATCGACATACATGGATGACCAATCAAATCAAGTTGTGAGGGTCAAAGATGAGGACGCATTTATAGATTCATGGAAGTGTTCCAGATTGGAATGCGAATTAAAAAGACGTGGTACTTGATCCTTGAACGAATATCCTCACCCACTCCCAACCTCAAAACACAAAATCGCGGCTAACAAGGAAGAAAACTGGAACAATTAATTTTATTAAAAAAATACCAAAAGTTCCAGTCATACAGCAGAGCAATTTTCGAAGAAATTTCTGGTTTTATGTAAAATGTGATGTTTGGAACTTGATAGTTACTTGTTATCTAGGGAAGTTCACTCAATGTGGTTTGTAATATTTATAAAATCTCATTACCACCATAATCATGAAAAATGTTGTCCTCATTTTTTCCGAGTAAGACCTCAACTTAAAGAGTTTCAACGCTGGACACGATGGTGAGGTCAGAATTACGATATCTCATTCCGTTATCAGATTAGAGCAAATGAACCAAGAAGATCACCTAAAGTAACAACCACGTTTCTTCATCTTCAAAATGCTCCAGTTTGAGAACGGAATAAGATTTAAATTCATCTATGTTTGAGCTGCTGTCATGGTCATTAGATGGTAGTTCTCAAGAATCAACGTACACCAATATTATAGTAAATTTAACACTGATTCCAAAGATGTGGTTAATACGAGTTGAAATGGAGGAAGTAAAGTAGAGAAATTTAAATTTAAAAGATGAAAACGAGGTTTTTCTGGGGAAAAAAAAGAAAAAAAATACCTTCAAAAAATCATATTTCGAGAAAGGGGTGAGATAAAAATATGCGGTTGGCATTTCACTCAATTTTGGTTTATTATCTTCAATAATGAACCATTGGAATCGACCAAAGAAAAAAATTCTAACCCCTCAAAATTTGTTGGTTTAGATACTTACGTAGATTCTGAAAATCGAATTAAAAAAATCCGTCCGTCTGCCGTACGCGGAACTTTGCCCAGTGAGCGTTGAGCTAAAATTACGCAATTTTTTTTACAGGTTCGGACCAACCCCACAATGATCCTCGAAACTTTTCATAACCCTAAGTCAAGGGGAAGGGGTTCAAAACGAACTTTGAAATTTCGACAATGTCATATCTCAAAAAATTCAACTGAACGGTGTAGTTTTTATTTCACTTTTGAATGACCCGAAAAATTAGACCAATTGGATTTTTGTACGACCAGCCGTTCGTTCACAGTGAACGCGCAAAGGTTTAGGAGAAACACTAAACTTCGCGTCTAAAACGGCCGTTAGGTGGGTCAACATCAAATAAGAACTCCCAGCCGGCCAACATGAAACTACCATTTTATCATCTTAACATATACATATTTAAATAATACCTATCTGATTAAACAAATGAAATTTGGATGATGGGCTAGAGACTTGAAATTTTCAACATGGGTCGGGGATGGATGGACTAACTCGGTTTTGTATGACATGTTACCTATGGTATGAGTATGATATGGTATGAGTATTTCAAGACCATCCAAGCTTTGTACGACCAGCCGTTCGTTCACAATGACGGCTCAAAGTTGGAGCAGATCGAAAATCGTCAATATGATGGTGAATCGCGAGGCCGCCGGTCAATATTCATATTGGCCAAGCTGAATCGAACTGCACATGGTTTCAGACGTGGATTTAATCAATCATAATAATAATTAATTATAATAAGTAAAAATTATTAATAACTAACAATAATTATTAATAATTTTCACCTCTGGATATAATTATTACTAATTAATGATAATTCGTAATAATAATTAATCTATCATTTAGTGATATAGACAGAAGGGTGATCTGCATAAAGATGATAATAAACCGTTGTCAAGAATTTGCAGGGTTTTAGCATCTACGAGCGGATCACCCTGTATACTAGTTAGCATTACAAACTAAAGAACCTAATGCAATAGCCAGCACACAATATTTAAAAAAATTATTTGAAGAACTGAATCAAAATGTTAATTTAAAACACTATTTCTTCAATAACAACCAATTCGCCATCGGTTGTAATTTCCAGGCCGTGTTCAATCCACGGCCTCAAACGGTCGCTTTCAGATGCTTCAACATCCTACATTTTCGACGTAACTCGTCCCAGTACCACATGACGATGCCAATTCGTTCGTGTCATGGCTTGCTTTATTGTTTGCTCGGCTGTCCGTAGATAAACAGATCAGGTCACATAACACCAAATTGCATTCATATTCATCGAGGAAAGCTAAGGTATTCACAGATGCTAAAAATTAATACAGAATGTATCAAAACGTAATTTTAGGACTTTTTGGGTTGAAAGAAAAAAAGCCTATTGAAATTGTTGTCCTACCATCGAAGAGAGAAACGAAGATAAGGCCCTACAGTTCTGAGTGTAGTCTTTATGTAGAAAACTGCTACGAGTATTATCCAATGATCAGGTTATATTGATTTAACTCGCAAACTCAAGGTGGCCGAGATATCCACGTAGGTTACATATTTTTAGTTACGAAGTCTTCCCTGTAATATTATATAAATAGTTATGTGTAATTAGTTCAAGAGTAGATACTCTAGTCGAGTAGATAAAGGAAAATGAACGCTGAGCGTTGGGCTACGTTAGCGGCTGGGGGAGCGTTGAATCATTTTAACCCTCACAACTCCGGGAGTCGATAGTTAGAATCTGATTCGAAAGGGAACAGGGGAGAGAGGGAATCCTGAAATTTAATGAAGGGATTGGTGGGTCGGAGAAACACATTTATTCCGCTAGGGAGACGGCAGGATGCATTGTTCTCGAGACTGATCATTGTGCTGCGCTGCCAGGTTGGCTCCCTCAAGACCTGATGAATGGACTAAATCTTCCCGGTCCCCTGGGCATGACCCCCAGTTTCCTTTCCCTCGAATCCCCTAAACCTCTTCTAACGTATCTCTAACTCCTCAGGACCATCTGACTTGTGGCGTTTCATGACGGAGCAAAAAACCCGTTCGGGAACGCGCCTTCCAACACAGGCCACTCACGTCCTTCATGACGTCATGTTCTTGCGGACCCTCTTCCAGGCTCTTGGGGTTCTTGCCGGGGCCAGCCAACTCTTGAGTCCACTTCAAACTTGGCGCCGCTTCAGAACTTCAACATAAGTGAACTTGAACCCTCTCACCCATCATGCAAATCTATTTTCAGGTGACGAAGTCCAGACAATTAGGGAGCCTGATTCTGAAACTTTTGACAAAGTCTGAGCTATTTTGCAGCTATTATCAGCAACTTCGTCAGGCTATGGTCCAGGTCTGGTACAGTTTGTGATCACACACCAACTAAAGAGACACGAATCAAGACATTTGTTTCGCTGCTGTTACCAATATAATTCATTCCAAAACGGCGTTAAAAAACCTGGGATGAATGTCAATTCGGACTAACTCGGAACACATCAAAGAATGTATTTTACTCAATTCTGAACATTGAGCAAGTTATCGAACCTGAGATAATGGAATGGTAATGAATATTGTGAGGTGAATTGTGACTATCAATTGTGAGTATGTATTTTCCATAGCTAATGTTACATGTCTATACAAAAAATCCACATAATTCCAAAGGAGTTTATTTTTACACAATTCGTCACCTCACAATCGTCATACCTTTTTCAGAAGAGAATTTCATGTTCAGTGCAGTGGGTCTACCACAATAAACATTGCCCAAGAAAACTGAAGGAGTGATTAGGGTGTTTCTCCGAAAATGTGTATTTTTCAAGGAAACCAATTTCTGAATTTAAAACGATAAAACTCACCTTTTTCTCTCAAATTAGTGCTCTCGTAGAGTTCCTTAGTTAACAATGTTAGCAGCAGCACAGGATAGTAAGATCAACTACCATAATCAACTTACAAAATTTTGACCTACCAGATGAATGAATAATTGTAAATAATATTTCATTTTGGCGAGGAAAACATGATATGTTTTATGCCTTTAAGCCTTTCTTATGGCATTTAAAAGATGAAAAATGAAACAAAATGAAGCAAACATGAAAGAAACATTTTATTAATGCACTTTCGTAACATTTTTTAACTTTTAAATGCCATAAGAAAGGCTTAAAGGCATAAAACATGAAGTTTTCTTTTGAGTTTCTCCGCTCTCGACATAGCCTGTTTTCGTGGAGCCGTTTTTGGACGTTGTTAGTCCGCTTCCATCTACAAAATAACAGTCACATTCAAGAAAAATTAACTAATAAGTTCAACCTATAAATAACAACTCAACAACATAATAAACTAATATTCTGGTCCTCAAAAGTCACTGACAGCCAGATGAATGAAAATTTTTAATAAATCATCAAATATAGGACAAAGGTAGATGCAATTATTAGGCATTTTCAACTCAATGGAGAGTAGTTCTGTGATGCATACAGAAGACACCGGAGGTTTTTTTGAAAACTACAAAAAACAAACCATTGAAGTGACCAGAAGAATGAAAGACAATAAAAATACTCACATGATTTTAGAGGTATCTTCATGGACTCTTTGTTGTCAACTGATGATGAAATTAAAAAGTAGATGGAGTTAGGCCTGTAACCAATGGTGTCAAACTTGGAGCGAAAATGTTCCCAACGCCATTTGTTCAGTGAAGGGAGGCATGAATTCGAAGAGCCAGATGAATGAAGGTGAACCCATGGGACAAACCCATTTTTTGATGCAGACGCTTTTAGGACAGCAATAGCGATTTGATGTGACTTTCCCTTAAAACTAGAGATGTTAATCATCAAAACTTGATAGGAAACACGTCAGTCTTCCATGAACTTAGTGCTTTACAGAGTGTGGGAACTTTGCTAAACCAGTATAGGACAGCCAGATGAATGAAAAAATAGCACTTTGTGATGATATTAAATATTGATGGACAATTTAAAACCTTTAAAAAAAGCACTGCTTATGTAGTTCAAGTTACTAACTTGTATAAAAAATAAGAAAAAGTTTAAAAATTACATAACAACAGTGTGATATTGACACTGGACAAGAAAATACACATCTCGGAGAAAGAGGCATTAGTATCTGTTAAGATGTAGGGCTAAGAACCTAGTTATTTTTAAATATATTGGGTTTCTCATGGTAGGGTCATGTAAATTTGAATGTCACTTTACTAGCACCAATTTATTCCGTTCCAACTCGTGGCAAACACACAGCAAGACTACAGCACACTTGGGAAAAATACATTCAATGCGAAAATAAAAAGAATTCATTTGATTGAAAAAAAATGTATGCTACTTTTCCCATTAATTTTGACATTTTGACACAGTACAACCTCATCATCGTGATCGAAATAATAGTGGGGTCACTATCATTCGTGACAAGAGCTGTATAATATGCCATTCAATTCTGCTCAGATCGCTTTCAGATGTTTGCTTACGTGGTGAATGGTCAAACCCCTATGAATTTTGTTTCTATCAGAGAAACTATAATATAATAAAATATAATATAAAATATTATCTTATATTATATTAAATAAATAATAAATTAGACTTCTTCCAATACTGATCAAATTGCATTAAATATTCATTGTATTTTGGGAACGTTGAAATGTACCCGCATAAATTCTCGGTAACACGATTCGTTAAAGTTCAGAATGTGATGGTACGAGTATTTGGAGAATGGTCTGACGGTGGTTAGAGTTTGAAGTCATTAATTTCGCCGAGTGATGTTAGTGGGCATAGAATGAATGAACAAAACACAACAAAGCTCTCCTACGTACGATTGAATTATTACAAATATAGAATACTTATGCAATAATTGGTAATAATTATTGGTAATAATTACACAAAATATAGTGGTAATTAATGCAAGTGGTAATTATTACAAAAATATGAGAATCGCCCACTTTGGAAATTAGTATTGAAATGACTTCGTTTGATAGATAGGTAGAGGTAGTTGATAAATAGATAATTTTACTCGAAGGACCGTGGTAATGAGCTCCTCCTGTAAGGGCGAGTGATAATTAACCTAGTGCTAGTAAAATGTTAATAGGTAAGACCAGTGAAAACACTGAAGATAGGATGTTGAGTAAGAAAATATAATTCTATCAACGTGATAACAAAGATAAGGGCCTACCATCCAAGTTTGGGTACCTATTATTGTTATAATTTGGTCAGAGTGGGCAAATGACCAATGATACGAGAAAATGGATACAAGTTTGTACCTGATTGAATGGTATTGTAATACTTTGGTGTTTCCAAATTCGCGGGGTGCTGGGTTTTCCAAGTCCATAGATATACGAAAATCCTTGTAGGTGGAGACTTATTGCCACCAAGTGGCTCCAGGAACGTCCGAATCGTAGAGACTTCGCGGCGCCAGTGGCTCCAGGGGTTTTCCAAGTTGAGATTCCAGGCCAAAGATAGGTCCTCAGTGGCTTCAAGTATAGGTGGGTATAGAACACCAGAATCACGAGTCGGCCGCTCAAAATGTTCTCAACTGGCACTACACTGCACGATCGATTGTTTGTCTCATGAAATTCACCAAGACAAGTAAATCTTGATACAAGAGTTCGATTTAATGAAAAGGTGAACAGAGAGCTGGAGTTGCACATTCAACAGAACAAAGAAGAGTCAAGTAAGATGGCTGGCCTCAGATTTCATCCCCAAAAGACCACATGGCCCAAATCTTGTCAATTCGACTTACAAGGTCTTATCTATACTTGCAATTGTAGAAAATTACAACTTAATTTTCTATGAATGTCATTTTAATCACTGATGGAACTTGGATGAGAAAAGCGGAGATAATACATTGAGTAGTTGGGAAAAACGCCCACAGAGTGCGTGGAGTGCCACGAGACTATGGAAGTGAAAGATATTATAATGTTGGCAGCAAGGGAATGATAACTGTGAAACAGCTGATACTGAAGGTAAACAAGAAATGACTGGTTTGACAGTGATTGTACTATTGTGGAATACTTTTGGAAAAGGTGTAATGAGAAGTGAGGTGGTAATTAGTGGATGATGCAGAAGTTACGATATTATGGATGGTCAAAAATCGAGTGAGTTTCAAACATACTCCCCCCATTTTTGACCGCAATTGGAGAACAATGATAAAATTTGATAAATAATCAACGAGCAATAAATATTAACAACATGCAACAACTAAGGGTTATAAAGAGCCATCAGAACGCTATGGATCAGAAGCTGGTATCAAAATCAAATTGACTATTGGGCGTTTATAGGTACCCTTGGCAGTCTTAAGGGTTACCACTCGTACCACGCCATCGTCACCGGGGTGTGTAGCTACAATCCGTGCCAACGGCCATTCCATGGGAGCTGCATTGCGGTCCGAGACTATTACCAAGTCGTTTACTCGAAGATTTGGCACATGGTTGCTCCATTTCTGTCGAACTTGTAGTGTACTCAAGTATTCATCACGCCAGCGTGCCCAAAAATGTTGCATACGTTGACGCACGATCTGCCACCGGCTGAGTCGCCCTTCTGGAATGTCACTCAGATCTAGCTCTGGAAGTGCATTCAATGGTTGCCCTATCAGGAAATGTCCAGCAGTAAGAGCTTCCAAATCATCTGGAGAATCA
This sequence comes from Stenodema calcarata, assembly GCA_963920205.1. Classification (NCBI taxonomy): domain Eukaryota; kingdom Metazoa; phylum Arthropoda; class Insecta; order Hemiptera; family Miridae; genus Stenodema; species Stenodema calcarata. The sequence goes on along the minus strand of OY986048.1, from coordinate 34,764,607 downwards.
GACATTGACTGTAGAGGTCGTGAGTTGAGCACCCCCTCAGCCTTGACAAACATGGTATTAAGCTCATGTGAAGTAAATGGATGATTACCGAAGCTCTTGACAAGGAGCGTCTTCAAGGACTTCACTCCTGCCTCCCAACTTCCACCGAAATGCGGAGCGAATGGTGGATTGAAGTTCCAAGTGATGGATTGATGTGAAGTTCTGGTAATAATAGCTTCCTGGGTGATCTCATTTGACATCCAATCCGCAACTTCCTTCAGGTATCGAGCTGCGCCCTGGAAATTGGTGCCACAGTCAGAGTACATATTGCAAGGTAAACCTCTTCTGGCGGTAAACCGATCCAATGCATCGATGAATGCTTCAACGGAAAGAGAAGTTGCCAATTCAAGATGGAGCGCCCTAGTAGATAAGCATATAAACAGGCATAGATAAGCTTTCTCAGTCTTTGCATTTCTTAAGGAGCTCACCCTGCACACAAATGGGCCAGCAAAGTCCACCCCAGTATTTATGAAAGGCCTGACTGCATTGAATCGTGAAGCAGGTAAATTGCCCATGAAAGGATGCTTGAAGGCTCGTGAGAATCGAAGGCATACCACGCATTTGGTTTTATGGTACTTAACCAAATTTCGAGCTTTGGGTATCCAGTAGGTTTGTCTCACAGTAGCAAGGAGAGCAGATGGGCCCAAATGATGATTGGACCTATGTAGATATCCGATAATGAGATTGGTGAAGTGAGACTTGGGATGTAACAAAATGGGAAATTTATGATCATTTGGTATGTTGGCATTGACCAAGCGACCACCCACACGAATCACTTTCTCGTGATCAAGAAAGACTGACAATCGACGAAGTTCAAGCGGAAGTTCATCCTGATTACTCGTAGAAACAACTTGAGGATAATAATGACGTTGGGTTGCACGAATACAATGCTTTCGTGCACCATCAAATTCTCTTGCTGAGATAGGACCCTTGATGCGTCTCCTCTTTCGCCAAGCCGGAATCCTACAATTATGGATGAAACGATTGATATAGGCTACAACTCTAACCAGACGTAAGTATGACGAATGACGTTCCATATATGAAATAAAATTATCATGTGTATCGACAGCTACAAACGACACTTGTTGAGTTTTCAACTCAGGTAGGTCTACAGGTGGTGATAAGTCCTGAGATACTGGCCAAGATTCAATTGGCTGGGTGCACCAGGATGGGCCAGTCCACCACAAGGTATGATGCTGAAGATCCGAGGGCAAAATTCCACGAGACCCGATATCTGCAGGGTTCTCCACACCACGAATATGGTACCAACAGCTCTTGTCAATCTTATCGTTGATTTGTTGGACACGATTGGCAACAAATGTGTGAAGCCGGTGAACTGGAGTGTTGATCCAGCTCAAGACGGTGGTTGAGTCGGTAAAACAATAGATATGGTTGATATTTACATGTTTGATAAGATGATCCACTGACTTGACGACATCCGATAACAAAAGGGCTCCACAGAGCTCAAGTCTAGGTATCGTTACCATCTTCAGCGGTGCAAGCTTGGTTTTAGATTTGATAAGTGTTAATGATGAGCTATCACCAACAGTGGCTCTTAGATAGATAACACCACAATAACCCTTTTTGGACGCATCTGAAAAGCATACAAGTTGATAACTAGAGGACTGAGCAAATGCTCGTGGTATGGTGATATTAGATAGTGATTGTAGAACATCAGTGAATTGAGTCCACTTTGCTTTGATAGGTTCTGGAACTTCTTCGTCCCATCCCACTCCAGACTTCCATGTCTCCTGAAGTAGACATTTAGCATAAAACACCACAGGAGATAGATAACCTAAAGGATCATACAACCTAGCTATGGTTGAAAGTATTATTCGCTTGGTGTATCCTGAGGGAGGTTGGATAACTGAGTATGAAAATGTATCTGAAGTGGGGTGCCACCGCATTCCAAGGATCTTTGTCGTTTCATCTTCAGATGGAAGGATGACAGACTGTGAAGAATTGGCTCCACCCTGTAAGAGAGGAGGATGATTTGAGTTCCATTTTGAGAGTTCAAACCCACCCTGAATCAAGAGATTGATGAGCTGAGATTTTAGCTCAAATAGATCTTCAATACTGTTACTACCTGCTGCCACATCATCCACATACAGTGACCTGGTCATTGCTTCAGCTGCCAGAGGATAGCGATCACCCTCATCCTGGACAAGTTGTTGAAGTACTCGCTGGGCTTGATATGGCGAACTTCTTAAACCATAAGTGACAGTGTTAAGGGCAAAGAACTGGATAGGCTCACTGGGATTAAACCGCCAAATGATTTGCTGAAATTGATGATCAGATGCTTCAACTAGGATCTGTCGGAACATCTTTACGATGTCACATGTGAGCACGTATTTGAAGTAGCGAAAATTGAGCATGACCTCACATATGTCAGCTTGAAGCTTGCAACCAGTGAGAAGATTATCGTTGAGAGAGCCTGATGCAGTCTTGAAGCTAGCATCGAACACAACTCGTAACTTGCCAATACCCTCAGCGTCAAGCTTGTAGACTGGATGATGGGGTATAACATACGAAGGTGGATCTGTAGTGGGATACATATGACCAAGATCTAGATATTGTTGCATAAATTTGATATAATCATCTCTGAGAGCATCATCCTTTGATAACTTGTTCTCCAAGGCATGAAACCTACTCAAAGCTCTTTTGATATTGGGAACAATGTTGCTCTGTTCCTTTGCAAATGGTAGAGAGACAACATAACGCCCATCTGGAGTGCGATGATGGGTCGTTTTGAAATGATCTTCGCATTTCTCATCCTCAGGTGAAAGGAAATGAGATGCAGATGGTTCCTCGATCTGCCAGAATTTCTCTATGAGGAAACCTGGGTCAACAGTTGTAGTACAGGTAGATAGAAAAGATACTGCTGTGGAGGGTGATTGATGTGATGCATCAAACTTCCCTATGACCGTGAAGCCAAAGATGGTATTGATAAGTTTAGGACCTCCATCGTGGATAGTGATAGGAGCTCCTGTAACAACCTCAGGGAACAGATCCGCTCCAATGAGAAAAGATATAGGACCAGGCTGAGTAAAGTTGGGATCACTCAACTGGTACGACTGATAGTCAATCCAGATAGAAGATTGAAGAGGTACTTGTGGTAGAGGTGATGTGATGGTTGGAACGACAACAGCATCTGTCTCCAAGGGTAGCGATGATGAGATAGATTTGAATGATAGAGATAATATGCCACTGGCATGAGATAAAGGAGATTGATTGACGCCAGCTATCGATCCATGAAAAGGTTTATAAGATTTACCAAGTTTCCGAGCACAAGCTTCCGTGACAAAGGAAAATTGGGATCCCATATCAATTATCCCCCTGAAGGGCTGATAATGACCTTGAGTGCTCTTGAGATGAGCGATAACAGTTCCAAGGAGAACACTGCAAGGATTGGGAGAGGTATTAGCTCCAGCAAACCCAGAGTTGCTTGGAGCGGTAGTAGCTGATGATGGTGTTGATAGATTGTGGTCAAATGTTGTAGGAATGTGAAGCCAGGTATGATGTAGACCTTTGCATTCTCTACAACGCCACTTGGAGGTACACTCACTTGTTCTGTGAAAGGGAAAGAGGCAATTGCGACACCCTTTCCACTGCCGCAATGCATCCAGCCGCTCTGCTGGACTCCAAGATTTAAACTTCTGACAGTCCTTAATAGCGTGTGTTTGATTACACACATAACACAATAGTGCAGGCTGTTCAATTGGTTTAGATTTAGAATTACTAGAAGGTTGCCTTTTATTGTTAGACACTTCACCCTGACTAGCATCCTTAGTGCTATGAGCTAGTAAGGCATGACTATGGTTAAGACCAACTTTATTATACTGGTTTGGACTCTTAGGTGTCTTTAAAAACTTAGGTGCTTCACTCTTGCTATTTGACGAAGGCTCCTTAGCGGTAAGACGCAGGACATTACATCTACTTTGTATAAACTTAGTCATAGATGTGACTCTAGGAAATGTAGTACCTATATTGTCAATTTCAAAAGCTTCCCTAGTGATTGGATCCAAGCCCTTGAGCGCAAGTTCACACAGCAAATATTCAGCTAAGTCTGTGATACCTAGATTCATAAGAGATGTAATGCTTTCAGTTACAGATGATAGAAAGGCTTGTAAAGAGTCAGCAGTTGGCTTACCCTGAATAGGTTTAAAGCTAAGTATTTGTTCTATATGATGATTAGCTATTTTCCTTTTATCATCGTATATTGTGATTAATGCACTCCATGCCTGTTCAAAGTTTGTCCCATCGATAGGTATGTGTTTGATAGCAGAAAAGGCAGGACCTTCTAAGTATGATAAGAGAAATTGAAACCTCTCTGCAGGTGATAACGTGACTTCTTCTATGATAAGAGACGTGAACAATTGTTTAAATGTAGGCCAATACGAGAAATCACCACCAAAACGCTTGATATTTATTTTTGGTAGGATAGTTCTAACAGGAGCTGATGTTGCAGAAGAATTTGTGAAATTACTAAGATCCGCTGGCAAGGAAGTCCGAGGCTGACACTTTTCCAAAACTTGAGCATGGTAACCTAAAGCCTCATAATAGTACTTTTTGGCTGCGGCCATGTCTGCAGCGTCATCAGCAGAAGGAAATGATGGATCCAATTTGTGGTTATCACTATATTCTTCCATTTCATCGAATTTGTTATTGAAACGTTCAAAGAGAGAATCCAGCGTTTGGTACATGCCTCTGAATATGGTGCGCTCCGTTGGAGTTGTCACAGCAACAAATCCCTTATCCCTAATTGATTTGATTTCACGACCATACTCCATCCACTTCTTCCTAAGCCTCTGTATACCCCTTAGAGCAACATTAGGATTGTCGCCTGGCATGCTGATAATAGTTAGGTATGTGACGAAGGATAAACTTTTAAAAAGGTGTTTGTGTATGAAGTTATAGATAAACAAACCCCTTTAAATTACCAATATGTAGAAATATATTGATAATTAAGCAGAATTACGAGTCACAATATTGCTCAAAGGACAAGAGAACCCATGTATGGATAATAATAAATTGATAATAGGTACCTATGATAAAGTTATAGATAGGTATTGATAATGATAAATGGCTAACACTAAGTACCAACCTCTTACAAGAAGAATGAAGAACTGTATTCGATACCTTTTGATTCCACATTCACCTTAGATACTTGGCACTGCGCTGATAACATCACATCCGGCTCGCCAGGGCCAAGAAATGACTTCGTTTGATAGATAGGTAGAGGTAGTTGATAAATAGATAATTTTACTCGAAGGACCGTGGTAATGAGCTCCTCCTGTAAGGGCGAGTGATAATTAACCTAGTGCTAGTAAAATGTTAATAGGTAAGACCAGTGAAAACACTGAAGATAGGATGTTGAGTAAGAAAATATAATTCTATCAACGTGATAACAAAGATAAGGGCCTACCATCCAAGTTTGGGTACCTATTATTGTTATAATTTGGTCAGAGTGGGCAAATGACCAATGATACGAGAAAATGGATACAAGTTTGTACCTGATTGAATGGTATTGTAATACTTTGGTGTTTCCAAATTCGCGGGGTGCTGGGTTTTCCAAGTCCATAGATATACGAAAATCCTTGTAGGTGGAGACTTATTGCCACCAAGTGGCTCCAGGAACGTCCGAATCGTAGAGACTTCGCGGCGCCAGTGGCTCCAGGGGTTTTCCAAGTTGAGATTCCAGGCCAAAGATAGGTCCTCAGTGGCTTCAAGTATAGGTGGGTATAGAACACCAGAATCACGAGTCGGCCGCTCAAAATGTTCTCAACTGGCACTACACTGCACGATCGATTGTTTGTCTCATGAAATTCACCAAGACAAGTAAATCTTGATACAAGAGTTCGATTTAATGAAAAGGTGAACAGAGAGCTGGAGTTGCACATTCAACAGAACAAAGAAGAGTCAAGTAAGATGGCTGGCCTCAGATTTCATCCCCAAAAGACCACATGGCCCAAATCTTGTCAATTCGACTTACAAGGTCTTATCTATACTTGCAATTGTAGAAAATTACAACTTAATTTTCTATGAATGTCATTTTAATCACTGATGGAACTTGGATGAGAAAAGCGGAGATAATACATTGAGTAGTTGGGAAAAACGCCCACAGAGTGCGTGGAGTGCCACGAGACTATGGAAGTGAAAGATATTATAATGTTGGCAGCAAGGGAATGATAACTGTGAAACAGCTGATACTGAAGGTAAACAAGAAATGACTGGTTTGACAGTGATTGTACTATTGTGGAATACTTTTGGAAAAGGTGTAATGAGAAGTGAGGTGGTAATTAGTGGATGATGCAGAAGTTACGATATTATGGATGGTCAAAAATCGAGTGAGTTTCAAACAAGTATTGAACCAAATAGTGTAATATAGTATTAACCAAATAGTGTCTGGAGAGAAAAAAAAACCTTCACAACATCACTCTTTTGCCGAAAAGGCGGAGGAACAAATATCGTCATCCATGATGACTACTTCCCAATTAATGTAGGTAACATCTCCAGGGTAGTTGGAAGCTGTAATACCAAATTCTTCACAAAGTCGTTGATTGAAACCACCGCTCTGATCGTATGAACTCCTATAGGGTAAAAGCCTGTAGTATAGAAGCAAATCCGTATCACCTCTCCAAGCACAGCAATTCGAGCATTCAGATCTCCTCCCAGCTCCAAGTATTAGGGATGGGTATCGAATAGTCGATGTTTTAAAACGTTGGATGTTTTCCTTTTAACATTGATGTTTTTGTCATCCATGTTTTTCTTCCGATTTTAATCACACATAGATGTTTTTTCCTTTCTCCCAAAATACCTATAATTACAACCCTATTCTACGTTTCAGTATGTTATTGCATTATTTCTGTGCCTTGTTAGGAACGTTTCTTACCTATTAGGTACATTATTTCTTATTTGGAATGTTTAGGTTGCATACTTTACATGTCAGTCTTAGTAGACTCAAGATAAGAAAGTAGAAATGAAACCAAAACCACCACCACGTCTAGTGTGACCGTGCAACGTATAGCTTAACGTTAATGTTTATCGTTTGTCAATACCAAGTGGCAGATGAAGAAACGAAGTTTCTCCCTGTTGAGCTTCATGTATATTAGAACTTTCCACTCGAAAAAATGCAACAAAAAGACTTAGCATTTTGGATTTCATAGAAGGATACATCATATTATTAGGATAATATCATAATATTATTATCCTAACCTTCATGATGTAGTATTCAAATGGGTACCAGCAGTTGCCTTCTCTGTTCCCGCAGAGAGGCTTTTTTCTCAAGTGGGTTCAATTTTAAACCCTCTTAGATTTTCACCCCTCCAAAACCGATTGGTTTGCATAAGACCAACACTAAATATTCGAAATAAAGTAAGTAAATTGTTTGTTAAATATTCGCTCAACCCATTTTTTGTCTTTTTTTGTATTTTTTTTTGCACCAAGCACCCGTACGGAGGGCGATGACATAATGCAGTCTAATGTAACACTACTTCTCCCGTAGGATCTTCTGTTCCCCCGTCATCGAGGCTTGGACTCAAGATAACTAGTGAGTTTGATCATGACCAGGCGTTGTGTTATATTATTGAGCAGTAAAAATTATACTGTTTTCCAATAAATATACTCATTCCTCCACTACCGCCGACAACTGTTAGCTTTCACTACACTAGAAGGCTACTGTAGCAGACAGCGTTTTACAAACATCTTGGGATGGCGAGGATTGGGAATCGGAGATACGTTTCAACCTAAGCTTTCAAGATTTCAAGAGTATTTGTACACTTAAACTACTGTATATCATCATTGATTTTCCGGATTTCACCATTGATATTGAAACAACAAGTATTGAAACATAGAGGAGGAATTTAAATGAATCCACTCTGTGATTCATTTAAAGTAAAATGAAAATTATGGATGTAATGTCGGCGCTTTGAGGGTGAAGTTGTATTGCCTCTTCCAGCGACATAGTAAGAGAGGGATTCGTACATAGCAATAATCAAAGAACTGAGAGCTCAGTGTCAAGGACGCTAAAATTCGAAGAAGAGACAGGCGAATCTTCCGCTCAGGAATCGCAATGCGACGTGATTCGATTTGGTGATGAACAGCGGGTGGAGAATAGCGGACAACTTCTAGTGGGGATGATTGACCTTCACGACTGCCCCCTCCTTATCGTTTGAAACGGCCGCAATCCTCCTTGAGACTTCCAACGAACTATTCAGGAATCGCGAGAATAAATATCACCCGAGCTGACGTAAATCAAAGCAAGAAAACTCCAAACAGCCTTTCAGACACAAAACGCTGCCAATTTATCCATAGCGGTTCAACTTCTGCAAAGACACAACCTCCTAGTGAGCCCCATAACTGTACGAAATAAATGGAGTGATGAGCTAAAATATTGGTCAAATAGGTGACCCGACGGTCATTTTTGAATGGAGGGGAGTCGGTAATTCGCTCAGTGATGGTCTATATAGAAACTTGACATCCCAAGACCTCGTGTTGTTTAATCACAAGACCTTGTGTTGTTAATCGGCAGTTCCGTCAAACGGAATTTATTAAATTCCGTTTTCTGATTCTACGCATTGTCTTAACACTTTTTTTTGTGTGTAGATTTCAATGGTTCATTATCGAAGTTATTTGTTTATTAAATAATAAACAATGATTTGGGCTTGCCCGTATTTATAACAAATTTTGTTATAAATACGGGCAAGCCCAATTACAATTTCTTTAATAATAGAATATAAAGTATACATACCAACAGAACACATACACATACATACTTATACATACTTATTCATCTCAAATAAGCCGAAACTGATACCAGAACTGCATTAAATGGTCGGTCAACACAAAGCTGTTCACAATACGTCTGAATGTCACGGCTGATGGATCCGACCTCTCGATAAACCAATTGATCTCTATGTTCCTGAGACGGTAAAAGTTCACTATATTTCCGACCAATGAGATGCTAATGCGCAACCTCAGTTCTCCATCGAGCCAAGTCTGTCGAGATGTCTTATCAGTCTGGATGAGGAAGACCGATTGAGGAGACTGGACAATCGTCTCTCTGATGAATTCGCTCGAACCGCGTCAACGTTCATTTTGTTATTTATTTATTTTATTTTTTTTTAAGGCAAAAAAAATACATTTCAGTTAAATTGTTAGAAAGTGACGGTGAGCGGAGGTCAGAAGGGGGAGATGTGGGGCAATAGTTGGATGGACATGACTTGACTGCAGCGGTCCCGCCCTGCATGACAGCAGTTAGCGCCTGGTAATTTAATCAAACAGAACGCCCTACCATATTAATCCCCCGTTGGATGCTCCCTTCCTCCGCCACCCTTCAACCATCCCAACGTATTCAAAGGTGGGTCTGTCCTGACTTCCCGAGCCCGATGGTTACTGTCCAAATCCAATTACGCTTGTTCAATCACACGCACTACTCTCAGTAACCTCCCTCTCACTCCTATCTCCGACACCATTTTCAGGGCATTCCCGAAGAAAATACGCTATTGAAATGGCTTAAACGTATTCAGAACACGATTTTGTGAATCACTGGATGGTTCAAACCTCGAAATCCTCCCCGAAATTTGTATTGTCAAAAACCTTTGTAATGAACAAAGCCAGTTATACAGCGGGAACGTATTCGAAGTATTCCGGACGTCCACTTCTATGCAGTGTATTCATGACAGAAGATACAAGTAAAAAAGTGTGGCATCCAAAAATCGATCCAGAATTAAAAAAAAAAAATTACGAAAAACGGCACTGAACACTAAGTTTTGTCCAGTTGCACCACTGAAACGCCACATTGGCGAATTTGTAGGGTTTCGATGAGTATAACATATTCCACCAAAAGCCAAACATATGAGTCTAATTTGTTCTTCTTAAGGAGCTTTGTATACCTTGGTGTTATCTTGACATCCAGGCTGTCTTTCGCCCGGCATTTGAAGTCAATGTCTGCCACTGCCAGGTTCGCTGTGAATGACTGTTCTCCAACTCCGGCGTTCCTCTGAGGTCGAGGCTTCATGTTTTCCGGGCAATAGTTCGTTCCATCCTGTTGTACGCTTCTGAAAGCTGGCGATTCCGCGACTGTGGAGAGTGTTCTGATGTTGTGGTTGATTCTAGAACCTTTCCGGCTCCCCACGCGGACTGGAAACTGGAGGCCCTCAAAGGCCTTTCCCGCATTTCTCAAAACAGTTATTCCAGTAATAGGGGTTTTCTGGTAATAGGTTACTGGACATTATTAGGTTATTTGAAGTGGTTACGTTAAATATTCCCCACTCCTAGTGCCCAACTCTCTCGCAGTTCCGTTTGGAAGTTTTTGGTGTTCAAGACTTCGACAGAGATCATGCGGTTGGGCTGCTAGACAGTGCTGACGAGTGGAGGAGGATTATCCGGTACTGTGAATTATCGTGAAGATATCGGGTATCCTGGGTCTTTAGTCGTTAGATAGTTTCGTCTCATTGTTTCATTATGTATGTATTTTTTATCTCATGAAAAAGAATTTTATATTTAGTCTCTAATTTTCAAGTCCCGTACGGCTGACGGTTCAATAACCAAGCTGTATTGGTTTTCCTGATTTTAATTAAAATAAGCTTCTTTTCTTCCTTATTTTCGTTCTTCCTAAGATCTAATATAAACGGTAATGCAACGTCTTCAAATCGGTTACAACATGATGTCGTATAAACATCAATACAAATCCATTCAATATTATTCTATATCCATCTTTGGATTTTGACACGCCCACACACGGGCACATGCTACATTAACATGTATGTAATTAATATGTAGAAATAATGAGCAACAATAATGTAAAATGTTGATGTTTTTTCGATAATGCAGTGAATCGAGGAGAATATTTAGTAGTTGCGTCACTTCCAAAACTCGCTCATTAATTCGTGATCCAAGACTGGTTCTTCCTTAGTTCAATGCACAATTGGGTATAAACTTGATTGCTTTTTTGGACGAACCTTGGTATACGTCGATTTGATTATACCAGTAAGAACCACATATTTGGTGTCGTTGTCAACAGTTAGTGTCAACCTACAAGATCCGTACTTTCGGTTAAGTATATAATAGTATACAATGTGTATAATTTAGGTATAATGACTAGCCATTATATGGAATGACTGGCTTTCTGCAACATTCCACACACTTTGACTGGTCATTTTCTATAATAAGATGATGCAATGTATGAAATGAAGTGATTGGAACGATTACTTTGATGATTCTACAATTTTATTAATCATAACATGGAGGAAGATTGTTAATATCCTTGCTGTTGTTTGATTGTTCGTAGTTTCTAGCTGTTTGTTTAGTTTTTATCTTCCTAAAATAAACGTTTAGTCGTTTAGTTCGAGAAATGTTAGCGAAAAATTCGACAGGTACCGGATCTCAAGGGCTCAACATTTTAATGTTGAGAACTGCAATAGATACCAATGATGATCAGGGTTAGTTCAAAAAACATTTTATTTTGTGGCTTTTCTAGTATTACAAACTTGTCGAAAGCTGCTCAAAAACACCAGTGAAGCAATTCTCGTTGCTTTATTAAAATTCGGGAAGAGCCCTCGTTTTAATCTTTTGTTAGATGGACAACAAACCGCGCAAATCTCTCTTCATAATGAGAACGTTGGAAAAAAAAAAAAAAAAACAAAAAAAAACAAAACAGGGAGATTATGTCTTGGCTTGTTGACTGCATTCTTTTCTTGGCTAAACAGGAGATGCCGTTTAGGGGGCATGAAGAGTCATCCTCTTATCATAATAAAGATTACCTTGAATTATTACATTTCCAGAAAGATTACGACCAGCTGTTGGAAGATCATTTGAAAACGGCAACGATTTTTAAAGGGATCTCCCCTGACATCCAGAATGACATTATATGTGCTAGTTTCATTCTAGATGACATTAAATCTGATCCAGCTAAATCTTTTGTTTCATATGCAGGGTGAGTTAGTAAGTGCGTGTGATGAGGGGAAGGGGGTGGGGGGTGAATTTTGTGCTGTACCCTCATGTCCAGAGCCACGCTACGCTCCTGTTTGTGAGGCACTTTTGATCTCCGACTTGAACCACTCAGAATTTTGTATCAGCAAGACCAAACCTCGTTTTCATAACCTGCTTTGTCTTTCTTGCTCAACCTCTTCTTAAAAACCAATCATTTGAACGGCAACGCTACCTGGTACCGGTCGTAAATCCGCGTTTCCCGAGTTGTTCTTCCGGTTTCTTTACAACCGCATCTTCAGCCCGTCCGAACCCTCGCTTGGAATCGATTTCCGCCTCCCGCCCTTTCTATTTACACGTTAGAGGCACGTCGAATGAGCCCGGATTACCGCTTTGATGTATTCCAAGATACAACTCCGGCGACTATTGAAAATCAGAGGGGATATGAAACCTATTACGACCTGCCATCTCTGCATTGACAACCCCTCTTATCGCCTTTTCTATATCGACGCCCCTCTCCGGTGCCTGCTCGTTGAACTAACACAGTTACTATTTGGATTCAGATCTCCTTGAATTTCGGGAGGGTGCCGAACACGGGATATTCAACCAGCATCATATTCATTCGACACTGCAGATTCGCCCATTGCTGGAAACCAGATGAACACGATACAGACAGAGGAAAAACGTCTTATAAGGCATCCACGAGGCTTCCAAAAGACACAAAATTAAATTTCAAGGATGAAGCAATAAAAATTATATACAAATCAATTAATTTAAGTAAGAAATATTCTTGTCTATTACAAACGAAGCTCTATTATAGCTCTATTATTAGGAATCAATTACAAACGAACCTACGTACAGATTCCTGTGACAAAAATACCAAAACACTAAAAATCATCAGAATAAGTGGAGCTACTGGAACCTTCACAACCAACCAGTTCGTAAATTACGGTACCACTTCAGGTTTGCTCAGGAGAAATGTGAGAAGGTGATAAAGTCGAACGTGGTTGTCCACCTGTCAGAATTTGAAAATTATTCAAGACCTAAAAAGTCGTTTCTCGAGCCCTAACTCCCACTTTTCTTATTTTTCTCCTAAAACTCAAGAATTGAATCAAATTGTTGTTTTGCTCATTCTCCAATTTCAAAATCGTCTGTAAAATTGTGAGTATGATTGTTTGAAGAATGCTATGACCAACACATCACGCTATTCCAATTCGACCCCTCAGATCTTGTGGACGTTGTCAGAAATAGTCCAGACGAACGTTTCAAGAAATGCAGAATCGGAAAATCGAATTTGTAAAAACCGTTCGTTCCCCCAAAACTTATGGAATTCTGGATACGGGGTTGAACCAGCCCGAGGATGATCCTCGGAACTTGTCAAAACGAAAGGGTTCAAAATGGATTCAAAATCATGAAAATGTGATATCTCGAAAATTTTATGAGAAACGGTATAGTTTTCTGTACGAATCCGAATAGAGTTAAGTTCAGAGAATTTTTTAACACCATCCGAAGCGGTTTAGGACCACCCGTTTTTGCTACCAGGTCTAGTTTTTGAGGTATAACTCATATAACTATTCACTAGTTACGTTTGAGTGTTAAAAATAGCACTCCCCGAAAATCCCAATAAATGTTTCTTTACTTTCAACTTCTTTCTTTGTTTTTGAAGTGCGAAATCTGATATTGGGATGTTGAAGTTCTGAAAAAAATCTCAACAAGCGACTGATAGAGAAAACAATAATTGTCGCTAGTATTATTTTCCAAGAATCTTTCTTGGAAAAATACTTCTTCTAATTCAACACAAATTAAAGTCAACAAACCGCGACACTACGTTGAGGTACGTTAATGTTCATATTGCCGCTTTGCTGACATTCATTGAAATAGTCGGTTATATTATTCTGCTGGTCAGTAGTCAATTATAATTATTGATAATTATCAATAATTATTGATAAAAACCTCGAAATCCGTCGCCCCAAGTTGATTGCTGCGAGTTGGACGAATCCTTCGCGGTTCCCGCACCAAAAACTCTGCTAATTCTTGACACAGCGGTTTATTATCTTCTTCATACAGATCACCCTTCTGTCAAGATCAATAAATGTTAGGTAATGAATACTCATTAATTATTAATATTTGTTATGAAGAAGTGTACATTATTGTTGGTATTTATTACTAATTATGATTAATTAACTCGATAACTGAAAACCATGTGATGATCTAATCAGCTGGACCAGTATGAACTGCGTGGCCCGGCAGGTTGCCGCATGATTCACCCTCATGTTGACGACTTTTGATCTGCTCCAAATTTGAGCCCTCATTGTGAACGAACGGCTGGTCGCAAGAAACTCCGGAGGAACTTTTTGATAAGTAAACTTCAAACTTTTTTTTTGAAATTATTGAAACAACGATTACAATCAATCGTTCATAAGCAAGAGATGACTACAGTTTGGGTTCAGAGAAAAACACTCTACCATAGAACAACTGCATCTCATAGCTGATGTAATAGAGCATTGTCTGGAAAACAAACAGGTTTGTGCAAGGGTTTTCCTGGATGTTTCCCAAGCATTTGACAAAGGCTGGTATCAAGGGCTGGAGTACAAACTTGAGAGAGACCTACCGAAGCCATTTTCTCAAATTTTGATATCTTACCTTACTGGAAGATATTTCAGAGTAAAATACGAAGGAGAGTACTCCAGTATCAATAAAATAAGGGCGGGTGTTCCCCAAGGAAGCGTGCTAGGGCCCTTACTTAACCTTCTGTAGGACATGACGTACCAAACAATGAGAACTCGACTATTGCAACCTTTGCTGATGATACGACCGTACTAGATTTCCAGAACAAGGTACTTATTCGTATTGTCAACGACCCTTGGTACATCAGAAATGATGACCTTCTTCGAGACCTCAAGATGAAATCTGTCAGTGAAGTAGCAAAGCAACATAACAATAAAACACGAACAGCGGCTCCATGATCACATGAATCTGGAAATTATTCGTCTCCTAAACAACTGCAACGTCACCCGGCGGCTTGATAGAACAAAACCTCTTGATCTTGTGATGTGACAATGTGAGAAGTGTAGTGATTGAGTGTTCTCCTGAGTTACAGCCACTGGGCTAAAAACTCAACACACAGTTTATAATATTACTGGAAATTAACTTAATAGGCTGCAGCTCAGTTGTTATGTTATTGATATGCCGAATGTATATAGATTATTGAAAAAAACCCAACTATACTGTTCCATTCTAATTTTTCGAGTTATGAATTTTTCAAAATTTCATAATTCGTTTTGAACCCCTTCCCGTTGACCTAGGGTTATGAAACGTTTCAAGGATCATTGTGGGGTTGGTCTGACCCCCAAATTGAACCAAATGTTGTAATTTAAGTACAAAGCTAGCTGTGCAATGTGCAGCGGACAGACGGGTTTTTATTTAATTCGATTTTCTAAATCTACGTATAGAAAAAAAAAGTTTCTTACGTAAGGTTCCGAATTCGGAATCTGCACCTCAAAAACATAGAATGAGGTTGAAAGCGAAACGTTGATTGGTATTTGTTGAAGGGCTATTTTTAACACTCAAACGTAGTTAGAAATGAGGTATATGAGCTGTATCTCAAAAACTAGACGTGATAGCAAAAACCGGGTTTCAGCTTTGGATTCAGCCCACTGAAAAACACCTAAACCAATCCTCAACTCCTCTGCATCAATCGATGATCTGCCACAAAACGTGTTGAAGCTCTAGAAGCGGTGGATATCGATAGAAATTCGATGATCGAGCCCTTGGGATTTATCCGAGTGTCTCCTGTCGCTGGTGTGGGAGCGAGGGGATCTTTGAGGTGTCCGAGATGTGGACTTGCGATAGCCACATTACTCACCGTCCGCGGCCGAAGTAAACGACCATGAAATCGTGTTGTGTGTGATGTTAAACATATGCCGTAGTGTGACTCCCGCGGGAAGAGATGACCTAGGACGGGAGCCGGAGGCTCCTAACTATTTCCTCAGTAGAAACTAATCATCCTGCAATCCGCTTACACCCTCACTCCCTCGCACTCGCCCTCTTAAGGCTGCCACTTGGAAGGGCGGTAATACCTCGGGATTTACTGTCTACTTATTAAAATTTGATTCAAAGCGCCTTCTTCAGTGGAGTGGCGACGAGGAACGGGGATCTTTTTATCGGGTGTATCAGAGGATGAGGGACGGCGAGAGGGGGCCAAAGAGGATTTATAGAGCGGGCGAAGGGCGGGATTTTTAATTAGCGGCCGTGATGGAATAATGAACAATGACAACGTAATCCTCCTCTACCGCCTTTCGACCACCGTCCGATCTTCTCAGTTGTACTTCTTCCCTCAACACAGTCAAATCAAACATATAATGAAGAACAATCAGGGAACATAAGTGGTACCGTCCATTGGAAGCGTACTCGAGAGACATCAACCGACACACGCTTCAGATCATGACATCATACTTATTTACCAATTTAATCCGATTTTGAGATTTTCTGCCTCACGAAGGATGCCGATCCGTGGACCAATCCATGGGCCCGTTTTTCAGAGGGCATGGCACATAGTAGTCCATAAGAGGAAAACGTATTCAGTTCCCTACATGTTCCGGCGTGGACAGACAAGCAGCGGATATCTGGCTTGGCTAGAACTTTATCAGGGTGGCAATATTTGTTCCAAAAAATACGATAAGCCAAACCATGGCTACTCAGTTGTCAATTCATATGCTGAGATCCACCCCAACGATCTTAGGTTCACAGGGTTGGCAGCAAGGGTGCAGGGGGGCTCGCTCTTAAGGTGTGGATTACTTTAAACCACCCTACCAGTTGTTAATGATGTAGGTCGTAAAAGAAATAGGAAGGAGGATATCAGCTCCCTCTTGGACCTTGCAATAGCCTTCCACCGGGTCAGATACGTCAGCCCGCTCTCTCACCTTCCAATAGCGAACTGTTTTGGTCTTCAGAGACCAGTCTCCAAGCTGGTGGCGGAAAGTACAAAAATGTGGATTGGCAACCGCAGAGAATAGTGCTGAGGGTCGGTTTCTTCGAACTGTTTTTGGAATGCATCATTTGGCATGCTTCGAGGTGGAACCATAGGTACTTCAATGGTGATTTGGCCATCCCCGAAAACAATAAGAAAATAGATGATTTCACCAAGTAACGCCGTGAAACTTTCATAAAAAGCAACTCCACATTCCCCCCCTACAATTTGGGCAGAACGCAACTCCTCCTCAGGCCGTACGACAAAAGCTTGCGAGGCTTTTCACGCCAAATTTAACAAAATGATGAATCAAACTCACTCCAACATATTCCTATTCTTGGACGTCCTTAGAGAGCAACAAACTGACTCCAGGATAGCCTCCAACGGCGTGGACGAACTGGTACGAATTCTGTCAGCAGCAGTAATTTCAAAGAAGCTAGCCACTGTACCTAGATAATATGATAGCTGATTACATAAATGAACGTTGCACCCGTGCGATTTCGTCAAAAATGTAGCAGCTCACAGCAAACCTAACCGATTGTAATTCGTGACTGAAGAAGACCTGAGGAGGACCATCCGTTTGTTATTTACTTACAAGGTACATGCTGGTTACTAAACTGCAAATTTGATTCTGTAGGTACCTACAATTACATAGCTACGAGATATTGGGTAGAACACAGCTAGAGCGAGGTTACATTCCATGAAACTCGGCGATGTCAAGTCGCTCTTTGGGGTAGGATTTGGAAGTTAGAGCGAGCTGACATTCAAAAAGAGCGAGTTGACCGGATCCAGGCAGCAAAGGCTGTTTGACGAATTCACGCACTTTCCCCGGTTTTCTCAGTCTTAAATATGAAATTCTCGGCATATTTTGACTCATTTCAAACACTTTAACCTGGAATTGGGATTCACTGTAATTTATTCCTTAACTATCATAGATTGCCTATCCCATTTCCAATTCACTGAAATTAGCTGTGAATTCAGCCGGATTGTCTACTTGAATCATTTACTGGCTGCCCCCACGTTTTTCTCTCCAAATATTCCTCCCTAAAAATTGTAGAAGAGCGACCAAAAATTATTTTATACTTTTTAGTCCGTTTGAAAAACGTGGTTAACCATTTTTTAAATTTAATTTATTATTTTCTCTTTTCAAGTCTTAAATCCGGGTGAAAGATTTCAATAGGTTTTGTATATATTGATGAGACTCTGACAGGGCCAGTATAGGAAATTCCCCATGCATTGCACATCCTGTTTAGCTGCCAATGTCTGAAATTAAAAATATTACCTTGTACTACCTATAATAATGCATATTCTATACGTCATTAAACCCTGAAAATCAAACTAAGGAAGTAAACGAAATTTATTTTATTTTATTTTTTTTCATGGGCATAAATTGAAACAATATAATATCAGATCCATCTCCATTACAAGTTCTGCTCAGTACGCAGTTTGTGGAGAGAGCAGGATGCGATGCATATTCTGCAGTGAGAGATCCGTTTCGCATTGCCTACCATCCAATTATTTGCAAAGTGCCGACCTATATTTAAATCGTCCAAATTTAATTTGTTTAAAAGAATAGGTATTGTTTGAACAATTTGGCATACAAGAAACCGATGAGTATTGCATTGTCATTCATCCTCGACCCATGTTTATAATTTCAAGTCCCTAGCTCATCATCCAAATTTAATTTTTTTTAAACAAATAGGTATTGTTTTACAGACAAGACGTCCAGCTACTGTTCTCGGTCCAAAATGTTTAAAACCCGGATTTCCGAAAACATTTAAAGCCAAAATCAGTTCCAGACCACCCTGAATTGAATTCACTGCCATGGAGAAGAGAGGCTAAACGAGTTCTTGCTGTCACTAAACTTCTCCTGTTGCAAATGAGATAAAGTTCGTTTGTAATAGTGATGTGTCATCGCCCTGCTATCCTTCCAGAAGGATATCTATTTTTGAGCCTATAATGCGAATAATTTAGAAAAACCATGAATACATAAGGTTTACAACAAATATAGATAGTTTACAACAAAATTTTAAGGAAAAATATTGAGGCTCATCCGAGTTATTAAATCGACTGCTACTCTTCCATGCGAGAAACCGTGCTTGGGGGAGGAGTGTGGTCAGTGTTTGGCAAAACTTGATTCAACTAACAAGTAAGAACTAAATTAGATGATTTCCCATTAACTACAACTAACAAACTACAGTTATTAGTTGGAGAGTCAACTATTTTCCTCCGAATAAATCAGTTGTAGAAGTAAGTCAAGCTAAGATTTAGTTGGTCCCCCAATTTAGTTGAACCTTCAATCAACAATTGTAGTTCGTTAGTTGCAACTAACAACTGTTCTTGAGTTTATGTCTTACTAGAAGTTTATAGTAAAGACGATATTCTAACTTCATTATTTTGTATTGTTTAAAAAGGTTACCAGGACGGGATACAGACAGATATTTGGCTTGAAAACGTAATATACCGTCATTTTTTAGTTGAAAGTTGAAGGTTCAACTAGATTGGGGGACCAACTGAATCAGTTAGTTGGACTTACAACTAATTATTTGTAGGAAAATAGTTCAGTCTCCAATTGAAAACTGACTTAGTTGGAGATGTAAGTTGTTTCCAACTACAACTAAAGTTGTTAGTTGAAAATTTAGTACAACTATGCAGTAAACTATGCCATCTCTGAGTATGGTCGAATACATAAAACTGCATTTATATAGACCTATTCAATTTAAGACGAAATATTCACTTCGAATATTCAACACCTTATGGGGTAACCAAAATTAAACACCCAGTAATTAGGTAGGTACCTCAAGAGAAGATTACTTTTGAGTGAAACAAGTGTGAGTGAATGACCTAAATGGCTATCACAACATGTAATATTTTTTCACCGGAAGTTTGAATGAACTCGATGATGCAGCCTGCCCGATATCTACAGGAAAGCTCATTATAAATTTTGGCAACCTGATAACGACACGAGCTTTGACCTGCCACAGTTGAACGAAATCGCATTTAACACTCCCAAAGCCACTAGTATGGGGTTCATTAATTGAATAGTACTCGGCTATGATATGCATAGTAATAATATCCATTTTCGTATACTAGTTGGAAGAAAAATTAATTTTGAAAAGTTGACAACTCCTACTTTCTAGAAAAGTAAGACATAATTTCCTGTAGAAGGAGGACGATTCTTAATGAGCGCTTTAGGAGCGAAGTTTTTCTTCTTAAACATATAGGTGATGGAAAAGTTTTTGTGCTTGCAAGTGCTAGAAAAGTTTTTGGCTTTTAAGAGAGTCAAGTTTGCAAGTAGGCATTAAGAGTGGTCCTTTCAAAATTTACCTTATCTTATTTACATTTCTTTTTCCGTTCTCAAACTAGTGCACTTTGAAGATGAAGAAACGTGGTATTTACGTGAGATGTTCTTCATGGTTAATCTGCTCTAATCTGTCAACAGAATGAGATGTCGCAATTCTGACTTCGCCATCGTGTTCAGCGATGAAAAATCCATAAACTGAGGTGTTTTTAGTTTTCAAGTCAATATACGAGTACTCGTACTCGTATCAAGAAAAAACAGAGTGTGCAAATACTATTTCCCCCCCCCCACTGTATGCGTCATTCAAGACGATACCTCTCGATAACTTTGAGATAAAAAGTTCAATGTGTACAAAAATCCGTCTTGGCAATCGAAAGGCTGAATTCATAGGTGGGCAGAATCGGACCACTCTACGGGGGGTTTAGGGGAATTTGAATGGTGGGGGGGGGGGAGTACCCGTAAATCCCAAAATGAAACATTCTGACAAGTGACCCGTCATTTTGAAGATTTATTAACGTTGAACGCGATGATGATGTCGTCCCTACAATGACAAACTATCGAATGTGAAAAACACTTTGATACTTTGACGTAGTAATTCATACCTACTCTAATGGGACTTCAACAATTTGCCACAGGACGAATCGTACCTAATTCAATAGCAAGGTACACTATCAAAACCGACAAACGACATTTTTCACATACGATAGTTTGCAATTGTAGGGACGATGTCAGAATCGCGATATCTTATTCCGTTCTCAAACTGTAGCACTTTGAAGATGAAGAAACGTGGTTGTTACTTGAAATGTTCTTCATGGTTAATCTGCTCTAATCTGATAACGGAATGAGATGTCGCAATTCTGACTTCATCATCGTGTTCGGCGTTGATAAATCTACAAGCTTAAGTGTTACTCGACAAACTTTATTATAAAATCAGTAAATTGGAGACATTTTTAATAAAACCAGTTATTTTTTCGAAAATTCGCTTTTATAGCCACGCTGTATGACTGAGGATTTTTGTAATCTGAGGATATGCACCTTGTGGATTGAGGGGTATTATTTAAATACATAATAACGGAAATGGAACGGGGTGTTGAAAAATAGCTCAATATTTTTTTTTGGAATTTTTTCAAAAATGTAATGGTGACACCTTTTGGAGGAGGAGAGTCGTTTAGGGACAGCGAGGAGGGGGAAGGAGAAGAGAAGAGAGAGTTTTATTTATTTATTTATTTTTTTAGAGGAAAATCTCCGTTTTTCCCAACTTCTTTCGTGAGGGGACGAGCAGTGGCAGCGATGGGTGGGGAGACGAATGGAGGGGGAAGGTAGAAGATTCGAACCTAAAAATCCGCCGCGTGCTAACAGCAGGACTAAAGTGGTTGAGCCGGAGCTATCGACCCCCAACCAAAAACCGGGTGGGCGATGAGGAGTTGAGTGTGGGGGGAGGGGGGGGGCGAAGGAGGTTTGGACCAGGATCGGGGGGGCAGTGAAGGGGGGTCGTAGGCCGTTGTGCGTGGTGGTAGGTACAGCGGGGGCGTTGGGGGGCGGTTGAGGGAGCGGGGAGCGGGGGAGGAGGTTTAGACGACGCGGTGAAGGGGAGGGGAGGGGGGGCAGGAGGCCGAGATAGACCGAAGTCTCCCGATCAATACCCGCCCTCAGGAGGCGGATGCGGCGGGGGGAGTCAAAACTGAAAAGCCGCACAACAAACATATACAATTTTGGGACGAGTCATGAATGCGAAGAGGAGGCAAAAAAGCTAACAAATTAAACAAGGTAAAAAAAAAACAATAAAAAAAAAATAATAGGTAATAAAAAAAAAAAAAAATCAGTCGGTCACAAAATGTAAGATACAAAAAAATGTACTTACTCAACAGACAAAGTCGCAAGTAGTGATCAAAAATCCAACCTCTATAAGCTAATGAGAAAATGAGAGAAAACCATTTGTCTAAAAAATACTCACCTACTTCTTGAAAAGAATGAAATTAAATGAAATGTATTCCTCCGAACATTCAAGAATACATTTCGTATACCACGTATCTAACTTTTGCCAACTTTTTAGGAGGATGAAAAAACATGTATTTGTCTAACACATTGGCACTTCTGTCATTTTTCTCACCATTTTTGATGGTCTAGGAGGTACCACACATTTTGTAAGAGGTTTCAGTAGTCTGACATCGAAATTACAAAACACCGTTAGATATGTGGTATTATTGCCACGGACGGACGGCCACTTCTTTTTCCGTCATGAACATTAGTTCTCCCGTTTTTGAATTCCCTACACCATTTGGCTACGTTATTGCGGTTCATTGCCTCATCTCCATAAACAGAAAGAAGCTGGCGATGAATTTCTGTTGGTTTTGCACCTTTAGCAAAAAGAAAACGAATCACTTCGCGCACACAGCATCGGGTCGGCGAGGGGCCGGAGGTGGCGGGAACGTACATGGAATAACACATTTCAAAATGCTCTCAAAAGCAAACTAACGGTCGCACTTAAACGCAGGACCTCTTTTTTGTTCAGAATGATCCCGCCCATAACGCAGGTGTGCAACATTTGTAAACAAACATTTTCCTGCTGCGCAACACGTTTTGTATCCTTACATTTTGATCGTCCCTCGTATTATCGGTGTTAATCACAAAACACGACCAGGTAAGTCATGTTTATTGTTATTTCATTGTTCATTGTTTCGTTTTTGAAACTCGATCGGTAGCCTTGATGGAAGCAGCAGCGTCCTCGAAGCGGAAAAGAATCCGAAGTTGGAGACAAACGAAAAGCAAGTTCGAGTGGAAATAGTGCAAAAGTATTTCCAAATTATCGAAAATAAAAGACCTGATGGTTTAATAAGACGTCAGAAAAATGAAATGTGGAAACAGATCGGGATATTGTTCAACGGTAGCGGCGTGGTCTGTCCCAGAAACTGGGAGACTCTGAAAACTGCGTGGGAGAACCTGCGGCGGAAAGCAGGAAATGCCATTATCACACAAACGGAAAATGTTAAAGGCACAGGTCCTACCATAGAGGCTACCGATCGAGATCCAGAAACGTGCAAAAACGAAACAATCAACAATAAACAATTAACAATAAACCAAAAGAAGTAGGAAAATCGAGAGGACCACACACAACTCGTTATGCCGTTATCAATCGTTTTTGGCGGGCGAATACATGCATGCTACCGCCAAATCTTCGTTTAAACTTAGATCGATATTTTATTATAACGACGTTATGAAATCTTATAAAACGTTGGTTACAATGGTGAAATTCATTTCTCCTATTCAACGCTCTGAATCTCTGATTTGGTAAATCAATGATTAATTTTAACCGTGGCTAAGATTTGTTGGTGAAATTTACCCTAAGTTGAGGCGACTTAATCCTTACATTTACATGTATTTAGAATTTAGTGTCATCAACGGTAGTCAGGCCTCACGGTAGGTTTTCCGGTTTTCGTTATAGCTCTGAAGATGGTTAATTATAATCAAAAGCTTGGAAGAAAGATTTTTATTTCACACCACCTCCTATAAACCCCAAATACCCCGCCGGCCATATTAATGTCAACAAACCGCGACACGACGTTGTAGTACCTACGTAAAATTTACGTAGGTATATGAATATTAATATTCATATTGCACGGCTTTTGGTTGAAATAGTCGGTCATATTATTCTGCTTGTCAGTATTCAGTGAATTATTAAATATGTTGGTTTTCTAAATATTGGCTAAATAGATGAACTAAACATGTTTATTACCGGCCGTTTTCCAAAAGAAAACATATAAACAAAACCTGCTGATGAGCTGATTTCGGTGTGGGATTATGGGGTACATCTTCTCTTATTAATAGGCGCTTCATGTGCAACGAGGAAGTGCTGGTGATAGTCTCGTTTGACGCAGAATTCAATTTCCTACTACTTTTCAGTAGGATGGAAAACTGGCCGAGAGATGAGTGCGAAGTGGTCGCGGGACGAGGGACGAAACAAATCACCAGACTAAATCAGGTCAAACAAATAAATTCAAAATTACCAGTCATGCAGCATGATATAAGAGCAAATTTTCGAAGAAATAGCTAGTTTTATGTAAAATGTGATATTTTGAACATCTCATTCACATATGGGAATTCCTAATTTTATTAGGTAGGTATTCAAGTATGAAGCTATTCGGTTAATTCGATATGCATCAGGTGTGGTGCTCTCTGACTAAAGATCAGTAGGTACTTACAATAGTCTTCGTAATAGTTACTTGTCATCTTGGAAAGAGAAGGTTCTTCCAGTTCCCTTAATGTCGCTTCTGTTAATTATAATATCTTATTACCACTATAATCACGAAAAATAAGCCAACTTCATCTAACTTGCTGATTGACGGAGGTGGTGGATTCATGCGGGGAAATGGGAATGTTGGATCAATGCTACGGCGAATTTTTGCCTATATAGGATTTTGAACAGGTGAAGCATGAGTGAAGACACATTTTGTCTACATATTCCCAAAAATGCAACAGTCTGACAAGTGAAACCTCATTTTAAAGATTTTTGGACCGAGAAAAGTAGCTTCCTATTCTTTGAAAATTCGCTAAAATGTAGGATGAAAAAGTGGATGAACAAATCATAACAGAATAAGTAGCTCATACCGATACAAAATCCAATCTCCATAACAGTTGGAGGAAACGGAAGAAAACCATATTTGCAAAAATAATTCTTCTAATTTGATACAAATGAAAGTCAACCAACGACGAAACGACGTTGAGGTCCTACGTAAATATTCATATTGCACCACTTTTGGTTTATTATCTTGGGTAATGAGCCATTGTTCGTTTCAATAGTCGATCAAATTATTCCGCTTGTCTACAGTCAACTATTAATAAAAACCTCGAAATCCGTGGCCCAAAGTTGATTTGCAGGGAGTTGGACAAATTCGGTCGACTTCAACTTCTTTGTTCTTACCACACCAAAAATTAAAAAAAAAGTTTTGGCCCACAAGCTTAATTTGATGGTACACATATTAATATCACTTTATCAAAGTAAAAGAGAACATTGCGCACTAGGAAGAACCAAACATTAAGGAGGAAAAAATGCAAGTAACTACGGTTAATGTGCAACTCAGAAACAAACGATTCAATGTAGCAGCAATCTTGTTCCCCCGGGGATATCCTGAAAAAATATGACTACTTTTTAAAACACTGGCGAAGAAAACATCGTAATTGAAGAAGACTTCAATGCCAAAAATACCTACTGGGGATCACGATTAGCTACGACGAAAGGTGAAGAATTGTATAATGCAGCGATTTCCTCTCAACCTGGAGGCCTACATACTGGTCCATAGATGCTAACAAAATCCACGACCTAATAGACATGTATAAGCAAAGGTATCTCAGATGGACATATACGCGTAGACGATAGTGATGACCAACCCTCATATCCATCGCCTGTCATTGTAGCCATCAGCGAGAAAGTATTTAAAAATAAAATGCTTCAAGCTTATAATATAACGATTCTATAAATATAATTTTTTTTAAACTTGTTTAAGTTTTGTTTTAGGCAGGACCTGGAATCTTCAATTGGTCTAAAAGTTCCTCGGAAAACCACTCAACAACTAGAAGACGATTTAGAACTGTTTATAAATAACACACAACAAGCAGCATCGACAAGTACCCTAGTAAGAAACGTTAATTACTGTGATAATAATTTTAAACCGTATCCCATAGAAGTAAGAAAAATGTTAAATAGGAAATCTAAAGCAAAGAGAAAATGGAAAAACAATAGAACGCCTGAAAATAAAAATATTCTCAATAGATACAGTAATAAGCTCCACTAAGATCCTTGGAAAATGAGTCAGTCGAAAATTTCTCAAGGAACTTAACTGCTGAGAAAGGAACTGAGAATTCTCTCTATAAAGTAACAAAAAACATGAAAAGACCTCAAGTTCACTCATCTCCCATCAAAAAAGATTATGGGACTTGAGCCAGAAGTAATCAACAGAAAGCACAACTTTTTGCAGATCATCTTAGCGAAATATTCCAACCTTTCAAATCAAACGACGGACGAAAATATAACTCGGATTGAAAAAACAGACGAACTTGACATTTCACCAGTAACACTGAAGGAATTAAAGGACGAAATAAAGATTTATTATCAGTTCAAAAAGGACCTCGGGCTATGACTTGATAACAGGTCGCATTTTGAAAGAACTCGTGTAAAAGGCTTAACAGAAACTACTCCATTTGTTAATGCAACGCTTCGGTTAAAACATGTTCCAACCAATGAAAATTGATTCCCATAATGATTTCCGAACCGGGGAAATCTGTAAATGACAAGGTGGGTCGCCCTATATCTCTCCTTCTCTGTTATATCAAAACGATTTGGGAGTTACTGCTAAATCGATTGAAGTCAATTACCGGCAGATTCAGTTAGGCTTACAAACGATTCAAAAAACTGTATATTTCCGAAATTTTCGAGACTTTCCTATTCGGGCTCATTTTTCAATATCTGAATCTTCTTCAAAAAGTTTCATTTAGCACTAGGGAGATAGGCAATTTAACGTTCTTTCCAACTTATGAATTTTGACTGAAAAATGCGGGACTTATGGCCATTTTATATAATTAAGGTCGAAAACACGAAAGAAATCTTAAAAGTTGAAAAAGGCGGATTTCAATCGGTATACAAAAAAATGTTTATAGGACACTTTTCATCAGAAATTAGTTGTAGAATCGATCCCTGGGCGGTAGTACGACCTTAAGGGTTACACCCTGTATACAGCTAGCTGGGTTATGTGAATTTCGCCTAATAAGTGAAATCATTCAAGTAATTTCTGTGCATAAAAAAACCTCAGAAAGAAACATCAAAATTGGGGATGGAAATGTAATTAGTGTAGTCATAATAATTAGTCATAACAATTATACCTGTGGCACCTGTGGATGACTCTTGACTCGAAACCTAATTGGAACAAGCACATCGAGAAAAAGAAGCACGTATTGGCTGATAAGAAGGAATTCCGTTCTCCAAGAGTGTTGATAGGATGTGTTTGAGTAGTATTACACCATGTTTGCAGCATCTAAATCCCTAGGAAAACTTTGTGGGAGCCAGTAAACCTCATAATAATTATTAAGAATTATTCTCGATAGAATTGAGATGAAAAGTTCAAAATTGCACAAAAATCTGTCTTGGCATGGGCTTGAAGGGGGGTTGGGGGAAAAATTACCCATCAATTCTAAAAATGAAACAGTGTGACAAGTTTTTTTTTTTTTTTTTTTTTTTTCGTGATTTATTTATTGCAACTGAAACATAGTACAATTCATCTAGCAATATTTCATTTCATGATAAGCTCACTAGGGGGGGTGGAGGTTTACAGCAAAACCTGGCCCATACTTGTATCAAGAACAGTTAAAAACACTGGATTACACTTGCACTATTTGCACAGCACAATTAGGTCCAGAGGTTTATTTCTCTTGAGTCGCCGAAGCTCTCCTTCGTTGTTTAAAACGTTGAGCATCTCCAGGTTCTCGTGTTTGTGGAGGCGATGTTCGTGCTTCCTTGCATATTTGGCGATAATTTCGGTGACCGTTTCTACCCTCAAGTCTCGATGAATATCATCATTCCGCATGAACCAGGGGGCCCGTACTATACTTCTCAATATTATATTTTGTCGGGTTTGGATTGTTTTAATATTTGATTTTTTCGCACAACCCCAGAGCTGTATCCCATAGGTCCAGATGGGGCGCAGTATCTGTTTATATATGAGTAATTTATTGTGTAGTGAGAGATGGGAGTTCCTTCCCATCATCCAGTACATCTTTCTGAACTTGATTTTTAGTTCCTGATTCTTTTTTTCAATGTGGTATTTCCAGTTAAGTTTGGAATCAAGGTGCATCCCTAAGTATTTTACAGTGTCAGAGTATGGAATTTTATTTGAATTGATCTCAACTTCTGGGGCTGAGATTTTTCTATTAGTAAAGTTGATGTGCACTGACTTTGTTTCATTCAGTTTCATTCTCCACATCTTGGTCCAATTGACAACCTTGTTAGTGGACGTCTGTAGATTGCGAGTTGCAGTTTCAGCGTCACCTCCAACAGAGAGGATGGCAGTATCATCAGCAAAAGTAGCTACAGTTGTATTTTCCTGTTGCGGAAGATCTCGTGTGTACAGTAGGTAGAGTACTGGGCCTAGGACACTGCCTTGTGGTACCCCTGCTTTTATAGGCTTCAAGACAGAGTATTGGTCACCCTGCTTTACCCTGAAATGTCTGTTCGCTAGGTAGGATTTTAGGAGTAAGTAAAACTGTTTTGGGAGATCCCTGTGCAGTTTATACTCAAGTCCCTTGTGCCAGACCTTGTCAAATGCCTGGGCCACGTCCAGAAAGATACTGGCACATATTTTTTTACCTTCTAAAGCCTTTTCTATTATGTTAGTGATTCTATGAACTTGATCTAGCGTAGAGTGGCGTTGCCTGAAACCGAATTGGTGGTCTGGTATCAATTTTCTGACTTCAATAATTGGTTTAAGCCGTTTGAGCAACAATTTTTCGAACAGTTTTGATAAGACAGGGAGGAGGGATATGGGTCGGTACCCCGCCTTTTCATTTGGTGATTTTCCTGGTTTGGAGATCATTATGACTTCCGCTACTTTCCACTGGGAAGGTACATAACGTAACCTGAACGTGGCGTTGATGATATGAAGTAGTTTAGTTATAGCCTTTTCAGGGAGCTCTTTCACAATTCGACCGGTTATCAAGTCATAGCCAGGGGTCTTTTTAGGATTAATGTTGCCTTTAATTTCATCTTTGAGTTCTTTTAACGTAACGGGCCGAATATCGAGCTCATCCGTTTTTTCTATCAGTGTTGCATTTTCTTCAGGTGTCTGTACTGGTAGAGGTTGAAAGGTTTCATAGAGATGATCTGCAAAAAGTTGAGCTTTCTCTAGGTTACTTCTGGCCCATGTCCCGTCATCCTTTTTGATTGGAGGAGAATGAACTTTAGGTCTATTTATACTTTTGGTTACCTTGTAGAGGGAGTATTCGGTGTCTTTCTCTGCAGTTAGGTTACTCAAAAAATGTTCAACTGATTGGTTATCCATTGATCTAATAAGATATTTAAGTTTGTTACCGAGTCTATTGAGAATAGTTTTGTTTTCAGGGGTTCTGTTATTCTTCCATTTCCTTCTAGCTTTACGTTTGGCGCACAGGAGATCCCTTACTTCTAGCGGATATGATTTCGAATTAGTGTCATAGTTGCTGTTTTGGTTTATTGGGGTACATAACCAGGCTGCTCGTTGTATGTTATTGATAAATAAGTCAAGTTCGTCTTCCAGTTGTTTAGGGGTTTTCAGAGGAACTTTAAGGTCGATCGATGTTTCCAATTGCTGCCGAAAACAGGACCAGCAAGTATTTCTATTGAATAAACTCGGAGAATTTTCACTAATGATTACTTTTTCGCTGATTGTTATTATAACAGGCGAGTGGTCAGAGGGTAGGTCGTCGCTGTCCTCTAGATTTATGTAACCACTTGAGATACCTCTGCTTATAAAGAAGTCTATTAGGTCTGGGGTTTTGTTAGCATCCGTGGGCCAGTATGTAGGCCTTCCAGTTGAGAGAAAGTCGCACTTAAAAGAAGCTGCTGCTTCATACAACTCTTTACCTTTAGCCGTGGTTAATCGCGAACCCCAGAAGGTATTTTTGGCATTGTAGTCACCTCCAATTATAAAGTTGTTACCAAGCGATTTAAGAAGGACCGTATAATCATCTTTTTTTAGGTTAAACCTGGGGGGGCAGTATATTGCGGCTATACTAAAGCTTTTATTATTGAGTTGTACCTTGACCGAAGTTACCTGCATTTTTTCCTCTTCGATTTTTGGTTCTTCATGGTGAGCGATGTTAGCTTTAATGAGAATTGCCGAACCTCCTCTAGCTTTATTGCTTGGGTGTAGCGTATGATAACACGTGAATCCTCTTATTTTGATGTATGACGTCCGAGTGAAATGGGTCTCAGAAATAAGTAAGATGTCTATCTTGTTGGAGTGGAGAAATAATTCGACTTCCTTGATGTGATTTAGCAATCCGTTTGCATTCCATGTTGCTATTCTTAAAGTCGGTCCCATTAAATTAGTCCATAGCTTGTAAGTCCCTTCTCTAGCTTAGTTATTCTTTCAAAAAACTGTTTATTGGTATGTTTTTGTTCATCCAGTCTTTCCAGTATCTGTGCCAGCATTTTTTCTGTGTTCGACACATTAACCTCTTTTTTAGCAGCGGTAGCATATGAAACCTTTGGAGTAGTTGCTCCTGTCATGGTTGTAGTAAGCGATTTCCGCCTATTAAAATTACTCTCAACTGAGGCATCGCGCTTGGTCTGTTCTTTCAGTTGGGGTTTAGTAATTTTGTTTCTCATTCTTTGTAGCTCCTTAGCTACCTCGCATCCTCGATAATTCGCTGGATGATTCCCTTTGCAGTTGACACATTTGGGGGCATCTGCTTTGTTCAGGGCACATTCAGAAGTTTTATGCTGTCCAGCACATTTCACACATGCAGACTCCTTCCCGCAGTAGGATTGGGTATGCAGGTATGACTGGCAATTCTTACATTGGGGAATGAGTCTGGAAGTTTTTTTCACCGGCTCAATCCTCACAATTATGTTGAGAATGGCCTTAATACTATGGATTTTGTTTACATCCTCATTTTTGTCAAAGGTTAACATAAAGAGAGGAAGGGGTTTATGGATGGTTACAATTTCACCACTATCATTTTTCCTTTTCTCTTTCCTGAGAATGTTGGTAACATCCAAGATGGCAAGACCTTGCTCTTTAAGGTCACCAATAATATCAGTTTTCTCACATGTTTCATGTAAGCCTCTAGCCATGACCTTAATAGGTCTGTCTGCTTTATCTTGGTACGTGTACCACTGTTTTTTCTCTGTACGCAGTTTATCTGTGATCAGTTTCCAATTAGTTCTTGAATCTACGTTTATTTTCCAAACGTTATTATTGAGAGCAGTAACCTTGAATTGCTCTCTAGGGATATTCTGTAATATATCTTTGAGGGCCGCATAGCTCTTTAGCCCTACAACATTTATGGGTGGTGGAGGAGGGTCCTTTTTAGGCTTAATAATTTCTACCTTGGTTACATCTTTGTCAATCTTAGGCTTGTTGGTAGGCCATTCAACCTCCGGAGAAGACCCAGCCTTACGCTTCTTGCGGGCCCTTTTTAGGATCCAGTCAGTTTCTCTCGACAATTCATCTTCGTCCGTACTGTAGGATGTAGGGACGTTGGGTTGAGTCAATTTCGATGCCCTTTGTTCGTCCTTTTGATTTGCATTTAATTTAACAATATGATCGTTGGCTTGACTGAGGGAATCACATAAGGAAGCTATAATAGAATATAAATGATTGAAAGCATCACTTACGTGGGGGTCTGCAATCGGTAGGGCACTTGTTATTATGCGGTGTTGCAATAACTCTCGCTTTGTTTGTTCAACAATTTCCTTGATCGTCTGCCCGCCAACGGCGCCATCGGGGTCGCCTTTGTCGGTCATGCCACTATGTAAACATTCCCAAATGCGATTTAGCGAAACACCAGAATAAACCTTTATCGCGGGAGGTCGCTCCAATGTTGACTCGACGAGCTCTCGCACAAAAGTTCAAAATTGCACAAAAATCTGTCTTGGCATGGGCTTGAAGGGGGGTTGGGGGAAAAATTACCCATCAATTCTAAAAATGAAACAGTGTGACAAGTGACACCGCATTTTAAAGGGTGTTCTACGACGGGTTCGATATGTACAACTCTGCCAGTACAACGAATAAGCTCTTAAAATTACAAGTCGTAAGACCCAAAACGAGCTGTTCTTGAGGTTTTACGGCAACCATAGCCAGCGGCGGGCGCCATTAACAAGTTATTATGCCAATAACAATATTGAAGATTTCAAAGACTGACCTGTCGTGTAGTAACTCCCAGGAGGGAACATGAACTCCGCCGGTTATTTTAGCTCAGTTTAATTTATTGTAATTCGATCAGGATGTAAAAACGCTGCATATTTTTTCACCATGGTTCTGTCGACAATATTGGGAATCTCACAACTATACGTAAGAATGAGCTAAAACATTGTTAGAATAGGTGAAAACACCGTATTGCAGGTGATGGCGGGGGTCAGTAACTGGTTTAGTGGTGGTCTATAAATTAGTTATAGCAATTTTTGAGATTTGACTTTTCCAAAATTTCAAAAATCAATCTTGAACTCCTTCCCGCCGGCCTAAGGTTATGAAAACTGTCGGATATCGTGAACCAAGAAGCCGCCCGTCTACGCCTAATCTGAAACGTCTACCAATATCAACCAACACAATGCCAGAAATGGATGATGTCGTGTATCCTACCACAAACAACATCTCTAGCATCAAACCATCTAAGCGAAACCCTGGTTTCATTGGTGTGGTTTTGGATCAAACCATTTGCTGGCAATAGAGTATTGAGAAATCATATTTTATTTCGACCTTTACAGTTTGAGTATTCGAGAATCTGCCGTTACAATATTTGCTGATCTCCGCGACGTTGTGGTAACTGAGTGTCGTCTTTGAAACATTACACTGTTCATCAAGTAGGAATTTATGAAAAGCCTTTGTGGCTCACCCAATTTCAAACTACTCTAACGCTAACATTTGAAGGAGCAATGTAACCTGACTGTGGGGCGTTTCTGCTAAAACAGTTTTCAACTGTGTTCAATCAATTCCCTGTATATCAAAGGCACTGAGTAGATCCCGGAAGTAAACAGGTGACTGACAACTGACGTCGGAGAAGGTTCTCATAAGGGCGGACGTTCTATTTATGGATACATTCAGGAGAACGATGTCGGGCAAATCACTCGCTACGAGCGGTTGGATGATAATGTAGCTTTTTGGATTCAATGGGATGAGCTTCTAATCCACCTACCACACCACCACTCAGATACAGCTAACTAGATCTCGGTATTATCATGTGTAGATTTAGTGGTGCGTATGCGGAACAAGCACGCGACTCGTTGTAAAAATCGAGGCCTCACACTATACGCCTCAACCAAAACGCAAAACCCATCACAATATACAAGGACAGTTTTACTACCATTTTGGAGCGAGACTAAATCTGAGCTCCAAAGGAGGCAAGAAACGGGGTTAACTTTATTTTCTCATGAAGCCACCGAGGGTTGCGCACCAATCGTGGTAGTCCCCGAAAAGAACGAAAAAAGCGAATCTGAGTGGATTTATCTTGGCTTAATGAGAACGTAAAAAAACATTATTAACCCGTCCATCCAGTTGATACAACCTTCGGATCGCAAAAGCGTTTACTCAAAATTAGACATGAACCGGGTCTTGCGAAATTAAATTAAGCCGAGTGTTTCAACACCTGACAGCTTTTCTGGCACCATTCGGACGGTACCATTTCTTGAAATCACCGCAGAAATGGCATTTCTTCGTCACCCGAGTTGATCAAAAAACGTGTGGGCGAACCGCTCGGGAATATTGGGATTTTCAGATGCAAGTTTTGCTATAGTTTTGATTTTCTAACTCTTCATGTTTTTCGAGTCGCTGAACACGGATTCAAAGGTATCAACCTTAGGGTTAGTCTGCTCTAATCTCATAACGGAATGAGCTATCGCAATTCTGACTTCATCATCGTGTTCTTTGTTGAAAAATCTATAAGCTGAAGGGGGTTTGGGGAGTTTCAGTGGCGATGGGGGGAGAGGGATTACCCATAAATTCCCAAAGTGAAACATTCTCACAAGTGACACTTCATTTTAAAAGTTTCTTGTACGTTGAACACGATGTTGAAGTCAGAATTGCAATATTCCGTTCTCAAACTGGAGCACTTGAAGATGAAGAAACGTGGTTGATATTTGAGATTTTCTTCATGGATTCATGTTCTTCAATGGAAACATTTTACTTGAGGGACTTGCCTTAAAAATGCATGACTCTGTGTTTCGTATAAGTTTGGACGTTCCGAGGATTGACACATACATACAAAACTATCAGAAAGAGTAAAACTTTCGTAAATGAATCTTTGGAAATGGGTTGTATCGTTAAAATCGTGTTCCTTAAACACGTAAGTGGTTGATCGAAGAGTAAATTCTAATTCAAATCAAACACAAATGGCGGTTCTGATGAGCGGTGCTTGAACACATTACCAATACACAGAGAGAAATTATGCTCGTTATTGAGCTACAATTTCGGAAGTAGTGGAGGTTGGTTTCCCTCGGCGAGTGATTCGACTGAGGAAATAGCGTAGAAAGGGGGGATCGATGCCCAACTTGTTTGGTCATTGTTAACTCGGTGCTTGAATGTTTTATGTTTGAATCAAAGAGGTTGTCAAACAGTCGAATCGGCGGGCTACAAACAGCAGAAAACGTCGGATAGAGAGGCGTTGTATAGTTGAATAGAAGTGTAACTTGTGCGAAATGAGCTCCTCCGTATGGTGATACGTCACTGTGTAATGCTTAGATGCCTACTTCACATTCAACGGAATGACCATTATCGGAGATTACGAAGCCTGCGGTATATACACGGTTATTAACTGCCTCTCATGAGTGGTATAACTTGCCCCTAATCATGGCAGGATTCGCCGATACGAACGACGTTCGCATCCAATTAACCTCACGACAATAATTACTGACCCAGATCAATGGGGCTATGCATCTCAATGACTGGTGCAATGCAACAACGAAGGCTCAACAATCAGGATATTGGAATACCTCATCAATAGCTGTGGGAGCGTAGGGAGGTGCTTATTGGTTAGTGGTCATCAATACAAATTGTGATGGTTTAAATAACGTGAGGACAAAATGAATTTCTTTTGAAATTCATCACTGAACCCAACTTTGTTTCTTGGTGGCTTTGGTTGCAATTTACAGCTAAAAAAGCTGTAAAGGAAAACGTCGTTGGATTGATAGAATATTTATTGCTGAATATTGCTGTGAGTTTTGTCTCAGTTTTGCAAGACTTGCAAAACTGAGACAAAACTCACAGCAATATTCAGCAATAAATACTTAGTATGTTTTTAATTTTTTTTTCTAATGTTTTAATGTTTAATGTTTTAAGTGTTTTTAATGTTTTTAATGTTTTTAATTGTTTTTGTTTTTTATGTGATAACGAAAGAAACTCTTTTCACATCGTATGTGATAACGAAAGAAATGAAGAATTTGGGGGAAACATTCACGTTTTCAAGACTAAAAAAATGTCATCAAATCGTAAATAGTGGACTTTTAGGACTCTTGAAATTCATTGAATAGCTTGTGGGTGCACGACGTTAGTGGGCTTTGAACTTGAATGGATTGGACTACATAGCGATAAATTGGTATATAATATATACCAATTTACCGCTATGTAGTCCAATAATATGTACCAATATATTATGCTCTGCATATTCAATAAATTAGTTTGACAATGGTGACATTGTCTAAAAACGACTATTGTCGACTTTATAGATTTTGGAACATAATATCCAGTTAGTTAATGAGTCAACAGTTTTAGTGATGTCGTCATTGAGCAAGACCAACAATAATAAATTAATAAGGTTCATTAACTATTAGCAATGTTAAGGTTGATTTGCACGTGCGATTTGCTGATTAGGAAATCAGAATAACCTGGAAAATTTCCAAACGTTCGTAAATTTTCAAACGTTCGGAACAAACATAATAGATCATTTAATGATCTACGAGTATTATGTTTGTTACGAACGTTTGACTACGATATTGAAAGGGTGTTCTGATGTTTTCCGATGCAAAAAGTTTAGTCTGGTATCATGTGACAAGAAGATTAATTGATGATTAATCTTATTGCACTGTAAAGGGAAAAAATGAGATGAACTAAACGGTTTACTTGCTATGTTTTATTCCTTTTAACACCACTGTCTCGTATTTGAGAAAATGTTTGTTGGTAGTCTTATGCAATTATCAGATCTTTACGTCTATCAGGGTGAGAAGGGAGGAGTTAATCGGATGTCAATGCGATAGAGAGCTGGAGATATACGTAAAGTGCTGATTACGTCAACAATATGACTCAAAGATTCAGCAGTAGGGAAATCGTCTACTCAAACAGGGTACCGCTCTTGCCGAAAACATCTACTGCTATCTTCGAAAATTTGCTCATCAAGTCATACAGATACTCACACAATCGGTTCGTCTAACTAGAAATACTCGCGACTACTCCTACCACTGTACACCACATAACGTTTTTGCCGGAATCGATCCTAAATGCGCGGGATATGATGGATAATGGGGACGTCACATGTGTATTTTGCGTTGTTGACATTGTTCGAATGTTCCTCTTGTTCGTTTAGTCGACAAACCCTGATATTTAGTCTACTCAATAAACGATTACAGCTAGACACAAGTCCTATACAATATTGATTGATTATTGGCGGTGTGAGTTGTTCCGATAGTTGAACTAGATATTGTATTACGGGTTTTACATTTTAAACGTAAGCTAAAGGTTCACAGATCAAAGAAACAGATTGAGTATCAAATCACTGATACACATCCAAATGCCTATCGAATCAATCAAGATCGTTTCAACTTCCAATATTCACCGGTGTACACTTACGATTCTGATGGCTGAAGATGAGTAGCGCTCCTTACCTGCAAAAAAAAAGAAAGATTTTACTAAACACCGAAATGAATGGATGGTTCACACTTTATATTAACGACCATTTTGGTTGTGATATATTAATTAAACAACAACTTCATATAATATTTCCATATTAACAAGAATATTATGGTATCGATTATCGAAATGATGAATCAGGAAGGGATGAATATAATTGATGTCCACAAAATCTAAATTTTGACTCGCCTTTTACCTTCAACCCTTTCCGAACAATTATTTTTCTACGTTTGTACCTGTCTATGCGATTGCGTAACTTCAGCACACATGACGAAAAATACTGTATGAGAAAAATAATAATAAACCTTCGTGTAAAAATGTGCATGTATAATAGATCACCCATTTGTCTAAATCACTGGCGAGGCAGATCAATTTTCAAAGTTTCAAAATGTTATATCTCTTGCAAAACGAGTGGATACGAAACAAGATAATGTTGATTTATTTATTAAATTTACGAGCAGGAGAGAAGAACTACAGTATGAGACTAGATTGAATGGGGAAAACAAACCCCATCTGAAAACCATCGCCAATCGTTTACATTGTGATACAGGCCTATAGGGGAGGCCAACACCGCAAATCGAAAAATCCAATTAAATGAAAGACAAATTAACTTGCACTCACGTATGGCGTAATGTGAAATTGAACAGAAGTTGGATGGCGAAAAGAAGGAGGAAATGAAGTTTTTTATGAAAAATATAAGCGACGCCAAATTCAAGTGGGAGAGATAGAGACGTTGTGCAGAGAAAGGAGCGGCGAGGGAATAAGGCGAGGAAGATAACCACGTCTCTGGATAGGCGTGAAGGCTGATATGCACAATACCAAGAAATACCTACCAAAAAATATTCATTGTACCGTAGACACAAAACGTATCTCAGATTAAGACGCCATATCATCACAAAACCTTCCGCTCAAAACCATTGGCCAGATTGCAAAGATCATGAATGCATGCAGCAAACTACGCTATGTACCTACCACAGTTATGGAAAACAGGCGAAGTTATCATGATACAAACGCCTGGAAAACCAGCAGAATAACTTACACCCTATCGGCCAATTTCACTACTACCAGTCTTCTCCAAATTGTTCGAAAAGCTCATAAATAACAGACTCCTAAAGATCATAGAACAACGCAAACTGATTCCGAAACATCAGTATGGTTTCAGAAAACAACACTCATCTATTGATCAAGTCCACAGAATCACAAGCATAACCGAGAGAGCGCTGGAAGAAAGAACTGTCTGCTCCACCGTTATTGTGGATGTCACCCAGGCGTCCGACAAAGGGTGGCATGGAGGGCTAGGTTATAAGCTTCATAAAATGCTACCTACAAGCTATGTTGTACTTCGTGAGTCATATCTTGCTGAACGATACTTTCGAGTCAAACACGATGACGCTTTTTCAGAACCCAATAAGATCCAGGCCGGTGTGCCTCAAGGCAGCGTATTGGGACCCCTAATTTACCTGCTATATACCAGCCACTTGCCAGAAATTGAAAAAAAAAAAGAGAAAAAAAAACACAATTGACAGTTTTGCAGATGATAATGCCGTCCTGGCAACCGGTGAAACCAATAACGAGTCAGTAAATGAACTAAATCGATCCATCTCTCGCACTCACACGTGGACAACTAAATGGAGACTCAGACTAAATAAGGCAAAATCAGTGCACGTTGACTTCACTAATGAGCAATGCAACTATGTGCCTGCTTACTTCAATGGCCAGGCAATCCCACATGCTAACGAAGTAAAATATCTTGGAATGACGCTTGATGCCAAACTGAGATGGAAAGAGCATGTAAAGAAGAAAAAAACAAAAACAAGCTCACAGTAAAATTAAGAAACATTTATTGGCTTATGGGTAGGCGTCAAAAATGTCTATCCATAACAAGCTCATCCTGTACAAACAAGTCCTGAGACCCATATGGACTTATGGTGCACAATTGTGGGGATGCACAGTGCTTCCAGAATAATGTTCTGCGTTCATGCACAGATGCACAGATACTTTCGTAACGACGGATTACACTACGAGCTTCAAGTTTTAAACATTCAATTTAAAATGCTGCTTCAATTTAAAATGTTGCTTATAAGTTTACTTGTATATACTTGGCGCAATAAATGTACATATACACAAAAAAAATCACAAAGCCATGCTGTTCAAAAATCGGCCTGATTCCACCGTCCAGCTGTTTGATTCACGGTGATGTTTACGATTTCGAGCCCTAATTGTCAGCAAAAGCGTCCAAAAGTGTTTGGGCGACCCACTAGTTTGTATGATACTTTAAGAACTCACTCATCAAATCATGCAGCATTACTAGTTCTACAGAACGTCTGAATGCAAATCGTTTTTTCACACTCGGGCAGACAACTCAGCGTATAATATCACTCGGTAGGAAAGTCAACTTGAATGACGCCAACGTGTTTCAAATCCAATAGCTTGATCATCAAAGCAACATGAGCAATTGTGAAGCACAAACGTCGTTATAACAAATATTGTAATCGCCGAAACTATCGTACACGTTCCTGTGGTCTTCAATTCGATGAATGACCGAGGAAGAGTAGGGAATTTCGAGGGAGGGTGAGGATTGTGGTAGAAGATCCGCTGAAGCAGAGAATCGACCCCTTTGATTCCCTCCGGCAGTCCTCAGAAACGGCTACCGATCCCGCGAGGGAAAATAATGATATCCCGAAACAATCGGCAGCGATCGTTTGGATGATGCTGCCGGGGGGATTCACGGGCATATTGGGTACGAGAAATGGATGGCGGGGGAGGGGTCTATCGGACGAAGATCAGCTACAGCTTTGAGCCCTCCTGACCCCGTCCACGGAGGATGGCTCGTCGGACCATGTGATTGTTTGATGCATCCCTTCATCCGGGTCCGGAATGGGCTTGTAGATCCGCTCGTCCAACCCTATTTCAAGCCGGACCGGATAAAATATTCCTTTATCTGATTTCATGGGGCTCGTCGATTAGCCGAGTTCTCGTAAGCTGATTGGAAAAAAATGCGACTCCTCGGGAACAGCATTTGTGATCCTTTGTGGCAGTAAGAAAGCTCTTCAAAAAGGAAACTGGGTTTAGTCGGTTTTATAAAGACCTTTGACTTTTTATCCTACTTTGATATGGTTACAATGAGGTTCTTATAAACGTCCACGAATTAAGCGTCTCATCGTAGGGTTCGCGTTGATTCATAGAATCAATTCGTTTACTATGAGAACTCCGCCACGTGGTCAAGCGAACTCAGAACCTGAAATCGAAAATTGGTCACATTATTCCAACGGTCAATTTCTCAAGTAAGTGGATGCCTGTAGCGAGGCCTGTAGTTCAGGGAGTAAGCCGTCTGACACTTGGATAGTCAGTCCCAGTGCCCTCACGTCTCTCACGATGAAGCTGAAGCAATGAGAAGCATTGAGAGAAACAATAATTATGTGATATTGTTGATTTTGTTGATCACTCCACGACGCCGCACCTGTAGGATGACGAACCTGAAACCCCAAACTGCAATGGCTGCTTATTTAAATTACATTCTTACTGGACTCCGAATAATTGGCCTCCATAAAAATGGAATCTCTGAAGTTTCCTGTGCCTTCAGGAACCACGGAATATCAATTCGAACTGTATCTCCTTTGGAGAGTATCCTATGCTACAATTCTAACAAAAAATGCGATTCCCAACAAATTTATCGGCCACATCAATCCACAATTACAATTAACAGTCCATCCCAACGACAATGAACTAAGTGTGCTGACGTGTTCCCCAAGGTATTGTTGTATTCGTATTTCGGGAGATGATCACGTGAGTAACGGTTGTCTGAATTGCAAGACTAACGAAGGACACTCACCGAAAGTCACATTAAACCAATTCGATGAACAATGCAAAGGAATCTGCACGTAAAATAAACCTAATGGACTATGATGTCGCTCTAAATCACTCACCCGGCTCCACTGTTCACACGTCTCAGTCAAGTTCCATAAGCCTCCGAGCTATCCGTCTGCTCTAATGGAGGAACCGGTGAGATTAGTCTCATCAAAAGCTTGATAAACTCAATCGCATTAAAGAAAGTTCAACTTGGGTGGCTCTCTGACCCGCCCGAAGAGGTTATCCGCGTTCTGTACTCCTCCAGGAGTTCCTGTTCCTTTGTTGACTCCGAAGTATTAATTAAACAAATTCAATATTATTCGCTGTCAGGGTCCTGATAGGGTTGTGACATGCTCATACTGCCTTCCAAAGTCCTGATAACCAAACTAGTGCGACTGGCTATGATAGATTTTTTTGTTTTCCATTAGTGTGCTTTTCAGATGATAACGGCATTTTCATGTCAGTACTTGGTATTCTGACCTGATATAATATATTATTCTGAAGAATATTATTCTGAATTCAAATTGCTGGTAGACTGCTCATTACAACCTATGCCGCATTGGTGATATTGTTGCGTACGAGATGAGTCTCCCTTTGTATCAATTTCCATCCACCAGTTCACTACACATATTCTACTCATTTTATTCTGCTTATTTATTTGGCAGTGGGAGTTTATATGCGCACTGACTAGAATTTGACTGTGAAGTATCTGAATCTGCCACTGGTAAGTCAGTTCACCCCTCACAGTTGCCTTTACAAATAGTCAACGTGTAAACATAGTCCCTTTGGAGTACTACGTCCTACTGTGCTTCCGGCTGCATATGTGCCACCATGATGCCGTGAGATATCCTTCCAAAATCTGAATCTATCGGAACCGAGCAGGATGTTCATATGGATAAAGTTCAACGGAATAAGAGTTCAAGTGAGGAGATACTAAATTTGAGTTCCAAGTACTGGCCAAAATAAATAATACGATACACGAGAAACGTGAGGGATAAGCTGTTACTGCATTGTATAAAGCTCGTGTATGATGTCCTAAGCTGCAAGTTATTGATGTTAAGATAGAAAGTCACAAAGTGTGTGTTACCCTCACCTCCACCATATAGCTTTCAAGGTGCGAACTGCTGATCTTTGAAAGAGGTTCAAGTGGTCTGCAGCACTTGAATTTCCTGTTTCGCTCTCGCTCCGCGACACGACGACGGTATTGCTCCCTTCGAGACACTTGGCTGAAGGGCCTTAGAACTTCCGAGTGAAAAATCAAAAAGTGACGAAGCAGAAGTTGCAGCGCAGATTGAAGTGATCCCAACAATCAATATTTGGCAAAGGTGAGACAAATCATGGCATCAAACATCCTGAGTGGTGAATTGACTTGAGTGGCAGAATCAGATAAGTACATCAATGTCAAAAGCAGATAAACTCCCACTGCCAAATAAGCAATCAGAAGAAAATGAGGAGAATATACGAGAAAGGCTCAACTCGTACGCAGCTATCTCGATTACCTGTTTCAGACACGGACTTCACGATCTCAGATCATTATTGGTGACAGTTCCTGGGCTTATGCTGTTGGATGACGGATACGTCCGGTACAATTATGCAGATACTTTTCAGAAAGCCATGATGACCAACACGGTGATAAGTCGCCACGGACTGACAGTGAGCACATACATGTGTAACTACTGCTTATATATTTAATGTGGCTGTTTGAGTCACAACAAGGAGACCAGTGAAAGAGGCAGGCACTCGAAAAATTGGTCAAACAATGAACTTGTCCACCAGGCCGATCCTTATTTGATGAGTGAGACGGGCTCTTTGGTCGCACTTGGATATCAAAGGGCAATGTTTCGAGTCCCATTGACCGGTGGTGGGACAGCGATATTTCATGAGCTCGCCTTTCGCACGCTAACTGCACTACACGCTCAGCGAATTAAGTTCCCCGAGAGTGATGGACGCGACCGCCCCCAACGACCCATCTAACACTGTCGACTGGATTTATAGTATCCAAGTTACGATTCGACTAGGATCCAACTCCCTGCACATTGAACTGCTGTGATATTAGCCAGATGATGCACTCGGAATGAATTAACGAGAGACAAGTATTACTATTAAATATATACACAACTCAAATTCTTGTAAACGAATCATCATCAATTGGGAGTTAATATAAACTATAATTGTAA
Organism: Stenodema calcarata; assembly: GCA_963920205.1. NCBI lineage: Eukaryota > Metazoa > Arthropoda > Insecta > Hemiptera > Miridae > Stenodema > Stenodema calcarata. The sequence continues at coordinate 34,721,764 of OY986048.1, read as the reverse complement.
ACTTTTGGGACAGTCCACCTGCTAAATCCTCACTTGAATTCCAAGCTATCATTCAGTATTTTACCAATTCAGACAGTCAACCCAAGTAAATTCTGCATTCCGCATTTACCGACCAACACATTTTCCATTTAAGTGGAAACAATCATCACTCGAGATATTATGTCACATGTTTGGTAATTAAGGGACCGTCGTAGTTCGATGAATTTTTTACTCTGACTTGTCCTCAGGCTGAACAGGTTCAATTCCCATTAGGAGCTGATGACTTCGAACTCTGCAGCACCAAGGAGCATAAAACGTAGAGCGATTAACAAGAGCAATGGTGGGAGAAGCTCCGTCCTGTTGAGATAACGAATTGGTAAACTCAAAGAAATGCGACTTTACTTACTTTACTTTATCCTTAGTCATTAGAATCGCATCTTCTGTAGATCAGTGTCAAAAGTAGACCTCCTGCTTTAAAGTAAAAAGCACAGAATTTAAAATCTTCGTGTTTCAGGGTGCACCATTGCTTTCAAGTCTCAGGAATATGTACGAGTATTGCACGCGAATGAGTCAACGGAGGGAGGGCCTTCTGTTCGAACTCCGTGTGCTTTAATCGGTTTATCGTTTCAAGGTTCTCCTCAATTGGTGTTTCCCACTAACTCAGGTTTTCCTACAACATGAATGGGATGCCTTACTTTCCGCACAATACCGCCGACTCTTTAGCCCAGAATTGCACTTCTTAGCCGGGTAGTTAGGGTGGTGATCATCTGCAGCTTCGTGGCTTTCAAACATTTCGCACCCAGTAAGGTCTACTCTGTTTGGAAAATCATCGTCAATATTTTCTCTCTCCTGTGTATTCTCAGATGTTTTGTAATTCCACCTGTCTCCGATCCCCGCTCTTCACGTTTTTCGTTGATCCTGGATGTTTTTCCATATTGAATATAATGGCGCTATATGAGGGGGTGGTGGGGAGTAGGATGGGACTCACACGATGAAATTCACAGTTTCCTAAAGTTTGCTATTTGCGAACTGATAATTTATTTTTAATTATTGAATTTTTTCAAAATTAGGGCTTAATAATATTTTGCAGATTCCGGATGTCAGTGCTTCCTACGACGATGCTTACGCTTGTATGACTTACCAAGTCATCACCGATTGAGGTGGTCCGACAGGTACATTTGATCCCGTCGGCGAATTTGTGATTCAGATCCTCGTTTACCTTTCATTGGGACAATGTTTGACAGCGTGTGTAGATTTCGCAGATTGTTAGTACGCGTTCACGTGCAAGTCATTTAACTCATTCAAGGTACAGAGTACTTACAACAATCGATTGGAGTGAGAAAAAAAAAATCTCATTGAACATCGCGAGCCCAAAGATACTTCTGGAGCGGGAATGAGAGCACCAATTGTAGTATTGATTACAAAAGGACGGCTCCATCAATCTTGCCCGCTCCGCGTCTCGAGGGGCAATTTCAACTTTTAATGCGATCAGCGGGCACCGGCAGTTTATTGGTGCGAAGGGTTAGACGAAGTAGGGAAGTGTGTTGGATGTGCTCTGGTGTGTTAGTGTATAGCTGGTACTGCGGGGTGTTCACAATTATTTCCACCAGTCATCCAGGGAGCGATCGCGAGGTGTAATTGTAACAAATGACAAACCATGTGCATGTTTCAACGGAGATTAATGTTGCGTACGCCCCCTCCCCCTCATCACACGGAGTTGCTCAGTTGGATCACAGCTATTCCTACTTCAATAATTAAAGTCGGTCATTCATCAGTCGAAATATCAATTTACTCGAGACTCTCTGGCACTTCCCAGCTTGCGCCATGAACCACCCACCAGCTCGAAGATGAATGAACTGAAACCGTCTAACACGGGCATTTGTACCGCTCGGTTTTTCATGCAGAAATTATTCATCTAAAATAATGTCTACCGAGTGAATGGTCAGGATATTTCCTGCTCGATCATCCCTCAATATTCACCCGAGTAGAGAGCCGTGCAGCAGCTGTACCACCGAGGCCAGATGTCGCCACTCACATTCCCCTTCACATTTCTGTTTTCGACTCCTAACTCATCGATATCCTTTAGTGTTCGCAATTTTTAGAGATTGTTGGTTTACAAGCGAAACGGTATCATCCACAATTCGGCTTCAACTCGAACTTTCCCAGATTCATAGACAATATTTGGCCTTTTCTGCCATGTTGATCTATACGCATTTTTTCGTCCTAAACTTGGGAAGTACTAAGTGATGTTTCGGATGACTTTGCACCGTGAGCATTGTCGGTACAGTAATTGAATTAAGTTCGGGTTCGACAATGTTGTAATAAGGAACGGAATCATTTACCTAAAGGTGTGGTACTCGTACTAAACCTGCGCTGCGAGTGGTCTAACAATGAAATGGTCTGGGTCTCAACATGTGACAGAATAATTTTGTTTATAGTTTTTCTATATTATCTTCACCTTAGAAGCAGCATGACACATCTCAATTTTTTCGTTTTTTAGGTTTTAACCTTTCTAGATTTAAAAAAGGTGCCGAATCGATTGGCGTAGCAAGTTTTAGCATTTGGCCACTTGAAACGCCACTATCGCCGATTCAATTAGCATAGCACATCTGATTTCACGAAGCAGCATGACACAACTCGTCACCATTCCATTGAATGACGAATAAATAGTAATAAGTTCCTCCTTATTTTCTATAATGTTTGCCTCCAATTTATGCGCAACTTCAATATAAATATCTGCTTCCAGTACACAAATTAGTTTTTATGTAGGAACGCGGTAGCGTTCCGCCCCGCCAAGCAAAGAAGTTGAGAAAACGAACGGTGCCGAGTGTATGTTTACCGGACGTCACGAAACGCGTTTTCGAGGTATCCATATCTCGGCTCCTATTCGACCGATCAACTTGGAAATTAGTGTGGGTCTTCTTTGAGTGGATATTAGAAAGCACTGAAAGTTTCAAATCGATAGGTCTAAAGGGAGCCGAGCTACATAACTTCAAAAACCCGGTTTTTCGGCCTTAGATTGTTCTTCTCCTTCTTCATTTTAATCCATTGATGTAGCATTTTAAAGAAGGTACCTACTCGTACTTGTAGCATTGATATTCGAACGCATTGCATTGAATGCAATGGATCAAACCCAGGTATGTAATGACTTAGCAGGCTCTTAGGTAGTGTGTATCGATGTGCATCAGGGCTGTCACAATGTGATTGTGGAGCGTAGGAATGTTCATTACTCTTCTATTAATAGCTGAACCGTTTTCTTCACTTGGCAAGGTCGCACACCATGTGCGTACAAAGCTCTTTGAAACTCTCCCCCTCCCCGGCACTACCTCTTCTTCTTCTGTTGCATTATATGATCCTTCTTAAGGAGAAGTTGCGAGTGTAGCCCTCGGGCGAGGGTGTGAAGGGCGACGGCGTAGCTTCCTTTAAAGTTCATTTAGCGAATATTAATATTTACGGTAAGGGGGACGCCCTGAAACTTGGGCCCTACAAACCCCCACCTCGGCTCTCCTCTAATAATCAAGTTAACAAAGCCAAACGCAAGGTGGGTAGTCTTGTCAGCACTCAGCCTTCAGCTTGCCTCGAGCCATACCCGTGTCTCGCAAGTCTCCCCAAACTGTTCCTCTACAAATACGATTTCCTCCGAGTCAGTTGAATAGTTATTATTATTTATTGGACTAATTTGGTGTATAGTAACAGATGGTTCAGTTTACCAGTAAACACATAACAAGATTTAATCGATTCTGTCAGTAAAGTGTGAGTGTTAAGTGAGTTAGTTGTTGTCCTCTTTCTCGAGTTGTTAATTCGTAGAGGTAACTATAGAAGTTTACAAACTTGTCCAATTTTCACCTCTCGTGCCGTCCTACATACTAGTCATCACGATTAACCATGTAGTAATTTTTGTAAAACAAGAGGACGTACAACTAACATTCACATTGATTTGAAGCTTTGAAAATTCTACGCGTATTTCGGAATGTATATCAGTCGGAACACCATCGTGACAACAGATTAACAACAACTGTCTTACTCTGTGTTAAACAATTTTAAATTTAATTCTGAGAAATGTGGGAGTGAACATTTATCCAACAGAAGATAATGCTTCAAGCCTGATTTTCAAGCTTGATGCCTACGGTATCCCAACAGAATACCCGATGCCTAGAGCTTGGAAGCTCGGATTTGTCCGCCAATCACATAAATTCTCCCTTACATAGATACTTCTCCACGGTCAGCTATACGCCAACAGCTGTTAGCTGTTTAGCTGTTATTAAATGTGAGTGTAATATATTACCCGACGCACGAGAAACAGTAATATTCCCGAGCTATATTTCATACGAAATAGCTTGCAACAGGGCTCATGTCAATTCTGTTTTGAGTTTTTATTGGATGGTGCAGGTGGCATCGTTAGCGGCTGCTTCAACATTGCGGTGCGTTTCTGAAAGGACGGTAAGAGGAGGGATGATACCATCACTCATCCGCTGAACGCGTTTTCCACATTATGCGTGGTACTTTTTTCTTACCACCGTTGGAGAGAATTTAAAGAACCATAACGTAGTTATGGCGGCCCCAGAGAGCGGTTACTTGGTGAGTAAATATAGATACAACCCTAAGGAGCGTTTAGTTGGTGGGTAACTCGTAAAACTCCCAACTATAACTCTCACACAGGTCAAGAAAACACATATGGAGAAGTTCCGTGATTACTTCAGCAACCAGTTCATAGTGAGTACTTTCATGATTGGTTCAATTGCGATTAACGAATATATTCTGGTCAATCATTCCTTATTATTCACACCACCGTATCCGCTCTCGTAATGTTTGAGATTTATATTAAATAGAATCTGACCTACTTTCTTATGAGGTCAATTTTCCTTATGACATGTTAGCTAAGCGGACACGAGGCAGAGTGAACACATTGACTAAGATGTGTAATTAGTTCTAGGAACGCGGTAGCGTTCTGCCCAGCCAACCAAATATGTTGAAAAGGACGAACGGTACCGAGTGTATGTTTACCGGACGTCAAGAAACGCGTTTTCCAGGAATCCATATCTCGGCTCCTATTTGAATGATCAACTTGAAATTTGGTGTGGATCTTCTTGATGTGAATATAGAAAGGCCTTGAAGTTTCAAGATACTAAGTCTAGAGGGAGTTGAGTTATATGGGCCATTCTCCCATAAACCGACATTTTCAAATATCAATGAAAAAAAATGCTCCAAACTGTTTGAAAAAAATAGGTACACTCAGGTAACCATGAGTAATGATTATTCATGCCTATCCACTCACGAATACCATTTATTAGGTAGAAAAATAAAATGCAAGGTAGGTTTCAAAAATGTCAACTCAAAAAATTATGATGGGGCTTGGAAAACGCTCCTGACATCAAAATGTAGATTTCTGAGAAAATGGCCCATATAACTTCAAAAACCCTGTTTTTCGCCCTTACCGTGTTCTTCTCCTCCGTCCGTCTCCTTCTCTTCTCCTTGTTCAGACAGGTAAGGCTACAACATCTCCCCTTTCACTGATTAACACTACAGTGACATTTGAAAGATTTAACTAATTTTGGCTACTTGGACGGGTCCATGTCCGATCAACTTTAAATTTGGTATGTTGGGTCTTCTTGGTGTGGATAATAGAAAAAAGCCCTGAAAGTTTCAAGTCGGTAGATCTGAAGGGAGCCGAGTTACGAGCTCGTACATAACTTCAAAAACCCATAACCATGTTAACATACATAATGAATGAAGCTAGGGTTGCCGAAGAAACTAACAAATTGGGTGTTAGCAACGAAGAGTGACTGGGAACAGGGAGATTTATGAACATTTTGAGGCAGAATATCTGGCTGTGATGAATAAAATAAAATAAAGGGCTAACTGGTTAAATGGATGTAGGCAGAGATGACATTTGCAGATTGATTGAGTACGGATAGTAACAGACAAAACAAAGGACGGAATGGAAAAAGAGAGACTGACATCGTGCAAAGTCACTGTATGTAGAGAGAGTAATTGAGACGCAACGCACAGATGAGTGTAGAGTGATTGACAGAAACAAAATCTGCTTAATATGACACTATTTAGATTCGAACCATGAATACAAGTGGAATCAACCACAGAATAGGAAATATCGTACGTTATGGAAGTTCACAATACGATTCTGATCACAATGGCAAACTGGCTGAACATTAGTTGTGGATGAGTTTTGAGAGAGTACGATCGTTAGTTTTATTACTACGCATTGAGTGAATATCACGCGTCGTAGGGTATGCGGGCGTTGTAAGAGGTCCCCAGTGAATTCTAACCCCATGAGCTCTTACTTCCTCGTTAAAATTATGGAAGAAGACTTTAGTACTGCGATAAGTTGAATGCACGAATACACGAATCTTTGACGACCTTTCAGAAAACGTGTCAGATGTTTCAGGCTGATTAGTGATCCCAGATAAGGGCTGATGTTCTAAATTTTAGTATAAATAATTAAGAGGAATACGCATAAGCCAAGTCGTTTGGAACCACGGAAAGAAATTATTCGTCTTATCTGTCCTGTGTAAAGGGGGAGGAGGGATAAGGAAATCCACATGTCGGATTATCGACTTTGAACAAACGCACTCCGGCAATGCTCCGACACACCCTATTGAACGGGGAGAATCGGTGTTTAGATTTTAGATTACCAACGCATTCCGTAAAGGGTTGGGATTTCGTTCAATTGTTCAAGTCAGGTTTATTATTCCTAACTGTAGATTCATTATAGATTGCACTGACTCGTGAAATTCGAGATTTAACGGGAGAGATAGATTCCTAAAGTGGGACAGCAGTTTGGAATACTCGTATATACATATCACGAAGGTATTCGCGTATTTTGTGTAGAGGAGCCGGAGAGTAAGCGACGTGAAGTTTCGACGTTGAGGTTTTAATGTAGAAATAAAAGGAAAACGATGTTCTTATTATCGAGCGGGCTCTCGTGGAAAGAGATATCCTGCAAGTGATGCAAAATGCGAAATTGCCACGACGAGCACTCGAGTGACAGTCACCAAACAAGCGAGCCAGGGTGTATAGTGTATCACATATACTGTGAGATATACCGGAATGGTAGATAAATAATTCGCATGATCTACCTCTGAACCGGAAGCTATCGTCAATTATTTATGGACAATAATCAGAAGATTGCAGGAGCTAGTCTACGTACATAAATAAAACAGATCACTGTTGTAGACTCTGTGCTGTGCTGATGATGCCGTAACAGCCGAAACCAATCTATAGAGCCAATCTATAATTGAGGAGCTTACGTTACAAAGGGAGTGCCAAATTTAACAAAAAAAAAAAAAAAAAACGTTACGAGCAAAAACGAGTTGGTAAGTGAAATCTACAGGAGCAATAATTGCTCCTGACAGTGCCAGGCAAGTTATAGATTAATGTTTCACGGGCAATACCATTCTAAAACCACGTTGCAAAATTTATCAGGTACTATAAAATGATTATCGAGTCTGTAAATGTTTCAGAATTATGGGAAAGGGGTAAGTGCTACCGGTATTTTCTTAAGTGCTAAAATAAATAAAAATTTGGTACTTTCAACAAAACTTTTTAATAATATACACTCGCGTTTTGCGGGAAGATAAGAAAAAACTAGAAGCCGAAAAGTAGCAATAAAACGTAACCTTCCAACGGGTCGGCACTTAGCACCAGAAGAAGAAGAAGAAAGAAGGAAAAAGTTTATTGACAAAATAAAACATAGTAAGTAAATGATTCCTTCTGCATTACAAAATAAACAATACCGACATGGTTTTTGAAACCGTCTGTCGGGGGTGTCAGCACGATAAACTAAAAACTACAATGAAAACAAAATACAATAAAATAAAAAGAAATTAAAAATTAAACTCATGTACCAACGCAGAGCGATATCGCCAGGCTATTTTACTGAAAGCCACCAGTTGGGCCCATCCACCACCATCCAGCAAAGCCACAGCCTCATTCCGAGAAAGCAAGGGTTTATTAAAAACTTCTAATCTAAACTCTGCAAGTACTGGGCAAGTACAGAGAAAGTGGTGCACGTCTTCCTTCCCATGTCTATTGCACAGTGCACACTCCTCATTACGGTCGGTGTCATATGGCTTTGCATTGAGATTCAACAATTCTCCCCTCAACTTGAAAATCCACCTCGCCGAGAAAATATCCATCACTGGCTCACCAACCAAGCTCGCGGCCTTGAAGCGAGTATCAAGCTCCCTATTTAGCGTGAACCTCTCCGATTCCATAGCCCTCTGCCAGAACCACTGCTTTTTGTGCTACTCAAGGATGTCAGCTGCTTGAAGCCGGATAGATTCGAAAGACAAGGAATCCAACCCATCTATGACTTCCAATCCAGTGGCGAGGCGGGCAAGATGCCCAGCCCATGAAACTCTGCTTCTCATCACTTCCATGGCAATTATTTTAGGGAGACGTGTATCCGGGAGATGAGCTACTTTCCTCAAGTACTTCAGGTGGGCTTCAAGAGTAAAAGCTGATATGGTGTCCACCCCCGTCTCCAGATGTAAAATGTAATTCGGGGAAAACCTCGGTAAACGGAACAGCTTTCTAATATACATCAGCTGCACTCCCTCCGCCTTTGCATACTCCTGAAATCCCCAGCATGGTGAAGCATAGCACAGGATAGCGCGGATCGTAGCGTTAAACACCTCCGATTTTGCCTTTAGTGGTACATCAGGATTGGCAAATAATCTTCCCCAAACATTATGGAGGGCAAACTTGGCAGATTGAGCTTTCCGCTCTACGTCACTTAGCATCAAGAAGGACACTTACCACTCTAATGGGTAAACAGTGATGGACTTAGACGACACCGCATTCTGTTGGAGATTTTTCGAACCCTTCCGCGTCATATAGGTGCATGTCATCTTTCTTGGGACAATCGCACTGGTTTGAAGAACAAAACGCGGGAAAAAACCTCAGTTTTTCGAAATTTAGGCACTTACCCCCTTTGAAACGGAGTGTCCTCAATTCATTTCGTCATGACGTTACACTTTTTCGTAATGGTGGAGGTACGAAACTGGGGGATCCAAGTGGAATAAGGAAAGAAATGAAACGAAGCTGGTCGATCAAGAAATAACCAGGAAAATGCAACACTTGTAAAAGTGCAGTGAACAAAGTTTCCTCTCGAGAAATGTTTGTAAATGAGGGAAGGCACAGAGTGCGGCGAGGTAGAAGGTTGTTGGATTGAGGCGGTGGCGGAGGGAGGGGTTTCGGGAAGCAGTAAACATAAGCAGAACTTTGCTTATATAGAACGAAGAGAAAGAAGAGTTGGGAGAGATTAGAAGGGAAAGAGAGAGTGGAAGAGAAATAGGGCGAGGGTTGAGTTCAGAGAAATGTTCGTCGAGCGAAGGTAGTGGCGGATGGCGAGGGGAAGTTGCCATCGCAGGGCCGCATAAACTCGGCGAAAACTTCTCATTCCAGAGCCGTCGTAACAGAAGATTTCAACTGTAAAAAAGGTGAGAAGACAACGGAGCTGTAGGTGAGGAAGAGAGAGGAGAGGAAAAATGGCGACACGTAATGAATTAGTGTAAGAGGCCTTGCATGGGAACTGAGACAAAAGATAAGGATAGCCGATAACAAACGATTCTAGGGCTGAGGATGGTGAGAATTACCTAATAACGGAGATTTGACGAACGACTAAACGTCCCGAACTGCGTGCTATTATTTCACTGGCATAAACATTTGCTGCGTGTGCTGAGGAACCTGCAGCAGCACGTAACCAGGATACAGGACTGGAACCGTAAATGGCGAGCTGCCATGAATCCTCAAAAATCAAATACGATAACATTTACGTTCAAGAGGAACTATCAAGTCGTACCTGTCACACTTAACAACGTACGAGTATTAGTCCCACAAACCGAGGCAGTAAAATACCTTGGTATCAAACTAGACAGAAGCCTAACGTTTAGGGATCACATCAGTGACTTGATCAAAAGATTGCGGAGTCGTATCAACTACCTGAAACAGTTGATTGCAACAAGAGACTGATATACGTCGTAATGATCAGGCCCATACGACAGTACGGTTTCTCAATTTGGCGATCTGATTGTGCTGCATTAAAAAAAGAGTGCAGGTACAGCAAAACCGCGCATTACGTCTTATCAAAAATGCGAACTGGTTTGTACGGAATTCAGTCATCCATCGAGACCTAAACATCCCTGAAGTGAAAGATGTAATCTCGACTACTTTCCAACGGCAATATAACGAACGCTCTCGCAACCCTGCTTTCGATGGATTCATTGCACGTTCATTAGGCCAGCAGACTGGAAGAAGACTGGAAAGAAAGGACCAGTAGATCTTCTTCATAGTCCCTAACAAAAACACAATATTCAAGAGAAAATTGCATGGTTAACATAAATAAAGTAAAGTAAATCGTTATTAAAAGTTGAATTAAAAAAAAAAAAAAAGAAGAATTGTGAGATCGTCTATAAAGGTGCAATAGTTTGAGGTCACCGAACTCCGACTAACTCACACTCACAGCCTAATCCGTAGGTACCGATTTATAAACAGGACAAGGCAGTACCGATAGCTGTTAATCAATGAATTGTATTTTGGAGAAGCAGGACTTTCAATAAATCGCCCAACAAAAACAAAATGTTAACCCCCATCAAACTTGGTTGGTTTACGTACAACGTACGTAGAATCAGAAAAAAATCCATACTAATCATGGAGCATGGCCATAAGAGCGAATTTTCGAAGAAATAACTGGTTTTATGTAAAATGTGACGTTCGGAATATCTTATTAACTATGAGCAATCTTAAACGTATTGGGTAATTGCATGTATTCAAGTATGGACCTATTCGGTTAATTCGATATGCATCAGGTGTGGTGCTCTCTGACTACAGATCGGTAGGTGCTTACAATAGTCTTCGTAATAGTTACTTGTCATCTTGGAAAGAAAAGGTTCCTTCAGTCCCTTCAACGTCGTTTGTGTTAATTATACAATCTTACTACCCACCACTATAATCATGAAAACGTTTCTCTCCATTTATGCCGAGTAAAACCTCATTTTATAGATTTTTCAACGATGATGGTAAAGTCAGAATTGCAATATTTCATTCCGTTATCATATTAGAGCAGATAAACCATGAAGAACATCTCAAGTAACAACCACGTTTCTTCATCTTCAAAGGACTCCAGGTTGACAACGGAATAAGATATCGCAATTCTGACTTCACCATCGTGTTCAGCGTAAAAAACCTTTAAAATGAGGTGTCACTTGTCCAACAGTTAAGCAGGAAAGGGCTGCGATCATCTGAGTGGTTCCTAAAGCTAATTTCTACGCTATTCACACTCTGAAGCTGTAATGTGGTATGTAGCCTCCTTAGGACTTTGAGTAGCATCGGCCCGTATCAGCAGAGTGGCTCCTAAAGGTAATTCCCACGCTATTCACTTTAACTCGTGGCTGCCCAGGCCCCGAATCAGCTGATTGACTAAAACATGTTCCATGCTTATAGAAATCTAGCCGTAAGGTTCAAAACGAAACGGGAAAGGGGGGGGGGGTCATTACAATTCATGGGTTTTGGGTTCTAATCTTCGATGAAGATCCTTTGGAATCGACCTAAAAAAACAAATCCCCCTCTCCCTATCAAAATTTGTGGGTCACGTAGATCAATAAATCGAATTAAAAACAAATCCTTGAAACTTTTGTAACAATAGGTCTATGGGAAGGGGTTCAAAATTAATTTTAAAATGTCCAAAACCCATATATCCGAGAACGGCATGCCTCGATACGTTTAAATGGAATCGTTACGTTTTCCACATGAATTCGATTACATTGCAATTCAGAGAAGTTTTAAAGACCATAAGGAACGTGCATTAGTCTAATTAGCAATAGTCTTGTCGGAAAGGCATGCTATCTAACGAGACGATTTAGTTCCCGGGCCCTTTTCAGGATCCGATTGGTCTCCATCTGGGTTTCATCTTCTCCCGTCTTATAAATCCTGGGGACATGGGATTGAGTCGAGTTTCGTTCTTCTGCTTTTGTACTATTATTCTTTGGTTAATTTCTTCATACCATCATCAGCAAGGCTGAGGTACCTAGTCACATAAGGAAGCTACAACATCATATTATTTATTGAAAGCAGCAAACCCCGAAACCTCGCAGTTTTGCAATTGCTCTTCCTTTGTCCCAACATCACGGCCTTCGGGTCGTTCATATTTGTTTAAACATTCCCGAGTGCGTGGAAATTGACTTTTGTTTTAACGACTTTTTGACGAAAGCAAACTCCGATGTTGACTCTTCGAGTTCTAAAATAAGATTGATTAGCTAGTGTGAACGTATCAGGGGACGTATATTGGATATTGGAAGGAGCATCGTTCCCAGTAGCAATCACGAAGAATATACCAGAGACTTTAACCAAGGCGCTATAGGTGCAGCAACATCCGGATGAAATATTGTGAAGGCATGAGATTGTAGGTGTAGGCGTGTACGTCTTAGGTAGGATCAAAAGATTTACAGGAAAGGCGGAGGCACCAGATGTTCACAGGGTCACCATGTAAACCTCCTCTCCGAAGGTATTACTTATTTATGTACCTACGTTCTTCACGAGTTTCCCGCTGCACGACTGAAAAGCTTCCAATCCGGAGAATGAATCGATTCCTCGAGTTCAAAGGAAGCAGCTCCATTGATCAGGCAGCATCCCCATCTATGTGCCCCCATCACCGCTAAATACACGCTGAATACATCCACGGTATTCACAGAGGAATCATATTTGTATATAAGTGTGCGCCAGTGCAGAATCTTACGAAGAACCGCAGTCAGTTCAACTACCTTACGAGCCATCTATCCGGTTTACCCAAATGTGACTTTCGAAAAGTTTGGCAGCTGATACGCAAAACCTAATTACAAACAAATGTAAGAATTCCGATGTAACGGAGAGTTATTATCCACGTAACCCCAAAATCACACATTCGACGTGAAAAGGCACGGAATTTTTCAAGTGCTCCAGCATGGTAAATCTCGTTACCAACCTGGGAATCGAACCCAAGGCCCTCGCAGGAACCGAGAGGAAGAAAAAGTGATTTTTGATATTTATATTTTTTTAATTGAAGCATTTATTTCATTATATGTATAAACAAAAAATACAGACAACTTAAATTGACCAAGAATGGTGTCATGTGCCTCGATTATATTAGTAAATTATAAATAAAAAAGTAATACAAATCAAATTTAAAAATATCATATAATTACAAAACGACATAAATTTCTACGTTTTAGTTTTGTGCCAATTCTAGCTACAATATCTCATAATGAACTAAAAAACAGTCCTTAATTAAAATTTTAAATTTGTTTGTAGATTATGTTTCTTTATAAACTAGATCATAATATGATCATATTATGGAAGTAGATTATACAGTGTTACTCCTTTATGAAAATATAATCTTTGAGCTGCCGTGCTTTTCAATTTCAAGGATTTCAGTGTAACTCTGTGCGCACTCCTCATTCCAACCTCAACCCTTTCCAATTTATCCTCCAAGTATTTTTCATGGGTGAAAATCAAGGGGCATTTTCGGAAGGCTAATAGACCGCAAAATGCAAACATCGCAGTTAAAAAATGTAAAATGAGAGAGCAGGATCTCAAATAAATTTCGATGGTTTTCTGGATTTTTCGATAAATGTCTCGTAACCTTCTTCTTATTAGATGTCTTGGCGCTTCTATAGTGACGGAAAACTACCCCGCAATTCAAAACTGCAAGTCAATTACATCCTTCAAAAACCTTCCAACCTAGGTCCTGCAGGCCCTCAAACTCTCGAAACAACAGATTCGTAGGGAAAGTTCTTTTCTTTTTCAATAAAATCCTAATTAGTGTTTTTTGCGTGATTAAAATTGGCTGAATCTTGGTTTTATAGGCTGACCCCAATACCGGCAAAGCGTTTCGCGGTTTATTTTTTCGAATTTTACATTAAAAACGAGGAAGATATCCACTCTTTCCTCAAGTGACATGGGGAAGAATGGGGTTCTTAGGACCCTGTATAGGTATTTTGAAAGTATCCGATCGGGTCAGCGGCCCATTGGGGTTAGTTTTCCCCTTTAATGAGAATTGAGGGTTGACCCTGGGGTGGTGATATCGCGGTTCATCGTAACTTGTCCGCTAGAGCGTGAGCGGCGGGCCCTAAGCTGATTATAGCGCTCCTATTAAATGAGTGATCCCCTCTTCCATTGTTGCTTGTCCCAGAAGCCCCAGTCCCTTTCCTTAAGCCCCGTCAAACCCAAGCCGCTCCTTCTTGTTGTTATATGATTTTGTTATCTTTTTTTTTTCTTTGTATATATATATATTTTTTTTAAACTGGAGTAATGGGAAAAAAGGGGAGCGAAGGGACTGCGCATGCGTGATGCGTGGCTTCCGGCGAGCGCGCAGATTACGTCAGTTCTCTTCGAAGTCTTTCAGTTTCAATTTCCTCAACAATGAGTCGGGAGCGGGGGCCAGTCACGTGGCCAGATAAGCTGATAAAAACGGTGCAATATGTTCCGTAAGGCTTAGCCGCAGCCAGTTCAAAGGGAGGTCGAGAATGAAAGAATAAAAGAATGTTAATTTCCTGTGTGATTCATTGTGATGGTAACGCAGCGCCATAGAGCACGATACGAGGTGGGGTCGGAATCAGCCCTCCCGCTAAAGATAATCTCAAATCGGTAGGAATAGGTTATGTCACTCGGTCAAGCCTTCTCCTTCTCCAAATAAAACATTGCCCTCCCGTCCGTGGCTCCCGGGAAACATCAATATTGTTGTAGTGGATCGTGCCTTCCGGCGATAGCCTCCCCTTGTTCAGATCGGTGGTCCTATAATATCTCCAGGGATAAGTCACAATCAACGATTCCTGACACTGGGAGTGGATATTCCTACGCCATAATGGCTTACATTCCCGACGCACAGGGAAGGTGGCCGGGAATCTCAACACGGCATCCTAATTGTTTGGACACGGTCGAGGTTGTGTTATGACTTGTTGAGCGCGAGTACTACTGCTGTATCTATAGAGACAATATGGGTAGAGCTGTCAGTGGCACGGGAGCCTGACTATGGAGCCCTTGCGAGTATACCTGTGATGGTTACATAGTAATCCTCTTTCTTGCTAGTGACTGCTCATTACAAATTTTCTTCCTAGGATTTTAGGGGAATATATTAAAAACGAGAGGACGTTTCTCACGCGGTTCAAGTAAGATTAACAACCGACAAATCAGGACATTTGTGTACTGTGTTAATTTCCGACTTCATAATGGTCTAGTCATGCAGCATCAACCAAAGAGCGAATTCACGATGTGACATACTCAAACTGTCTTCAATCTACTACTGTTAATTGCAATTTTACACTGCTCGGTAACCATAAATCCACAGATTTGGATACTTTTCCGTACATCCCACAGTATACAGGGTGGTTCTTAATGAACGTCCCACCCTTTTTATTTCTATATTTCGAGAGATAGCAAAAAACTCATCGAGGGAACGTCCCCTTATTATTATTATTTTTTTTTTTTACAAAGAATTCAACAATCACATTTTTGTGCTCAGCGCATGCGCCAAATGCTACTAGCTACGCGTGCCAACTTTGTTTTTTCAAATGGAAACCCCCCAGCCTGAAATATGCTCGTTTTTAAGAAAAATCACCTTATCCTGGCTCATGATAATTTTAGTTTTAGTTAGATGAGCTTTTAGGCAGGTGGGTAGGTAGGTATCTAAAGTATCTTGTTAAGGCCATGTGATTAATTTTCCCTCACTCTTTCGCAACTCAGGCTTGGGACCGGCTAAGGCGGGCTTAAAAATAGCTTTTGGAAGACAGCGGTCGTCAATTTGTACGACTGCTGTGAAAGATGTATTTTAATTTTTTCTCTATTACTTCTTTTTTCATTTCTTTTATTCCTCCAAAGTTTTCGATGGAAGAAAGAAGGAATTTTTTGTTGTTTTAGTTTAGAAGAAAAAATATCGAGGACTAGGATTTATTCTTAAATTAGCCAGTCCCAAGCATGGGTTCGGTAAGGGCGAGGGAATTGGAATCACATGTTCTTCACGGCTAAACTCCTCTAATCTGATAACAGAATTAGATATCGCAATTCTGACTCCACCATCGTGTTCGCCGTTGAGATATCTATAAACTGATAAGTTACTCGGCAATAAAAGATACACAATTTGTTATAAAATCAATAAACTGGAGAAATCCTACAAACATTATTACCTACATAAAACAAGTTATTTCTTCGAACATTCGCTCTTATAGTAATTCTGCATGGGTGTGGATTTGTTAAACATAAACCATTATTGGAGGTTATTCTATGTTACTTAGAGTGCTGGATCTAAAAGTTGAACAAGATTCCCATGGCATAGTACGTCAGAGAGAGTTAGTAGTGGTAGATGTCCTTGAACGTTATTAACTCTGGTGTCCTTTTAAGGCGTCAAAGTTGTACTTTATACTTGAGCCAATGAAAGATATTTAAAAAAAAACTCTGGTGCCATAGCTGTGGTAGTCATTTAGAAAATACTGTTGCTAGTGGAGTGGCCATAGGGGTGGGGGTCGCAACAATTTTGAGTGGTTTTTGCTGAAAAGCGGAGTTTATGTCAGACTAGTGTCATCTAATGGCTGTTACGGGGTGGTGCTACGAGAATCGTATGTCTCTGTGATCTTGAAGTGTATGAGATTTCAGTGGCATTTGCTATCAACATCTCCTTATTATCGCTCCGTTTGTTAACTGCGGTTTTCCTTTTTTTTTCTCAAGTGCCCCTAGTGAATTTATACTTTTTGAAGCCCATTATTTTGATACCTAAATTCGTGACAATAAAGTGCGCGAGTGCTTGAAGCATTTGGGGGCCTTATTGGGCGGAATTCTTTTCCCTCGCATTGATACGTACTGGTAGGTGACACTAACCGCAACATAAACTCCACTTTATCGGTAACAACCACACAAAATTCTATCCATCCCACTATGTCCCGTGTTTTCTCCGTTATCCCAGTTAATGATATTCAAGTACACCTACTACTGGTTCCTCTCTGTATCGTACTATGAAAGTAGAATCATGTTTAACTGTTCGACCCAACGGTCTAAGTATTTAAATGCTCCGACCATGTAACTTGGGTTTTACATTGTTAGATTTAATGCCATTCACCTTTCAAGTTCAAGTTTTTCCGATGATCTACTTCAGTTGCAGTAGTTACTCCTATACATGTTCCTTCGAAAATCATGAAATGTCATAACAACGCACTCATTACGTCATGTCATTACAACCACTCGATTCTTCAAAAATCCACTATAGGAAATTAGAGTATTCGGCATCATTCGTTGCTTGTAGGTCGTTGGACGGTTTTAATTTTCTCCTCGTACTGTCATTCCTTCCCCATCTCTCTATGGATGATTTTTTCCACTCCAAACGCTGAATACGATTATGCCCGTACATCTTGGAAACATATTAGGCGCCATCACTGTGTTCTTCATTCCCTTAGCTTAGCAGTCGGAATTGTTTGGGATGGTAGAAGTGCGATTCTCATTACAATACTGCACTGAGCACACCCAATACACAAATACTCAGACAATTACTGTACTACTGTAGTACCTTCGATAGGATTTAATTTGTATAGCTGCATATCATAATATGATATTATGAATTATCTTCTCCTGTGTGTAGGTTGAAGTATTATTATCGCCTAACAGAGGAAAAAAACATGAATAGAAATAAACTGAGTAAGCATTTGGAGTATTTCTGGAGTCGATCTTATAAGGACAGCTAATGGTTCGAATTAGAGGGATTGGAAATTCCCTCACCGGCAAGCGTAGAGTTTCAAATCACCCACAACGAGTTTCATCGAGCTGAATGGCAACGAATCTCGTAGGTAACTGTGGAACAGAGACCAGGTCACGATTCCACTTGACTGAGTTTACCCTGCTAGAAGGGCAACCAGTGAGGTGAAGGCCTAGCATCGCCCCGAACAACCCTTTTACGCGATACAACCTCAAATTGAGTTAGTTGGCTAAATGTAGGGCTAATTAGGTGCTGCGAGAGCGGCCGCCCTTATCAAAGGGAATTATCAACAGTTTCCAAGTTCGATTGTTTGATTCCCAACGGTTGGTTAGGTGTTGCCAGTTTCCTGGGAGGTCGTTGCCAAGTTGGGATCTGTAGTCAGCCAGCAGTTACCACACGAGTGGATGTCTTTGATACGGCAGCTCCCCAGCTCAGTACAAACCTATCGCGAAACAACACGTGCGGAAAGCCCTCCGAGTATCAATGGTTGTATTTGATATTTTAGCCCCCTAATCCCACGAAAAAGGATTTGAGTGAGTGCTTATAGGGTGTATTATCGAGATGAGGCAACTTCATCACATAACAATTTCCTACCTCTACGTCGGCTTTGCGATAGTAACTTATATGCCCCTCGAATACTCGTAAGTTGACTCACCAAATAAGTGAAAGAGAAAAGCGCTAAGAATTCATAATAACCAGAAACCTAATACCTTGATTTTTCAATAGACCTATGCAACAAGCCTGGTTTGCATTGTGTGATTGAGGCTCGGGTTAATGGTGACGATTTTTCATCGGTTCTAGCTTTCAGATGGTCAATAAACGCTACGGGCCAGAAACATGTTACACAATCCCATGTTTCACATAAGTAGTAATAGACGTTCAAAACATATTGACATCATTCTGTGTTCCGTAATAGGGGTGGGGAATATTTAACGTAACCGCTTCAAATAACCTAATGCTGTCCAGTAATCTAATACCCTATTACCAGAAAACTCTACTACTGGAATAACTGTTTTGAGAACTCGGGGGAAAGGTTGGCTGGGACTATTCCAGGTAATACCAGTTAATAGGTTACGGAAAATGAATGCGTGAAAGGCGTGCGATCATAACTGTCGACAAGTTATATGAGTGACTATTGAGTTAGTTTCGAGTAACAGCGACCGTCTGGTAATAGGTTTTGGTATTAGGTTATTTTGGTAATAGGTTACCGGCGATTCGAGAAACTATTACCAAGAAATAACCGTATTAGCCATGCCTATATCCTTGTGAGTCCCATAACTGTACGAAATAATCCATTGAAGTAATCAGCTAAACCGACGAACACAAAAAATATCTCACAGCAAGAGACTCTATACATATTTCAAAACCACCACCTCATTTCCTCAGTATAAAAACTGGCCTAAAGTGCTGTCGTTCGATTCACCCTCATTGTTTTTTCACCTGATTATTTTTTGTCGATCCTATTTTCAATCCTACATTGTGAACGTCTAATTGTGATGTCAGAAATGCACATAATACTGAGAAAATCTGTTCATTTCAATTGTCGTTTTGAAAAATGACCCGGTCTTTTCAAGAAGTCATGAATCGCAAGAGGAAAAACCATTTTACTGTCAGAACTTATTGAAACCCTTTGAAATCGATGAAACGTACCGTGCCGTTCGTAAAGTAGGTTCGTAGTTTCAGATGCAGGAACCTGGAAAGAGAATAAACGGCTGCAAGTAGAGCTTGGTGTATTGAAGTGCATAAAGCCGGACAGTCCTCGTTTGAATGCAGTTCCAAGCGATATAAAACTCGTTCCGACCTTCGTATTGTCGATCTCTAATGCGAATAGCGGGGTCCTCTTGATTAGCCCTAGTTTCCTGCATAACCTGCCCTTTGGGGAGTGGGGTTGAGGTATTAAAATGAAGAGCGACTATCCCCCGCACTAACGCTCCCCAACCGACGAGCGAGGAAAATGGCAACAAAAAGCCCAAACGATCTGATAAGTGAAGAGAGCCCCGGGAGTTTGCCGTACGAGAAAAGGGGTCGTTATCTAAATGAAATGGTAGCACTATTGACTATTGGTCAAGAGGTGGGGGAGGGAGATGTTGCTTCAAGCCCTATTGTCTCTCAACATCTCCTCATCCTATTCCTACAACTGGGATTCAATTAGTGAAAAGGGTAGGCCTTGTAACCGGTCTATAGTCTGCTCCTGAGCAGCTCTTCCTTCTTTTCTTTCATTCTTCAGCTGTTTTCTAATCATCCCTCACTCTTTACTGCTCCGGTAGGGGTAACTTCCCTCTCACATCCTCAATCCTCAAGAGACTTAGTGACCACCAGAGATTGCAGAGTAAGGTATGAGGTAGAATTGCCAACCTTGTTCACTCGAGTAGATCATAAAAAATATACACAGGTTCTAACAGGTTCTGCATGAAATTTCCAGGTACCATACTGGTCTCTTATCGATGTCAATGATTCCAGAGCTTCGGCGAAGAATTCCTTGTTAATTCCATCACTCGGATCCCCATGCAGAACTGCTACACATCACACAACCAAGAGGACATAATAAGATACATGACATAAACTGCAGAAAACGATAACGACCACGTATTTATATACTGATGCCAGTGGTGCATCAGAAAACCTCCTCAACGTAGATCATAAGTTCCAAATCGCATCATTAATTCTAAGATCGCGAAAAAACGATAATAATCATCACTGGCTCCAAACATTACTAGGTGTATGCAAATATTACTTTTTGATAGTATGCTCAACCATTAGGAGAGTTTTATATGGTTGTGTATAAGTCCTGTACATACCTAGTTTATACCCTGGTTCAAAGACCCAATAATAGTTGTCCTTAGTACTCCATAGAAAGAACTATACAACGAATTCCAAACATCTTGAAAGAGGGCCCGAGAAATTCCGAGATGATAATTTTGGTAGAATAACCACAGATACTCGTATTCACAATCTTTCTGCGATTGGGATTTGTGAGAACTTTGGGGTTTTTATCAAATGGCCTAGGAAATAATAAATAATAATAACACAGATACTCGTAGTTAACATTCAAGGTTGCTTACACAATATCCCGAAACGAAGTTGTATTGAAAAAATGTCTCAATGATCATGAGCATAATTCAATGATCACGGAAACGTGAGGGGACTTAAAGCCCGCCTGAAGTTGCACTTGGTTTCTTTATGTTTACAAATTAGACAGTGCAGGTTTCAGCATTAATACCTTCGCATATTATGATATCATCATTGCCAACGGAGTTGAATGATACGATAAGCTACAATATTCAGCTGGATGTGCGTACCATAATCGCTAATCCCCCTCATTCGATGGGTCAACAACGCCAATTCATTTCCACTGCTTTGCGGTTGCAACAGTTTCGTACGAGTGACAGAAGCGCCACCTGGGGCGATATCGTTGGGGAGAACCGACTACATTGACCATCACAGCCGATTCCCATCTGAGCTGATCCACCCAACCTTTCAAAATTGAGGGCCATCAATCGAGCGGAAAGTTACAAAGAGGGAATAACATAATGAAACCCATATGGAACATAGAATTCCTTGACACATTCAAATGTTCAGGTTTGATCAATATTACTGCACCACGATACTAGTAAATCCGAAAGAAATTAGTTCAGATGATAACACCCCCGCTCCCTCTACAAGTTTGCTGGGAGAGGGGGATAGCATTTAATATAATAATATATTATTATAATAATATTATACTCAAATACTTCTCCCCTCTACAACATACTCCAGTATTTTTTATTTATTCATTTTATTTTTTGACTTGGAACATGTTTTAGCCTTCATCTAACTGGCTGAAACCGTCTGTCCGTTACGCTAATCTATCTCTATGCTAATTGCATTGCTAATCACACTATGAAGCTGTAATTTGGCATGTATCCTCCTTAGGACTTACACTTCAAGTAGCTACGGCCCGTGTTCAGCTGAGTGGCTCCTAAAGTTATTTACTATGCTATTCACTCTATGAAACTGTAATTTGGCATTTATCCTCCTAAGGAATTTAACTTAACGCTGCCCATGCCCCGGATCAGCTGAGTGGCTTATAGAAATTTAGCCGGAAGACTCAAAACGAAAGAAGAAGGAGGCGTCCAGGGGTGGTGCAATTATTCGCGTTTCTGGCCCGTACCTACTGAAACACAAATACTCACGGGCAGGTTTGTACTTCACGAATATTCACGACAACAGTTGTTACTAAGGTATTTTGTCAGTAATCAGGCGAGCCAACCTAAATAAAATTTTGAGTAGGTATTTGTATTTGTATTTCAGTAGGTACTGGCTAAAAACGCAAAAAATAAATAAAATAAAATAAAATAAATAAAAAATAAAAAAATACTAGATTTAGCAGATACTGACACATGACACTCGTATGTAACCCAAAGTCTCACTTTCGTCAACACATAAGAGGATACCCACGTGCTCTCTAACAGTGACATTTAGGATGATGTAACTTTGATGGACTTTGACATCGAGGGTCGCAGTTTGTGTGACACGAATGTGTTAATAAGGTGCACACGTGAAAGAACAAAACAAAAAACAAGGTAATTCGTCGTGAGAATCCATTATGAACTTGAAACAAAGTGTATCCAACAGTTGCACTTCGTTACAAATGTCTGGTGAAGTAAGCGGAAATCGTGGGGACTGATTGGGAGGGAAGTGCCAACTAAAACCGGCAAAAAAGGCGAGAATTGTTAATTGGATTAGTACTTAGTGAGTTAATACGCCGAAGATACGAAATGAGAAATGCTCTTAAATGAAAAAAGTCGGTACACACCTTCCTCTCGATGCTCCATCCAGGATCACCATTCCCCTAGAAAAATCAATCCCATAAACTTTAGAAGAGATGTATTTCGCTTTTGATTCGCCGAAATTTTTCCACTTTCGTAAATAATTGGTGCATAAAGAAACGTACATTTGTCACATCGCATTTATTGCCTGTTCATAAATATTATTGAAGGAAAAATGATAGGAAAATTAGTATTTTCTTATTGAAGATTAGTATTTGAGACCTTTGACAGTTTTGATGAGGATTTTTTAGTTGAAAGTTGAATGGTTTAAAAGGACATCCATGTCTTATAATAATTATTATACGACATGAGTGTTAATGATACTTTTTACATTTTCCGTACAACTTGAAGGTCTGGGACTCACGCGACCTGATTCCACAGCAATGTGTTTCAGACAGACATGTCTATGGGTACGTATACGTACTAACCCGCGTACAAGATCCAGACCATAACGAACGTAATAATTTCATTTCTGGGATCAGTTTTTTTCTTCTATACGATTTCGCCCCCCCCCCCCTGTATAGGGGTAATGCCTCGTACAAGATGTTTAACCAACAAAGCTCGCGAAATCAATATTCATAATCCACAAGTAACCCATATAACACATAAACTCTCTCTACTGTCTCGAAAACAATCACTGATTTCCGATTCTATACCTAGGTTTACCCAAGTACTGCCCTGTTAAGGTAAAATGCCTGGACTCAAAATTCAAAACAATGTAAAAATTCGCTCAATTTTTACTGAAACCTTTGATGTAAGTTGATTGCAACTCTTTATAAAAACCCCATTTTTTTGGTGAGATATCGATATGACTTCAACCATTTCAACGGTGAAAATTTGCATCCCCTAGAACAAGCCCCACTAGATATCATTATTCCGACTTATTCCTAATCATTTTACACTCTGACGAATATGAACAGATATCTAGTCTTTCGTTAATAGAGATGGATAGCGAGAAATTTATGAGCAAGCTAAAGCCCACCCCGGGCTGTAACTTCAATTAGAAATGGTTGGAAATACATAAAATTATTGGAAATACATACAATTATTGGAAACACATAAAATTATTGGAAATACATAAAATTATTCTCGACTCGATGACATTAAACGAGGAAAAATTATAGTGGATGCTCAATGAGGGCCTCGACGTTTTAATTAGGAGCACTCAGAAGAAACTATCCGTTGTTTAGATCCCCCTTAAGTATTCAGCACAAATTACTAAACGCATTAACTGCTATAAATTTTCCGGAACACTCGAATTTATCACACGAATCGTCCTTCATCAACGGGGCTTAGGAATGCAATTAAGTTTAAGGTTAAGTTTAAAACAGGACACGAGTAAACGGGTGGGATGGGAATAGAAATAAAGAAAAATAGTGTCTCTGGAGAAGGTCGGTGTATGAGGATCAATTTAAAGGGCGAGAGGGCGGTTGGGCGGCTTTAATTTGAGAAGGAGAAGGCAATCCCATGAATAACAACTAACATCTTTCGGTACCGATCTTAACCCCTCGCACATAATGCCAGTATTAATTAGTACAAACGCTTCCAGAGTATCCCCCGCTTCACTCCACCAGCCAACGCCAACTACCTTTACCACTATTCACCCCTTCCCGTTCTGTGTCTCCTCGGAAGCCGCATAAATCCACCCCTAGGAACCCATCTTGATACGCCCGAGCCTCCTTCACCTAATAGTTGCTCCCATTACCTTATCAGACCAACAATAGATTACCGACAGCGCGTTTATAATTACCGGCTCCTAAGCCTATACCCGTCGGCTTCTGGAGACCGAGTTATGTCGAGGGCGGGGGGTCGCTCATATATTCATTCAGGAGAATAACTCTCGTCCCCATGAATTCCTCTTCGGTGAAGCTAAAGTCATATTATGAGTCAATGGCACCACGGGATGAGCCCTATCGTAAAATTCCCGTACAACATAACACCTCCATAACTCACTGGGACGTCAAGTAGAATACGAGCTGTAGAGAATGAATACACGGTCGCTCACCATCAATTACAAATTTTAGTAGTTTACCAAATAATTGTATCATTTTACAAGACACAAATTAGCTTTGAGGTTTATATTTAGGCCGAATATGAGACTCGAAAGAGAAAAAGCAGGTTTGAACCGAAAGATGACCTCAAAACATGTAGGTAAACATCTGTCTCACTGGAAGGAAGAATTTAAGATTTTTATATATCGCTTCCTCATAAACCCCCACCCCTATGCATCGGATCCCCCCCCCCCCCATGTCCTTCCCCGGTCACAGAAACATCTAAATACGGGAGAAAAGTTCAATCCATTGAGCCGTTTTCAAGAATTTAAAATTTTTATAGTTCGGCTTTCCCATGAACCCCCACCCCAATAGCATCGGTTCCGGGAGTGAACTCCTATGTCCTTCCCCGATAACGGAAAAATCTCAATACGGGAAATGGGTTCGATCCATTGAACCGTTTTTGGGAATTTTAATTTTTTTATATTTCGGCTTCCCTATATAGGTACCCCCACTCTTATGCATCGGATTAGGATGTGAAACCCCTTTGTCCCCCCCCCCCCGGTCACAGAAACATCTAAATACGGGAGAAGGGTTCGATCCATTGAGTCGTTTTTTGCGTGATTGAAGGACAGACAAACAGACACCAAATTCAAAATCGGCATAGTTCGATTCCATTTCACGCGAAACGAATAACTATAGTGAAATTTTCGAAAATACCCAAGAAACACGAAAATCGTCTCTAAATTTATTTATATAGATTTGAAAAGACAAACAGATGTCATTTAGGTACTTAGAGCCGTTTTCACCAAAAACTCACTAAGGTTGATTAGGTGAATCACGGTTCGAGCAAACTGAACATCGTAATCGTGATTAACGTCGTTTGGATTTCACCATGCTAATTGTGATTCCCGCTAATCAAGGTTACACTAATCACAATCAGCTCCACTATACACGATTAACCCCAGTAAGGATGCTAGTTGTAGTGTAATAAGGTTACAATGCAAGAAGGTTATTCAAGTAATATTCGTTCTTCGGAGATTATTTCGTCATTATTTGGTTATTTATTCATAATTTAGGACTTTTTCTTTCGTATATTTCCACATTCCTTTCGTATATTTTCCTATTCCTTTCGTATATTTCCTCATTTCTTTCGTATATTTCTCTATTCTTTCCGTATATTTTCCTATTCCATTCGTACATTCCTTAGGTATTCCTTTCGCATATTTTTCTTTCCTAATTTCTTTCAATTGTATAATATCTTCGGGGTATTCTAGCTGACCTTTTATTTGCTCTGACGCCCTGAGAACCGTCTCTTTAGTTAACCGGTATCGCCTTGCGCAGTCGTCCTAATCCAAACGAAGAAAATCTTCCTTCCGTTCTTTTATCCATCTAGTGTCTTTGCTTGACACGTTAGTTTTTGTGTAATTTTTCAAGTTTTCTGCTTCTTCTTGTTACAACCTTTTTTACGAGTTTTATCGTAGTTTATCGTAGTTTTGTAGATAACTTGCACCGCTCGTAGTTGTGTTGCTGACAACATTGTTTACCCTCATTATTTCACCATGTACAGCACATCTGCCACTGAAGGTACGTGCGTCTGGTTAACATGACATTATTCTATACAATCTGACGATTCTAACGAGCGGTGAACGGTTACCGTGGGGTGCACACAGACGGAGTTACAATTAGGTACTTGGTTACGGATTGGTTGTACGTGGAAATCATGCTAGAAGGAGATCTCATTCGAATGTCACATCGTTACTCAACATCGATTGAAGGCCAGAGCAAAGACATTTTCATGTCAAAAAGTACAAACAAAAGTACGAAAGTACGTACAAAACAGTACTGACGTTGTAAGTAAGCGTAAGATGTAAGAAACGTTGATGTAAACAAAGAAGGCGTGATCATGATTAAGGGCGCTAATCGGCCGAATTCGGCTGGTTAGTTCTTAACCGAATGTGGTGAAATTCAATAGCACTTCGGATCATGATTAACGAACGTAAATCGCGATTCGGATCGTCTAACCGTGATTTAGAATGTTGGTGAAACCGGCCCTTAGATGTGATCAACCACAACAATAATTCATTGAAAAAGTCCCCGTACAAGACGGAACTCGAGATCCATTCGAGTTTAACACCATGAAAGAACAAAAATGACTGGTTATCAGGGAGAGAACCGTAGATGCTCCGACGTCCTTTTTGTACACGAGTATTTCGATTCAACTAGGGGTAAACAAAAGTATACACCAACAAAATTCGAAGGTGCTTTCAAGAGATATAATAAACCGGACACGTAGAGGTCCGGAAAAGGCAACGGCGAAAGGCCGGTAATGCACGGTTATTTATTCAGGTAATGCAGTACGTCGAATGGGAAAATAAGGTGATCCGCAAGGGGGTCACAAGGTCTGAGCCTCCCATAGCATTCACGATTTGTCCCCGAAGAACAAACGCATCAAAGGAGCATTAGATTTACTCGTGATGGGCATTGAGTTTCCTCCGGAGCGAAACAAATATTTGAGAGGGAAGGCCTGCGGGCGGCACAGATAGGACGGCATTATCGACTTCTTCATGAGCCTTCGGAAGATTCTCTTCCCAACGCCATAACCCCCGACCCCGACCGCTTACCGCACCTTCATTTTCCAGCCCTAGACCGCTCGACTCGGCATTTATTCAAATTCAACAGACATCTTCCGCAACATAGCAGGCATCAAACGACAATGATTGGCTGGCTGAAGTAGCCCTCAGAATTCTCCGCGAACTCATCACGAGGCTCACCGGAGCTGCACCACAATTGAGTAAAGCTCCGCTATTTCTACCGCTCATTTTTCACTCAGTCGTTATGCCATGAATTGTAACTTCCAACGTCTAATTTTTGATAATATCAGGGTATTGTAACGTAAAACCCACGCACGACAATACAAATCCTAAGGCTATTTGGCAGTTATACATTCTGGGGCTTGATGGGTTTCGTTCCGGTGGAGGGGAAGGGGGGGGGGTATTCTTTTCACCTGGCTATTGCAGTGTTCGTGGAATATCACTTATCATCATCAAACTGTTATTATAATCACCAATACAATTATTTGCACATCCAGTGCAAATCACAGGTTGGTTGCGCATCATTGTTGCGACGCTGTTCCAAACTGTCCCGATACAATGTCGCACAAAATTAATTCAAAAAATTTATTCTCACTGAATAATGAAAATAAATACAACTGGTAGATAAAGTAACACAAAAGAAAATAAATTTAGAAAAAATAAATTAATCTGTAACATTGATTCTACTTTGAATAATAATGTTCAACTGTAGGCAATGCCTGTTGTTGAGCATGAGTCTCAAGTCTACTAGATGACTGGCACTAGGTTAATTAAATTAATACTAGTTACAGATTAAATTGTTATTTTCAGAACAAACCTTTTACATCTACACAACTCGTATATGAATTCGCTACCCATATACATTCAATTTAGAAAGGAAATTGGTACGATATATTTGCTTATCAACTAAAAATTTGGAAAACGTAACAATCGGAGGAACGGACAAGCAACCGTTTACATGAAGATCCTCAATAAGGTTCAATGTTACCTCAGTGGATCACATTTTGAGTAAGCGAGTTGATAACGACTAAAAAATAATCAGTTTATAAGGAAGGTTGTGGACACGCATCCACAAAGAACTGTTGCGCAACATTGTTGCATTAAATCCCATTTGGACTGGAGATGGGACTCAAGAATACTAAGTTTCAGACCCGCAATACATCCCTGCGACAATGTTGCGGGGCTGTTCGGGCGCAGGGGAGCTGCCCCGATTTCGACGCGATGCAGACTCGCAACAATGTTGCGCAACGAAAAGCCTCTGTCTTTACACTGATATCACAACACCAGAGGCGCTAGATAGGCTAGATTACAATATAAATATTTAAAAGGTTGGGGTTATTGTACTATGATAACATATGCCTAATATATGTATACCTATGAAAAATATATATGCCTAATATATACCTATGAAATATATATATTTTCCCTACCCATGTGTTCTAGTGTGTTATGCAACCTGCCTTGATTCCGACGAAATAATGCGCCAAAAGTTAGAAAACCAATATTATTCATGACCAAACTGTTATTTATCAGCTTTCGGTAATACCACAACAGTATACAATGTATATAGGTACGTCTATATAATATATCTATATAATATATAGATATATTATGTCATATAGACAAACTAGCAGAAAGGACCCTGTCAGGGAAAACAATATTCATTTTGATTAAAACTCCTTTTCCGGACTGCGAAAACTAGTTTGATTTAAACATCTACAAGAATTTTAAAATTCAATCTTGGTATTTATGGTTGCCTACATAATATTATGATACCTACCTTTGTGATATTAAGGTCTTTACTACGAGAACATTAGGCGGAATCAGTTTTAAAAACTGAGTTTTGGGTTGTGAAATTCAAGTCGCAAGGATGCGATATCATTTTATCACTGTAAATGGATTGGCCATTGGACTCGGTTGAATCAACATGGAGCCGTTTATCCGCATAAATTCTGCACCCTATTTTCCGTGGCGTCACGTAGTGAGATAATCCCCCCAAAAACAACTCCGTTGTAAAAACTGGCCCGCCAAAAAACGTCAGCCGCAAAAAGGAATGATATCCATTTTGCCCGCCAGCCACATATATATAGGATGCTCGGTGCTTCGCACCTCGCTGTTGAGTGTGCATATAGAAACCTGATCCTCCTACCCCTAACCTCCACCGTCAATGTTTTCCTGTTCCCTGTC